>CM071569.1:76148841-76247165 GCA_036426205.1 Ascaphus truei | reverse complement strand
GGGTTGTGGGTGTGACGGGGAGGAGTGTGTGTGTGTGTGTGACTGGGAGAGTGTGCTTGTGTGACTGGGAGAGTGTGTGTTTTCTGGGATGTGTGGTGTCGTGAGAGAGACACCAACTGCGCACTGAAAACTGTTAGGTATGTACTAGAACCCTTTGTTTTAAACTTTGGGCGCAGCGGCAAAACCTGATCGCCTTGGGGATTCTTGAACCGAAAAAGTTGGAGAACCATGTTCACAGTTATCAAGACTAACTCCATTCTGTAAACAAATAAACCCACCCATGTCGGCATTGGCGATTCTTTTTGTTTCCCATTATCTCGGGCCAGAGCGCAAAATTTGGGTGCGGAAACAAAAAGTCTGCCCGTATACTTTGCCGCGCCTCTTGTGGGACTATCGGGCCTGATGGGAGGGTAAGTTAGCTGAGGAAATCTCCTCAAAATGCCGCCGCGGACGGTCCGGTGTCTGTTGTTGCCATGGCAACACAACGCGCGCACGTCGAGTGGCGTACCGTGGATGGCAACGTGACGCTGTCGCGACGTCTTGGTGAGAAACCCGACGGGTTCAGAAGGTAAAAGGGGGCGGCAGCCGCTAAACAGCTGTGCGTGATCTGGTTCATGATGGACGAGTCCTCGTCAACATTACTCAGTTCACCCTCTTTGGGGCCTTGCACAGTCCACCTAAACTCTTGCCGTGGGTTTCCGGTGGGGTGTCCACAATTTTGACCTAAAAACGCCCAGTTGGCGGTGGGGGGTTCGTTCTTGGACTGCAGACTCGAGGTCTTGAAATGCGAAAACACGCCCTAGAGAAAAATAACGAGAGGCCCCCCCCTTGATTAACGGTCCCCGGCAAAATATTATTTCACATCCATTTTTCTCCTAATGATAACTACTGAAGGATTTGATAATGAAGTATGTGATCAGCATGCACGAAAGCAAACTTAAAAATATAAAAATATACGTATCTTATCTTTTAAGACAACGAGTAGCGTGGACTGCCATTGAATCATTGCAGTACAGACCTGCAGTGCATGGGAGCGGAGGTTCTTTTTATTTGTTGTGGTCAACTCTAGAGTACAGTAGCCTTTGAGGGAGAGAGATTGTTGGTTTTATTTTCCCTCCCCCTTCCCTGTTCCTCTCCTTTGATCACTCGTTTATCAATTGTGCGCTTGGCATACTGACAATTAGAACCGTAAGCTCTTCCGCGACAGGTGATATACTCGACTGGTTTTGATTCAGCCAGTCGCTCTCGCGATCCTGGGCAAATAATATATCGTCCCCATGTGCCTCCGCGTATCACATGTCATTGGGGCAACTAAATCATTGTTCCTTTTCCCTTCATGCCCCCCCCCCTTTGGGGGCTGGCCGTTCAGACCCTACTACAAATGTACCTGCCAGAATTCCACCTCGATGGGGGCTGCATGGACAGTTTGGAATTAGACCTTAAACCTTTTCGCTGCCATAGGGATGTGCGGCAAGCCCCAAATGTAGCGAAAAAGGTTAAATAAGTGCCTATGAATGGAAATATAAAAACCAATGCACGCACTACCCCGGTTTTAAGGATACTCACTTTAAGTACACCCGCGAGCAAGGACATATCGCCCAATAGGCAAACGTCAGCTCCTGCGCATGCGCTGTCAGCACGTCCTGAACAGCAATACCGGCCTCCCTACTGTACCGAGGCGTGCGTCAAGCGGGGAGAGAGCGAGGAATATAGAGCCTTGTTACAATGGCCTTATTGTACATCAGTCATGCATGTATATAACGATTGCAGTACAGTACATGCACCGATAAGTGTGGAAAAAGGTAGTGCTTCACTTTAAGTACATTTTCGCTTTAATACATGCTCCGGTACCCCATTGCGTACGTTAATGCGGGGTTATATGCCTGTGTTACATAGTTACATACATGCTCCGGTCCCATTGCGTACGTTAATGCGGGGTATGCCTGTACATGTAAAGCAATTGCAGGCAACATTAGTCCGCGTATCCCCTGCAATGCTAGAGTCTACAAAGTCTCTTCCGACTGCACCCGTTCCATTGTTCTGACGGGACGGTCTTGAGTTTGTGGCAATGGGGGGGGGGGCGCGGAAGGGCCAAATTGGAGAGGAAACTCCTGTAACCCCATAGGCCGTCGCTGACCTGGGAAAGGGATGCAATGGATTTGGCTGTGATTGTTACCGCCAAGGCTGATTGCGTTTCGCGTGCCTGTCCCCCCCGCTTTGGGCTTTCAAAGGTCAAAGCCGTCAATAGTCTATCTCTGCCCCCCAAGTGTGAACGAGGCCGGCTAACAGGCTCGCTGACAGCCCGATGCAGTCGGTGTAGGAGCTAAGCGGCGCCCACGTCACTGCCAGGCGGGGGGTGGAGGGGAGGGGGAGAGCGAGGCTAGGGGTATAAAGCCGATTTTTATCCAGACCCCTGTCTGCGCCTTTAAGAAGCAGATGAGCATCCACCTCTTTCATGTCTCAGACTTCAAAGGCGGCAGATTAGGGCTCCTTTTAAATGAATGGAACGTCAGCCGGAGCTGGTGACGGATACAAAATGTCCGTGTCCTGGCCTCAGGTCCCTCCCCCCTCCCTCCCTTCTCCCCCCTCCACGTCATTTGCAAACAGGCAGCAATCCTCAGGTGTTCATTCACTCCGTGCAATTTGGTGGGTTACATCTAGTGCAGGGGGAGCTCAACTCCAGTTTGGCTGAGCCTCTGTTTGAGCCACCTGTGCTGAAGCTGGGATATCCTAAAAACCTGACCTGTTGGGGTTTGGGGGGGGGGGGGGGGGTTTGAGGACCCCTGATCTATAGGAACAGTGTGTGATGAGAACTTCACATAGGGAGGAAACAGCTGCTCTAGTAAATGTTGCAGCCAAATGCTGCACTGCAGGTCTCTGGCAGGGATGGGGTTAAGCGACTGACGTCTACAAACCTTTTAATTTATTTTTTTTTATGCTGCATTTTCGTCATTTATTATAAATAGTATAAAATAAATATACACGTGTAGTGGATATCTTTCCTATAATGGAAAGGGTGCGCTCTGCTCTATGGGAGAACATTATGCCCCAAATGCTATTTTCAGGTACAAGAAAACGAAGCCGCATCATTCGAGGTTCAGTGACTTCCCAGCTGAGCACAATGCAAACGATCTTATGACTGCTGTGAATGAAAACGCTGACCATGTACACAGCGCTGCACCTAGAAATGACTGGCACAGAGGCCTGAAGAGGCTGCCATTTTGGTGCCTGAGGTATACAGCGGTGAAAGTGACTTGCTCAAGGTCACGAAGAGCGGGTTCATAGCGTTGACGCTCTTGAAAGGCAGTGACCGTACCACAAAGCGATGACTTTAGCCCTTTCTCTAAGGCCTCGGATATAATAGCGCCCGCTGCAGAGGCGATCCGTGGCCTAGGGGATCTGGAGGAGGAGACGCGACGAGGAGGCGTGCCCGTGACGTCATGTGAACGGTTTGCCCTCATTGGCTGAAAAATGCTGTCGCGTGCAAAATAGCTCCCTCTATGGCCGTCCTCATTGAGGTATGGCCTTTTGTTTGCGTCGCGCGGACTATGGACACAGCCTAAGAAATTACGGGGTGCCTGGCAGTCTAAATCTTGACTTCAAAAAAAAAAAAATGCCAGCCATATCAATCGCCATACTAAAGCTAGAAATTCATAGGAATGGTTGCCAAAAATGCTTTTTGCGTTAAACGTAAAAAATGCACTCGTAACCAGTTTAGCAAATGGCACGGAGGACTTCAGGTAAAAATCATTTTAATGGCTGAAATGCCTTTCCACCAAATTCATGAGGTGCTAATTAGATCTATAACTAAGTGGGGTTGGGATGGTTAGTAATGCTATTGGGGACTTTTAAAATATTTTTGTCATGAAACTGCAACCCTTGAATAAGATATAATATTTTGTGTGTGTGTGTATATATATATATATATATATATATATATATATATATATATATATATATATTATACACACCCACCCACATATTAGATTGTAAGCTCTTCAGAGCAGGGACTCCTTTTCCTGAATTTTACTTTTATGTCTGAAGCGCTTCCCATTATATCTTATTTGTTATGTACAGTTTATGATTGTCACGTGTATTACTGCTGTGAAGCGCTATGTACATTAATGGCGCTACATAAATAAAGACATACATACACGCACACATATATGTCAATGTATGTATCTACACAAACACTATTTAATTAACCAATTAATCAAGGAACCAAAAACAATATACACCCACACAGACTGCTGGTATTGTGTGGGTGCTTCTATTTTCTGGCTGCAGCCTCCCCAGTGCCCGGCACTGTGGTGCTGCCTTGCTGCTTGGATGGATAGTCAGTGGGGAGGGCTGGAGTGCGGGTCAGAGTGGCGTTTAACCTTTCTCCAGACTCCGATTGGCATTCCGGTTTTGTTCTGATCTCAGTGGAGCTGGCAGAGCAGCAGAAGCAGTATTTTTGTTTCTCTCTCTCCCTCCTCTCTCGCTCTCTTCCACTACTGGTAAATCTTCTGGGACTGGATTAAATTGCATTAGGTGAGGGGGTTAGACAGACAGCAGAGTGTTCCTGGCCTCGTTAGTGGCTGCCTGGATCCGCCATTAATATTTATAGCCCGGTGTTAATATGAAATCTTAGTTTGGCTGCGTCTCGCGTGGCCTTTTTTCACCCAGCTGAATCTCCAGACGTGAGGAGAATGCCGCCCCCCCGCCCCCTGCCAAAAGCATGGGGATCCTCGGGCCCCCCTCTGTATGTTATTGTATCACCCTCCATTAAAGCTATGGCTCCTCTGTCACAGTGCTTCAAAACCCCAATCACACAGGGATTCTGTGTTTAATGGATACGTTGGTAGAGAGAAGGCAGAAACTTGTGTGTTACAGTAACATTTGCCAAGGAATTGGATGTACTCTGTTCGTGGGGCAAACAAGAGCCATGGCAACAGCCAGACTCTCCTCCGACGTTCCACTGGTCGTGGTTGCAGGATAGAAATGTTGGCTTCTGTTTGCATACAACGCGATAGGACGGTGCAGGAGTCTGGAGGATGAACTCAATGGACCCAGACTTTTTTTTTTAGTCCGTGGAAGATACAAATTTAATATGTATGATGCGTTGCTAGATTGCAAATGAGGTCAGTGAACTAAAGCGGGGCTTGTGCAATCCCAGAGCTCGGAGGCCGCAAACAGGCCGGGGCTTTCTGAAGTTTCTAATTACTAAGCAATTAACCTAGCTATAATTATCCCTAGAACCGCTGGTTCAGTGGGCTCCACATTTTTTTTATTTCCCCCCCCCCCCATCTTTTTTTTTTTTAAAGAGTAGTGGTACAGTGCAGTATTTCAGGAAAACAGTTACTCATCGATGCACATTTTTAGGAACATTTATACAATAAACTCTAAAACAGGGGTGCGCAAACTGGCGGGTGCGCCAGATTTTAGGGGGTGGGGGGTTCAGCGAGAGGCCTCTGTAAATTCACTTACCCGGCCTCGCGTCCACGCGTCTCCATGGCGATGGGTGTTAAATGATGCCACAAGGTCATTTGCCGCTCGTCACCATGCAACACGGCATCAAATGACGCCACGGGATATGTGACGTCACATAACGCCGCATTCAAGGTAAAAGGGGGGTGCGACCCTGGGGCGGGGCAGAGCAGGTGGTGGGGGGGGGGGGGGGGGCGCAGCCGAGGAGGTTTGCGCAGCCCTGCTTCAAAACACAAAATAAGAGACCCTAAAAAAATAAATAAACCAAAAACAAAGTGGTACTCCAGATTTGTAAAGAAAATAAATAAATATAAAATAAGTAGAAGTATCCGGCGCTCCAAAGTAGCATCACCATTCCCCCTGCTTCCGATATAGTGAGGAATGGGGAAATGGACAGTTCAGTTGAATGGAAATTGATGCATTAGCAGTTCCTCAACCAGTTCTCACTATATTGAATAAGGGACACCTACGGCACTCAAGGTATTTGTCACCCTGAAACCCAGGCCTATGTGCAGACCGTAAAAGCAAATGTATTGCAGTGTTGCAATAAAGCAGTCATTCCTTAACGGTCCAGGGGTGCGCAAACTTTTGCCCTTGCGCCCCGTTGTCTGCACCTCCCCCCCCCCCCCCCCCTGCTCGCGCCCCCTCCTTATCTTGTCCCCGGCATCAAATGACCCTGTGGCGTCATTTGACGTTGCATTGCCTTGGCGACACTTCAGACAAGACGAGGTCAGGGAAGTTGCAGAGACCTCACACGATCCCCGGTATTTAATTTAACTGTGTTGGGGAAGAGCGCAGGGCCTCTGCAACCACCACGCAACCCCCCTGGGAAATCTTGCGCCCCCCAGTTTGCGCCCGCCCTGCCCTAACCTATGTTCATAGCCGTTAATTGGCATGAGATTTAAATGCTGTATTTGTCGCTTATTTCTAAACCGTGTGTGCCTGGGACCCCAAGCATAGGATAGGCAAGTCGTGTTCTAGAGCAGCATATCTTAGTTGCGTTTCCTCATCACCTCTAGGGCGGCAGTCCCTTCTAGGGCAAAGTAATTATGGTACAGCAGTGGTTTCCAACCTTTTTTTGGTTAAGGACCCCTATAATTATATTGTGAAATTCTGCGGAATCCCAACCCTCTCTAATAGTGTGTCTGAGATCAGATGCATTGTAAGGAACCCCAACCCTCTCTAATAGTGTGTCTGAGATCAGATGCATTGTAAGGAACCCCCACCCTCTCTAATAGCGCGTCTGAGATCAGATGCATTGTAAGGAACCCCAACCCTCTCTAATAGCGCGTCTGAGATCAGATGCATTGTAAGCAACCTCAACCCTCTCTAATAGCGCGTCTGAGATCAGATGCATTGTAAGGAACCCCAACCGTCTCTAATAGCGTGTTTGAGATCAGATGCATTGTAAATTCTTCTGTATTTGGTAAAATTTTCAAATGACCTGTAAATTGCAGGGAGCCCAAGCGTTCCTAGAAACTCAGGTTGAAAAACGCTGGGGTAGAGGAAGGTTTCATAGGCAACTGACATTGCTTAAAAAATAAAAATAAAACATGGACAGAAAAATAGGACAAATCTAATATTTCCGGGCAGGGGGAAAAAAGTCTAACTTTTTTGATTTATTTTTACCCCGGTAAACAAACGCTTTGAGCACACGCGCAGCCTGCAGTCGAGGGGACATGCAGGCAGTTGTTAAAGTGCCATCTAAGAATTAGTGATACTATGTGCACAGAAGAGCACAATCCTTTTAAGCTTGTTTGCTGCCAGATGGGTGAGCACAGAAGGGATTAAACACACTGACAGCACTTTTGTTTCGATACTATTTTGGAAGGTACATGCTAGATAACAGGTTGGAGCAACAGCTAGGGAGTGACCCATTTTTAAATCCAAAGTAAAAAGTAGTGGTGCTGTGCGGCAGACTGGTTCAGTTGGACTGCAGGTTGGATCGGCGTTTAATGATGAGACACACGGAGAGTAGATTTGGTGAGGTTGAGTGTGAACGGCTGCTAGTTCTTGTAATGGGAGCTTACTCCTGATTACGATTCCGCAGTGTTCTCCTGGAAGAAAGCCGATTCCCAGAGCCCTGCTTCTTCTTCCGTTCTCCCGCACCGCTCTCTGTTATCCACTTTTCCTCCATCACCCCCCTCCCTCCCACAACCCTTTCGTTGTTGTTGTTTAATATTTATTCCTGTTACAGTTATGAATTTCTATAAAATATTCACAAAGGCTCCCCCCGCTCGGCGAAGAAGAGGGAAATAAGACGGATACACACACACAAAAAAAAAAATCACATTGACTTTAATTAATACAAAGCTGCCTAGAGACCTTAAGGTGGAGTAGCAGGTTCCCGAAGGCCTGCTTATGCTGATCCTCCATATCTTAGAGCAGAGGCGCTCATCTCCAGTATCCAAGTGCGCGCCCCCTCCTTCCCCCTCCACCCCCCTCCGCCAACAGGTCAGGTTTTCAGGATATCCCTGCTGCAGCACAGCACCTGTGCTGAAGCTGGGATATCCTGAAAACATAAGGTGACCAGACGTCCTGTTTTTTTTGTGATGCGAGCAGAGCAGATGATTGGCCTGGTAGAGGAGGGTGGGGGCGGGGTAAGCAGCAGAAGAGCCTTTCAGTAAGGCCGAGCTCACGGTGGCGGCGTTGCTACGTGCGCGCGCTTGTGTCCGCCCCCAATTCAAGGACTCTTACCTGATTGTCTAAGGTAGTTCCTCAAGTGCCTGCGGCGCTGCATGTGTCGACGCAGGAACATTTTGCTGCCACATCAGAAATTAAAATTGTGGGCTGCAGTCGTGTGACGTCAGCGTCACATGAGCTGGTTCAGCCAATAAGGGCGAACAGCCCCTTGACGCATTTGCCTTGCCCCCCCCTTCCCCCGCTCCCGAGCGCCGTAACCCATCTCCTGCAGCTAGCGCACATCGCTGGGGCTGAAGGAGTGTGCGCGGGGGCGTGCACGGAAGCCCGCGCCACCACCGTGTGCACGGCCTAAGACCAGGAAGCAGTGAGTACTTCTGCTGTCTGCTACCAGGGCCAAATACCTGGGGAGAGATGTACAAACACAAACAAACACACACACACAGGTCTGGAGAGACAGATACACAAACACATATACACACAGACCTGGAGAGTGAGAGATGCACAAACACACACACAGACCTGGGGAGAGTGATACACAAACACACACATACGGTGGGAGAGAGAGATACACAAACACACACATGGAGAGAAAGATACACAAACACATACAACCACAGACCTGGTGGGAGAGATACACAAACACACACATACGGTGGGAGAGAGATACACAAACACACACACGGAGAGAGAGATACACAAACGCACACAAACCTGGGGAGAGAAATACACAAATACATAAACACACACACTTGGGGAGAGATACACAAAGACACACACAGACCTGGGGAGAGAAAGATACACAGACCTGTAGAGACACACAGACCTGGAGAGACACACATACACAGACCTGGAGAGACACACACACACAGACCTGGAGAGACACACATACACAGACCTGGATAGACACACACACACAGACCAGGAGGGAGAAAGAGAGAGAGACACACACAGACCTGGGGGGAGAGAGAGACACACACAGACCTGGGGGGAGAGATATATTGGTACTGTACTGCAAACATGTTCTAAGTTTTACTGCATAGTAATGGGAAGAGCTACAGGAACGTTTTGGGGGCACGGCCCCTTCCTGAGACAAAAGCTACCAGTGTGGGGGAAACACACAGACTGGGAGAGGGAGGGAGTCTGTGTATCTGTGTGTGAGAGATAGTGGAGGAGGTGAGGAGAGAGGGAAAAGATGTGGAAGGGGGAGAGAGAAATAATAATAAAAAAAACAGTATAAATGGCGACACTATTGGACAAATACCATTATAATATTTATTTTTAAGCGATGTAATTTGTTTTCAAAATATATTTTTATCGTGTTCCGGTTTTTACTTTTGGAAATCTGGTCACCCTATGAAAACCTGACCTGTTGGGGGGACGGGACTGAAGTTGAGCACCCCTGTCTTAGACACTAATCCCTATAGTGTAACCCTCTCTGATCTCTCCTGTGTGGCTGCTAAGTGCCAGGCACAGTATGTGCTCATTGCATTAACCAAGGCACCGAACACTAGTGATAATACACAGGGTGGTTAGTAATGATCTTTTGTTCTATAGCGAATAATTGTGGGTAGTTTCCGTTGCAGCAAAAAAAAACGGTGATCATAGAAGTGTGTAATTAATAATGCGTTCATACATGGAGAACTCCACAGTGGAGCTAGCACATTGTAGACTTCATGTACTAGTAGCAGTAATTTCTTTGAAGTGGAAGACCCAAACACAGTGCTGTGTGACCTTGGGAAAGGCACCAGGGCCCACATTCACTTAGAAGTGCTACTCTGTAACCCTTTCTGTGCCGGAAGATGCCTTTCAGCCCCATTTAAGTGAATGCTGGATATAGGCCAGATTTACTATATGGTGCAACTCTATGTAACCCTCCCTGCCCGGCTTCCTAGGGAGATTACATCGGTGAGATATGTATATGGCTACTCCGCATGGTTTACCTGGACTCGGGGTGCTGGAATTCAGGCGGCTGGGCGATGAGACAGCAAGGTTGTAGAATAATGGGCGCCAGGTACTTTTATAGTACAACCGTCCTTCATTTGTGTCTCCAAACACAGGGGCCGCTCATATATATCTTGGCACGTTGTGCATGTTCTCATTCAAAGACATACACAAATACTTTTCTCTTAACACTTAATTGGAGGTACTCTGACTTAGTTACTTAGGTAGTTGTGGTACCCGGACCCCCTTGTCTCTCCGGAGTGATCCGACTATTCGGGGACCCTATGGAAAATCCTGATGGGTCTCGTATTGCTTGACCTTGCTGTCTGTTTTGGGGAACAACCACTTCCACACAGACTGATGAGGAACGTTTGCGCTGATCCGTGGTTATAGCTGATCAGTAGGCACCCGAAATCCCTCTTTCCTGAGGCCCTATATAGGGTGCTGTATTCTTTTTATTAAACTGTACAGTACTCCATTCCGTCTTTAGGGGCTCCTTACTCAAAGGGTACTGTCCCCAACTACATCATAATGAACAGGAGGGGACTGGTCTCTGCAATTACTTTACTAACATTGCTTATCTACACTTCCCGAGGCTTCGCTCCTCTGGACCTCCAGGAATCTAACCTTTCAGAACAGTCCCTCCTCCTTAAATACCCCTGTGTGACGTATGGATCCCCACCCCATAGCAACCTAGGGTGGGGTTCAACATACACTAGTATTGCTAGTAGACCTTTAGGAGGGGGGGGGGTTTACATCTATTAGACACTTTCCAGGCACTTGAATGGAGCATAAATGGCCATATTTACTATGGTGGAAGGTATTTATGGAAGATGTCTAATGGAGTAGCAATGGTTTGTAAATATAGTCCTTAATCTCCAGTTTTTCTGGGACTCAGAAATGTTCAGTAGATTGTAAACTCTGCTGAGCAGGGATTCTGTCGAGTGCTACATGCTGTGGGCTATTCTAGTAGATTACAATGAATTAAAAGTGCTTATTTAATTTGTAACACCTGTGGCACAGGGAGGTAAAGTGATTTACCTGCGGGCACACGGTGCTGGTGCGGCAAAGACACCAAAGTCTGTGAGATCGTGGGGTTCTCTACCACGAAATGGTATTTTATCGAAAAAGTACTGATTTTTATTTGAAAGATTACACTGAAATCTGTAGGCAGCGGGAAGGCGAGGGCTGGGGACAGAGCTAGCCGGAGCCCTTCAGTACTTTGCCTGCCCCTGCTCTTAAGGCACACTGTAGCAGGGGGGAGTGTGTGTGTGTCTGCGTGAGAGAGTGTGAAACACAGGCCGCACCCCCCCTCCGCATAACAAAACGCTATATGGCTCCTAAGTATTTTATATTATTCTCCACGTGTGTGTGTGTGTGTGTGTGTACATGTACATGTGTATGTGTATGTGTGCCCTTTTTGATCCACTGCTGGATGAAGGCCTCTCCAATGATCTTCCAGGTACTGCGAAGCTCTCTTCTCCATGTTGCGCCAACACATTTTCTGATTTCCATCTTACTTTTGGTCGTCGTCTTGGTCTTTTAATCTCTCCTGGAATCCTGTCGAGTTCCATCTTTGTCTAACGATGATCATTTCTTCTTTCATTAATGCGATATGTCCGCCATTTTAATTTCTTCAACCGTGCGATGTCGCAGGCTTTTGTTTTGGTTTCGAACACATTCATTATTTTTCCTGTCTCCGGGTAATTCCCAGCAAACATCTCTCCATACTTCTTTGAAGCTTCTGAATTATCCTCGCATTTAGGGTCTTTCATCCATATGTGAGCACGGACTGAATACACTGGTTGAAAACTTTTCTTCTTGAGGCAGAGAGGAAGGTTCCCTTGAAATATGGTCTTGTTTCTTCCAAGTGTACTCCATTCCATGTTCATTCTACTATTGATTTAATTCAAAAGGTTCCTATCCATTGTTATGAGGCTTCTGTGCTCTCAGCGCCCATACTGAAGCCCTGATGACCATCTTGTTTCCTGGCATCCTTGACTCACTTCCTCCCATACTGTAGCTACAGTGGCCATCTTGGTTACTGGCATCCTGTCTATAAAAAGGCAGGACTTCTAGGAAGCTGCCAGAGCATGGTTTCATTATTGTTCATTTGCACCCAGTCTTTGACCCCGACCTTGCACCTCTGCCACCTGCATTGACCACAGCCTGTGACCCTGACCTGGCATCTCTGCGCCTGCATTGACCACAGCCTGTGACCCCGACCATGCACCTCTGCCGCCTGCCTCGACTACTGCCTGTGACCCTGACCTTGAACAGTTACCGCCTGCCTTGACTCCAACCTGTGACCCCGACTACTCTATACTCAATTCAGGACTCTGTCTCATGGTTCTGGTCGCTCATTTAATATGCGGTCGCTTCCTGTCTTGAGACGAGCATCGTTACATTATTCGCTGGCCAGACATGAAACCCACTGCGGTAGAGTAGGCTGTTTCCGTCCAAGGAAATCTTCTTGGAAACCATGAGAAACACCTTTCAGACCAAGACTAACAACTGGCTCTAATCTCCTCATCTCTGAACACTATTGCTGCGAGACTGGATACCCTCCAGATTGCACCAATCCCTTCAGCCCCTGTACTCGCGGCTCTTCAAGCACTTCGGGAATCTCGTATACCTGCCCCTCTACATTGTGGAGGAGATCCTGCTGCATGCAGGGGATTCTTATATCAGTGCTCCACTCAGTTTGAGCACCTAGCCATCCAAGTTTGCTTCTCATCGGGCAAGGGTAGCGTGCATCCTCTCCTGGCATGGGCATTTCCATTATGGCAGAGTGATGTTCCCCTGGTAAATGACTCTACTGCCTTCATCCAGGATACTCTGAGGGTCGTTAATTCCACAGGACGGGTATCCTCTGCCTCCACATCGCTTCTCCGGATCCGTAAGGGTGCATGTACCGTGGGGCAATATACTATTGAATTCCGAACCTAAGCTGTCGAGATGGGATGGAATAACCTGGCTCTATGGGCCGTCTTCTGGCAGGGCCTATCCGTGCGTCTGAAGAATGAGCTGACTTGCAGAGATGTTCCAACTGATTTTGGAGGATCTCATCGCTCTGTGTATACGCATGGACCTGCGTAGTCGAGAACGGCAAACGGAGCAAGAATGATCTTGCAGAATTGCCACAGCTCTTCCCGCACCTCATTTCCAGTTCCCCTCAAGGGCACCTCCAGCTGAAGAGGAGCCCATGCAGTTAGCTGGTACGAGGTTGTCCAAAGAGGAGAAGCACAGGAGACATATCTCTGTCTGTTATGCGGGGGTAGGAGACACTTTACCCAGAAGTGCCCTGCTAAGTCGGGAAACGCCTAGAGTGTGGAGGAATCCTCTCTAGACATTTCAGTTATTCATCCTCCAAGATCCTGTCAACTTATCATGGGGGACTTGATCCACACATACACTGGCCTTTGTGGACTCTGGTGCTGCTGGAAACTTTATTGACGAATCCTTTGCAGCATCTCACGCTATTCCCTTAGGTTCCCAAAAAATTCATTTGGCAACAAGTCACGTTGATAAAAAAGAGGCAAAAAAGTCCTGGCGCAATATGGTGCAATGTGTACCAGTCCTTGCTTGAAAAAGAAAAGATTCTTGATCACAATGTTAGACCTTTTCTTGCAGTCGCTGGTCTTACACCGGCTCCTCTCAACTGCATAGTTCTGTGAATGAAATACAAACAAACCATTGTGCAGTAACGTCTAAATCAATTGGACTCACTCCCTCAGCTACTAACTACTTACAGCAAAGCAGCAGAGAAAATGCATCGATTGGTATCTTTGTCTTAGGAACTGGATCACGCGTAGGGTGGAGCTTATTGTTGCGTGAATCCGTCAGGGTGGAAAGGAGCCGATTGCGCAGCGGTGTAGTAATTGGGGGAGGATCTTAGTTGGAGTCGCGGCCGCGAGGAGTAGGGAGGAGTGGAACCGACCCCAGCTGCTGGCATATACAGCTCAGAGTACACTGGTAGCGGACAGCACGTTGTAATTTTTACTTCAACAACACTTCAAATGTGAGTGTAAAATCTTGAGTTGTTGTTTTTAATAAATTGTTCAATTTTGGTATATGCACTATGTCCGTTCTTTGTATCCTTTGGGTATTGTGACTTGGAGTGCCTATGGAAGTTAGGGACCTGGGGAACATGTGGTGACCAGTGATCCGGTTCCTGAGACAAAGATACCAATCGATGCCTTTTCTCTGCTATTTTGCTGCAAGTAGTTAGTAGCTGAGAGAGTGAGCCCAATTGATTGGGAAGTTACTGTGCAATGTTTGTATTTCACTCACAGAACTATGCAGTTGTGAGGAGCTGGTGTAAGACCAGCTTCTGCAAGAAAAGGACTAACATTGTGATCAAGAATCTTTTCTTTTCCAAGCAAGGACTGGTACACATTGTGCCAGGACTTTTTTGCCTCTTTTTTTATCATTATGTTATAACAAGTCATTGGATAGATATTTTTTATTGTCCTATAGCTGCCATCCCATAATTTACTAACGTGTCTGATTTGGGATGTTTCATCACTTTAATCATTATAATTGTATCACATTTATTAGGTGTTGTGCACAGGTATATTTTATGTAGCACATTTATTGTATATTATTTGTTTATAATAGGTTGAATGCTTTTTTTTGTAGGTTATCTAGTATTCTAGTTAACAACCCATGTGGATGGAGGCACAAGGTTCCAGGCACAATTACTCTGGAGACGGTTCCATTGCTCATCTCCGTGGACATTCCTCACAAAGAATCTATCACCGTTGACATCATTCGCTCCCCAAACTGCACCATCTTACTGGGCTTCCTGTGGTTACAGCAACATAACCCCAATATTGACTGGGTCACTGGCCAGGAGAGCATGGGGAAAATCCTGCACTGGGATCTGCTTCCATGTTCCTCGCCCCATTTTGGAGATTCACCACTCTCCCGCCAATTCTGGTCCCAAGCTCCCTCGTCCCCTATCTGTATTTGATAAGAAACAAGCAGAAGTATTAGCCCCACACAGGCCATACCGTACAACTGCCCCATCGACCTACTGCCTTGATCTGTGCCTTCACCTATCCGCTCTCTGAGCTTGAAACCAAGGTCATGCGGAGTACATTCAGGAGACTCTTTAACAGGGCTTTATTCGCAAGTCTAGTTCTCCTGCTGAAGCTGGATTATTGTTTCTTTGAGAAGAAAGGTTGCTCCCTAAAGCCATGGACTGATTATCTGAGCCTGAACAAACTCACCATAAAGGACCGGTACCCTGTTCCTTTGATATCTGAACTCTTTGAGCACCTGCGAGGTGCAATCTTTTTGACCATATTGGACCTACGTGGTGCTTAGAATCTCATCCTCATTGGGGAAGGTGACGAGTGGAAGACAACCTTCAATAGATGGAATGGCCACTAAGAATACCAGGTCATGCAAAGCCAGTGACCCCAATCACAGACAGACTGTTTTGACCTTGTGGGTCTCATCAGCGTGAGGTTGGTTTTACTGGCTTTGTAATTTAAGACCTGGGTAGGTCTTCACCGCATATTATTTAGGTTGTGGTGGATGAAAAGGTGACTAAAATATATATATATTCATACACACACACAGAGCTCACCCAGTATGTTGTGTGCTGAGCTCCCTGCAGACACAGACACTGTACGTCCCTGGAGGAGAAAGCAGGACAGAGATAGATGAGCTGTGTTCTCCTGGCCTCTGATTAATGACTCAGGGGACGCTGCTTTGACGGGACCTCTGGGGAATGACAATGAGGAGGTGCGTAGGGCAGTGTTGGCACAGTCATCCTCTCTGTGCCATGCAGCATGTTGATCTCAAATCCCCAATGCCAAGTATTTCTGTCTCAATTACCTTTTCTGTTACATTGGGCAACTCTGTAGCAGGCAGTGCTGGAATGGGTAACGGGGCTTTTTAAAGCCCGTGCCGGCAAAGGCTGCAGATATGTAAGACATCACAAACCCCCTCTATGCCAGGTCCCGCTGGCACCCCACAATGAACTGTTAGCCCTGAAATTAGTCCTGCTTGGTGCCTGGCATGTGTTGGCATTGATAGAGTTTTTGCTGCATGCAGAATTGCCATGTTACACCTTCCCTGTTGCATAATGATTATTTTGACAAGGCTGTCTGTGCTTGGCCTCCCTGATCCGTAGTTATGTCCGGCACATCAGGTTTACCACCTTAGTGCCAGACAGACTTGCTTGTTGTGCCAGGTCCATCACATTGGTCCTCTGTGGCTGGCATCATTGGCACAGACCGCTTCTCTGCCCGGATAAAGCACACGGTGCCAGGCTGTTCTAGCACATCTTGACTCTCTACCTCCCTCCCACTCTATACTGCAGGAACGGCATACTGCTTCTTTGGTGCCTGGTATTCTGCTTTAGCTTTTAGATCCACATAGTAGGCAATGCTGGCATGAAAACCCTGTGTGTGCCAGCCAGCAGGCGCCCAAATACTAATGAACACATGCCCAGTCCTCCTTAGCACAGCACTCCATGGAGTCGGGGGTGCGGCAGATCCCTCAGCACGGCAGATACAGACACTTGCTCGCATTGTTTTGATGTTTCCTCAACACATAATTAAGCTATTAGGAGCTGTTTCTTGGTTAAGCTGCCCTTTTACACTCAACCGTTTCCATACCCGACTTTCACAATTCGGTGTGCCGGAAAATGTAATAACAGTCATTAAAGAGAAAAGATATCATTAGTGGAAAGATGGTGTTTAATTAGAGCTACTCAAAACATAAACCTAACCACTGCACTGAACTCCGCCCCGAGCAGTCTGAGAGACGGGAACTACTGCAATGAAGAAGAGACATGAACATGCTGTGAGAGAGACTATACATATATCTCCTCCCCCCAACCCACCTATAGATATATATATATATATATATATATATCTAATATAATATATACACATGTATGTACGTACGTGTGTTACTATACGTTATCCCACCATATATATTACAATATCTCCTCCCCCCAACCCCACAAGATGTGTTGTATTATATGGAAGGGTGGGGCTCTCCTCTCTCTCATCTCTCTCTTCTCTCCGTCGCTCTAGCTCTCTCTCTCTCTCGTCTTCTCTCTCATCTCTCTCTCTCTCTCTCTCTCCTCCTCTCTTTTATCTCGCTCTATCTCCCCACAGGGGCGGGCATATTGTACACATTTTACGTACGTGTGTATACATATACTGTATATACCCACACCACTATATTATATTATATATATCTTTATACTATATTTACGCATGTATGACCTGCTCATCGAATCCAGCCTGCCTGCCTGCTGGCTGTCCGGTGTCCCTAGTGAAATCTCATTGTCCCTTGGGCCCCCCCGTCACCCTCTCTTGGCCTTAGCGGAGTGACGGCCCAAGGACACCCCCCGCACCGCTCTCATTGCCTGAAGGCGATGACGTCCAAAGTACAACAGGGACACAACACACCACAGGGACATCACAACACACAACACAGCAACACACACACACCACACAAACACACACTACTAGGGGGGGTGTACATAGCAACACCCGGGTGTGGGGGGTGTGGTCACATACCCGCCCTTCCCCGCCCTCTTTTCCCTCCCCGAACTCACATCCCCACAACCACGTCTCGCACCTCCTCCTCTCCCCTTTTCTCTCCCGCGATTCAATAACACTCCCCCCCTCCCCCCCCCCCCCCCGCGGTCCTTCACCACCCCTCCCCCCCCCCCTTCAATCACTCCGTCCCCTCCCACCCACCCCCACAACCCCCTTCTCCTCTACCTCCGTCCCTATCGGCTCTCCTCTGTAACGCAGCGGGGGAGCGGCCCCAACCAGCCTCCTCCCGCCTCAATCACTGGGAGCGGCCGGACGGTGAGTACTGCCGAACGGGTGAGTTAGCCGGCCGGACTGGTGAGGATCGGCCTTCACTCCCCTCACCCCCCTTCACCTCCCCTCACCCAACTCACCTCCCCTCCACCACCCCCCTTCATACCTCCCTCCCCCCCCCCCCCTTCACCCCCCTTCAACCTTCCACTCCGCTTACAACTCTCAGCCTACCCCTCCACCCCACCCCTTCACCTCCCCTCCACCCCCCTTCCACCTTCCCCACCCCTGCTCCCCCCTTCCCTACCACCTCACCCCCTTGCCCCCCCCCCCCTTCCCCCACCCAACCCCCCTTCCCACCCCCACCCCACCATCCTCCTTCACTCCCCACCTCCCTTCCCCCCCACCTCCCCTTCACCCCCCACCTGTCCCTCTCCCCCCTCCCACCTCCCTCCAACCCCCCCCCCCTCCCCCTCCCCTGCACCCCCCCCCTTCCCCCCCCTCCCTTTCCTCCCCCCCCCTCACCTCCTCCTCCACGCCCCCCTCCCTCCCGCTCCCCTCCCACCCCCCCTCACCTCCCCTCACCCCACCCTTCCCCTCCCCTTCACCCCCTCCACCCCCCCCCCCCCTTCATCACCTCCCCCCACCCCCCCCTTCACCTCCCCTCCACTCCCCCATCCCCCCCCCCCCCCTTTCACTCCCCCCCCCCCCCCCCTCCTACACCACCCCCACCGTCGAACCCCCCCCTTCCACCTTGCCCTTCACCCCCCCTTACAACTCCACCACCTCCTCACCACCTCCACCCCCTTCACCTCCCCCACCCCCCTTCCAACTCCCCCTCACACCCTCCCCCCCCCCCCTTCCAACACCTCCCCCCTTCCCCCACCCTCCACAACCCCTTCACCACCCCCCCTCCAACCTCCACACGTGTATACACACACAACCCGGTTACTACACCACCACACTACCCACATGTTATACAACCACATACGTGTATACACCACACACGTGTTATACACACACCCAGTAGTTACAGCATACACAAACTTACACATGGACAACACACCGTTACACCACATAAATGTATACACACCAAACATGTATACACACACACACACCCCACACCACACATCAGCACACCGTATGCCCCCCAGCACACTGGCATTCTCGCCTCCCCACCATTCCCAGCCCCATCAACACCATCAGCATCACACCCACACATCGCCACCTTTGCACATCCCCCATCGGCACACCACATTCGCACCCCCCACATCAGCACCAAACCCTCCCAAATCAGCACACCCAAACAATCACCCATCAGTAACAAGCGCCAACAGGCAGCACTACCGGACCGCAATGCCGCGCGTGGACCACTCCCCACCCAAATGCCACACCCACACCACAAACATCCCGGGCAACGCCGGGGCTCTCAGCTAGTATATATATATATATATATCCCCCCCCACCCCAAACTCTATCTATCTTATATATGTGGGGTTGGGGAGGAGGTGATAGATAGGTGTATGTGTGTATATATATATATATATATATATATATATAGAATCCAATGCACAGCCGGCACACCATATGCAAGTAAATAAGTTTTGGTGCTTATCCCATAAAGCAATAACAGACCATACGATACCGGTTGCAACACGACATCAAGGGACAGCACGCAGGTAAGTAAATCAAAAATGTTCTATATTTGATAGAAGACACAAAAGACACAAGACACAAAAACCGACGTTTCGGTCCCCCAGTGGGACCTTTCTCAAGGTGGTGCCTTGATATATATATATATATATATTGCGCCTAAATGCAAGGCTATAACCAGACATATTTAGTTGAAAATTTTCCCTGAAGAAGTCAGAGAAAGTCTGAGGAAACGCATAGGGTTGGTATTATTGCACATGATTTAGTGCTCATTGACTTTTATTAGCAGCCAAGAGTTTTGAGCAGGCCAAACTTTGCTCTGGTATACTGGGACTCTTTCATTAGAAGGAACCTGCGCCACAGGATTGTGGTTGTCGGAGGAACTTGGAATCTGCTACACCACTGATGAGTGACGACATCTGAGTATCCCCAGCGGAAGAGCGGAGACGCGGCAGCACCTCGAGGCTACTCCTGTACATGAGTATAACTCATACAATGCTGTTTTTTATCGTACTCTTGTGAGTTTTGAATCGTCTTTACACATGTTTTATTACATTTTTAAACGTTATTACACGAAGATCAGGCACTTTTTTCTTCTCTTTTTCATATGTGCATGTGTATGTGTATGTGTAGTGTTGGCTATGTGTGTGTGTACACATATGTAAATAAATGATCAATTCTTACACTGAGGCCGGAGGAACAAATGGCGGAGGAGATGGGGGGGTGGGGGGGGGGGGGCGTGGGGAGAGAGAAGAATAGAGAGAGAGAGCGAGAGAGAGAGGAGTAGCGAGAGAGAGAGATAATATATATATATATTATTCTATAAATATATATATATATAATATTAATTTCCCTTCGGCACCACCGACTTAATCAGGAATCAGTTTAAGAATTGATCATTTATTTTAGCAGACTGTAACAACAAGGTTACGCAACGTTTCAGGGGCGATCCCCTTCATCAGGTGCAAAGGGGTCCATGCCGTTGTCTCCATACCGGCACCAGCAACAAAGAAAATCAAATTGGCGAGTGCTATTGACATATATATGTATACAAAAAACTTGGTCACAATGGGATTTCTTAATCAATGATGAAAACATATCCGAGATGTTGACGATGGATTAATAAATCCCGTTATTACTTGCTACTTACCTAGTTTTCTACTTGCTACTTACCTTTTCCATGCACCACCTGCCTATCTGCTGAGATTTTTCACACAGTGTGTGTGCGGCCATTTTCTGTCGTGTCTGTGTATGTATATACATATGTGTATGTGTACACACACATACACATGCACATGCACACGTGTTTGTTTGTGTGTGTGTGCTCACATATATACACCCACACACAATAAAGAGGAGATCCAACACACTCCTGACTTTCATAAACGTGAATTTGATTTGAATTTGATTTGATTAAGGCGATCAACGGTTCGGTTCCCGTTGGAAACTTCCATTTTATAGCCCCACAGCCTATATTATAAAAGAAAATGTCTACCTTTTGTGAGATTTGGTGCTCTGGGCTGAAAAATAGAAGTGCTGAGTTTTTGATCACTTCTGTAGAAGTCCAAGACGCTGATAATAAAAATCAGGGACACTGACTCCAGATCAGTGGCATTCACCGAAATGGAGTGTGATGCTATATCTGATATTTTAGTTTATTCCCCCCAACCACCACTACCTTTTCTAACCACATTTTCCATTCCAATTTTTGCTAAGGAAAAGTGGATATATTTAAAATACAAAATAAATTAAAAAAACACCTTCCATTTGTTTTCGTAGCGTAAGTATTGTACAAACCGTTCCGAAATCCGGTCCCAAATGTGTGACCAAGTTGACATTTGTGTTTTTTTTCTGTTTTTTTTGTAATGCGTCACGAGACGTTCAGCTCTTTCCGTGCCGGACTCTCGGCTGCAACAGACTTCCAGAACCGTGAGCAACGATGGTGCTGCCGATGAAGCAGATGGATGTGGCACTTCTGTCCCGATCGCGTTTTACCGCTCAGGTCGGACCACCGCTCACGAAAATAGCATGATATTCCCGGGGTTCCGGAACTCCCGCCCCTTGAGACGTGCAGTGAACGTCGCAGGGGCAGACTAGTTCAGGCACGCTGACCTCTAAGGCCGCGATTATAGTGGCCATGCGCGCCACGAACAAAAGGCCGTACCTCTGAGGCAGGCCATAGAGCGCGCAACTCTCGGCTAGACCAATAAATTTGACGCGCAACAGCTGGGTCATGTAGCCATTGAGGGCAAACCTCTCATATGACGTCGCGGCCACGCCTCCCTGTTGCCTAGTACCTCAGGGCATGTTTCTCGAGAGCGGCAGGCGCGCATGACGTCGCGCGCACGCTGCCACTATATTTGCGGTTTACGCTGGGACATGCAAACACATCCATTTACCATAAAGCCGAAAGTGCCACTACTTTTCTTTATTTTTTTTAAATTTGCGCGTCCGTATTATAATTGCTTTTTGGTTTTTATATGCCCCTCCTCCCCCAAAATTGGAATTTTGAAGTGCCCCCTCGCGTTTGGTTTTCGGAGCATAAACACCAATCCGTACTAATTTCTCTAAAAAGATGTTCCCGGAGATCTTTAACTCTTTCATTGTGGGGGGGAGGGGGAGGCGTCCCAACACGTGGCGGAAAGAGTTAATTGCGATGGGATCTTCTTTTCCAGTTGACGGGTGTTGTGTTAAAAGCAGGAGTTCGAGGTGGGAAGACATCAGGAAGGTCTGTGAAGGTGTCACTCTGCGTTCACATGCCAGGAACACACTTATTTAATATGTGAGAGATTGTTTTTGTGAGATCAGCATGGGACCAAACCATTGTTTTAAAGCGACAGTACACATTTTTGTTTTTTGCCTGGATATCTTTCCCCCCCCTTTTTTTTTTTTTACATTTACACGCTCTACTCCAGTAGTTTACTGTTTTGGAGAAATATTGATGCGAAGACATTTTTTATTTTTAATAAATGCAAATATTTTAATTTCTTTGTTGTTGCTGCTGGTCTTCTGCATATGGCCACATTTGGGATTCTCTCAAATCTGTTCCTTCCACTCGTCCTCTCGTTTCCATCTCCTGTCCACAGCCTCGGTGACAAGCAGGACATGGCAGGCTGCACCAACCTGTGATTTCATGACCAGCTATTGCTTACAAGTTCAGGATAGGTGGGAATCCTGTGCAAAGTGTGACCGTATCGTGTAACAAAATGTGGGCCTGTTTGGTAATACCGTTTACAAACGTGGGCGCCAGGCTGCACCTGTTCACTCGCCTGGACTCCAACATGAATGATTGCTGTGTAAGGCTGAGATTATACAGCGCGCGATGGCACTCGTGCACCAACCTCGTTGCCTAATGCCTGTGAGGCCGCTCCGTGTGCGCGCGCAACGGAGAACGATAGCGCGACCGCGATTTGAAGAGACGTTGTCTTTTCAAGCGTGGCTGCGTGACGTCCGCGTCACGTGAGCGGTTCAGCCAATGAGGGCGTACCAGCTTCGTGACGCCCCCGCCACGTCTCCAGATCGCCTCCCCAATCTCCTGCAGCCATATACACAGGTCGCTGGGGCTGCAGGAGTGCGTGAGGCTATGCACGCGGGCGCGCAGGTAGTATAAGCTTAGCCTAATGCTGCGGCCAGGCAGGGAGCGGGCGCTCGTGCGCTGCGCCTTGCTCGGCCGGGCGATTCATGGCCGGCTAGGTGCGTGCTCGTCTGGGGGACGCAGCCATGATGTCACGGAGCTGGTTCGCCCTCGTTGGGCGAACCGCTCACGTGACGCGCTTGCGAGCGACAAAATCAAATTTGCTTGCTCTGCAAGCATCTAAGTGCCGAGCAGGCGCTCGCTCATGCTGGCCACACATTGCCTCAATGTGTTTCATAGCGGCCAGCGTGAGCGCGCCCGCCCGCTCAGCGCCACCCTGGCCGAGGCCTTAGGATGTGATGCTGACATAAACTGCAGATAGCGACATAATTCAGGTTAACTGTGTGGTAATAACCCAGTGCTGGTTTTATACTCGTGTACCAACTGGGGTGAGAATAGAGTAAGTGCTGAAGAAAACCTGAGCTGGATCTCCATCAACCATGGAACTGGAGTCACTTTGCAAGTATGTAGGGTGAAGTCAGACACTGCACAGTTGTTGCCGAAGTAATAGTCCTGCTGCAAAACACAGATTATTTTTTTTCCCCCAACCCTTCTCCTTCCTATTTTTTTCTTCTTCTTCTTGTTTAAAGCAGTTTGCAATAAAACTGAAAAACTCATTATTTTAATTGCGTGCGGTCGCCCCGTGCTAATGAAGTTTGCAACTTGCTAATGTGGGTTTCTGACTCCCTCCCCTGTTAATTAAACTTGCTGCGCTCTGCGAGAGCATTAGGTCCCAACCAGCAGCGCGACTCTGCCCGAAGCCTGGGAGCGGAGAGAGCCGGTGAGCAGCACGACGGTTTAACCTCTTCCCTGACGGACAGGGCCTTCAACACATGGCGATATGTTGGAAACCCCTCTGGCACAGAAGGGGTTATTTCTGCCTGTGCTAGAGAGACCTGCGGTGGTCTTTTATCGGTAATAGAAGTGGCTTAATGAAAGTGGTTGGACCGTGCATTGTTCCGATAAAGGTCTACGTTTCCGAACCATGGGACTGCGTTTTGGAAACCTCTACGCCGTATTTATGCACGCACCCGGTTTCTAAAACGCCATCCACTAATATGATATTCTTGGGTGCAAATAGTTTACCAGAATTTGGCCAAAACTCTTGGTAATAGGTATTTGTGTTTTTTGTATGTGTGTGAATGTACTGCTCCATTGTGACTTGGTTTAACGCAGTGGTTTCCAACCTTTTCTTTGGTTAGAGAATAAGTGAAATTCTGGGGAACCCCCAGCCCTCTCTAATAGCGCGTCTGTGATCAGATGCATTGTATGGAACCCCGACCCTCTCTAATAGCATGTCTGAGATCAGATGCATTGTTGTGAACCCCAACCCTCTCTAATAGCGCGTCTGAGATCAGATGCATTGTAAGGAACTCCAACCCTCTCTAATAGTGCGTCTGAGATCAGATGCATTGTTCTGAACCCCAACCCTCTCTAATAGCGCGTCTGAGATCAGATGCATTGTAAGGAACTCCAACCCTCTGTAATAGCGTGTCTGAGATCAGATGCATTGTATGGAACCCCAACCCTCTCTAATAGCGTGTCTGAGAGCAGATGCATTGTAAGGAACCTCAACCCTCTCTAATAGCGCATCTGAGATCAGATGCATTGTAAGGAACCCCAACCCTCTCTAATAGCGCGTCTGAGATCAGATGCATTGTAAGGAACCCCAACCCTCTCTAATAGCTAGTCTGAGATCAGATGCATTGTAAATTCTTCTGTATTTGATACATTTTGTAAATGACCAGAAAATTGCAGGGAACCCTTTAGGGACGCCCGGGTAACCCAAGTGTTCTGAGGAACCCTGGTTGAAAAACACTGGTATAGGGTGTCATGTAGAATCTGTGCAAACACCAAGGCTCCAAATGTTAGAAACATGGTGTTCAGATTTCCCAAGGGGTTAAAATTCCTTATCAGGGAAAGGAAACGCTTAATTTCCCATAGACTTGAACAAAGTAGACTGGACTTATATGAGAGAGATTTAAGTAAAACAAAAATAAAACCAAGAAGTCCCTCTCTGAGGAGATGTAGGACTTGGTCACGAAACAGGTTATTTGTTTATTTTATAGATACAATGGTATCCTGTGTATTGGGGGGAAAAGTAGATCACACTAAGGAGTTACAGACGCTTGGGAAAGTGCTAAGCATTCCAAGGATCCTTATTGGACGTCAGTAGTCGATGTAACTTGTGGTATTAACCTCTTGTCTGCCAGCAGGGTTGCACAATACTAGTTTAATATCGGGTATCCAAGAGGTTGTTGTCTCATTCTTTGGACTCCCACACAATGAGGTTCCCTCACACGACACACAAGTTACGTGAGCCGAGGCCTCAGGGGCAAAAACGACATAGCTATTAAAAGGTATGGGAAAAAAAACCCAAACCTGAATACAATTATTAAAGCCTGTATTAGTTTCGATCAGAACACAGTCGCTTAATATTGGACATTAATCACTGTTGGCTGAGAGGAGCTGGCCCTGAGTGAGCCCCAGCTCTGCACCTCGCTGTTGTCACAGAAAGGCTTCCTAATGCTTCATTTAAAAGCTCTCTTCTCTAATTCATCAAAGGCCTGTAGATTCGCTCTGGAGACAGCAGGCAAATTACTTCTGCTTCAGTTCCGCTAACCTTGGCCACTCCGAGAGGACCGTGGCTGGTATGAACCTGCAGTAACTGTGAAGGTTATATCTGTAAAAAGGTGTGTGTGTGTGTATATGTATGTATGTATGTGTGTGTATATGTATGTATATATATATATATGTATATGTATGTGTGTGTGTGTGTGTATATTAATATATATATATATGTGTGTGTATATATATATACACACACAGCTGAACCCCGTTATAACGCGATCCTCGGGGGCCTCCTGATTCGACCGCGTTATAACTTAGGTCGCGCTAATTTTTTTTTTAAATGGCCGACGTGCGCCCGATTTGGAGGGAAGAGGCAGGAGTGAGGCGCCGGCAGCCCCACCACGATCCCCCAGCAGCCCCACCACGATCCCCCAGCAGCCCCACCACGATCCCCCAGCAGCCCCACCACGATCCCCCAGCAGCCCCACCACGATCCCCCAGCAAAAGTTGGAGAGAACATAGACTTCACAAAGGAGTGAGGAAACAGAAACCGAAAAATCATAGGGAGGGCATAGTGAGTATGCAGGAGGAAGAGTCCCAGGTATCGGAGGAGAAAAGAGTACAAGAATCACACTTTCAAATGTTAAGTTCCCAGTTGCAAAGTTGTTGTGCAGAGTCCAATCTTCCTCAAATCTTCACTCTCCTTCAATTTCACTCCAAAATTATCTCCGCCACCTCACCCCCCCCCCTCCCAGTGCACCGACCTCTGTTCGGCTATTCGTGGTGGGGCTGGCTGGCTGCCGGCACCTCACTCCTGTCCTCCCTCTCCGAATAGCCTGGGGATCTTGGTGTGGGTGCTGGGGGGATCGTGGTGGGGGGCTGCTGGGGGATCGTGGTGTGTGCGGGGAGTCTGTGTGGGCTGCTGGGGGGATCGTGGTGGGGCTGCTGGGTGATCGTGGTGGGGCTGCCGGCGCCTCACCTCCTGCTCTCTCCCTCCAAATCGGGGCGCACTGGCGGCCATTTAAAAAAAAATTAGCGCGACCTAAGTATAACGCGGTCGAATTCAGGAGGCCCCGAGGTATCGTCGTTATACGGGGTTCAGCTGTGTGTGTATAATATTATACACACACATATATATATATATTAAATATACACACACACCAAAACAAATATACAATATAATATATACATACATATACACACATAAACAACATATACACACATACACCACACACCACTTTTTAACATATATAACCTTCACAGTTACTGCAGGTTCATACCAGCCACGGTCCTCTCGGAGTGCCAAGGTTAGCGGAACTGAAGCAGAATATTTGCCTGTGTCTCACGAGCGAATCTACAGGCCTTTGATGAATTAGAGAAAGAGCTTTTAACATAAGCATTAGGAAGCCTTTCTGTGACAACAGCGAGGTGCAGACTGGGGCTCACTCGGCCAGCTCCTCTAAGCCAACAGTGATTAATGTCCAATATTAAGCGACTGTGTTTCTGATCGAAAACTACTACAGCTTAATAATTGTATTCAGGTTTGGGTTTTTTTCCCATACCTTTTAATAGCTATGTCGTTTTTGCCCCGGAGGCCTCGGGCGTCCGTAACTTGTGTGTCGTGGTGAGGGAACCTCATTGTGTGGGAGTCCAAGAATGAGACAACAACCTCTTGGATAACCCATATTAAACTAGTATTGTGCACCTGCTGGCAGAACAAGAGGTTAATACCACAAGTTACATCGACTACTGACGTCCAATAAGGATCCTTGGAATGCTTAGCACTTCCCAAGCGTCTGTAAACTCTTAGTGTGATCTACTTTTCCCCCCAATACACAGGATAACCATCTGATATCTATAAAATAAACAAATAAACCTGTTTCGTGACCAAGTCCTATACATCTTCTCAGAGAGGGACTTCTTGGTTTTATGTTTTTTTTTAACTTAAATCTCTCTCATATAAGTCCAGTCTACTTTGTTCAAGTCTATGGGAAATTAAGCGTTTCCTTTCCTGATAAGGGATTTAACCCCTTGTGGAAATTGAACACATGTTTCTGAACATTTGGGCGCCTGGTGTTGCACAGATTCTACATGACACCCTATACCAGGTTTTTCAACCAGGGTTCCTAGAACACTTGGTTACCCGGGCGTCCCTAAAGGGTTTCCCTGCAATTTTCTGGCAATCTTTTACAAATGTATCAAATACAGAAGAATTTCCAATGCATTGATCTCAGACTAGCTATTAGAGAGGTTGGGTGTCCGTTACAATGCATATGATCTCAGACGCGCTATTAGACGAGGTTGGGTTCCTACAAGCATGATCTCAGATGCGCTATTAGAGGGGTTGAGGTTCCTGTACAATGCATCTGCTCTCAGACACGCTATTTAGAGAGGGTTGGTGTTCCATACATGCAAAAAAAATTTGATCTCAGACACATACTTTACAGGGTTAGTTCCTTACAAGGACATCTGATCTCAGACCGCTATATGAGAGGGTCTGGGGTTCAGAACATGCATCTGTCGTAGTAACGCACTATTAGAGAGGTTGGAGTTCCTTACAAATGCATCTGATTCTCAGACGCGCTATTAGAGTAGGGATGGTGGTTCACAACCATTGAATCTGATCTCAGACATGCTATTAAGAGGGTAGGGGTTCCATACAAAGCATATGATCACCAGACGCTCATATAAGAGGGGTGGGGTTCCCCCAAGAATTTCACTATTCCATCTAACCAAGAAAGTTGAGGAAACCCTGCGTTTTAACAAGTCACAATGGAGCAGACTTCACCCAATACAAAAAACACAAATTACGCATTACCGAGTTTTGGCCAAATTTCCTGGTAAACATTTGCACCCAAGACTATCCATAATTGTGGATGGCGTTTTAGAAACCGGGTGCGTGCATAAATAATCGGCGTAGAGGTTATCCAAAACGCAGTGTCCCGTGGTCGGAAACGTAGAACCTTATGGAACCATGACGGTCCAACCACTTTCATGCATAACCACTTCTTTACGATTAAAAGCCACGCAGGTCTCTCTAGCACAGGCAGAAATAACCCCTTCTGTGCCAGAGGGGTTTCCAACATACGACATGTGTTGAAGGCCCTGTCCTCAGTGGAAGAGGTTAAACAACCGTGTTTTGTCACCGTACTATCTCAGCTCCCAGCTTCGGTGCAGAGTCTCGCGTGCGGTTGGGGACCTAAGATCGCAGAGGCGCTAGCAGTTTTAACTTAACAGGGGGAGGAGCAGAAACCCCACATTAGCAATTGCAAACTCATTAGCACGGGGCGACCGCACGCAATTAAAATAAGAAGTTTTTCATTTTTTATTGCAAACTGTTTAACAGAAGAGAGAAAAAAATAGGAAGGAGAAGGGTTGGGGAAAAAAAATAATCTGTGTTTTGCAGGGGACTATTACTTACTTCGGCAACTAACTGTGCACGTGTCCCTGACTCACCCTAATACTTGCAAAGTGACTCCAGTCCCATGGTTGAAGGAGCATCCAGCTCAGTTTTCTTCAGCACTTACTCTATTCTCACCGCCCAGTGGTACACGAGTATGAAACCAGCACTGGGTATACACACAGCATAACCTGAATTAGTGCGCTATTGCAGTTAGTGTCACATCACATTCCTAAGGCAGGCCTCGGCAGGGTTGGCGCTGAGCGGGCCGGGCGCGGCCACGCTTTGCAGCTTGTAAACACATTGAGGCAATGGTGTGGCCACACTGAGAGCGCCTGCTCGTACTTAGATGCTTGCAGAGCAAGCAATTTGGATTTGTTCGCTCGCAAGCGACGTCCAGTGGCGGTTCCCCAACGAGGCGAACCACTCCGTGACATCATGGCTGGCCTCCCCCGACGGACACCATCCTAGCCGGCCATGACGCCCACGAGAAGGCGCAGCGGCACGAGCGCCCGCCTCCCTGCCTGGCAGCAGCCATTAGGCTAAAGCTATATACACTCCTGCGCGCCGCGATGTAGCCTCGTACGCCTCCTGCAGCCCAATCGAACCTTTGTATAGTGGCGCGGAGATTGGGGAAGGCATCTGGGGAAGCTTGGCGGGGGCGTCACGAGCATCGTGTAAGCCCTCATGGCTGGAAAACAGCTACACGTGAACGCTGACTTACGCAGCCACGGTGAAAAGAACACCGTCGATCTCGACACATCGGTCGCACTATCGTCTTCCGTTGCGTTCGCAGACACGAGCGGCCTCACAGGGCATATAGGACGAGGTTGGTGCACGAGTGCCAGCGCGCGCTGGTAATATCTCAGCCTTACACAGCAATATTCATGTTGGAGAGTCAGGCGATTGGTGAACAGGTGGCAGCCTGGAGCCGTTGTTGTAAACGGTTATTACAAACAGGCCACATTTGTTTTACACGACGTACACACTTTGCACAGGATCCCCCACCTATCCTGAACATTTAAGCAATGCTGAGTCCATGAAATCACAGGTGTTGTGCAGCACGCCAGTCCTGCGTTGTCACCCAGGGCTGTGGACGGAGATGGAACGATGAGGAACAGTGGAAGGGACAGTTGTGAGAGAATCCCCACAATGGGCCTAGGCAGAAGACCAGGCAAGCCAACAACAAGAAAATTAACATTTTGCATTTTATTAAAAATAAAAAAATGTCTTCCGCATCAATATCTCCAAAACAGTAAACTACTGGAGGTAGAGCGTGTAAATGTAAAAAAACAAAAAAGGGGGGGAACAGATATCCATCAAAAAACACAAATGTGTACTGTCGCTTATTAAAACAATGGTTGTCCCATGCTGATCTCAAAAAACAATCTCTCACTATTAACATAAGTGTGTTCCTGGCATGTTGAACGCAGCGTGACACCTTCACAGACCTCCATTCCCTGAACAACCCTACTCCAGCTCGCCCCCCCACTCCTCGTCACCCTCGTTCAGCCACTCGATTACCTCGCTTCTTCCTTCACACACCCTTAACCCCTGGAAAAGAAGATCCACGCAATTAATCGTTTCCCCTACCGAGGGTGGGACGCCTCCCCCCTCCCCCACAAGAAGAGTTAAAGATACTCCGGGAACATCTTTTAGAGAAAATGTAGTACGGATGTTTTATGCTCCGAAAACAAACGCGAGGGGGCACTCCTTAAAAATTCCAATTTTGGGAGGAGGAGGGCATAAAAACAAAATATAAAAACAAAAAGCAATTATATACGGAACGCGCAAATTTAAAAAAATAAAGAAAAGTAGTGGCACTTTCGGCTTTATGGTAAATGGATGTGTGATTGGCATGTCCCAACCAGCGAGGTAACCGCAAATAATGGAGGTCAGCGTCGCGGCGGACGTCAGGCGCGCTGACCGCTCTCGAGAAACATGCCCTGAGGTACTAGGCAACAGGGAGGGGTGGCCGCGACGTCATACATAGAGGGTTTAGGCCAGGTCAATAGGCTAACATGAACCAGCATGCTTGACTGCGTTCAAATTATGGTCTAGCAGAGAGTTTTCGCGCTCTAGGGCCGCCAGCGGTTAGCCTATTGTTCGTGGCGCGCATGCCATATAATGCTGGCCTTGATGTTCAGCGTGCCGAACTAGGTCCGGCCCTGCGGACGTTCACGTGTCAGTCTCAAGGGCGGGAAGTTCCGGACCACCCGGGAATCTCATGCTATTTTTTCGTGAGTTCGTTTTGTCCGCCTGAGCGTATAAAACGCGATCGGGCCCGATCGCGTTTTATACGCTCAGGCGGACAAAACGAACTCACGAAAAAATAGCATGAGATTCCCGGGTGGTCCGGAACTCCCGCCCTTGAGACGTGCACACGTGAACGTCGCAGGGGCCAGACTCTAGGTTCAGGCACGCTGAACTATAAGGCCGAGCATTATATGGCATGCGCGCCACGAACAATAGGCGTAAACGCTGCGGCGGCCCAAGAGCGGGCGAAAATCTCGGCTTAGACAATAAATTTGACGCAGCACAGATGGGTCATGTTAGCCCTTTGATGGGCACCTAAACCCTCTAATGTTTATGACGTCGCGGCCACCCTCCCTGTTTGCCTAGTACCTCAGGGCATCATGTTTCTCGAGAGCGGCAGGCGCGCATGACGTCGCGCGCACGCTGCCATCATTATTTGCGGTTACGCTGCTGGTTGGGGACATGCAATCTACACATCCATTTACCATAAAGCCGAAAGTGCCACTACTTTTCTTATTTTTTTAAATTTGCGCGTCCGATTATAATTGCTTTTTGGTTTTTATATTTTGGTTTTTTTGTTTTTGCCCCTCCTCCCCCAAAATTGGAATTTTGACTAAGGAGTGCCCCTCGCGTTTGTTTTTCGGAGAATACCACAAATCCGTACTACATTTCTCTAAAAAGATGTTCCCGGAGATCTTTAACTCTCTTGTGGGGGGGAGGGGGGAGGCGTCCCACCACTGGCGGAATAGGGAGGAAACGAGAATTGCGATGGGATCTTCTTTTCCAGGGGAAGGGGGTGCAAGGGGGCGAGGGTAAAACGAAGTGGCTGGAACGAGGGTGTGGAAGCGAGGGAGTGGGGGGCGGGGCCGAGGCGGCTTGGGGGGAGTAGGGGGGTTTTCGTTTCGAGGTGGGAGAATCGGAGGTCTTGTGAAGGTTTGTCACTCTGCGTTCAAATGCCAGGAACACACTTATTTAAAGTGAGAGATTGTTTTTGTGAGATCAGCATGAGGACAAACCATTGTTTTAAAGCGACAGTACAATTTTTGTTTTTTGATGGATATCTTTCCCCCCTTTTTTTTTTTTACATTACACGCTCTACGCCCGTAGTTTACTGTTTTGGAGAATATTGATGCGAGAAGACATTTTTTATTTTAATAAAATGCAAATATTTTAATTTTCTTGTTGTTTGCTGCCTCGGTCTTCTGCATATGGCCATTGGGGGATTCTCTCAAAGCTGTCCTTCCACTGTCCTATCGTTCCATCTCCGTCCACAGCCCTCGGGTGACAAGCAGGACATGGCGGCTGCACAAAACTGTGATTTCATGGACCAGCATTGCTTAAATTTCAGGATAGGTGGGAGGGATCCTGTGCAAAGTGTTACGTTCGTGTAAAGACAAAATGTGGGGCCATGCTTTGGTATAACGTTTACAAAACGGGGGCGCAGGCTGCCACCTGTTCACTCGCCTGGGACTCCTCCAACATGAAGAGTGCTGTTGTAAGGCTGAGATTATTACCAGCGCGCGCTGGCACACTCGTGCACCAAACATTCGTTCCTATATTGCCTGTGAGGCCGCTCGTGATCGCGAGAGCAAAGGAGAAAGATAGATGCGACCGCATTTGAAGAGACAGGTGTCTTTTCAAGCGTGGACTGCGTGACGTCAGCGTCACGTGAGCGGTTTTTCCAGCCAAGTGGGGCGTACAGATTCGTGTGTGACGCCCCCGCCAGTCTCCAGATGCCTTCCCCAATCTCCTGCCGCCATCTATACAAAGGTCGATGGGGGCGCAGGAGTGCGTGGACGAGGCTAGCATCGCGGAGGAGAAGGAGGTAGTATAAGCTTTAGCCTAATGCTGCGTGCCAGGCAGGGGAGGCGGGCGCTCGTGCGCTGCGCCTTGCTCGGTAGGGGCGATTCATGGCGTCTAGGATGAGTGATCGTCGGGGGAAGCAGCCATGATGTCACGGAGATGGTTCGCCTCGTTGGGGAAACCGCCACGTGAGACGCGCTTGCGAGCGACACCAAATCCAAATTTGCTTGCTCTGCAAGCAATCTAAGTGGACGAGCAGGCGCTAGCTCATGTGGCCACACATTTGCCTCAATGTGTTTAAAGCGGCAAAGCGTGGCCGCGCCCGCCCGCTCAGCGCCACCCTGCCGAGGGCCTGTCTTAGGATGTGATGTGACACTCAATGCAGATAGCGACATTAATTCAGGTACTGCTGTGTGTGGTAATAACCCAGTGCTGGTTTCCGATACTCGTGTGTACCAACTGGGCGGTGAGGAATAGAGTAAGTGCTGAAGAAAACTGAGCTGGTGGCATCCTTCAAACCATGGGACTGGAGTCACTTTGCAAGATGTAGGGTTGAGTCAGGGACACGTGCCAGTTAGTTGCCGAAAGTAAGTAATAGTCCTCCTGCAAAAACACAGATTATTTTTTTCACCCAACCTTCTCCTTCCTATTTTTTTCTCTTCTTCTTGTTAAAGCAGTTTGCAATTAAAAAATGAAAAACTTCAGTATTTTAATTGCGTGCGGCGCCCCGTGCTAATGAGTTTGCATTGCTAATGTGGGTTTTTCTGACTCCCTCCCTGTTAATTAAAACTTGCTAGCCGCTCTGCGAGCTTAGGTCCCAACCGCAGCGCGAGACTCTGCACCGAAGTCCTGGGAGCGGAGAGAGACGGTGAGCAGCACGAGGGTTTTGTTTAACCTCTTCCATGAAGGACAGGGCCTTCAACACATGGCGATATGTTGGGAAAACCCCTCTGGCACAGAACGGGGTATTTCTGCCTGTGCTAGAGAGACATGCGTTGGTTTATCGGTAAATAGAAGCTGGTTAATGCATGAAAGTGGTGGACCGTGCATGGTCCATAAAGGTCTAACGTGTTCCGACCATGGGACTGCGTTTTGGAAACCTCTACGCCGTATTATTTATGCACGCACCCGGTTTCTAAAACGCCATCCACTAATTATGATATTCTTGGGTGCAAATAGTTTACCAGGAAATTTGGCCAAAACTCTTGGTAATAGGTATTTGTGTTTTTTGTATTGGGTGAATGTACTGCTCATTGTGACTTTTGGTTAACGCAGTGTTCCAACTTTTCTTGGTAGATGGAATAATGAAATTCTGGGGGGGGGGAAACCCAGCCCTCTTATATGAGCGTCTGTGTGATCAGATGCATTTTGTATGGAACCCCGGAACCCCTCTATAATTAGCATGTCTGAGATCAGATGCGTTGTAAGATACCAACCCTCTCTAATAGCCCGCGTCTGTAGATCCGATGCATTGTAAGGAACTCCAAACCTCTCTAATGTAGCGTTCTGACGATCAGATGCAGTTCTAGGAACCCCACCATCTCTATATAGCGCGTTCGAGATCAGATGCCTTGTAGGAACCAACCCTTAATATTTGTCCTTCGTCTGAGATACAGATTTTTTTTGCATGTAGGGCGAGCCAACCTCTCGATACCTCTGAGGACTTGAGCCCAACCTTAATAGCGCGTCTGAGAGTCAGAGCATTGTAAGGAACCGCCAACCCTCTATAGACGCTCTGAAGATCATTGCATTGTAAGGAACCCAACGCCTCTCAATAGACGCGCTGAGATCGATGACATTGTAAGGACACCCCAACCCTCTCTAATAGCTAGTCTGAGATCAATGCATTGGAAATTCTTCTGTATTTGGTACATTTGTAAAATGATTCCAGAAAATTGCAGGGAAAACCCTATTAAGGGACGTCGCGGGTAACCCAGTGTTCCTGTAGGAACCCTGTTGAAAACACACCTGGTTATAGGGGTTTTGTCATGTAAATCTGTGCAACACCAAGGCGCCCAAATGTTTCAGTTAACATGTTGTTCAATTTCCACAAGGCGGTTTAAATCCTCTATCAGAAGAGGAAACTGCTTAGATTTCCCGGATAAGACTGTGGAACAAAGTGACGTGAAAAGAAGATTACTTGAGAGCGATTTAAGTCCAGTAAAAGGAGAAAAAATGAAAAACACCAAGAAGTCCGCTACAATCGATGAAAGATGATAGGATTGGTCACGAAACAGGTTTATTATGTTTATTTTTATATTCAGATGGATTATCTCCTGTGTATTGGGGGGAAAAGTAGTCACCTAAGAGGTGTTCCAGGACGCTTGGGAATTGCTAAGCATTCCAAGGATCCTTATAGGAGCGTCAGTAGTCGATGTAACTTGTCGGTATTAACAACTCTTGTTCTTGACCACAGGTGACTAACAATACAGTTTAATATAGGGTATCCAAGAGGTTGTTGTCATCATCTTTGGGACTCCCACAAATGAGGTTCCCCCCACCTCACAAACAAAAAGTAAAAGGACTACCACAGATTTACTGAGCACTGCCGTGTGGCAAAAACGACAATGATATTAAAGGTATGGGAAAAAAACCCCAAATACCTGAATACAATCTATTTAAATGCACGTAGTAGTGTCGAATCAGAACAACATGTCGCCTTAATATTGGACTTAATACTGTTGGCTTGAAGGAAGTGGCACCAGTGAGGCCCCAGTCTGCACCTCGGCTGTTGTCACAGAAAGGCTTCCTAGATCTTAAGTAAAAGCTCTACTTTTCTTCTAATTCATCAAAGGCCTGTACCTTCGCTCGCGAGAACAGGCAAAATAACTTCTGCTTCAGTCCGCTAACCTGGCACTCCGAGAGGACCGTGGCTGGTATGAAACTGCAGTAACTGTGAAGGTTATATCTGTAAAAAGGTGGTGTCTCTGTGCTGTCATAGTGTGTAATGTTGTGTGTATGCTGTGTATATGTATGTTATATCTATCATACTGTATGATTTGTTTTGGTGTGTGTGTGATGATTTAATATATTATATATGTGTGTGTATATAATATACACACACAGCTGAACACCCCGTATAACGAGATACCTCGGGGCCTCCCTGAATTCGACCGCGTTATAAATTAGGTCGCGCTAATTTTTTTTGTTAAGGCCGGTCACGTGCGCCCGATTTGGGAGGGAGGGCAGGAGGGAGGCGCCGGCAGACCCACCACGAATCCACCCCACCAGCCCCCAACCACGATCCCCCCAGCAGCCAACACACCACGACTCCCACTCACAAACACGTCACCCAGCACGTCCCCACACCACGATCCCCCCACCCCGATACACCCCCACACCAAGATCCCCAGGCTATTCGGAGAGGGGAGAGGACAGGAGTGAGGTGCCGGCAGCCAGCAGCCCCACCACGATTAGCCGGAACAGAGGTCTGCCGACGTTTGGAGGGGGGGGGGGTTGGAGGTGGCGGTAGAGTAATTTTGGAGTGAAATTGAAGGATGAGTGAAGATTTGAGGAAGATTGGACTCTGCACAACAACTTTGCAACTGGCGAACTTAACATTTGAAAAGTGTGATTCTTTGTACTCTTTCTCTCCTCCGTACCTGGGACTCTTCCTCCTGCATACTCACTATGCCCTCCCTATGATTTTCTGGTTTCTGTTTCCTCACCTCCTTTGTGAATGTCTATGTTCTCTCCAACTTTCCCACTCCCACTGCACCATTATTTATACACCTTCTTCCATCAATTTCTTTACCTCAATAAAAAGCACCCTGCAAATCCTTGTTCAACACCCTCTATTCTACACCTTCCTGCTGCTGGGGATCTCCCCTAAGCCAAACCAGACATACAAACCTGATTTCAACCCATGCCTCCCTGCCATCTCTTCCCCTGTAAAGTGTGTTAACCTAAGTTATTTGACCAACCTTAAGACTTGCCCCACAAATCAGCATCCCAATTTCCTCTGCACTCATGGTTACTGTCCCACCCTCAGTCACTCCTACCACCAATTGTGACCACAAGCAACTGTATCTACAGCAATGTATTCCTCACCTGCTTTCTTTGTAAGTTCCCCATCAACCTCTAGATTGTAACTCTTCGGGGCAGGGATTTCCTTTCATATTGTCTGTTTTGCCTGCACTATTGTTTATTATAATTTCCCTGTACTGTATTCTTTGTGAAGCGCTGAATATATATATATATATATATACACAGGGTTGACAAATCACCAAAAAAAATCTATCGGCACACAAAAAATCTAATCGCCAGCATAGTACCAAAACGTGTGCTGCTTGGGCCCAATATTACTCGCCCAGTGTTTAAATCCACTCGCCCGGGGCGAGCAAAGTGTATAGGTTGTCGAACACTGTATAATGTATGTATGTATATGGCATATATATATATATATATATATATATATATATATATATATATATATGCAAATATAACTGTATGCTCATCTGCATGTCTTAGGCAGGTCTGCAACCCCGCCTTTCCCCATTATCACCCAGCATACAGCACTTCCACTGCAGCAAGGGATTCTGGGAAATGACATGCAAATGAGCACACAGTGTCACTTTTTGCCTCAATAACCATTTTTAACATGGTTCCCTATAGGCTTAAGCTTGCTGCATGGTCACAGCTTTGAGCACAGCCAGGGTTAAGGTGCATACCCAGAAAACCACCCACAGACAGCTGTTTCGACCTTGATGGGTCTCATCAGTGTGGGGTTGATTTTACTGGGAATGCAAGAGAGGCTATGGGATAGGCTAAACCATAATACTGAATTAAGTTATGGTGAGTAAAAAAAGTGACAAAAACCCTCCACAGGAAAGCAAATATGCAAATATAACTGTATGCTCATCTGCATGTCTTAGGCAGGTCTGCAACCCCGCCTTTCCCCATCATCACCCAGCATACAGCACTTCCACTGCAGCAAGGGATTCTGGGAAATGACAATATATATATATATAGTTCTTCAGTATTAAGTGATACCTTTTTTATTTGGACTAACAATTTATGTCATAGGACAAGCTTTCGAGAGTTCTCCTCTCTTCCTCAGGTCGGCAATACTGATTAACAAAGGAATATGGCTAAAACAGTGTTTGGGAGAGCAGGGGGGAAAAAACAAACCGAGATGTACTGTATTTAAGGTAGGGTGAGAAAGTGTTTGAAGACATGGAATGGTGACAAGGAACAGCATGGAGGGGGAAGGGGATGCTGTGGGGGGACGGACGGGGGAAGAAGGTGTGGATAAGAGAGGCAAGCAGGATAATTGCAAACAATTGTGATGGTGTGCCCTTTTCTTTTGGTGTCAGAGTCTTATCATTCTGAGTTCAAATGTTTTCCGTTCTTGATTGCGTTTAAACATTCCATTGAGGATTTAGATTTTTAAATAATTTATGGAATGATCTGGTAGTGAGAAATGATGTCCCTCTGGTGAGCAGTATCTTTTTCGTGGTGTTGTAAAGAGTGTCTGTGCATATTCATTCTGCCTTGAAGTTTTTGCTGGTTTCGCCAATGTAGCATCCTTGGTCACATTTGTTGCATTGAATCGTATATACTGTACAACATTCCTGGATGTGCAGCATCCTTGGTCACATTTGTTGCATTGAATCATATATACAACATTCCTTTAACATTGAGTGTTCCATGGTTGTGACTGGCTGTGGGATATTGGCATATATGTTTGCAGAGTTTGCAGCGTGTGTTGTTGCACGGTTTTATTCCATTGTCAGTGTCTTTAAGTTCATTGTGAAGTTTTCTGCTGACTGATTTCTGCTTGAGGTTTGGTGGTTGCCGGAACGCAAGAATGGGAGGTTTGGGAAAGATATATTTTAATGTCACATCCTCTGCCAGCATGGATTGCAGATCTTTGATGATTTATTTTTCGTACTGTATTCCCTCTGGGGTAGGGTTGTTTGTGGCCACTAGTGGTATGCGTGTGGTAGGTTCTTTCTGTCTGTATTGTAGCAGGTGTTCTCGCGGGGCTTTTAGTGCAGATGCTGCATCCCCTTCCCCCTCTATGCTGTTCCTTGTCACCCTTTCATGTCTTCAAACACTTTCTCACCCTAACTTATCTACAGTACATCTGGGTTTTTTTTTCCCCTGCTCTCCCAAACACTGTGTTAGCCATATTCATTTGTTAATCAGAATTTCTGACCTGAGGAAGAGAGGAGAACTCTCGAAAGCTTGTCCTATGACATATAAATTGTTAGTCCAAATAAAAAAGGTATCATCTAATACTGAAGAACTCATTTATTCTGCACTATCGCAACTGGACTAACACGGCTATTATATATATATATAGATATATATTTATATATATATATAGATATAAAATCGAAAGGTTAGTGCTATCTGCGGTGAATCTGATTGGTCCTCAGCCTCTGGCCAATCAGATTGGTGGGTCTGACGTCACCCAACTGCCACTCTCTTCCCCCTTGGCCGGCCACACACACACACACACCTGTCCTCTCCCCCCATCACACTCACCTCCCTCCCTGGCGCTCCACTCACCTCCCCGGCGCTCCACTCACCTCCCCTCCCCGGCGCTCCACTCACCTCCCCTCCCCGGCGCTCCACCACAGCGGGAAATTTAACTCACGGGCAACGCCGGGTCTCTCAGCTAGTATATATATATAGATTTAGATATAGATATATTTATAGATATATATATATATAACAAATGGGGCAGCCGGCACTCCCAATACCATAAACAGTTTGCGGTGCATGTCCTTTACCAATAGTAAGAGAAAAGTAATCCACTCCAGCAGGAGCAGACACAAGACAGCACTCAAGGGTAAGTAAGAAAACTCTTGCGCTCGCTCTCTCTCGCTCTCCCCCTCTCTCCCCCTCTCTCCCTCTCCCCGTGCCTATTGTGCCGTCGATGGCGACACGGTGGGTGAAGTCTCCCGTCAGTTATGTTTCGGCGGGATTCCGGCAATTTGATTTGTTCAAGGGCCGTCACGTGACGCCACAGCCCTTGAAAAATCAAATTTTGCCGGCTTTCAGTTTCCGCGACGTCGCTTTGTCGCCATCGCGCGCACTATAAGCGCACACGGCGGCAATGTATTTGTTTTCGGCGACGTCGCTGGCACTATAAGCGCGGCCTTAGACAGGTCTGCAACCTCTACTCTATTTTGTTGTTTGTGTAACTGGGTCTTCATTTATTTTGAGGCATCTGTAACTGTCTGTTTATTTGCGTGACATGTTAATTGTGGTCATTTCCTTCTAATTAAAAAATATATACATCTACAGTATGCATATCTTATTTAATACGCTTTTAATGTGTATACATATTGTAAGTGTTTTATCGCCTTCTCCCCCATCCCCTGCTCGCTGTAACTCGCCACAACGCGAGAGCAGCAGGAGACAAAGCAGGAGCTATTCTGGTATAAAGATTCCACTCTGACAACCCCGTCAGAAAAAGCCAGTACTTAAAACTGAGCTGAGAATCCAATACAAGCATAATCACAAAAATGGAATATACAAAAAAGGATTATAGTATATCAATAATTTCACTCATGTAATCCACTGGGGCTGTGCTGTTGCAGTGCTATGAACATATATGGGATAATGATAGGACATTGCATATACCGGATATGTGCATTTGAATCTTCGGAGATGTTTTGCATTTCAGGCCATAACGCCAGACCCCGGTATTATTGTGTGTACGGAACCTACCTGTGTCCCAAGTCTGAGAACGAAATGATTGTACTGTACGTTGTACGTTCTTCAGGGCCGTCGTGCATGTTATTGATCAATTTGCACTTTTTGTACACACGGTGGCAACGATAATTTTGACCTCCATAAATGTTTTTTTTATTTTTTTATTATCCCTGCGTTTACATGAGAATATATACTGTACAGTCTGTGTGCGTGGTTGCGGTGGGAGGGGAGGGGGTGTTTTTCTCAGGGACTCTGATTCATGTACTGCCAGAACACACACCCACAGACACACACCACACACACCACATACACACACACACACACCTCTCCTGGTAAATGTACATTTGTGCTGCTGAGAGGGAGAGTGACTCAGACGGGTAGCTAACTATATACAGGTTTCTGTCCTGTGCATCACTTCATTACACACACGCCTCTGCTTGAGAAATGGCAAACTTTTGGACTACAGCCTCTGTGTGTGTGTGTGTGTGTGTGTGTGTGTGTGTGTGTGTGTGTGTGTGTGTGTGTGTGTGTGTCTCCTCTGGGAGTCCCTCTCCCTCTCCCCCCATCCGCACGCCCTTGCCTCCCCCGTATTTCTTCCCCTTCCCTTTCCCCATCTTGTTAATAAAGCAGCGGTCGCGCAAACTGGGGGGGGGGGGGGCGCGCCCCCCAGACTTTATTGGGGGGGGCGGCGGTTACAGAGGCTACGAGCGCGAGGCCTCTGTAAATGTACTCACCAGCTTCTTGTCCACGCGTCTCCATTGCAATACGGCATCAATTGACGCCTGTTACCATGGAGACGTGACGGCAAATGACGCCGTGGGTCCCGTGAAACCGCAGCGTCATTTGAAGCTTCGTTGAAGGTAAGGTGGGGGTGGGGGGGAGGCGAACGAGCAGAAGAGCAGGCAGGGTGGTGGGGGGTGCAGTGCAACAAGTTTGTTCACCCCTGTGTTAACGGATCAATCTAACCTTTGTTTTTTTTTTTTTTACCGGATTGCAACTTGAAGGTCCTCAGAGCTGAATCGCACTATTTTCTGCTGCATGGACCTCTGATTCCGAAGACGCTTATTGGAGAAGTTACTGGTATTACTTCCTGGTTTTTCTAGGAGATGTAAATGGCCATCCAATAGAAGCCACAACCAATGACGTTGCAGCTTCCAATTGGCCAGAGTTTTGACGGGCATTTTCTTCACTTGAGGATTATTTAAACCCAGAATTTTTACTGCTAAGTATCTCTGGTGCTGGGGAGTCCCCAGAACTTAGAATAGTGGCGTTTGGCTCAGGGGGGGACCCCTAGTTCCTACCCTGTAAAAAAAAAAAAAAAAAGTAAGAAACGAGTAAGAGAAACTTTTCATTGTACTTTCTGGAATCTGATTGAGCCTTTGTCTCAACACGGAGAATAGAATCTGGAGCGTTCCGCCATCTTTAACTTTGTTGCATTTTTTAATAAGCAGAAAAGGGGGAAAAAAGTGACGGATATTTTTATACATCTCACTCATAATCTGTGCATCATGTAACTCCTCCCTAACTCAGCCTTTTCACACTCCCCCAATCGGAAGCGATGCACAGGGGCATGGTTGGAGCAGATACGCTGACTCTAGAGCAGGGGTGGCCAACTAGAGTCCTCAAGGTCAGGTTTTCAGGATATCCCTGCTTCGGCACAGGTGGCTCAGTTAACGACTCAGCCACTTGTGCTGAAGCAGGGATATCCTAAAAACCTGAACGGTTAGTGGCCCTTGAGGACTGGAGTTGGCCACCCCTGGTTTAGTCCATTGGAAGGCCACAGATGGCACATGGGCCGCATGTGGGGCTTCAACTGCGGCCCCCAACCCCATGCCATCTCAGCAGAACCGCTCTCCCTCCGCAGCGCAGGAGGAGCATATTCCGTAGCGCAGTACAATAATTGCAGTGCAAAAACAATAAAATATCCAACCTTTACATGCAGTGCTACAGTAAGGAGGGCCCTGCACCAAGGAGCTTGCAATCTGTAAGGAGGGGTAAGTGGAAACAGGTACAGGGGAATAACAAGGTGTGATAGCTACAGGTTATGTGAAGGAGGTGGTGTTGGGGGGGAAGCAGTGAATGGGATTATGCAGAGGGGGAGGTGCTGAAGATATCCACATCTTGAAGTTGTGTCTGTCTTTTCAGATGATGTTAACCCTCCACTGATAGACTAGTAAATGCATGCAACAGTTTCCCAGAGGTGCGGGAAGTTAATAAGGCAGTGTTTGCACCCCTAATGGGTTCCCTGCAATTTTCAGGTCATTTGAAAATTGTACCAAATACAGATGAATTTACTATGCATCTGATCTCGGACGCGCTATTAGAGAGGGTTGGGGTTCCTTACAATGCATCTGATCTCAGGTGCACTATTAGAGAGGGTTGGGGTTCCTTACAATGCATCTGATCTCAGACGCGCTATTAGAGAGGGTTGGGGTTCCTTACAATGCATCTGATCTCAGACGCGCTATTAGAGAGGGTTGGGGCTCTTACAATGCATCTGATCTCAGACGAGCTATTAGAGAGGGTTGGGGCTCTTACAATGCATCTGATCTCAGACGAGCTATTAGAGAGGGTTGGGGTTCCTTACAATGCATCTGATCTCAGGTGCGCTATTAGAGAGGGCTGGGGTTCCTTACAATGTATCTGATCTCAGACGCGCTATTAGAGAGGGTTGGGGTTCCTTACAATGCATCTGATCTCAGAGGCGCTATTAGAGAGGGTTGGGGTTCCTTACAATGCATCTGATCTCAGACGCGCTATTAGAGAGGGTTGGGGTTCCTTACAATGCATCTGATCTCAGAGGCGCTATTAGAGAGGGTTGGGGTTCCGCAGAATTTCACAATATAATTATCAACAGAGAAAAAATTGAAAATCACTGTAATTAGGTAAAGGATTTTCGAATGACTTTATATAGAATCAACCAGGGTTGCCACGGCAATGTGATGTCACATGACCGTCGGTTACCATGGCGAAGATCAGCTAAGAGATGCTGCAGAGGCCTCACGCGGCCCCGCCCCCCCTCCCCCCGGCGCTTAATTTAGGTGCCTTGGGGGAGAGCGCGGGACCTCTGTAACCACCGCGCCCAAGTACAAGTACATTCATGCTATTTAAAATATAAGGAAATAATGTAGCAACAAGGGTAAGAGTGAACAGAATAGTACAGGTAGGGAAAAGGGTTTTAAGGCCCTATTGCCAGGGTGGCCAACTCCAGTCCTCAAGAGCCACCAACTGGTCAGGTTTTCAGGATATCCCTGCTTCAGCACAGGTGGCTCAATCAGTGGCTCCGTTGTTGACTGAGCCAGCTGTGCTGAAACAGCGATATCCTGAACACCTGACCTGTTGGTGGCCCTTGAGGGCTGGTGTTGGCTTACCACTCTGCCTTACCCAAACGTCTCCCGCCTCCTCCCCCCCCCCCCACTCTTCCCCCCCCCCCCCGGCCCCAACCCTCTCGCCCTTCCGTTGTACTCTCCCTTCGTTGGTGTGTCGCCGGTGCCTGTGGAGCTACTCGCGGTTCTGTGTGGATAAAGGCTGTGCTGTGAGCTGGCGTCCTGCCAGCGCTGCGTTGTACCGATGCGATTTCACAGAACCATCTGTTAAAGGCATAAAGATAATGCCGAGAAGGGAAGGGAAAAAAAACCGGAAGGAAGGTTTTATACAATTAACAAAAAGGGAGAGGGGAGAGCGCAGCCATTAGCCCTTCCTTTTCATCCTTCAGTATATTTACTTATTTGATGTACATGAGTGTGTATAAATGGGTGTCTTTAATTGGTGAAAAAAAGTGAGTGCAGCGGGCGGATTTCAGAATCTGCCGCGCCCTAGGCCCCTGCCTGCGTTGGCCGCCTCCTTTCTGCCACTCTCCTGCTTCTTTGGCATCCCTGCGGCAAATGACGCCGCAGAACGTGACGTCGCACGGCGGCGCATTGCCATGGAAACGCGACGTCATTGGATGTCGCGACGTCCGCGGCGCGTCATTTGACGCTGGGTTTCCAAAGGAGCAGGAGGGCGGCAGAAAGGAGGCGTCCGGCGCAGGCAGGGGCAATCCCATTAGGGCCAATAGGCCCGAGAGTGCGGCAAAAGCATATGGTGTAATGCTTATGGTACCGCAAATTGTGTACACACACGATCGCACTGTTCCCACACACTGCACACGCACTTGTGTGCACGCGTGTACATAGACTCATGTATACACATGTGTGTACACATGCAAGAGCGTGTAGTAGAGCACACAAAGTATGGAGAAATCATGTTACTGTCATAATGTTTGATCATGGCGCTGGGTTTTCCATTTCAGTGGCCAGGGCCCTTAACAGAAGGCTTCTCTATACTGAATTGTGGATTCAATGTTGCATATTTGTCGATCTACCATAACAGGGCCTTGAAGCACCATGATTTGTGTATTAGTTGTTGTTGGGGATTCGGTTTAAAAAATAAATTAATTATATATATATAATCACTTGTGAGCACATCTCTTAGACAGGTCTGCAACCCTGCCTTTCAACCATTATCACCTAGCATACAGTGCTCCCAGTGCAGCAAGGGATTCTGGGAAATTACATGCAAATGAGCACACAATGTGTCACCTTTTGCCTGGAATATCCATACACATGGAGCCCATTTAAGCAAATGCATCGCCGTTCACACAGCTTTTAAGCACAGCATGGAACTAGCAAAGCAAGTCAAACCACTCACAGACAAGTTTCAACCTTGATGGGTATCAGTGTGAGGTTGGTTTATACTTGCTTTGCAATATTTCTAGGCTGGGTAGGTTTACCAATACATTTTAAGTTATGGTGGGTGAAAAAGGCAACAAAAAAACTCAATCGTTAGCATAAAGGCAATAAAGAATATCACTTGTGAGCACATTCACATGTCTTAGACAGGTCTGCAACCCTGCCTTTCACCATTATCCCCAGCATACAGTGCTCCCAATATGGAACCATGTTAAAAATGGTTTTTGAAGCAAAAAGTGGCACTGTGTGCTCATTTGCATGTCATTTCCCAGAATCCCTTGCTGCAGTGGAAGTGCTGTGTGCTGGGTGATAATGGGGAAAGGCGGGGTTGCAGACCTGCCTAAGACATGCAGATGAGCATACAGTTGTATTTACATTTGTATATATATATATATATATATTTATTTATTTTTCTTTTTATGGAAGAGTATCCCCATTACAGAAAATATACTAAAGCATTAAATGATACACCCGCATAAGAATAAACATTTCCAGACATTTAAGATATTAAGTGGAAAATCTACATATCACCAGGTAAGTTCGTATACACCTTATGGAACACGGTACCCTCAAGTATCCGGTTAAATGAACTTGTGACATTAGAAAATCAGCCCAAATGAAATTAAAGCCATTATCTCCAACCCCAAAAGAGACGTACGACCATAATGTGAGATCAGGGTCCAGTTTAAGACCCAGTATAATATGCATTTGATATAGTTCAAGAATGTTACAGACGATGCAGCGTGGCGGAGTTTCTAAGTGGAGCTGCCATTGTAAAGGGATGCTCGCCGCTGCACTCTCACATGAATGCCTTGTGCAGACTTCTCCTCCCCCGCGCACACCACAGGTCTCTGGAAACCTTTTAGCAAAATTGTTGCCTTAAAACTTGTAATAAAACTTAATGGTCTGTCCTTCGTGCGAGATGAGGAAAGGGGGTGGGGGGGTGAAACGGCGATTCCTTCTGTGAACCGACAGAGCAGGGACAGCAAGCAGACACGCCACGCATAGAGGAGGCGGGCAAATGTCCTGCTGCCCCAAGGGCTTAACCCCGTCCCTGCCAGCGGTCCTTACAGACCTGTCCACTCTCCCTGGCTGTCCTGTGAGTCTCTCTGTGCGGGAGTCAGACTCGCGGGTTATTTTAGTGTAAGAGGTCACAGATAGGACAGTAAATTTTCTCGAAGTTGTGGCTTTCTGTTGGGCGCTGACCCCATTGCCATTTTGTGTCCGGCAAATATTCTTACCCGGTGGTTGTGGGGGAGGTCCATGTAGCATCTCCGGTTGACCTCCTCGGTTTAGGTAAGAGGGGGAAAAAGTATCGAGCTGCTTGGATTGCTGCTTAAAATATATATGCAGGTGGTGCTCGGTTATGTGGCTCAGTGAGTAAAGGGAGTAAAGACACTGACTGGCACTGAGAGTTTGCAGCAGGGGAACCTGGTACAATTCCCGGTGTCGGCTCCTTGTGACCTTGGGAAAGTCACTTTATCTCCCTGTGCCTCAGGCACCAAAAAATAGGTTTTAAGCTCCACAGGGCAGGGACCTGCGCCTGCAAAATGTCTCTGTAAAGCGCTACGTAAAACCAGCAACTATACAAGAACATGCTATTATTATTATCCGATGGAATCCGTCCCACAAACCGCCGGCGGATTGCAGATCCAATGTTAATCTGCTGCGGTGAGCCTTGAATAGGTGTGGCATGTGTGTGTTGTGTGTGTGTGTGTGTGGTGGTGTGTTTGTGTATATATATATAGTGGTATATATATAATATGTGTGTATAATATATATATTTATATATGTGTGTATTATAATATAGTGTATATATATAATATTGTTTATATATAAATATATGTGTGTATATATATTAATGTGTGTATATAATATTATGTGTGTATATAGATATATATATATATATATATATATATATATAAAATCAAGAATGAATAGACGATACCGTTCTGTGGCAACCGAAATTTGCTTTTATTTCTGCGAGCTTTCGAGATACACTGATCTCTTCTTCCTGCGGTGTTACATTCAGTAAATCCTTAAGCTTCATTTGAGTGCGGTACAATGTGGTATCTTTTTTCAGTGTATATATAGATATAGCAAATAGAAGAGACAGTACTCCTTTAAAATAGTCCAAAAATAGCCTGGTGCTAGTCCCTTAAAGATGTCACATCTCCATGATAAAGATCCCTCTGTGGGTTCGAAACGTCGGTTCTATGTGATCTTTATGACAATATAGTTTTTTTTTTTCCAAACGTACCTTCTGAGTGCTGTCTCTGCCTTATTGTTCGTCTGGATGGTAACGTATTATCTATATACGCGGACAACAGAAAAGGTTGCTGCTGCTCCTGAGAAATCACTCCCGGGAGAAGCCATCACTGGCGAAGCGGCCGTTGGTGTGTGTGTCTGTCTGTCTTGCCGGGACCTTGCCTTCCCCTTCACCATTCATTGTTAGCGGTTTGCGACTGGACGCGGTTGGACTTGCGGGCGGATGAGCGGATGATGACAGGTGATGCGGATACCAATGCCTGTCCCTCTATCTACCTGCCGAGTGATATGGGTGATATTTACCCCTTATTCCGAGAGCCAAGCTCCGGATTTGTGATACATGCATACAACCTGCTACTTGTCCATTATCCTCTAGCACCGCCACCCGTGATAAGCATATGGGATATTAGTGAAGTATAACGTTCATATGCCCACTTCTGCTACTTACAGTTTGGGACTCCCTTTCTCTATTGAATCCGCAGTGTCTATGTTACTCTTTTTCAGCCTGCATTATTTGTGCTGATCCGCTGCTATTATCCTCTCTCAGTTCTGGACATTATATGTTTTCTCTATTTTGGGACTTGGATCCCCAACAGTGGACCTCTGTCCCCGGAGTTCATTAATTATCTCTGCCTTTCCCATTCAGGGTTCAGTTCTGTTGCAGTTAGTGCATTACTTTTTGCAATTGAATACTGTATATGTGTTTTGTGGACCGGCGGTTATGACTCTCAGTGGGAACTTTTCAGATCCCACTGTTTGTATATGTAATCTCTTGTTCACTTTGCTGCTATCATGCTACTTAGCACTTTATTAGAGTTAGCTTTTTTGCCCCTTCAGTAAGTTTATTTCAGCCTTAGTGGGCGTTTTGTTGTTACTTTGCAAGCTTTTCTTTAGGTCCCTGTCTGATGTTAATCTGTCTTTTTATTCATTTCTTTTACTTTTTGGATATATCAGAGTGTTGACTTGGGTTTTCTTACACAAACACACAAACACACAAACACACACACCTACCTCTCTGCGGCTCGCTCTCTCGTCTCCCTGCCGTAGACTTTCGCGCGCAGAGGAGGGTCACACGACACACACACATATTTTGGGGGTTTCTTTTTTTTTTAATCCAAGCTTTTAGGTTCACTTGATGTCATTGGGAGTTTTAATAGTGCCCCGATTGGCACTGTCACAGTTTTTAATGAACAACCCTCTTAGTTTGGCATCTCCAAAACATGGTGTTGCTAAGTGTCCCAGGGAAGAAACCGCGCCCTTCTCTCTCCCTCTCTCGCGCTCAATACAAAGAATCCTGTTGAACCTTCCAGTTCTCACGAGAAAAATCACATTATTCCCCCTTTTGCTCGTTCCTAATATTAGACGCCTTGATAGCCAATGGCAATGAGGTGGCACACGACCTACAGATTTTCCTGCAGAAATGTATCGAAATCTACTACGGAGAAACCCAATCTGAAAATAAAATAAATTGCCGCCGTGTTAACAGTAAGTGTGTTAGAAAGCTATATAACAATGAGTATTTGAATTAATAGGGAGGGCCGAACCTTTGAACCATTGCTTAAGCTGACGGGTGCGTCTTAGGGCGGCAGGGGGAAACGGTTCAGCCGCACGCTCTGTGTTTCCTTTCTTGCGCATTGCAAGCGGCCCACTCCAGTCCCCATTGCCATCCGTTGCTATGAGCAGGGAAACCATTGTCGTTTTAGGAAGGGGATGTCCCAGTTACTGGGTGATTGTCTGTGTATATTTTATTGTGGTGAAGCAGTAGCTTGGTGGTAATGCCACTAGCTGCGAAGCCGGTGAACCCAGATTGAATGTCCGCGTCCGCTCTCCATGACCTGGGGCAAGTCACTTCATATCCCTGTGCTACATGCACTAACATTAGATTAGATTGTAAGCTCTATGGGGGAGGACGTGAATTATAAGCACAGTGCTGTGCATATTGTCAGCACTACATAAGAAAAAATATTTGAATCATTGGAGTGAGTCTCATCCAAGACGGTCCCTTTCCTCCCATTATTATATCACAGTTGGGCCTTAACATGGTTACTACGACTTTGGTTTCTTTGGCTCGATTTATTCTGGTCCAAATGCTGAGGCTACAAACTTCTCTTTATGGATTGTCACGAAGTCCATTTAAAGTGATAGGAACGTGCTGACCTCAGCGCTTTGTGCTTCACTCTGTTTACAGTACAGTATATGGAAATAATTTGCACGCGCCATCGGCACACTTAGGCCGTGATTAGACCTTGTCCAGGGTGGCGTTGGGCTGGCGCGCTCACACTGCCCCCCCTCCCCCCCCCCGTGCGTACCTAGCCGGCCACGAATCGGCCGGCCGAGCAGGGCGCAGCGCACGAGCGCCAGCACGGCCGCTCCGTGCCTTGCCGCAGCCTTATAGTGCATGACGTCACGCGAAACATGCACTGCAGGCGGGAGGCGTGGCCGTGACGTTACATGAGCGGTTTGCCCTCATTGGCTGAATCGCTCACGTGACGCGCTCCAAATACAAATTGATTTGTCTCCTCACTCGTCTGTCGCTCCGTGGCTTGCAGTCACCCTCACTATGTGCTCCTTCATTGAGACACATTTATTGGTTTCCGGTGGCGCGCGGCTTGTTCCCGGCACTATAATTGCGGCTAAAATTAAGTGGTAAGACGTAGCAAGACTTGCTTCTCCCCACAGCGTCGCAGCCGTGGAGCAGTTGATTGCCGCGATCGCTCTGAGGGGGTCCATGCTTCAGGATTGGACCAGCCACAGCGTTAATCCGTCCGGGCCACAGTCGTGGAAACACACCCCGTAAAGGTTTGCTACATCCGGGCGGCATTGCAGATTTCCTATTGGATTAAGTGGGCATGTTTCCAGCACACACCAGTTGTTGTTCTCACAATTTGTTTGGGCTTTGGTGCACCCCAAGCTTATTTTTGGAATAAATGTGACTCCTTCCTACGTACCCTGTGCTTCTTAATGTCTCTTCCTATTTTCATTCATGCTTCTTTTGTTTTTTTGTTGTTTTTATAAACTCCTATGTTATATTCCTGGGGTGGCTTTCCCCACCTTTTTTTTTTTTTTGTGATCTATTTACATTTTGCTTCTTCTGTAAAACCAAATGCCACACTTGGCCAAGAGCGGTGACACCCTGCTTGAGCATCACTGTAATACACAGCATCGCAACGTGTTGTGACAGAGACACCTTCAGCCATGCTGGGGCGAAGAAGAGGCAGCTTAACTCCATCAGCTGCTGGAGTTAGTTGCAATGCACCGTTCCACAATACACGGCAGCCGCCTCCAGCAGATGAACATGTTAAGTCCTCACTCGAGGGGGGGGTTGTATCATCTTCTGCGATCCCTGTTCATCCCGAATCAGTGTTGCCTCCACACGCTTTGCCGTTGCAAGATAGTTTGTCATCTCCGATCACTATTAATACCACCTGTAAAGTGCCTGATGGACTTTATGACTCTCCTCTCTCTGCCCATCAGCTTCAGCTCTCGCACACGGGGAGGGAAAGGATAATTGCTAAACATAGCATCTAATGCTCCAGGCAGCGATCCGAGATTATTCTGGCCTGATTATAGGGCTGTAGGTTGCTCTTTTGAAGCAATCAGTGTAAAGGTACAACCCCTCACTTAGCATGCTCTTTATACATTGCCATTCCCGTTTCTCACCCTACATTGTGAAAACCTCCGGTGGTTTTCTGCTTTGGAAGAAATATGATGTCGAATTACGGTTTGTGGGGCTCTTAGAGGAAAAAGAAAATGGCCTTACCTATAACATTTCCATTAGCTGCTTTACGACTCCGTCATGATCACTGTGACGGTGGAATCGATGTGGCATTCAGTCCTCAGCTGGATAAGAACTTGGTGTGGCCCTCAATAAAAAAATGAATATCTTATGCTCCAGTGTATTAGTTCTTGTAGAGTTTGGCTTTAAGGAAACATTTGAAAAAAAGATGTTGATAGATGTTGAGGAGAAGGAGCGGCTCAGTGAGTAAAGACCCTGTGTCAAACAAAGAAACTGACTTTAAATAAGGGGAACCTGGTTCAATTCCTGGTGTTGGCTCCTTGTGACCATGGGCAAGTCACTTTATCACCCTGTGCCTCAGACACCTTAAACCGGCCAGGGACTGTGTCTAAAATTCCTATGTGCTTTATACCACTGTCACGGGAGACCAGGTATTTACACCTTTTTTTACCGGGATCATTCACTGAGCAAAACTTTAGTTAGTAAAATAAATGGTCATTTATTTCATTGAAACAGACATACACACAATGGATTACAAAATACAGAAGAAAAACACACTTACTGGGGGGTCTGGGCTACAAATCTAGACTTTCCTAAGTGAAATAAGAGGTAAAACAAAGTCTTTAGGTTGACCGGGACTTGTCCCGAAATGTCCTGGAACTCAAATCGGCATGAAGTTCCTGACGCCACCGCTGTATCCGCTCCAGAGATGCCGAAATCCCTTGACCGGGAAATAGTACCAAACGTCCTTTTTGACTTGCCATCCCAGCCGTGACTGCTACATTCTATTCTCAGAATTTGGCCCCGAAAATTAGAAAATTGGCCCCAAAAATTTGTCACCTTGAAATTTCCATAGCCGGCTCGCTGCTATTTCTCTCTGAGCATCTTTTGGTGGTTTCAAATTTGCCGCTGCTCTCTTGGTGCTTAGAATCTCGCGAACGGATTGGCTGCTGGCTTTCTTATAGTATTTCAGTTTCGTTCATGTAATACTCCAGCCAATCCGAGTGTGGGAGATAGCCTACCAGCCAATAAGAGCGTTGCCAGGCAAGCATGGATTCGGATTCTAACAAGGGCATGCGCCAACTTGGAACCTCTGCCACTTGTCAGTTAGAAGCCACCAGCGGAGTTAGGCGCCTCAAAGTTTGAGGTGGGGCAAATGGTAGTCCGATGACTTCCATTCATCCCAGGACATGAGTACTTGAGGCTACTGTAACTCTGCTGCCCAAATTGCTTTCACGCCGTGGCAACCTCTGATGCTTTCATGTCCGGGACCCGAGCAGACTTGATGGCACCAAGCTTGGTAGCCACATGGTCTCTCGGAACCATGGACCTGGAAGTCCCCAGCTCATAATATCGTACACAAGCATCTGTACTATTAAAACACTATGAAACAAAATATTTTTTCCCATATTTTGTCTAAGTCCCAAGGTAGAATGAAAAAATGCTTAGGTTCATTCTCGGGGCTGTATCTCATTCCCTTTGGAAACTGCTTAGGTTTCATTAAAACCCTCGCAACCTTATATATGGTTGGAGTACCCCCAGAACCTCTATACTGGTTCTGGGCAACCAGACATTGAACTGGGGATCCCTCTGTTACTGGGGGGACCCCGGTACCATTCTGGGAATATTTTACACCCATATGGTAGCTTACCTTACTGGTCTGTGCTGAAGCAGGGAGTCCTAGCGGTGAGTCGCAAAAGTGTTTCCAGAGCAGCATTTTGACCAGAGCCTTGTGCCTGTATACGTATTCGGGCTGCCTGACCTGACTCTCGGGTACATTATTGGGGCGCCCAGCAACTCTTGACCCCGACTATCTAAGCACAATCTGATAGAACGTTCTGGAAAGGTGAAACACGTGTACATTCTTTATTGTCGCACAATCACACACATTGCAGGTGCAAGAAACAGGTTTCAAGAGCTGACACTCTAAAACCCCAAATATGGATCAGAGGTAACCAGCCGGGCATAATACCTTTATTGCTGGCCTGTTTACCCCCTCACCCTCACAACCACGAGCTATACTGTAATTGTGAAGCACTTTGATTCCCGTTGGGAGAAAGGCGCTATCTGAAATACTGTTACGTGTTTCATGTAGTCTAAAATCCGGCATGCTTTATTTGCACACTGTAATTACATGCGCAGAACCTCTACATTAAATCTGCCTTGCAAGATGTCAGAGTATTTGCTCCATTACCTAATCCTGAACCTGACCACGCACATATAGCATTGTATGGTGAATGCTGACCTTCATTTAAGGCTAAGGCCCCGCTGCACGCGCCCACACGGCAAGCTGGCTTCCCTCGGCGCGTGCAAGTCACTGCACCGCGATTTGCGGTCTGCAGTGAACTGTGTTGCGCGCTGGGGGGACGTTGCCAAACGGGTCGGGTGGGCAGGGGCAATGACGAGGGGGGCGCGGCCATGTCGTGTGTCAGGGAGGAGGGGAATCTGGTTTGTGTTCATTCTGCCCGCAATACATACAGCTCCCAGCAAATACTATTTAGGGCATTGAAATAAATAATAAAGTTTGTTCCCACATCCTGCTAATGGTTCTGGACGTCTTGCTGAAGAACATCCATTTCCAGCAGCACGTTTTTAACACAAGCCGGGAGTGCAAAATACAAGGAGCAGGAAGCTCCGGCAAGCTGCCGCGTCACAGCACGTAGTCAGCTGTGCAGTGAGGAGGGACTGGGACTGGCCCGGGAGGCTATCGGGAGATTGTGAGTAGTGCGCACGCCGTTGCACGCGACGCCGGACGCAGCGGGGCATCTGCCTAATAGTCAAATCCAGGAAACTTTGTCTAATCCGATATGAAGTTTGTTTGTACATTCTTGGTTTTAAAGCACCAGGAGTCTTCCTGCAGGATCACATTAGTGTTTCTGTTTGGGAGACCCTCTAACTCGCCTGATCTGAAATCGCAACTGTGGAAAATAAAAATGGCTGCCGCGTTACGTCATGTGCTTCAATGAATGAGTGAGGGGAGTGTATGTGTATTACCTGGGGTGTTCCACCAGAGCATTGATTTGCCAGTGCCCAAAAACATTGTCCGTCCATACTGATCGATCTGACAAGGCTGATGCACACGTATATACATGTAAATACAATCATCTACAAACAAAACAAAAAACATCAATGACACAAAAAAACAGAATGCACGTAAAACGCAAAGGCTAATTGAAAAGAAATGCAAACTGTAAATAAATACAATATGCATATGAATATATTCGCACTAACACACTCACATAAAAACTCTCCCACGTCTATGTATAGCAAATGACATTTATAAAATAGTATAAAAAAAAAAATAAGAGAAGAAAAAAATGATGATTGCTGCTTTAATGGTAATACCCCTCAGGAGATCGCATTTTCTCGGTAGGGTTTTTCGCTATGGATGTTTGTAGGAGTTGACGGGCAGTGAAGAATTAGTAGCTTTAACCCTTGAACCACACCGCTACCAGAGATTACTTTGTGTTACAGGGAGCAGACTTCAGACAAGGTATAACATTAACAGATTAGGCACTGCCATTTTTCCTTTTGCAGAATTTTTTAGTTTTACTTACTGTGTGTGTGTGTGTGTGTGTGTGTGTGTGTGTGTTATATATATATACGCGCACACACACATACTGTACATGTCAATCTCCCACAGTAAGTAAAACTAAAAAATTCTGCAAAAGGAAATGGCAGTGCCTAATATTGTTAATGTTATGTAATGTTAATATATATAGGGAACATGGCACACACAAACCAGGTTTGTGTGCGCCATGTTCGCAATACAATTTGTGTTCATCATCACTGAGTGCAGTTTCTTGATTTCTTTTAGGGATCAATTTTCTTTGTGTTATTCTTATGTGACATGCACCAGACCATACCTATCCTACCGGAGTGCCAACTGTCTCATATAAATCTATATGCTATACGGTGGAGGGTTTTTAGTCACCTTTTCACCCACCACAACTTAAATAAATTATATGTATATATATATATATATATATATATATATATATATATATATATATATCACGTATTGCATTTTCTCTCTGATGTCAACAATTGCTGTTCCCTTCTGACCTCACTGTTTGGTGCCCATAGGTTCACATCTGCAGAGACCGTAGTGATGGGAGATGTGACGTACGGAGCGTGTTGCGCGGATGATTACACGGCGCGGGCGCTAGGAGCCGACTTTCTGGTGCATTATGGGCACAGCTGTCTGAGTACGTATCCCTCTTTCTTTCAACCCCTTCATTGTTTAAAGCTGCAGTTCAGGCAATATTCTGCATGTGTGTGTTTTTTTAATAAATCAGTTCTGTAGTAAGAAAAAATACTTTTAGCATTTTCTGTTTTAAAAAAAACAACTTTGAAAGACCAATTTTCTTGTATTCTATTTTAACAAGCATGCTTGTTTCTATAGCAACGATTTACATTCCCCATATTTAAAGATGTCGCAAACTTTGCCAATCAATAGACGGAGAACGAATTGACCGGCAGCTATGCAGTTCTTTAGGTAATTAGAGATTGCCCACATGAAACTATTGAAGTAAAAAAATAAATTAAAAAAAAAGACTGAACTGCAGCTTTAAGCCGGTACCTTTCAAAAGCTCTGCACCAGCAAAGTGCAGGGAATAGTACTAGAAAGACGACAATGTTTCATGTTTTCAACACGGCTTTATTTATGTTGATGCGCTATAAACTGTTTCACCTTTCACTGTTCAAATGACAGCGTGGGCATTATACGTCTGTTCGCTAATTGCTGGTTAACTCCATTTGCCGCCTCTATACCTTTCCCTCTCCCCCTGACAGGGAATGGGTTAATGGGCTTTATAGAGAAGTAACAAAGAACCTGTTGGGCCGCTCTGAAAGGTTGCACTGTGAAATGATAAAACCCTCTACCCACAGCCGTGTAGATGCTCCCGGGGGAGAGGTTCAGGCACGGACAAGTTCATACTCCAGCTTCGAGGACGTCAACACAATGTAAAATGTTCCGTGCATATTACAGAGCGCTTGTACTTGATACCCTTGAATTGCACCAGTGGAGGCTACATATAAATCTGAAGAGTTCACTCAATGGCTTTCTCATCTACGCTACTGGTTCCACTTCCCATGGAAACTGTTCTGTCCTTGTCCCTGGAATAGTCTCTTCATTGAGCCTTTTACATAGCAGGGAGGAATGCTGGGAGTTGTAGTTTGGCTCCTGACTTAATGGTTAAACACAGCAAGTCTCAGAATTCCTTAGAGCAGGGGGGTTCAACCTTTTTTTGGTTAATCAACCCTAGAATTAGATTGTGAAATTCTGGGGATCCCCAACCTTCTCCCCCCATCTTTCTCTCTCTCTCTCCCCCCCCATCTCTCTCTCTCCCTTCCCCCGTTCGTCCGTCTGTGTCCCACCGTTTCACACTCCCCCCTCTCTCTGTTCCTCTCTTACGCTCTCTCCCTCCCCATTTCGCTCTCTACCCCTCTTTCTCCTTACACTCTCCCTTCATTCTCTCCCCCTCTATCTTGCCTCTTTTCTCCTCCCCTTCTCTCCTCCACCCTTCTCTTCTCCCACAATCTCCCCCTCTTTTCCCCTTCTTTCTTGCCCCTTACACTCTTCCCCCCCCCCCCCCCTCTTTCCCCCCCCCTTCCTCTCTCTTGCCCTTTACACTCTTTCCCCCCCCCTCCTCTCTCTTGCCCTTTACACATTCGCACTCATAACCCCCCCTCCCCCCGTGAGCCTGCGCCGGTGCGCAGCTCCCTCCTCATGTCAACCGGAAGTTGGCCGCGGAACCACTGAGGGGTGCCCGCAGAACCCCGGTTGAAAATGCCTTAGAGGTTACATCCTTTACAGGAGATAGGGGAGGGTCACCCCTTTGATCTGTGATCTATTGTGGCACTGGAAGTATGAGAGAGGCTGAAGTGCATTGGGACTCATTACAGAACCTTCTGCTTCTTTAAGCTGTTCCTTGTGCTCCTCCTTTTCGTCCCCAGTTTTACACTGCAGCAGTGTGGAGGAGAACATCTTTGTGCTATTTTGTAACTTCATCAGAGCAGGGTCATCCTTACCTATTGTACCATGTTGTAATATGCATGTAATAGTGCCTGCATTTTTATTGTCATTGTCTTTCACACCCCGTACTGTGCTGCAGGATATGTTGGAGCCTTATAATATATTAAATACTAGCAACCTAACTGATTTTGACTGTTTGTTTAAAGGCAAAGAGAAACATTACAACAGCCAGCCCTTTTATCTCCTATTCTTGCACCGGGAAGGAATATTTTTGACCGACCGATGTAGAGGGATTTTTGCCTCATACGGCACAGCTTAATGAATAAATAAGGCAGTTCAGGAATCCACAGCTGAACGCAATTGATCCAGAGCCTTGTTTCAATCAAATTCCATAAGTAATTGTATTACTGTATGTGCTGAACATTGCGCTGTTCTGAAAACAACTTGCTGTGAACCGTACTTTAACCCCGCGAACCTCCATATTCTATAATGTAGAGAAAATATGGAGGAACACAAGTAGTTATGCAAAAATGCCATAGTTTACTGCATAGTAGTAGGCAAAACTAAGGTTCATTTTTGCATACTACTTGTGTGCCGCCATCTTTTCTCTACATTAGGCTATTATAGGCCTCTGTTTGGATCATAGGGGCATTGATGAATTGGCTTGCACAAAGGTTCTCTCTCCTTTTTCCTTGTACTCATCTTGGCATTGGGAGTGCCTCTGTATACCTTTTTGTATTACCAATACAGGCGGTCCACGGTATCCGCCGGCCCGCTTTCCATCGAATGCCGTATCCGACGCCGCATAATACAGTCCGCTGGACGCATTATCCGACGTCGGACTCGCTTATCCGACGCTCACCGCCGCGGATTAACATGGACCCACAATCCGACGGTCCGTTATCCGACGGTGGTTTGCGGGACGCGCGCCATCGGTTAAGCGAGGACCGGCTGTATGGTATAGTGTAAGGACTTGAGATAGGAAAGACATATGAGTGAATACACAGACAAGATGCTGTGTGTGTGTATTGTGGAAGGAGATATCGACATATCTGTATCAAGGTAAGGAGAAGTTTGCCTTTATGGTTGCAATATTTCCAGTGGCTGTGCCAAAGAAACCTATTAATCTACTATATATATTTTGGAAAGCGCTCTGTCTGTTCGCTAGGCATTTGGACACCTCTTAAGATATCGTAACCGAATTTTGCGGGCTGGTTCCTGCAATCAAGGAGCAGGTTTTTGTTTCTTTGGAAATTGGATACATTCTATATTTAAATCCTATGGGTTATTACAATTTCTCTAAACAAGTCAGCCACTGGGTGTTGTACCTGGTCGGCTATGTATCTGGCACGTGACGTCATACTGGTGACATCACAATGCACACAGCCTGGTGGCAGATAAGGAGTGTCAGATAGCTATAAAGTTTACACAGAAAGCAGACGAAGAAAGAAAGAGGACGTAATTTGGCACGTGAGGAGAAAGTAAGGCCTTGGATATAGTATAGACACGCATGTCGAACGCGCACCTGTACTAGAAGCGATCTGTGGCCTGTAGGATTGCGTGACGGGGGGGGGGGGAGCGTGGCGAGGGTGTGCCGGAGTCGTGCCTGTGACGTCGCCCTCATTGGCTGAACCGCGCGTGACCCGGCCGTCGTGCGGCAAAATAAAAATAAAAACCTGTTGTCTCTCGCCAAGTATCGGCTGCCTCGTCGCTCTCATGCGCGCACTATGGCCGTGCGCATTGCTTTCCGGCATTTTGTTTTCGGCGCCCACGACGTCGCTCTTACTATGGCCGTGGGCTAAGAATGCTGGAAAAGGAGACGGAGGCAGAAAGAATTGGGGACATCGTAAGGTAATAAAGGAAAGTGAAGGGAGAGAGATGAGGAGGGAGAGAAAAGGGGGTAAAATAACTAGTAGAACATGAACCGCTTTAGTGCTGTAATGGCGAGAAACTCCTTGCTCTACGTTGTGTGGCTGAGCCCTCCAGATTTGTCGTGCTTGAATGTTGTATTCTTGAATGTGACTTTTTCCCCCTTTTCATTGCAAACCTCTCCTGCACTAAAGGGGTTACAGATGCTTTCCCTGAGCTCTGCAATGCCCTCTTCTGTACCCAGTTTGTATTTCACTTGCATTTTCACGTCCTGGGACAGGGGCCGTCTTTGGATCAATAGCTTTGATTCAGTAGGTTGATCGATATGTCAGATGTAGGAATGCAGCTTCTCTTCTCTGACTATTGCTCTTCATTACTCGTCCCCCTGGGTGAGATCTATCACACGCGTGTCACACAGGAATAAAGTTGGCTTCAATCCATCTGCCGCTCGCTGTCCTCCTCTCTCCATCAGGCGACATCTCTCCTCCCATCTCATTAGCTCTTCTGGTGTCTCTGCGACTCTGCCCCCTGTCTCTGGGATACTGCCTGTCTCTGGCCAAGATCTAGGGAGGGAAGACGTTGAGTAGCTGTCGTTTGAGACACTACTGTATCTCTGTGCCCCTGTCTCAGTGACTCTGTCCCTGTGACACACTCTGTGCCCCTGACTCAGTGACTGTACCTGTCTTTGTGACACTCTCTGTGTCCCTGTGTCAGTGACTCTGTCCCTGTCTTTATGACACTACCGTATCTCTGTGCCCCTGTCTCAGTGACTCTGTCCCTGTCTTTGTGACACACTCTGTGCCCCTTACTCAGTGACTGTACCTGTCTTTGTGACACTCTCTGTGCCCCTGTCTCAGTGACTCTGTCCCTGTCTTTATGACACTATCTCTGTGCCCCTGTCTCAGTGACTGTCCCTGTTTTTATGACACTATCTCTGTGCCCTTGTCTTTATGACGCTATCTCTGTATGACCCGCTAGGTCTCCCAGGACCTCTGTCCCTGTTTTTTATACACTATCTCTGTGCCCTCATGTCTCAGTGACTCTCAGTCACTCTCTGTTTTTTAGACAATATCTCTGTGCCCCCTGTCTCAGTGACTCTTCTGTCCATGTTTTATGACATCCTGTCTCTGTGCCCCTGTCTGTTATGAAGCTAGCTCTGGCCTGTTTCATTCAGTGACTCTGTCCCTTGTCTTTATGGACACTCCTGGTGCCCTTGTCTTTATGACGCTATCTTGTGCCCCTGTCTCAGTGACTCTGTCCCTGTTTTTTTAGACAATCTCTGTGACTTGTCTTTAGACACTATCTCTGTGCCCCTGTCTCAGTGACTCTGTCCCTGTTTTTTTGACACTCTGTGCCCTTGTCTTTATGACACTATCTCTGTGCCCCTGTCTCAGTGACGCTGTCCCTGTCTTTATGACACTCTCTGTGCCCTTGTCTTTATGACGCTATCTCTGTGTCCCTGTCTCAGTGAATCTGTCCCTGTCTTTATGACGCTATCTCTGTGCCCCTGTCTCAGTGACTCTGTCCCAGAGGCAGCAGTGGTGCCGGGAGAGTTCAAGCAGAGGAAGAGGAGGCCCACGTGACCGGGTGCAGAGCAGGCAAGCAAGAGCTGGCCAGGTAGGAAACGCAGAGGGCAGAGCGGGCCTTTAAAGCATTGAAGACACAGAGTTTATCGGCAAACTGTTAGCATTCTTCGTCGTGGTTTTTATTGACACAGCCTTAAACTGCCAGAGACTGAAAAAAACCCATTGCCGTGCCAAAGAGAGCCGTTTTTCAACAAAACAAACAACTCCATTCTCCCAGCACGCGAAAGAGAAGATTAAATATACGCTGGCTACACTACGACAAGGAAACCCAGGTATCAACTTCTTCCAGATTTCTCTACTATGTAACTAGAGTTGCAGGGCGGACGTGACCTTTGGGACCTTAACCATGTCAAGGTTTTAATTAAAAAGCACCCAAAAATGGAAATAGATTCATTTTGTGACGCGGAGGGAACCAATGAAAATCAACCAGGAAATGAAATGAACGGAGCATTCATACTAGCATTGTATATACAGAGATGCCCGAGTATCTAGGTAAGCTAAAAAGAATGTGTTGTGTTTGTGCACGACCACAATTCATTTACATACTAAAACCTTGTCTTTCGGATTTTTTGGAGAGCAAAGTCATTGATGCGATCTACTAATGAATAAGCGAACGACTTTGTTCCCTCGATTCTGCACATGATGCCATTAGGTCATATGAACAAACCATGTCATATATTATTGAGAATCTTCTCGATCCCTATCTTCCTATTATCATCCGGTTTTCAAACGTGAAATGACGTGACTATTTTTCTGTGTTTTTGCGAGGCCCCCTCATGTGTGGAGGCCCTAAGCTGTAGCTTAGTTAGCTTATGTGTAAACGATCCTCTGTTACACAGGGAGAGTCCCCATGCTGTATTATCTTAACAGCAAAGTGCGTTATTAGAAACACACCAACCTCCTCCACCACCACTGTACAGCGTCCCTCCCTTTTATGTCGCAAGCTCCTCAGAGCAAGGTACTCATTACCCATGTACGGTACGAGTGTACGCATAAATGCAGTCATTATTTGTTATGTTTTACAACCCCATGTGTACTGCGCCCCAAAATATGTTGGCACATTATAATAAAATAAATAAATGCAAATAAATCATCATGTATTAAAATGTCAACAAAAACATTTCACATAATATGATGCCCAATGTTGTACTTTTGTAGCCTATATGTCATAAAACACAATATTTAAACGAAAGGGAAATGATAAAATTCATTAATTATATGCAGAAAAGGCGCTGTCTCATATACCCCTAAACGCCCTAAATGCCCACTCTGGCCTCATTAAGTAAGTGTTCTGCATTTTAAAGGAGTAAGTGCAAGCAATATTCTAAGTGTGTTTTTAATAACAGTTTCGTAGTATTAGATAACATTACTACGTATTATTTTTTTTTTAATTCACCACAATTCCATTTTTAAGTGAGTTTTAATAACTGAGCATCCTTTGATTTCTATGACAGGCTTTATTTAGCCCCACTCCCCAGAAGTGCAAGGTCTTTGCAACACTTCTGTTTGTGATCATTGTTTTGCCATGTTCCCAGCAGTTTGAGCTGCAAACTGTAACAATAGATAATGTTACTTTTAGTAATAGAAGCATTATTGTAGCTGCCTGAGTTACACTGACTGAAGGGTTGATGAAACTGAAAGGCAGCCTTTTAATGAAGCAGGGAAGCATGATCTTTGCTGATCGATCAGGAGAGAATAATCGATCGGAAAGCTAGGAATTAATTTTCAATAAACGTAATCAATAAGCTGCATCTATTAAAACATAAAAATATATATATTTTTATTATAACTTATTTTAATTGCGTCGCATGGACTTGCCTCTTTAAGTCTGTGAAATCCCATGACATATTGGAGGAGGGGGGAGGAGGGAGGGGGAGGGGGGAGAGGGGGATGAGGAGGGGAGGGGGAGTGAGGAGGGAGAGGGGGATGGGAGGGGAAAGAGGGAGGGGAGGGAGGAGGAAGAGGGAGGACACGCGGAGACGGAGGGGAAACGAGGGGAGAGAGAGGAGGGGGAGCAGAGGAGGGGGGGGAGAAGAGGGGGAGGGAACGGGGGGGGAGAGGAGGGGGGGGGAGAAGAGGGGAGGGGGGAGGAGGGGAGGGGGGAGGGGAGGGGGAGAGGAGGGAGGAGAGGAGGGAGAGGGAGGGGGAGAGGAGGGGGGAGGGGAGGGGAGGGGGGAAGGGGGGAGGGGGAGAGAGAGGAGGGAGGGAGAGAGGAAGGGGGAACTCTACTCTCTCCTCTCCCGAACAAGGCTATCTACACGACTCTGCTTACCGGACCCGCTCACGCGGCTGTAGGGCGGCGGTTTTCCTGTATCCCCACCTCGGCCTCGCGGTCCAGTCCGGTTTGTGGTGAGCACTCCTATATTCCCGTGACAATGCTGCAATAACATTGAACCTCTGTGAGAAGGGCACTACAATTGCTATAACTTTGATTGTAAGCTCTTGAGTCTGGGATTTCTTCCATGGTGTTGCCCCATTGAAGGTTGGTGCTCCCACCCTCATACAAGTAGTCCTCGTTGTCCAACGTTTCACTTTACAATGAATGGCGTATCCAACGCTTTACAACGCAACCCTTTGGGCCGTTTGTCGACGCCGTATTCCGTTACCCAACGCTCCCCGACACTGATTAACATGGGACTCACGTTACAACGGTTTCACTACCCAACGCTACTTCCAGAACGGATTCCGTTGGATAACCGAGGACTGTCTGTATATGTACAATCATTCCCTGTGATGTATGTGCTAATTCTCTAGAGCAGGGCTGTGCAAACTTTCTACGCTGTGCCCCCCTGCATGCTCTCCCCCAGTGTCGCCCCCCCCCCCCCCTTACCTTTAAACCGCTGTCAAATGACGCCACGTAATTTGATGCATCACCCGACGCTGGCTGAATTCAGGAAGGTGAGTTACAGAGGCCTCACGCTGAAGAGCGCGGGGGCGCTGTAACCCGCTGCACCTGACCCAAAAAATCTCGCGCCCCCCAGTTTGCGCACCCCTGCGCTAGTGCGCTGCATACAGATTTGCCAGTATTTAATTTATATGTAGAAATGATCTTTCTCGGAGACTGCAACAGCACAGAAGCCTCAGTCTCCCAATATCATATCATTATTTTATTATTTACATTAATATTTAGCACCATCGATTGATGTGCAGAGTGGCAAGGAGAGCCAGTCTGCAATTTCACAGTTAACCAATAACACACCCTTTTAAAAGGATATGATGCAAAACTATATTGTGCAGTGGGAAAAAGGGGAATGAATCCAAGTAAATAATGAGAACAACAAAAATCACTGACACAGTTAAATGGCAAAACAAAGAAATATATTCCACCGTTCGGAAACAGAAAACCTGGTTACCGGCGGTTCGGCCTTCTCACCAGGAGTCTTCATTTCATTCACCAGGGATATGACTTTCTGGGTGTACAGATGTCACAGATGTTGTTGCTCCCGTTAATGCGTCAGCGTCGCACAAATAACGCGTGTGTTGAGGAAGGGGGCGTGCGTCACCCTTCATTTCCATGGAGCTGCAGTAAAGATCTTGTCAATAACGTCTGCTACATCTGTATCCTTCTTTGGGCAGAATAAAAGCCGCAGAACAGGCTACGTTGCGTTTTCAAATTTTTTATTTTTTATTACAGGAGTGAAGCAGGGGGTCTCCGGATCTGAACTGTGTTTATTTCAGCTCCGGGAACCCCCTGCTTCCTGAGATACTTACCTTCATAGCGGTGCCGGTATCCGTGCAGTCAGTGACACTGTGTGTCTAATCTTATGGCGGCGTTTAAATGTCCAGTGTGACCAGGACATTGAAACGTCACAGGGATACCCGCAGCAAGTATCTCTGGAAGCAGGGGGTCCCCGGAGCTGTACTGAACACAGTGCCAGGGACCCCGTGCTGCAAACCTTCACATTTGTCAAACGCAATGCAGCCTGTTCTGCTGCCTCAAAGCACCCACTTTATTTAGTGGTCGTAGGCCAAGAAAAAAGGGTCTGAGAGGTTATCTGCAGCAAGTGTAGGATGGCAGAAAAAATGAGTTAAGTCTCTCCTAATTTAAACTCCTTTGTTATTCCTCTGCCTTTCTCTCACTTCCTCCTCTTTCGTGCTCATACTTTTGTTCCGTTTTATGTCATCTTATTTCTTTCTTGCTCTATCGCTCTCCTTTCCTTCATTTCCGCTCTCCCCCCTCCCCTTCCCGCACGTTGGCTATATTTTATAAAGCATAATGGCCCTTTCAGATGCAATTCCCACAATATGACCTATTTTAATAGTGAGCTCCATATGAGGCCCTTTGAAAGTAGCTTACCAACCTTTACATAGGCCCAAAGCCTGCAGTATAGTGTCCACACTTCAGATGCTGTTCCGTCTCTTCTCCACCAGGCTGCACAGGGTTTGGGCTCATTTTTTTCCCCCAGACAAAAATACACTAATTTCAGTGCCAGGAGCGATCACATGACACCACTGGTCCCCAAATACAGGAAACTGACATGAAGGGGGCACCACTTCTGTATCAATTGGGCTGGCTGCTCTGTTGGAGCTATTAGCCCATAGAACAGGGGTGGCCAACTTCAGTCCTGCAGGGCCACCAACAGGTCATGTTTTTAGGATATCAGAGTGATTGAGCCACCTGTGCTGAAGCAGGGTTATCCCTAATACCTGGCCTGTTGGTTGGCCCCTTGAGGACTGGAGTTGGCGACCCCCTGGGCTAGAAAGTGAGCATATGCCCATAATGTATTATGTACCTCGTACAGCATAAGGAATCCAGGCCATGTCCACCACGGGGGCACTGAAAAGGTTAACAAAATATCAGTAGGCAAGGGAACAAATTATTGACGGCCATTCCCTAGAACCGCAGCTAACGATTCATTGCGTCTTGTGCACTTTAGTGACTCTACCCTAATGTATCTGCCTCTTACTCCCTATTCCAGATCTCTTTCTCTGTGCCTTACTCTTTTTCTGCTTCTCTTTCTTCCTTTGGCCAGTTCTCTGTGTCTCTGCTTATTTCTCTCTCTCCCTTCTCTCCGGGCGAGTCCCGTTCCCAGCGTGCTTACCCTGTCCTCTCACACTTCTTGCTCCTCTATCTCACAGGCCATGAATTTACCCTGCCCCCCCCCCCAGGACCTCTGCATTGACGAGCAACGTCCGGCTGTACGCCGATACGCATGTAATCGGTCTGGTGCCAGATTCTCCGCACACTTTCGCCGAGTTGTGAGCAGAGTTTTCAAGCAGTTCAACGTGCACCAGATTCCGTTTTTTGAAGCAAAAGGGTCAGAAAAGGGCAGTTGTCCAGATGAATGAGGTAGAGGTAGTTATGAGGATGGCGGGGGGTGGGGGGGATGTAGAAAGGAGTGACGCTGAGCACTGACTGACCCTCACAGGCTATAAATAGCTTGGTATGAGAGCGGGGCGCTGTTTCCGGCTGTAATTGAGCCTTTTAGAGACCTGTTACAATTTTAATGTGTGGTGAGTCTGATTTAGAGGATGAGTCTGGCATTATAATGGCAGGGAAGGGGAGGGGGGGGGGATTGGGGGCAGAGGCACTCACTGCAAATCTTACCCACCCTGCAAGCCAGTGAGGTGTGTGTGGAAAGTTTGAAAGGATGTTGTCCGATCAAAGCACATTAAGCGTGACCACAGGCGTCAGGGGGGTAACGCGAGAGAGAGGAGAAGGGGAAGGCATAGCATTTCCCTCGCGCTCATTTATGTTCACGGTTTTATTCCCTCTAGTTATTCCTTTTCCTTTGCTGTGTGACTTTTTTCCACTCCCACTACTCGTTGCATTGTGTTTTTTTTTGTGTGTGTGTTTTTTTAAGTAGCACACACCCTGCTGTGCTGCTAACTCTTCCTCCTTTCACTCCTATGCCCACTCCGTCTCTATAATGTTTATTTCATCCTACGGACTCTCTTGACTTGTTCCCCATCTGCTTGTTTCTGCTACTGTACCTCTGTTCCTCGCCTGCTCCCGTTCTCCGTTGCTACAATCCTTTATCCGAGCCCTGCTCATCCTTCTCTCGGTCTCGTTTCCCCTACCTTGTACCCTTTCCCCTTTCACTGCCGTAGGGGCTACCAACATATTATGGCAGGGGGCCTCAACCTTTTTTTTGAGTAGGGGCAACCCTCACTTATCCCCTTTTTACTTGGACGCATACACCAGGGGTGCGCAAACCTCGGGGGCGGGAGATTTTGTGTGGGGGGCGGCGGTTGCAGAGGCCCCGCGCTCTGCCCCAAGGCATTTAAAGTAAATGCCGGGGGACCGCGTGAGGCCTCCAATGACTTACCATGATTCAGCCGGCTTCGAGACGCGTCTCCAATGCAACGTGGCATCAAACGACGCCACGTGGTCACGTCACATGACCCCGCGGCGTCATTTGACGCCGCACTAAGATAAGGGGAGAGCAGGCAGGGGGGCGCAGCAACAAAAGTGCGCACTCCTGGCATACACACTACTAATAATAAACACCACATTTACCGGGCCCTTCTCTTACCCTAGAAAAAGCACTAGTCTCCCTCCCTCGCCCCACACACACAGCCATCACACTCTCCTCCCCACACACACAGCCATCACACTCTCCTCCCCACACACACAGCCATCACACTCTCCTCCCCACACACACAGCCATCACCACTCTCCTCCCCACACACACAGCCATCACACTCTCCTCCCCACACAAAGGCTTCAGTCCTTCCCTCTCACCTACCCACACACCTGAAACAAGTCTGCTGCTCGGCGGGTGCGCTCTGCTCTGTTTGGAGATGAGGCTTTTCTCTCTCTCCTCTGTGCTGGGCTGAGAGAGGAGAGGCAGATCGCAGCTTCTACGTCTCCAGGCAGCGCGGGAGGTGCCCGCTGAGCAGCCAGCGGAGTTTTGTCCCCTGGGGTCGTGGGATGCGTAGCAGAGGGTCATTTCTTCTTGCAATCTGTTCGGCCCACTGCCATTTGACTTTCTCCCCCCTTGTGGTGATGTCGCAGACTTTGGTTTGGTCTCTTTTTCCTGTCTTTTCGGGTTATGCCCGGTATACTGTTCATCTTTCCATACTTCTTTGAGCCGTCTGAAGCTTCTGAATTGGCTTCACCTTTAGGGTCCCAGATTCATATCCATACGTGAACACAGGCAGGACGCACTGGTCTAAAACTTTCCTTTGGAGGCTCAGTGGGTGGTTCCCTTGTAAGATTGTCTTGTTTCATCCAAATGTGCTCCATCCTATCTCCTTCTTCTTTTGAATGGTTACCATATATTGAAGCTTACCGGCCAAGGTAGACTGTCTCTGTGTTCTTCTAGTTCTATTCCACTTCCTTTTAATATTATCTATCAGTACTGCGCATAACAGCACAAATATAATCAGTATTTTACCTCTTTTTTTTTTGCTATTTTAATTTGGTTTCCATCTAGAAAACGCACCAATTAACTTTTCAGCTTCAGTATTCCTTTGTCTTTGTGCGTACACCAAAACGTGTTTAATAAATTACGTATTCATCTCCCTATTTACTCCTCTCTGCCATCGCTTTGCACCCCTCTTTTGGCTAATGAATGCTGTTTAATATATATATATATATATATATTATATATATAATATATATATATATATTATATAAATATATATAATCACCACTGTCATTAAGGTTATGTTGGTAAAAAAAGTGACAAAACCCCCCAAGTAAAGCAAAACACTGTAAAGTATTTCATTTGCATGTCTTAGACAGGTCTGCAACCCGTCTTTCCCCATTGTCACCCAGCATACAGCGCTTCCCCTGCAGCAAGGGATTCTGGGAAATGACATGCAAATGAGCACTCAGTGCCACCTTTTGTCTCAAGCTCGTATTACACAAGCCAATCCTCAAGCCAATGCATGCTGTTTTAAACACAGCTTTTAAACAGAGGCTGGGATTGGCTTGTGTAATACGAGCTTGAGACAAAAGGTGGCACTGAGTGCTCATTTGCATGTCATTTCCCAGAATCCCTTGCTGCAGTGGAAGCGCTGTATGCTGGGTGACAATGGGGAAAGACAGGGTTGCAGACCTGCTAGACATGCAATGAACATACAGTAATATTTACAGTTGCTATATTATATAATATATATATATATATCCTGTATATACCTTAACAGGTATTATAGCGCTGTGTGTATAAATAGTATATTCGTGTATGTGTGTATATTATATAGATATATTGTGTATTATGAATGTGTGTATGTATATTATATATATATGTATATGTATATATATTATTATATATTATATATATATATATATATATATGTTGCTAGTCCAGACTGGCCTCCTGTCATGTAAGTCCTTAGTAGGTACAGGCTGTGGCAGGCTATCCTAGGGGTATTGACCCCCCCCCCCCCCCTGTGATCTATAGGAAGTTCTAAAATACTGAGATGTGATACGTCTGATCTGAATTTTTCTTAATTTGAGTTGTTAAAAATAGAGATGTGCAAAATTATCCAGAATACAGTCTTAAAATGTTGTTGTGTTAAAAAAAAATATATCCCTTTCTTGCTACATCTAGTCAAGCCTCAAAGGGCAAATGTAGCGGAATTAGTCTTTGATTTTGGTAAATAAAAACACCACATGTGAGCACATTCACACGTCTCAGACGGCTCTGCAACCCGGCTTTTCCCCATTATCTCCTAGCATACAGTGCTTCCACTGCAGCGAAGGATTCTGGGTTATGACATGCAAATGAGCACAGTGTGTCACCTTTTGCTTCTCATCCATTTTAACATGGAGCCCTATAATCTTATGCCTGCCGTATTACACAGCTTTTCAGCACAAGAAGTGCATTGTCGGCAAACCAGTTAGCCAGTAACCAATGTAATGGGAAGCTGGTAAGATTTTTCAATTGTACAAGCTTCTAGCTAAGTATCACCATCGAGCGAAACGGGGTGTGGGGGCCCTATTTCTAGTCTCCGCACTAAGCGCATCTAGCAATTTTCGATAATTTCCCAAAATTAGCGTGTGATGTGAAATTGCACGGCACATTGTCTTGACGAATCTCTTGCAAACTCGGATCCAGTTCCGTTTTTATTCTGCGTCCTTCAGTAGGACAAATGTCGCCTGGATCGCGACCTTGGCCGAACATTTGGCACATCTCTAAGGCCTCGGCCAGGGTGGCGCTGGGTGGGCGCGCTCACACTGGCCGCGATGAAACACATTGCGGCAATGTGTGTCGCCAGCGTCAGCAAGCGCATGCGCGCCGCTTACCTGCTTGCCAAGCAAGCAGATTTCGATGTGTCGCTCGTGAGCGGTTTGCCCAATGAGGGCGAATCAGCTCCGTGACGTCTTGGCTGCACCTCCCGATACGCATCCCCCCTCCCACTCCCCCCGCGCACGCACCTAGCCGGTCACAAATCACCTAGCCGAGCAGGGCGCAGCCTTAACGCGAATGGATTGGGTGGGTAAAAACGATTTGGGGCCAAATACGTAGTAGTATTGTATTGTATGTCTTTATTTATATAGCGCCATTAGTGTACATAGCGCTTCACAGTAGTAATACATGTGGTAATCAAATAAATAACACATAATATAAATAACAGATCATGGGAATAAGTGCTTTAGACATAAAAGTAACATTTCGGAAGAGGAGTCCCTGCCCCGAGGAGCTTGCAGTCTAATTGGTAGGTAGGGAGAACGTACAGAGACAGTAGGAGGGAGTTCTGGTAAGTGCGTCTGCAGGGGGCCAAGCTTTATGTATCATGTGTTCAGAATATCCACAGTGCTATTCATATGCTTCTTTAAGCAAGTGTGTCTTAAGGTGGGTCTTAAAGGTGGATAGAGAGGGTGTTAGTCGGGTACTGAGGGGAAGGGCATTCCAGAGGTGTGGGGCAGTCAGTGAAAAAGGTTTAAGGCTGGAGAGGGCTTTAGATACAAAGGGGGTAGAAAGTAGACATCCTTGAGCAGAACGCAAGAGTCGGGATGGTGCATAGCGAGAAATTAGGGCTGAGATGTAAGGAGGAGCAGAAGAGTGTAAAGCTTTAAAAGTGAGGAGAAGAATGGAGTGTGAGATGCGGGATTTGATCGGATAGTAAGAAAAATCTCTTGTAAGAAGAGAATTGCGGAAACGGAATATGTATAATTTATGCATGAACTAAATCCACTGTGTAAGTGTATTGGTACTGTACTGGTTGACATTTAAAAAAGCAGTGCTATGTAGCTCTTGGCTATGGATTAGGCTGGCAATGTGAACATGTTGCTAAGCAAACTGCACATTTTTGGTTCCAGTTTGCAGCTGGAAGCTGCCACAGTTCAGTACCTCACCAACATGTCTCTTCTCTGCAGTCTCTCTTTCCTAGAATCTCTCCTGTCTTGTTCACCAGCAACCAGAGTTTTTCTCTCTCCTGGGGTCTTTTGCTCTCTCTTCCTGACATTATTTATTAGAGCAGGCTCTGTTTTCTCTCTCCCCCTCTCACTCTCTCACACACGTCTCTCACCCTCTCTCTCTCCTCTCTGTCTCACCCTCTCTCTCTCCTCTCACCCTCTCTCTCCCCTCTCCTTTCCCCTTCTCCCCTCTCTCTCCCCCCCCCCCCCCCCCCCCCCCTTCTCCTCTCTCTTTCTCTCTCTCTCTCCCCTTCGGCAGATATTTATTTATTTTGTTTGTAATTCAGAGAATTCACACCACATTAAGCATTTTCATTACCTAAAATAATTAGGTGATGGGAGAGGAGCGCGCTCTAATTTGCTGTCCTTAAATAAAATTAATGCTCTTGTGATGTTGGCTTTAGACATTTTTCTTCCCCAATTACATTCTGGCCTCCCATCTATTATCTGCCCTGATATACGACTCAATTACCGGCGGCAAACTGCGGGCAGAGACAGTTACGACACAGCACTGAGAAGGAGACATGGGGTGATGGACAGAGAATTGAGACCGGGACAGAGGGGAGAGAACAAGGCACATGAGCACACAAAGCTGCTGACATGCACACATCATTTATACTAGTTAAGCCCTGACAGGGATGTGCATGGCATACAACTGGTACATGGAACCCATGACCGAAAAAACATGTATGTATGTATGTGTTTATTTATATAGCGTCATACAGGTACATAGCGATTCCCAGCGGTGATACACGTGACATAATAATATAACACACAGTGAGAATAAGCGCTTTAGACATGACAGTAACAATAGGAAAAGGAGCCTGTCCCAAAGAGCTTCAATCTAAGGCTGCGGCCCCGCTGCATGCGCGCCCTCCTGCGAGGCTGGCGGCGCGTGCAGCCGAATTGCCCCGGTCTGCAGAGAGCTACGGGGGGGGGAGGGGTAGTGACGGGGGCACGGCTGTGACGTCACCCGGCAGGTTCGCCCTCATTGGCTGAACCGCCGGGGGGCGTGGCCTAGCGCTCTGTCGCGACTCCTGATCTCAATTTTCTTGAGAGCAGGAGTTTGTCGGCGCGGCCCCCTCCCCCCTCGCAGCGGGGCCCACAGCGGGGACCTGGCCTAAGTGAGCAGAACCTACAGAGACAGTAGGAGGGTGTTACGGCTAAGTGTGTCTGCAAGGGGCAGTGCATATGCGATGTATAGTAACAGCCACGGAGCTACCCATATGCTTTGTTAAAGATGTGTTTTAAGAAAGGTCCTAAAGGGGGAGAGAGGGTGCCAGTCAGATATGGAGGGGAAGGACAATCCAGAGGTGCGGGGCAGTGAGTGAGTGAGAGAGGTTTTAGTTTGCATTAGTGTAATCGGCGATCGGATTGTTTTAATAATATTGTAATGGTGCTGTGGCTCTTTTCAATTAACTGTAAACCTGTTAAACCGAAGGGCAACGCTTCTTGGACCTCGTTATTGAAAGATTTCTTGCAGTTGCTGTAAGTGACTTTTTCCAAATTAAATCCCCCTTCTTTTTTTTTTTTTAATTAATAGGAGTGTGGAACTGTATGTTAATAAAAATAAAGTAATCTACGTTTGTAATTAAAGTAGTAGCGGTATTATTGCACTTTGACCACCGAGTGTAATTAGTTGTAATTCTAATGATGGTATTTTAACATTGCGAGTCTTTTAAGTTTGCATTTCATGGTGCAGATGCCTTCGGGGGGCAGTGCAGACAGAAGACTTCTTGGTTTGCATGGCAGCTTCGAAAAGGATGAAGCGCGGAGATAATCAATGGTATCCTAATTACCCAATGATAGTTTGTGAGATGAGGCACAGGGAAGTAGCCCAGCGTGGAAGCGGGGACGGGGCTGTAATTGAACCAATCAGCTTGTTTGTTTAAGACCAGCATCTTCTCTGCAACCAGCTTCACCTCTTGCAATCAACATCTAAATGACCTAAAGCACATGTAAGCAAAGGAGGGCGGGAGGCCGTGTTGGTCCTTTCTTCCATGTAGTAACAAAGAAGGGAGAGGGAGTAGGTGGTATGATACCTTTTATTGGACCAACCAGTAGTTGGTATGTTACAAGCTTTTCTAACTTGTCAGGGTCCTCAAGCACACGGGGATTTGGCAGAATCCTTAAGGTGTTGGGACTTGGTCTCCAACTGGGTTGTCCCACATCACAGGCCAGCATCTCTAGTACGGCAATTGTTTTTTTTTGTTTGGACATGAGACAAATGTAAAGCTTTAGTCCTTCCCCAAAAAATTCTTCGGCACAGCGAAGAACCCATAAAAAAAAAATCGCTTTTTTTTATCTCCCCCCCCCCCACCCCTTTAGTGTCATTAGTGTCATTTTCATCTGCCTCTTTGCGTCAATGTATGGAGGTCGTGTCTCCAAGTTTTGCCCCATGTGCATGGGCTTGCACTTTGGGGAGTGTCAACAAGAGGAGTCGGGAGGGGAGTGGGAGTTTCGTGACGCTCAGATTAGACCAGCGGTTTCCAACCTTTTGTTTGGTTAAGGAACCCCAAGTGAAATTCTGAAGAACCCGCGACCTTCTCTAATAGCAACTCTGTGACCAGATGCATTGTAAATTCTTCTGTATTTGATGCAATTTTCAAATGACCAGAAAATTGCAGGGAACCCTTTAGGGAGGCCCGGGGAACTCAAGCGTTCCTAGAAACCCCGGTTGAAAAACACTGGATTATAGTGAAATTTTCACTTCAATGTGTCTCAAAATCCTCCAGTTTTAGGCTGCGTTTATAGTACTGGCGACGCGACCCGTGACGTCGCTGTAGCGAAAGTTGCACACTGGTGTGCGATGTCGCTGGCGGCAAGGGGCCATGTGACTGGCTGCTGCCAGTCACAAGGTGCGGCTGTCTCTGGAAATCTCACATTCTTTTGACTGCAGCGATTTTGGTTGCTGTGACGTCACACGTCGCCGTTGCGCCCACTATGGTCAGTCGCTACGGGCTACATTAAGTTGGTTTGTGGCTGCACGCCGCCGCCGTCGCTGTAGCCAGTACTATAAACACAGCCTAAGGCCGGTTCTATAAGCCGCGCGCGCGGCAGTTTTAGTTGGCTGAGGTTAGTCAGCCATTCTATAATGGTGCCGCGCGCACGGCAGGGAGCGTGTAACCGGCCGACGGGGGAAGATGAGAAAAAGAATTTGCGCCGCTACCGCCGCTGAAAATGTGTGTGTGTGTGTGTGTGTGTACAATGTTTTTTTTAAATAATTAAAGGATTCATTTATTTATTTATTTGAAAACGTATTTAAACACACACACACACACACTCACTCACATATACACACACACAGTACCTCACTCGCGCACAGTATACACACGAAATGTGTGCGGCACGTGCACGCGCCTTCTCACAGACACACGCGCGCACGGCCGCACGCACTATATAACAACCCTTAGGCAAAGTAACTTTGTTTCGCCTTAACCTGAACCAGATTACATTTGACACAACTGCGCTCCCAAAAATGGGGCAGTTTGTCAAAATAGACTCTGGTGTAATACACCTTTATTTTGTTACTTTGTTTTCTTTTTTTATCGACTTGACAGGATTTTGGTTTGAACGACAAAACCAATCCTGCTTCACGCACATTGTCCGGCTTTTGCTGACGAGCGCGGCTGTTGCTCCTCCATTTTCCGGTCTCCAGACAGGAGAGGATATGAGTGGGAACACAGAAACTGAACACACAGAGGCAGCAGTGGATCGGACCCACCGTCTTATTCATATTCAGAACCAAACCGGGCTATGGAGGGAAAATAAACGAAATTGCTACATGTCGCATCACAGGAACGATGTTAACTGGGAGCAACACCGTCAAATTTATTGATGCAAAGGCCTACGTCTTGTTACGCTAGGAGAGCCGAGAGAAGCACAGTGTCCAGAGCAATGTGGTTCATAGTGTTTGAGGGTTAACAAGGGGCCACGGTGACTTCAAAGCAAGGTGGAAATGTTGCAAGGCATTTCTCATCATATTCTATTGATTATTTGTTCTGGAGGAGTAGATGTCGTCAGTCCCTGCTTTTTATTGCATTGCTTTATTCTCCCATAGCCCAGGCAACATATGCAGCGGGCTTCACGCAGTAATAGAGAACACATTGTTTGTTGTGGGACCGCTCAACAAGATCGATCATAACAGATGCAAACAAAACAGGGGGCTTGCAAAAAAATAAATAATCCGACGGATTTCTTTTGTTTGAACACAAGCTCGTGAAACACAAATACGATGAAGGCGTGCGGTTAAATTTTCCAAACAGTGGAAGAAGAAAAATTCCTATTCCAAAGAGCTTGCAATCCAAGCACTATAGTGAGAGGTAAACTGACTATAGGATGCTATGTATGCGCATAGAGGAGAAGAGGCAGAGCCCAGGGAGAGTAGTGTGTGTGTACGCAGGCCAGTAAAGGAGATGTGTACTGTGTAGCAGAGCTAGTTATTAGACGGGAGACATCATTTTAGTGAGGAGAGGCTTCCGGAATACCTCATTATTCCTGGCATTGTCTATCCAAGTAAGCTTAAGGGAAGGACGATCAGGATCTGATCCTTAATCCTGTATTATACATGTCTACATCAATTCAACACCTATTACTGCTCCGCGTTCTCTTCTGCTCAGAGAGAGAGAGATATTAACAGCTGCAGTTCACGTTCCAGAAGATTATTTAAAGAGTCCCCTGAAAAACGAGCCTGCTGCAGTGTAATGCAGGGTGCATCCTACGTATACCGTGCTTATTTTCTATGGGGCTCACCCCCGTTGCTCTGTAACGCAGAATAATCAGCATTTCCACCATACAGTAGTAATGCTTTCTGTTGGGGTTTGGAAGAGGACAAAAACGGTGGGGCTGGGCTGTGGAAATTAGCAGCTGTAATGTATTGTGAAGCTCCAAATAATGTTTTGGGGTTTATACAAACTGTTGTAATGTGGCATTGCGTGTTATATAGATCTAATTGAAGCAGGGGGTTTCCAGAGCGAAACCGCGTCGATTTCAGCTCCGGGGATCCCCTTCTTTCCGAGATGCTCAACTCCGTAGGTGCCTCGGGGGGGGGGGGGGGGAATCAATATGGCTGTTCAAATGTTTGTGTCCTGCGGGCCAATAGGAAGCCGTGATGTCATCCCTTGTGACTTCCTATTGGCCCATGTGACGTGGTCGCTTTAACCAAATCTGGGATGCCGGCTTCACCTTCCGAGGTAAGTATCTCTGGTAGCAGGGCGTCGCCGGAGCTGAAATTAACACGGGTCAGCTCCGGAGACCTGCTGAACCTAGGGAGACGAGGCAATGGCACTTTTAACAGGCAGAAGGGGATGGGTCCAATGAAGGCAAGAATGTAAGAATGCTTGGAATGTACAGAATCCTAGCGCAAGGGTTCTCAAACTGGCCCTCAAGAACCCCTCCAACAGGTCAGGTTTTAAGGTTATCCCTGCTTCAGCACAGGTGAGTGGCTCAGACAATGACTTGTGCTTCAGCAGGGATATCCTTAAGACCTGATCTGTTAGGGTTTCACGAGGACTGGATTTGGGGAACCACTACCCTAGAGGGGTGGTAAGGATCACATAATAATACTCTGCTACCCAAAAGCACACGTCCGATCTCTGTCCAACTCACAGCTGCTCTTCCACCTGTTCTTTTCCGGCTGCAGGTATCTGGGGGACGGACGCTTTCACCTGGAGTCGGTTATGATTTCCAACCCAGAAACTAAAGCATACAGGTAAACCAAAGATCTCTTTGCGGTGGGTGGGGGGGGGGGGGGAGTGGTGGTAACATGAACAATACGTAGTATCTTGTAGTTAATTGGTGGGGGGGGAGGGGGGGGGGGGGATTGTGGCTTGCTTTGCTATTTTATTATTAATGGAATTGTGTGTTGGTAACTTAGTATATGCTGTCCTGAGATCCCAAATCATGTGTACATTGTGTGTAGGTTCCCTTAATTTGTGCCACGTCCTTTGTGTTGTGTGACTCAGAGGGTTGTATGGATTAAGGCAGCTTTGGAGCGAAATGTACGCAGTGTGTGCCGTTTTCATCTTGCTACTCGTAGACGTGAAGGTATCACGATTTCTTTGCTCCATGCATGGAGCGCATCTGTTAGAGGAGTTGGGGAGAAGTTACATGACATACACATTGTCGTGGGATGATCAGGTTGCATGGCCTCCCTTTCGCCTGCCTCAGAAAACCTGCATGGTCTGAGGTGGCCTTGTTTAGCAATCTTCCCCAGGGGTAAGAGACTTGAAGGATAGTCTTGCTGCACAGTGTGACGCTGCTCTGAGCAGAGAACCTTTTTGTTGGTTGATGTATAGACGCCACTGTGTATTGTGTATAGGGTTGCCAGGTGGCTTCTCCAAAAATACTGGACTCAATGGTGAAAGGTGCGTCAGGTCACTATGTCCAGGTAGGAAAATACCGGACACATACATGTCCAGTATTACAGTATCTCTCATTTTTTACTGGACAGAGTATCCAAATACAGGACAGGGACCTTAGGAATTGTGCAGTGTCGCTAATGTGTGCAAGTAAGGCTGTAGTTGGGAGCACATGTTTGATTGTGTGCTTTGTGCTGTACTTTGCAGTGTTATGCGAGTTGTGTTGAGGTTTCAACTAATCCATATACATTGTGTATTATGAGATGGAAGGTTTGTGTCACGGTCTCAAGAAGCATGTTTCAGATGTATGTTGAAGGGATAAGGTGTGTTGCAGTTGCATGTGATACGTGTTGGGTATTGAGGCTGTCCGGATGTGGTGTGTTGGGGTAAGGAGGTGGGTATTATTGGCAGGGTCTGCTGTGTGTTGCTTGCTTTCATCACCCTCTCTTTCTGTAGGTACGATCCATACAGCAAGGTTTTCTCCCGGGAACATTATGATCACAGCTCCATGCTCGCAGCTCGAGGGGAGGCCATCGCTGTGGCTGCCGGTGCCAAAAGCTGGGGACTTATCCTCGGCACTCTGGGACGTCAAGGATCTCCGAAAATACTAGAGGTAAACGTGCCTGGCAGACTTCTTTACCCACCCCCCTCTCTTACACTGCAGGTGGTCATTATCTTACGGTGTTAGGGGTATGGAATAATGCTACTTTTAATTTACCAGCCGGGAATAGCAGTACATTTATCATTCCAAAACCTACAGTTTCCTCTATATGGGGCCGTATTGAAAAAAAAAAATGTATTGCATTAGTGTTTCTCATTATTTGAAGCAGGCAGGAGGACGTGGTCGTGAAGTATGGGAGAAAGGAAAGTGCCAGCACTCCTATACCTCCCCTCCTCACCCGCGTTCCTACACTTAACATGAAAATAATCCTCTTCCAGGGAATCTGCTCCCCTCCTCCTCCTCCTCCGGAGAGAGACATTTTTAGTCCTTGTTAATCTCGGCAAGGATTTATTATTTTCGTTCTCATTTACATTTTTCTTCCTGTTGCAAATAAGGAGCAGCCGGGTCTCGCCACTCCTCTCCAGCTCCCCAAACGGATAATTAAACTGGACACGTGTGCCCACTGTAATTAATCCTTTTCCTGGCATGTATGTGCTGGCGTGTGTAGGGGAGGGGGAGGGGAGGGCGACGGGAGGGGCGGGGGTGCTTGGTGTGTATTGTACTTGTATGTCAGGGCACATGCACATGTATGTTGCGGGGGATTAGAGTGTAATGTGTGTAGGGGGGGGCTGTGTGAGGTGGTACTGTGTGTGCATGGGTTGGGGCATCTGTATATATGGCATCTATTGTGTCTGTGTGTACGGGGTTCTGTGTGCAGTGTTGTGTGTCTCTGTGTGGGGAGGGCAGTGTTGTGTGTGTGTGTGTGAGTGCATGAGGTGAAGTATTCCTTGTGTTAGAGTGGGGCTTGTGTGTTGTGTGCCTTTTTGTGACATGGGTGCTGTGTGTGTGTGTGACTGTGTGTCGGTGTATAGGGGGGTGGGAAGGGTATCTGTGTGTAACTTTGATTTAGGTCTGTGTGATTTGTAGGGGTCTTTTGTTTTCGCTCCCTGTAGCACCCTGCCACGTTCCCGCTAATGAGTATCCCTCTGTCTATCCCGTGTAACGAGGACAGGCCTCATTAATCTATCGGCTGCAATTACAGCACCGCAATTATTATTTGCACTTCTCATTAAATGAACTTGGAATGGGTCCTGTTGGTTATTTATCCACCCACTCCCATCCCGAGTGGGAAACAGAGGGGCTTAATTAACTTCCAGCCTGGGAATCATGGCACGGGCTCAGAGAGTGAGGCAGAGAGATGGGGGGGGTTGGGTTGGGAGAGAGTGTAACTTGTATGTCTTCTCTGGCTGGCAGTGTAATAGATCTAAACCGCCATCCTCGCACTATCCCTGATTTGGGGGGGGGGGGGGGGAGAGAGGAGAGTTACAATTAAAAAATGACTTCAACAGCAATTTGATATCCGGGATGGAGGCCACGCAAAAAACATGGCAGATGTCTCTGTGTTATGGCGACATTGCTGTGTGATGGAGTGAAAGCGTATAGGGAAACTGAGGGGCCTTGTTTGTTACGGTCTCCCGGCTGCGAAACTGGGAGAAAACTACAGCAAAAGACATTGATCAAAGGAAAAAGCAGAATGGGACACTTCGACGCCTGCCATTTCGCCCCAGGTTATAGGGTATTTACCGTTTAGGTTTTTTTTTTTTAGGGTTTGGTGCCAAATTAGGATTGGTGTTTAGGGGTTAAAGTTACAAATATTAGTATTAGGGGGTTGACGATTAGGGTTAGGATACGGGTTATGGGCCTAGTTTGCAGTTATCGTCATTACCCAAAATGGCCTGGAATCCCCCAGGCTTCCTGGGTCATCACTTGGATTGTAAGCTCTGCGGGACAGGGACTCCTTTTCCTAATGCACTTTTATGTCTCAAGCGCTTATTCCCACTGTGTGTTATATCAGAGGTGCGCAAACGGGGGGGGGGGGGGGGGGGGCTGTGTCCGGGGGGGCCGTGGGCGGTTGCAGAGGTCCCGCGCTCTTCTCCCGGGCATTTAAATTAAATACCAGGGGATCGCGTGAGGCCTCTGCAACAATAAAACTTACCAGGATTCAGACGCTGTGACAGGTGCCTAGTGGTTACACCGTGGGGTCCCTGCTTGCTGCCCCCTGTCACGTAAGTCCCTAATATCTAATGTCTGCTTCCTGGTATATGGTCCTGCTTCCTTGTGGGGTTTTCTCCTCTCTCCCCCCCCCCCCCCTCATGCTGCCTCTCTGGGTGACAGGTGTGGAGGTGAACTGGGTCTGTGTGTAGCCAATCATGGTGCGACCTTTGCCCTCCCCTCTTGACTTAGGGAGGAAAATACTCATAAATTATAGTCAGTTGAGGTTTCCCCTCCTGGGGTAGAGACGTGCAGTGAGATCTCCCCTTCCTGGGGTAGAGACGTGCGTTGAGGTTTCCCCCTCGGGGTAGAGACGTGCAGTTGAGATCTCCCCTTCTGGGTAGAGACGTCAGTTGAGATCTCCCTTCCTGGGGTAGAGACGTGCAGTTCAGCTCTCCTCTCCTGGGGCTGACTGCAGACCAAAGATCTGAACAGAGTGCCAGGCCTCAAGACTGCAAGAAGGCCGGCTACCATCCAGAGGTCTGGAACCTATCCTAAAACCCGATGCATTCACTGTAATAACTGCAGTGGGCGGCTACAATAAAGGATTCCTGTTTATATACCCCTGCCTAAGTTACAGTCTATTGGGTAGGGGTAACTTGAAGACTGTCATGGGTGGGGACTGTTCTCCAGTAACCCTGGGCCTGCTATGACTGGAGGCGTGCACCAAAGACCAATTCAGCCTAAGGATCACAAAAAGCCTGTCCTGTTTCCCCTTACCATCGTGGGATGCTCATCTCTCCTGAACCCTCACAGGTAACAAGCACCATGACACCTGTAGCTTTAGCAATATCTCACAGAGGAAGGGGGGGGGGGGGGAGGAGGGCGCGCAACAGTGCTCAAACACATTTTTTTTAGCAATCTGTTCTCTAAAACCAAAAGATGTTCCCACGGTGGGAAGAAAATTAATATACTCTGTGTGTGTTATACTGCAGCAATTCATTCCAGGAAAGACCCCCTGCACCCAGCTTAATGTGAGCTGTAAGTGTCTCTCCAAGGTGGCGCAATTGGTGCACAGCAAAGACAACCTGAAAACCTTTGCCGCCTGATACCAGAAACAAGAGTAAAAAGGTTGAAGAGAAAAAGGAGAGGGGGGCTTTAAGAGAAGGAATACGAATGAAGGCACAGGCTAAAGGTGCAGGAGAGAACAAGAAGATCACAAGATGAAAGTTTAGTTATGGGAGGGGGGAGAGAAGTCATAGCAATGGGTGGGGGGCTGGGAGGTAGAAAAGAGCGAGATGTGGGCACAGGGGAGAGAATTAGAGCTGATGCAGCGATACAGATCAGACCCGAGAGCCTCTGTCATCAGCACTTCCAACAGCAGACCGAGAGAGAATCTTGTTCTGTGTGTCAGCGAGGATGTCAACCAGAGCCTGAACTCACCTGCGTCGCGCACCCAGTGACACGAGGGGGGCGGGGTTTCGTGGTTCACCGTCCACGGGCCCAGAGACTGACTGGGCGTAGAAATCCATGGGATATATTTTCTGCAATTCAGCATCCTCAGGGCCACCGAGGCCTGGAAGACAGGAACAGGATTAAATCACCCAAAACATATTAGACTACAACCCCCCACCCCCCACCATCTAAACTATATAGCGCAAGTAAAAAAGGGGTTGTCCCAGGGGGCATCCGAACTACGGCCTAGGAATAAATAGCATCTGATACAGGTAATGCAACACTTTCCATGATGAGCATACTTAGAAAAACTCATCCGACTATGGGTCCCTAGGAGAAGTCTGAGTACTAATGATTTCTTCCATTCCTACAAACAGATTACCCTTTCCACTGTATGTATTGACTTGGCTGTCATATCTGTACGCATGCGTTTGACAGTGATATGAAACAGACTGGCCCTTTATTTTCAGATATGCGCTGGGATCTTATATACATGTCTTTGGTAGATATCTTTCAAGCAAACCTATAGACGCTAATCCTGATTGATCAACTCCTAGTCCTTAAAGCAGCAGTCCAAGCTGGCGTTTTTTTTTTTGTATTTTATTGTTTCCCCCAACCCCCTTTAATATGTGCATCAATACAATCCCCACAATGATAAGTAATTGCTAAGTTGCCGATCGATCGGTGGAAGATTTGGCTCGGGGGTTCCACTAAATGGCTGTCAGTGCAGCAGAAGAGGACCAAAGATGCAAAATTCTGTGGGGAAGATCATGGTCCAGGCAGTCACTAGTAACTTGGTGCACTGGTAGAGAGAGGGCAGGGCTAAAAAGGGGGTGTGCCAGAGCCTGTCTCAGAAGAGGAAGGATGTGACTTTGTAAATGGTTGCTAATACAAAAAATGCTTGTTACATTATAATACATTATTTTAAAGTATTTTTTTATTAGTACAGAACTGATTTATATATATTTTTTTTTTAAAAAACACACGTAGTATATTGCTTGGACTGCAGTTTGAAGGAATTTATATCAAATGTAATCATTTAATGCATCATGGATTGCGCCAGGATTTTTGACACAAAAAAATGAGAGCAAAAAATAATGAGGAAAAAGGACACGGAAGACAAAAATGATAAGTTGGCCAGTTTGAGAGATTGTTGAATACTGTACACCCATGTGACCAATAAGCAGGTCAAACAGAATGCAGGAGTTTAATAGCAATGTCTGAAACTACTGTAAGTACCCAGCACTGCTATGCCGCACCCCCAGCAATAAGCAATAGAGCGGCTCACCTCATAAGGGGTAAAGCAGAGGTCTGGAGAAGGCTGTCCCCCAATCGAGACAGTCTTGGGCAGGCAACCTGCACCCACCTGGAAATAAAACAGACGAGACAGTCTTCAGCCTGTTGCTGCTGGAGACCCTGAGCATTGGGTTGCTGGCCCTCCGGTCGGGGAAGGTTATATAAGGAGGCAGAAGGGATGTGTGCGATTGGATTTAGAGACACGAGTATTTGTGCCACAAGAGCTGTAGCACATGGAAATGAAAACCCTCTGAGCCAGAGTCAAAAGCAGAGTCCATATTAAAACAAACACAAGGGAGTGGTCCTTTCATTTCTACTGGATATAGATCCAATGGTGGTCTTTCTCCCTCCTAATAGAGGTAAATTAGAATTTTAATCCGAATAGAGATATATTAGTATTTTATCTGGTACTGTTGGGACTTGCGAACAGGGTCTGCCTTGTCGTGGCTCGCAAGGCTTACATTGCTTTGGCCAAAGGGTTAAACTAAATGACCCTTTTTCAAGAGAATATATCAGTATTTTACGGTTGTATTTTTATCATACATTGGGCTTCCTCTGTCGTTTGTTGTATCTATATTAAAACAGCATCGCAGGACAATACAATCAGATGTGAGATCTAAAGGGCTAATAGGATTTCAGTCTTAAAACCGGCCGCATTTTAACAACCAGCTAAATATTCTGTTTATAATTTAATGTGACATCCGGATTAGTCCAGTTGCATATACACAAGAGCAATGTTATACCACGTTTGTGGTTTATGAGACCTTTAATGGACTATCGCATTTAATACCAACACAAGCTTTCAGGAGTAACCTTCTCTCTACATCGGTGTCACAATAATAAGCCTCATTAATGTTCTTAACTTTATTGTTCTAGTTATAATGTAACAGTCAAGGGATTTTTTTTTACCCCTCTTTCTTTTATATTTTCCTCCACCACCACCAATACTTTAAGAACATTTCGAGATCGGTTTTAGATCTCTTACCTGTTAGCTCCTAAAATCTGGTCAGTACTCAATGTCCATTAACAAGGTGTCATAAACAGCAGATTTGTCTTTTCCTTCTTCGTAGTGCTGTCTATCTTTATTTATATGGCGCCCACAGTATACCCAGCTCTTTACAAAAGAGACAACACAATTTAGGGAATTATAACACAAGTTGCACGGTGCAAAATCCGACAATAGGAAAGGAAATCCCTGCCCCGCAGAACTTACAATCTAAGTGGTATGTTGGGGAGACTTACAGAGACAGCAGGTGAGGGGATAAGTGCAGTAGATGGCAGTGCTTGGCCACAATGGTTGGTAGGAGTGACTGGGGGTGTGTGACAGTAAGCATGAGTGCAGGCTAGTGGGATGGTTCATTTAAGAGGTGAGGTTTAAAGTTGGAGTTGAAGGTGTGGGAGAGAAGGTGTGTGGTGTATACTGAGTGTGAGGGAGTTCCACAGGTAAGGAGCAGTGAGGGAAAAGGGTTTAAGTAGTAAGCAGTAGAGGTGAAAGGGGTGGAAAGTTATGGCAACGTGCAAGAGACGAGCAGGGACATAACAAGAGGTCAAAGCCGCTATGTAGGAAGGAGCAGATGAGTGGAGAGCCTTGAAGGTAATGAGGATACATTTGTAGGTGGTCCAAAACTTTGTACATGTATCATTTTTTTGATGTAGCATAGCCCAACAATGTATGCAGGGCATTACAAAATAGACATGAATACTACTGGGACTTCCAGTTGTAACATGATAAATGCATCAAACACATGCAAACTAAAGGAATTCCAGCCCTAGAGACTTAACCATTTAAGTCATATGTTGGGAGACTTACAGAGACATTAGGGAAGGTGCAGAACAATGCAGCGGACAGCAGCACCTGCCCAAGATTAATGGTAGGTGCCCTCTGTCGGTCTGGGAGAAGTAGTCTGATAAGTACCTTAATTCAGGTGTGCATGTTTTAGGAGAGGTGGTAGAAAAGAGGAGATCAGCGCACAGGAGACTAGCAGGGGTACAGTGAGAAATCAAATTGGAGATGTAGAGATGGGCAGATCGTGTAGAGCCGTGGCAGTGAAGTGAAATGGCAGCCTCCCGTTTGAAAACCAGTGACCTTGGGCAAGTCCCTTTGAAGGCGAGGAGACTTTGTGGTTCTGATCCTGACTAAAGGGCTGTTGGGAAAAGCAAAGATCTCTGTTTCAAAGTCGATCTCCCTCCTAGCTAATCCCTTACATCCCTTCTAGCTAATCAAACATACAGGTTGTCTCGGTATCAGACAGTCAGCTTGCCGTCCGACGACGGATAATGTATTCTGCTGGACGCATTATCCAACGTCGGAACCGCTTATTATCCGCTCTCACCGCCGCGGATTAACATGGACCCGCAATCCGACGGTCCTTATCCGACGGGACGGATTCCGGCGAATAAAGCGAGGACCGCCTGTACTCCATACTATTAGGCAGCGCGTACAATTCATTTATTCTGTCGCTTTAAGCCTTTCCGTGCCGGAGTGCGGCATGCAGGGGCTGGAACCACTACACGAAACATTGCAGCACGGCGCCCTGCACGATACTGCTGATGTGAAGCGGCTACTGTAGTCTCACAATGCAAGAATATCAAGACCGATACAGCGAGAGCACTCAAATACCACACGTTCTGTACTAGATCTCACGTAGCAGTCCGCCCCCCCCCCCCCCACCAACCCTCTTTTGCATGTTTATTTTTTATTCTTTTAACCCTTTGGGGGCCCCCAGGGAAGAAGTCACAGTGCCATGGGGTCTGACACTTAGGGGCCCTTTTGTGTCCTTTTCCCCCCAGGGGAGATCGCATCTGGCGCCCCCTATGGAAAGCAGATCAGAAACGCAGGGGGATGGAACCGGAGGAGCCGTCCACTTGGTTTCCGGATTAAGGAAGGAGCGGCCACGTGATCGTGATGTGCCGGAGGCCGCCTGGCACCAGCCCCTTCGGGAGCCAAGACTGCCTCACAATACTATACAGTATCACAGATTTTGTAAACTGTATTTACGTCTAAAAAAATGAGCCTAAAATGGATAGGGAAGCCGCTCAGTACCCTCCCACACGACATTCGTAGACTCTAGGGAACCTTATTTGAGAGGTTGTTTTTTCTGTGGTAGATCCTTTGTAGTTTGCATGAAAAAAGTCTGCTGTGCTGCCTGGTGAGAGAAGGAAGTGAGACTAGGAGGGCAGATTGCCATGTGAACACTTACTGCAGGCTTCGGGCCTTTCTAAATGAAAACATAACTGAACAAACAGCAAAGGAAAAATAATAAAAATGGAGGTTGGTAATCTGCTGTAAAACGCATCACATTAAACTCACTTCAAATAGGTCATATATGGGGGGGGGGGAGAAACTGCACATTTAATGGTTGTTTCAAGAGGTTTTAGAGCTTTGAACACGAACACTCACTGTGAAAATGAAAAAGTAACAATCATCTTATACAATAAAGTTACACACTGCTCTTGGCAAGGTCCAGTTAGGAAGCTAAACCTAAACCAGGAGAGAAAAAAAATGGCAACAGCAATTCCAATGTTGTAGTGATCGGGCAGAATATACGAGCAGTCCACATTTCGGTTTTGTATTGAACATTTCTCGTCCAAAAAAACGGGAAACCAGCAGCTGAATGTCACAATGCGTATGAAAACCCCCAGAATGCCTCCAAAGTGGGACTGCGGCTTTAATCCAGGGCCGATACCCAGTGCTGGCGGTGAAGTGGCAGCGCCGTGGTACCTATAAGTACCCTCCCAGTTTACCCCCCCCCCCCCTCCCACCCACCATGCAGAGGCGATGCGCGCAGCGGTGTTGTTGTTTACAGCTCTGCTCTCTGTACTCACGCTTCCCCTCTGGGAACAGCTTGAGTTTATTAGGAGATTTCCGACAGCAGCAGCCGCACGTAACGACAGCCGAGAGCCTGCAGACGTGACTCCAGGTGCTGGGAGAGAATCAGAGAAACAGAAGTGTCAGACAGAGGGAGAAAGGAAAAAAAGAGGAGGAGGAGGGTATTTGGAAGGGAAGAGTAGGGCGGCCATCCAAACCTATGCCAGAGTGATAACCAGGTTAATTATTAGATCAGGACCTATAAAATAACAAACAGCAGAGTTCCACCTAAAGTGCTCCCTAAAACACAAAAAAGTATAAACAAGGGGGAGCATTATATATAACTCAATATATTTAGGTGATGTTGTTGTGATACATTCCTAATAGGCTAATAAAAAAAAAGGTGTGCATGCAACATTGCATTTCAATATGCAGGAAGTATGTTCAACAAGTGTGTAGATCTGGTGAGAACAGTAACACTCATCCACCTCCCCCAACCCTGATGCTCAGTGAAGGTTATGAGATGAAGAACTGGAGAGAATGGGGTGGTCCCCTCTCAACATGCTACTGGCAGCCAGCTCAGAACACCCAACCCAAGCTGCAAAAACTCCAGAAACAAAACAAAGGAATGGGGGGTGGGGTGGGGTCCACCTCTGTTTTACTGTTTTAGAGAGAGGATCACAGGCCTCATAACCATGAAACATAATTACAAAAAAACAGATAAGGAGCAGAACGCATGGCTGAGTGCTTTCACGCTAACGCAATGACAGCATGCCTTGGTAAGCGACACTGCTGCTTCTAATGGAAGTGGAGACCTCAGCACAAACGATGTTCTCCTTTAAACGACTTCTCTTATGTTTGTTCTTTATAAATTTTAAAAAAACACACTCAACAGAGGGGCCAGGAAAGTAATACTTCCCCCCCCCCTCCTAAATGAGTTTGTTTTCTGTGGTCTTCACTTGCAAATAGATGTCCCTTTCCTCTGTAACACCTCCTAAATAAAACCCCAGGCTCCTCAACCTGATAAATTGAGTCCCCGAAGGGGTCCAGAAAGAGTTCCCTAGTGTTTTTCTCTCACACAGCAATAATATATTTAAAGAACAGGGTGTGGGTATATATATATATCTGTCTAAGACATGCAAATGAGCATACAGTCTATTTCTATTTGCTATATGCTTTGCTGTGGAGGGTTTTTGTCACTTTTTTTTACCCACCATAACTTAACTAAGTGTATATGTATGTATAATATATATATATATTATATATTATATATATATATATATATGTTGTTGTTGTATGTATGTGTATGTATGTATGTCTGTTGTATGTATGTATGTATGTATGTTGTATGTTGTTAATATTTATATATATTATATATTATTATATATTCTATATATTTACACACCCGTTCTTTAAATATATTTTGCTGTGTAGTGCAAAACTCTTTCTGTGCCCCTTTGGGACTCAATTTATTTGTTATTTAGGTTCACTTTCCCCTGACGCACCTCAGCATTTTACTACCATCTATACTTTTTTCCAGGTTGAGCGGCAAGGCATTGCTTTATAATTGCACTCCTCGTTCTGACCAATAAAATGCAAAACATCGAGGCGCTTTCATACACCGTGTAAAAAACAGCATCTGAACACAATGCTCCAATCACCCCGGGCACATCTTCTGTCGCGTGTGCTGTGACTTCAACATACAGGACACTAATGGGGAGTCTTTAGCTTGGTGTTTTGTGGTGGGGCGAGGGTGGGAGGAGAGAGGAGCACACACGCTCTGGACCCTTCCCAGGACCCAGCGCTCTGCAGCAGGATACATGGGATCAGGTGATCAAAGCCTTAGCGCAGTAAAACTCAACATTTAGCAAGGAAAGGGGATTCTACTGAAGGCAATGAGGCTTTTTTTCCTAGTCTGGGACAGTTAGGCCGCCGCAGATGTATTCAAGTATATTGCGCTATTGTACATACGTTTCACAGCAGTGGTGCACGTGACAACTAATATAACAAAGGGAGCGCAAACTTTTACTGCCCCCCCCCCCCTTACCTTGCAGCTGGCGTCAAATGGATGCTCCGGGGTCATTTACGCCTGTCGCGTTGCCGTGGAGACGAGTCACAGGGGTCGGGCAAATGATGCTCCGGGGTCATTTGACGCCTGTCGCGTTGCCGTGGAGACGAGTCACAGCGTCTGAATCCTGGTAAGTTTTATTGTTGCAGAGGCCTCACGCGATCCCCTGGTATTTAATTTAAATGCCCGGGAGAAGAGCGCGGGACCTCTGCAACCGCCCACGGCCCCCCCAGACAAATCCCCCGCCACTCCTCCCCACGGCAACGCGACAGGCGTCAAATGACCCCGGAGCATCATTTGCCCCGGCGGAAAGGTAGGGGGGGGGGGGGCAGTAAAAGTTTGCGCTCCCCTTTGTTATATTAGTATGTCACGTGCACCACTGCTGTGAAACGCTATGTACATAGCGCAATATACTTGAATACATCTGCGGCGGCCTAACTGTCCCAGACTAAGGAAAAAGCCTCATTGCCTTCAGTAGAATCCCCTTTCCTTGCTAAATGTTGAGTTTTACTGCGCTAAGGCTTTGATCACCTGATCCCCATGTATCCTGCTGCAGAGCAGCTGGGTCCTGGGGAAGGGTCCAGAGCGTGTGCTGCATTCTCTCTCCTCCCACCCTCGCCCACAAAACACAGCAATAAAGCCTCCCCATTATGTGTCCTGTATGTTGAAGTCACAGCACACGCGCACAGAAGATGCCCGGGTGTATTGGAGCATTGTGTTCAGATGCTGTTTTTTTACACGGTGTATGAAAGCGCCTCGATGTTTGCATTTTATTGGTCAGATACGAGGAGTGCAATTATAAAGCAATGCCTTGCCGCTCAACCTGGAAAAACGTATAGAGGTAGTAAAATGCTAGAGGTGCGTCAGGGAAAGTGAACCTAAATAACAAATAAATTGAGTCCCCAAAGGGGTCACAGAAAGAGTTTTGCACTCACACAGCAATAATATATTTAAAGAACAGGTGTGTGTAATATATATATATATATATTATAATATTATATAATATATATATATATATATCATCCATACATACATACATACATACATACATACATACATACATACTACATACATATACATACATACATACATACATACATATATATATATATATATATATAATATTAATATATATATATATACATATACACTTAGTTAAGTTATGGTGGGTAAAAAAAAGTGACAAAAACCCTCCACAGCAAAGCATATAGCAAATAGAAATATGACTGTATGCTCATTTGCATGTCTTAGACAGATATATATATATACCCACACCCTGTTCTTTAAATATATTATTGCTGTGTGAGAGAAAAACACTAGGGAACTCTTTCTGTGACCCCTTCGGGGACTCAATTTATCAGGTATGAGGAGCCTGGGGTTTTATTTAGGATGTTACAGAGGAAAGGGACATCTATTTGCAAGTGAAGACCACAGAAAACAAACTCATTTAGGAGGGGGGGGGGGAAGTATTACTTTCCTGGCCCCTCTGTTGAGTGGTTTTTTTAAAATTTATAACGAACAACATAAGAGAAGTCGTTTTAAGGAGAACATCGTTTGTGCTGAGGTCTCCACTTCCATTAGAAGCAGCAGTGTCGCTTACCAAGGCATGCTGTCATTGCGTTAGCGTGAAAGCACTCAGCCATGCGTTCTGCTCCATTATCTGTTTTTTTGTAATTTATGTTTCATGGTATGAGGCCTGTGATCCTCTCTCTAAAACAGTAAAACAGAGGTGGACCCACCCCCACCCCCCATTCCTTTGTTTTGTTTCTGAGTTCTTTGCAGCTTGGGTTGGGTGTTCTGAGCTGGCTGCCAGTAGCATGTTGAGAGGGGACCACCCCATTGTCTCTCCAGTTCTTCATCTCATAACCTTCACTGAGCATCAAGGGGTTGGGAGAGGTGGATGAGTTACTGTTCTCACCAGATCTACACACTTGTATGACATACTTCCTGCATATTGAAATGCAATGTTGCATGCACACCTTTTTTTTTATTAGCCTATTAGGAATGTATCACCACACATCACATAAATATATTGAGTTATATATAAATGCTCCCCCTGTTTATACTTTTTGTGTTTTAGGAGAGCACTTTAGGTGGAACTCTGCTGTTTGTTATTTTATAGGTCCTGATCTAACTAATTAACCTGGTTATTCACTCTGGCATAAGGTTTGGATGGCCGCCTACCTCTTCCCTTCCAAATACCCTCCTCCTCCTCTTTTTTTCCTTTTCTCCCTCTGTCTGACACTTTCTGTTTCTCTGATTCTCTCCCAGCACCTGGAGTCACGTCTGCAGGCTCTCGGCTGTCGTTACGTGCGGCTGCTGCTGTCGGAAATCTTCCCTAATAAACTCAAGCTGTTCCCAGAGGTGGAAGCGTGAGTACAGAGAGCAGAGCTGTAAACACAACACACGCTGCGCGCATCGCCTCTGCATGGGGGTAGGGGGGGGGGTAAACTGGGAGGGTACTTATAGGTAACACGGCGCTGCCACTTCACCGCCAGCACTGGGTATCGGCCCTGGATTAAAGCCGCAGTCCCACTTTGGAGGCATTCTGGGGGGTTTTCATACTGCATTGTGACATTCAGCTGCTGGTTTCCGTTTTTTGGACGAGAAATGTTCAATACAAAACCGAAATGTGGACTGCTGTATATTTCTGCCCTGATCACTACAACATTGGAATTGCTGTTGCATTTTTTTTTCTCTCCTGGTTTAGGTTTTAGCTTCCTAACTGGACCTTGCCAAGAGCAGTGTGTAACTTTATTGTATACGATGATTGTTACTTTTTCATTTTCACAGTGAGTGTTCGTGTTCAAAGCTCTTAAACCTCTTGAAACAACCATTAAATGTGCAGTTTCTCCCCCCCCCCCATATATGACCTATTTTGAAAGTGAGTTTAATGTGATGCGTCTTTACAGCAGATTACCAACCTCCATTTTTATTTATTTTTCCTTGCTGTTTGTTCAGTTATGTTTTCATTTAGAAAGGCCCGAAGCCTGCAGTAGAGTGTTCACATGGCAACTCCTGCTCCTAGTCTCACTTCCTTCTCTCCACCAGGCAGCACAGAGCTTTTTTTCATGCAAACTACAAAGGATCTTACCAGAAAAAAAAACCCTCTCAAATAAGGTTCCCTGAGGTCTACGAATGTCGCTGTGGGAGGGTCTGAGCGGCCCTATCCATTTTAGGCTCATTTTTTTAGACGTAAAATACAGTTTACAAAATCTGTGATACTGTATAGTATTGTGAGGCAGTCTTGGCTCCCGAAGGGGCTGGTGCCACGGCGCCTCCGGCACATCACGATCACGTGGCCGCTCCTTCCCTTAATCCGGAAACCGAAGTGGACGGCTCCTCCGGTTCCATCCCCCTGCGTTTCTGATCTGCTTTCCATAGGGGGCGCCAGATGCGATCTCCCCTGGGGGGGAAAAGGACACAAAAAGGGCCCCTAGAGTGTCAGACCCCATGGCACTGTGACTTCTTCCCTGGGGGCCCCCAAAGGGTTAAAAGAATAAAAAATAAACATGCAAAAGAGGGGTATGGGGGGGGGGGGGGGGGACCGGTTCGTGAGATCTAGTACAGAACGTGTGATGTATTTGAGTGCTCTCGCTGTATCGGTCTTGATATTCCTTGCTATGTGAGACTACAGTAGCCGCTTCACATCAGCAGTATCGTGCAGGGCGCCGTGCTGCAATGTTTCGTGTAGTGGGTTCCAGCACCCTGCAGTCGCTCCGGCACGGAAAGGCTTAAAGCGACAGAAATAAATGAATGTGACGCGCTGCATAATAGTATGGAGTACAGGCGGTCCTCGCTTATTCGCCGGAATCCGTCCCGTCGGATAAAGGACCGTCGGATTGCGGGTCCATGTTAATCCGCGGCGGTGAGAGTCGGATAAGCGGTTCCGACGTTGGATAATGCGTCCAGCAGAATACATTATCCGTCGTCGGACGGCAAGCTGACTGTCTGATACCGAGGATCACCTGTATGTTGATTAGCTAGAAGGGATTGTAAGGGATTAGCTAGGAGGGAGATCTGACTTTGAAACAGAGATCCTTTTGCTTTTCCCACACAGCCCTTTAGTCACGGATCAGAACCCACAAAGTTCTCCTCGCCTTCAAAGGGACTTGCCCAAGGTCACTGGTTTTCAAACGGGAGGCTGCCATTTCACTTCACTGCCACGGCTCTACACACGTCTGCCCATCTCTACATCTCCAATTTGATTTCTCACTGTACCCCTGCTAGTCTCCTGTGCTCTGATCTCCTCTTTTCTACCACCTCTCCTAAAACATGCACCACCTGAATTAAGGTACTTATCATGACTACTTCTCCCAAGACCGACAGAGGGCACCTACCATTAATCTTGGGCAGGTGCTGCTGTCCGCTGCATTGTTCTGCACCTTTCCCTAATGTCTCTGTAAGTCTCCCAACATATGACTTAAATGGTTAAGTCTCTAGGGCTGGAATTCCTTTAGTTTGCATGTGTTTGATGCATTTATCATGTTACACTGGAAGTCCCAGTATTATCATGTCTATTTTGTAATGCCCTGCATACATTGTTGGTGCTACATCAAAAAAATGATACATGATACAAAGTTTTGGACCACCTACAAATGTATCCTCATTACCTTCAAGGCTCTCCACTCATCTGCTCCTTCCTACATAGCGGCTTTGACCTCTTGTTATGTCCCTGCTCGTCTCTTGCACGTTGCCCATAACCTTTCCACCCCTTTCACCTCTACTGCTTACTACTTAAACCCTTTTCCCTCACTGCTCCTTACCTGTGGAACTCCCTCACACTCAGTATACACCACACACCTTCTCTCCCCACCTTCAACTCCAACTTTAAACCTCACCTCTTAAATGAACCATCCCACTAGCCTGCACTCATGCTTACTGTCCCACACCCCCAGTCACTCCTACCAACCATTGTGGCCAAGCACTGCCATCTACTGCACTTATCCCCTCACCTGCTGTCTCTGTAAGTCTCCCCAACATACCACTTAGATTGTAAGTTCTGCGGGGCAGGGATTTCCTTTCCTATTGTCGGATTTTGCACCGTGCACTTCTTGTGTTATAATTCCCTAAATTGTGTTGTCTCTTTTGTAAAGAGCTGGGTATACTGTGGGCGCCATATAAATAAAGATAGACAGCTACGAAGAAGGAAAAGACAAATCTGCTGTTTATGACACCTTGTTAATGGACATTGAGTACTGACCAGATTTTAGGAGCTAACAGGTAAGAGATCTAAACCGATCTCGAAAATGTTCTTAAAGTATTGGTGGTGGTGGAGGAAAATATACAAGAAAGAGGGGTAAAAAAAAATCCCTTGACTGTTTACATTTATAACTAGAACAATAAAGTTAAGAACATTAATGAGGCTTATTATTTGTGACCCGATGTAGAGAGAAGGTTAGCTCCTGAAAGCTTGTGTTGGTATTAAATGCAGATAGTCCATTAAAAAGGTCTCATAAACCACAAACGTGGTATAACATTGCTCTTGTGTATATGCAACTGGACTAATCCGGATGTCACATTAAATTATAAACAGAATATTTAGCTGGTTGTTAAAATGCGGCCGGTTTTAAAGACTGAAATCCTATTAGCCCTTTAGATCTCACATCTGATTGTATTGTCCTGCGATGCTGTTTTAATATAGATACAACAAACGACAGAGAAGCCCAATGTATGATAAAAATACACCGTAAAATACTGATATATTCTCTTGAAAAAGGGTCATTTAGTTTAACCCTTTGGCCAAAGCAATGTAAGCTTGCGAGCCACGACAAGGCAGACCCTGTTCGCAAGTCCCAACAGTACCAGATAAAATACTAATATATCTCTATTAGGATTAAAATTCTAATTTACCTCTATTAGGAGGGAGAAAGACCACCATTGGATCTATATCCAGTAGAATGAAAGGACCTACTCCCTTGTGTTTGTTTTAATATGGACTCTGCTTTTGACTCTGGCTCAGAAGGGTTTTCATTTCCATGTGCTACAGCTTCTGTGGCACAAATACTCGTGTCTCTAAATCCAATCGCACACAGTCCCTTCTGCCTCCTATATCTAACCTTCCCCGACCGGATGGGCCAGCAACCCAATGCTCAGGGTCTCCAGCAGCAACAGGGCTGAAGACTGTCTCGTCTGTTTTATTTCCAGGTGGGTGCAGGTTGCCTGCCCAAGACTGTCCATCGATTGGGGGACAGCCTTCTCCAGACCTCTGCTTACCCCTTATGAGGTGAGCCGCTCTATTGCTTATTGCTGGGGGTGCGGCATAGCAGATGCTGGGTACTTACAGTAGTTTCAGACATTGCTATTAAACTCCTGCATTCTGTATGACCTGCTTATTGGTCACCAATGGGTGTACAGTATTCAACAATCTCTCAAACTGGCCAACTTCATCCTTTTTGTCTTCCGTGTCCTTTTTCCTCATTATTTTTGCTCTCATTTTTTTGTGTCCAAAATACCTGGCGCAATCCATAGATGCATTAAATGAATTACATTTTGATATAAATTCCTTCAAACTGCAGTCCAAGCAATATACTACGTGTGTTTTTTAAAAAAAAAATATATAATAAATCAGTTCTGTACTAATAAAAAATACTTTAAAATAATGTATTATAATGTAACAAGCATTTTTTGTATTATAGCAACCATTTACAAAGTCACATCCCTTTCCTCTTCTGAGACAGGCTCTGGCACACCCCCTTTTTAGCCCTGCCCTCTCTCTACCAGTGCACCAATTGTATCTAGTGACTGCCTGGACACATGATCTTCCCCACAGAATTTTGCATCTTTGGTCCTCTTCTGCTGCACTGACAGCCATTTAGTGAACCCCCGAGCCAAATCTTCACCGATCGATCGGCAACTTAGCAAATTACTTATCATTGTGGGGATTGTATTGATGCACATATTAAAGGGGGGTTGGGGGAAACAATAAAATACAAAAAAAAACGCCAGCTTGGACTGCTGCTTTAAGGACTAGGAGTTGATCAATCAGGCATAGCGTCTATAGGTTTTTGCTTGAAAGATATCTACCAAAGACATGTATATAAGATCCCAGCCATATCTGAAAATAAAGGGCCAGTCTGTTTCATATCACTGTCAAACGCATGCGTACAGATATGACAGCCAAGTCAATACATACAGTGGAAAAGGGTAATCTGTTTGTAGGAATGGAAGAAATCATTAGTACTCAGACTTCTCCTAGGGACCCATAGTCGGATGAGGTTTTCTAAGTATGCTCATCATGGAAAGTGCTTGCATTCCACCTGTATTCAGATGCATATTTTATTCCTACGGCCGTAGTTCGGATGCCCCCTGGGACAACCCCTTTTTTACTTGCGCTATATAGTTTAGATGGTGGGGGGTTGGGGGGTTGTAGTCTAATATGTTTTGGGTGATTTAATCCTGTTCCTGTCTTCCAGGCCTCGGTGGCCCTGAGGGATGCTGAATGGCAGAAAATATATCCCATGGATTTCTACGCCAGTCAGTCTCTGGGCCCGTGGACGGTGAACCACGAAACCCACCGCCCCCCTCGTGTCACTGGGTGCCGGACGCAGGTGAGTTCAGGCTCTGGTTGACATCCTCGCTGACAGCAGAACAAGATCTCTCTCGGTCTGCGTGGAAGTGCTGATGACAGAGGCCTCTCGGGCTCTGATCTGTATCGCTGCATCAGCTTCTAAATTCTCTCCCCTGTGCCCACATCTCGCTCTTTTCTACCTCCCAGCCCCCCACCCATTGCTATGACTTCTCTCCCCCCTCCCATAACTAAACTTTCATCTTGTGATCTTCTTTGTTCTCTCCCTGCACCTTTAGCCTGTGCCTTCATTTCGTATTCCTTCTCTTATAAGCCCCCTCTCCTTTTTCTCTTCACCTTTTTACTCTTGTTTCTGGTATCAGGCGGCAAAGGTTTTCAGGTTGCTTTTGCTGTGCACCAATTGCGCCACCTTGTGGAGAGACACTTACAGCTCACATTAAAGCTGGGGTGCAGGGGGTCCTTTCCTGGAAATGAACTTGCTGCAGTATAACACACACAGAGTATAATTATATTCTTCCCACCGTTGGGAACATCTTTTGGTTTTAGAGAACAGATTGCTAAAAAGAAATGTTGTGTAGCACTGTTGCCGCCTCCTCCCCCCCCCCCCTTCCTCTGTGAGATATTGCTAAAGCTACAGGTGTCATGGTGCTTGTTACCTGTGAGGGTTCAGGAGAGATGAGCATCCACGATGGTAAGGGGAAACAGGACAGGCTTTTTGTGATCCTTAGGCTGAATTCCGGTCTTTGGTGCAACGCCTCCAGTCATAGCAGGCTCCAGGGTTACTGGAGACAGTCCCCACCATGACAGTCTTCAAGTATACCCCTACCCAATAGACTGTAACTTAGGCAGGGGTATATAAAACAGGATCCTTTATTGTAGCCGCCACTGCAGTTATTACAGTGAATGCATCGGGTTTTAGGATAGGTTCCAGACCTCTGGATGGTACCGGCCTTCTTGCAGTCTTGAGGCCTGGCACTCTGTTCAGATCTTTGGCTGCAGTCAGCCCCAGGAGAGGGAGAGCTGAACTGCACGTCTCTACCCCAGGAAGGGGAGATCTCAACTGCACGTCTCTACCCCAGGAAGGGGAGATCTCAACTGCACGTCTCTACCCCAGGAGGGGGAAACCTCAACTGCACGTCTCTACCCCAGGAAGGGGAGATCTCAACTGCACGTCTCTACCCCAGGAGGGGGAAACCTCAACTGACTATAATTTAGAGTATTTCCTCCCTAAGTCACAGAGGGGGAGGGCAAAAGGTCTGCACCATGATTGGCTACACACAGACCCAGTTCACCTCCACACCTGTCACCCAGAGAGGCAGCATGAGGGGAGGGGGGGGGGGAGAGAGAGATAAACCCCACAGGATAGCCTACCACTGCCTGTAGCTATTAGGACTTACGTGACAGGGGGCAGGAAGTATAACCTGGACCAGCCATGGCTACATAAGTAATACCCCCTTTGGCCAATGTCCAGTCCCTTACAAGCAGCAGTAGAAAATACTGCAGCTGGGTCAGATTCAACAATCCTTTTAGGGTTTCTAGAGGATCGGGGTGCCAAGATCCTGCTGGGTAGGGGTGACACAAGACGCTTGGTCTGTTTGAGGGCGGAGGAGCCGGGGTGCTGCTATATAAAGGGAACGGAAGCCGGGGTGCTGCTATATAAAGGGAACGGAAGCCGGGGTGCTGCTATATAAAGGGAACAGAAGCCAGGGTGCTGCTATATAAAGGGAACAGAAGCCAGGGTGCTGCTATATAAAGGGAACAGAAGCCGGGGTGCTGCTATATAAAGGGAACAGAAGCCGGGGTGCTGCTATATAAAGGGAACAGAAGCCGGGGTGCTGCTATATAAAG
>CM071569.1:75995765-76139794 GCA_036426205.1 Ascaphus truei | reverse complement strand
TATATATATATATATATATATATATATATATATATATATATATATAACTGAAATAATGTTTTGTGTGTATTTGTGCCCCCTGTGATTGGCCGGCGGACGGCCACAGCTCATTGGCCTGCGGGGTGGGGTGATGCCACACCTACGCAGGCCGTGACAGTCACACCACACACACACCGCGTGCGCCTCAGGACCGACCCGCACTCAGCAGAACCCGTCGCCTACCGCCTCTCACCCCTGCGCCGCACTCACCACCCCACCGCACTCACGCCGCCTCCCGGCTGCCGCACTCATGCTGCCTCCTGGCCGCCGCACTCGTGCCAACCCGCCGCTTCCCGCCCGCTGCCTCTCACACTCACCGGACCTGTAAATGGGGGGGGGGGGGGGCGGGCAGGGGGGGGGAGAGGGGGGGGGGGAGAGAGAGAGAGAGGAGTGGGAACATTACATCCCGGGCAACGCCGGGTATATCAGCTAGTATCAAATATATAGGCTTCCATTGTCACGAGAATTCTAGAACTATGTTAAGAGATCCGTAACTCTGAATTTCCTAACTTTTCTCCTGTTTCAGGGTGATCCATAACAATCCCATTACATTAGATTATTTTTTCAAATTAAACCAACCTCAACGGTGTTCCTCCCTTTGTATTGGAAGAGCCGCAGTACAGAGAAAGCCTTGTGTGATGGGAAAGCGATGCAAGTCTGCCAACCCCATTTGGAAATTCTTCATCCTGTTCATTCAGTTCTCACATTATCACCCATGTCAACTGAGTTTAAAAAATCGTTGAATATTTATAATTTCAGCAATAAAACTATGCACTTTTATAGCATATTAATGGATTTCTTTACAGTGGTGTTTTATAACTAGCAAAGCATTTTTCTTTGGAATTTTAAATGTAATAATTGAAGGTTGATTGCCTTAGTTAATCTTTACTGCCTACTCTTCATGCCCACAAATCCTTCCAACCCCTCCCCATCTGTGTAAACCACAAAAGCTCTTGATTCAATAAGCTGTGAACTGCTTCTCAGTGCTGGGGAAGAGATCAGTTCCATTCAAATGAGTAGGACCAACATTCTCTGACACTAGGAAGCTGCGTAATGGAATATTGCAGTACACCGAAAGAGACTTACTAGGATTCTGATTCATTTCAAGACCCATTTGTCCAATTTGATGTTCACCAGCAGAAAAATGTATTTGTTTAAGTGGTATTGATTAAATTAAACCATATGCCAACTCATCAATTGTTTCTGATTTGGGGTCAGTCTCACTGGGTTTTTTTTAGCATCCACAACTTGTAGGTTTCATTGATGTCCCTGCTAAAAATGAGAACTTTTCCATAAAAAAAAAATTATTCGATTTTGGTCCCAGCACCAAATCTCACCGATTTCCATCCTTAGAGGTTGACATCTTCGAACATTTTTGGTGACCTTGTAGCATTTTGTAGATGTCACAAGAGCCCGAACAAAGATGGTGTTTGGGACATTCGCTAAGAAAGTGTTACAGTCACGTATGTTGCTGTGTACTGTCCAGGAGACAGACACGCTAGGCAGAGGTGGAGAATAGAGACCAACCTGTAGCTGGGTTCCGAATCCGGAAGAGTAGAATAGTGAGGTCCAAGGTCAGGGCAGGAGCGAGGAGGATAATCGTGGTCACAGTTCCGAGGTCAGGGCTTGAGAAGGCAGGATCGTCAAGGCAAGGTAGAACGGTAAACGGGCAGGACACGGCTTCAGCGAGAGTACAGGAAAACTGAGCCTTGCACAGGCAAGTAGAGAGGAATGAAGCCTTATAAAGGGAGAAGGCAGGTTCAGGCAATAGATCCAGAATGAGGCTGACCTCCTTCGGCGGCCATGTTGGTAGAGGCAGACGTCCTGCTTCGGTGGCCATGTTGGGAGATCCTTATAGAAATCAAGAGAATGAAGGAAACTTTGGATTGCCAATATAAACTAATTTATTCAAGCCAAAAGATAAATCGACATTTTGGCTGTCTATGCAGCCTTTATCAAGAAAATGTAAAGGGGTTTAAGGCTGCACACCACAATATATAAATAAATACATACAGTTTACCTGTGCTGCTGGTTCAAGGAAGTACCTGCCAGGCAAATTCCAAAGTACACTGAGGAAAAATGAGAGATCCAGCGCTCCACGAATTTCAAGATAATGAATTTATTGTGCCACACGACGTTTCGACCAACAGGTCTTTTTCAAGTGATAAGGCATGCGCTGGATCTCTCTTTTTTCCTTTTTATCAAGAAAATGGCATGTGTCCGATCCTCCGGGGTCCCGTCTTAATAGTGCACTAAATCCCCAGTCCCAGATTAATCTAGTCCCACGCCGGTCTGGTTACCGCTGCTGATATCGCGATATTTCTTATTCCCGCGGATGTCATCTGGTTCTAGCGCATGCGTCCTCTGTTCCATGGTGTTCTCGTTAATTTCCGATGAGTCCGCTTAAAGCCGTTGATGGCCTTCCAAGTGTATTCATAAAGGACCCAACGGAACAGAAAAAATGCTCTACGGGTGACGCCAGTAGGAGCTGCATGTATCCTCCTAAACTTACCCTACACCAGCTAAGGCTACTAATAAGTGACTAATAAAAGTGGTATTAAATATTAAAATATCATTTAAATAAATTGACATTTGCGAAACATGAGTTTCTGCCCTTTCGCTGCCACAACTATCTGAATGTACAGTAGGAGGAGAATCTTCTCTGCCAATCAGGAAAACCAGAGCAGCGGGTACAGACGTGTGATCTCTGTGCCTTGGCATGTTGGCACAGAAAGGATTAAACAACACTTGAGCCAAAGACATTACATTAAACATCAGCTTTTGGTCTTAATTTTTTTTTACTAATTTGTGCAACAGCGATTCTGATCATAGTACTGAACATGGTAATTAAGGCTACCAAATTTCTGGGAGGCTCAACCAGGACAGATTTACACGAGCTAGCAATATATTGGGAATAAAAAATTAAATCTGAAATTTTTTAAAGAGAACCTAGTTTTGCTGTTTTTAACAAGCCTTTCGTGTTGTCTTGTATTATATTTGCATTTACATAGCGCAAGTGGCGCTTTATAGAGGAAATATACAAGAGCTAATACGGGGGGAAAATATTACAATTTGGAAAAAGTGCAATACATAAATGTAAACATTGGGGGAATGGAATCTGCCCCGAAGAGCTGACACTCTAACTGATGTAGAGTAATTGCATATGTGATCTACAGTAGTTGTTGTCCTAATTGTGCTTTTCTACGTACCTTTGCAAATTAAGACTGCCCTTACTAGATATGGGCAATTGGTTGCTTGAATAGTAAGTGTTGATGAGCACACCCGGTCCCTTTTATTTACTGGAGTCCACTTCTGTAATGTCCTGTCTGGAGTAAAGGTACGTACCCTTATTATCCCCATATTCATACATTGACCACGTCGCACAATCTCTTGGCATCACAAATTGGATTTAAAATAAAGTGAAAGCTCTCCGGATTTGAACAGGGTTTCTAGCATATGTCATATGTTTCCAAACTCCACCTATGTTTACTTCAACGTTTTGTAAATTTCGACCAAGACTTAACTTTAAACTCCATCGTGACAAGTACAGGCAGTCCTCGGTTATCCACCGGAATCCGTTCTGGAAGCAGCGTTGGATAGTGAAACCGTTGTAAAGTGAGTCCCATGTTAATCAGTGGCGGTGAGCGCTGGATAACGCATTCAGGCGTCGAAAAACGGCCCATAGGGTTGCATTGTAAAGCGTTGGATATGCTATTCTTGTAAAGTGAAACGTTGGATAGTGAGGACTACCTGTATTGCAGAGTATTCAATCCATGCTGCTTACCTAGTGGGTCATACACAAGTGAGATGGGGAAAAGCCGTACAAATGTCAAAGTTGCAGTAAGGAGGATATTATGGTCCTTTATTTAGAAGTCACCAACATTCTGCAGCTCAGTGGGCAGGAGATAATAGTTTTTTTCTTGTATGTATGCATGTCTTTATTTATATAGCGCCGTTAATGTACATAGCGCTTCTTGTATAGCGGTGACCATATGCACAGTGCTGTACATAGAATTTGTGCAAGTACAATCTATATTTGGGTGCCTGAGCGCAGGGAGATAAAGTGATGTGACAAAGTCACACCGGCCTTTGAACCAAGTTCCCCTGCTTCAAACTCAGAGTCAGTGTATTTTCTAACAGTGCCGCTCCTTCAGCCCAGGTTAAATAAGGATAAAAGACCAACATATTCTTTTCCTATGAGCATAAAGAGAAAAAGAGAATTGTGATTTTTTTTTTTACATTTGGACTGGTGTCCTAGAGTCCCCCACACTAAATATTTATCCACAGTAGAATGTACTGCAAGATTCCCAAATGAATCTATAATCTCAATAAGCAATTAAACCTAAATCAGTGTATGTTTGCTTTGGCGCATGGTGCTGTCAAGGTCCAGTGACCGAAGTTAGGCCCCGGTGCTCTAAAACATTAAGCTACTTAAACGTCACGTTAAGAGTAACGATCCAAAAAGGCCACGAGCATTGTCGTGTTTTCAACTGAAGAGAGCATTGAACTAACGGTGACAGACATTAGTGATGATGTGCAAATGATGCGTGCTTAACTCCAGTCCTCAAGCCCCCCACCCCCCACCAACAGGTCAGGTTTTTAGGGTACCCCAGCTTCAGCACAGGTGGCTCAATCAGAGGCTCAGTCAAAGACTGAGCCTCTGATTGAGCTACCTGTGCTGAAGCTGGGACTGATTGAATCACCTGTGCTGAAGCTGGGATATCCTGAAAACCTGACCTGTTGGGGCGGGGCTTGAGGATTGGAGTTTCGCACCCATGTGCTAAAGTCTGTTAAGTTTACCACTAGCCTTAACGTTAGTTCCTACCTGAACTTGGCTTTACTCACGTCCAGAGACTGAAATCGGGCCTTTGCAGTGTTTCTGCATTGTTAAGCACCAAATCCTGCAATGTTGTCATTTTTTGGCTGTTTCTTTGCATGGAGCCGCAACATGTCTGCCGATCAAACCTGGCCCGATTTTTAGAGTCTGGGTTGGCGTAAGGTCAAGACTGGCGCAATATTACGTTATGGACAGATAACCCAACATTATGCCGCAATAATGTCTTGTTGAGCCTGTTCTGATGAGATGCGCTTCGGACGTTGCATAGAATTAACTCTGAGGGTACTCAAGGAATATAACTTCCAATCTTGTTTTAACTATGTTCCCTGACTTATCAGAGTTCTGTGAATCTAGGCCTAAGTGAGACGTTCATAAAATGAAACTAGGCTACACGCCACTGAAGTTTACAGCACCTCTTTCTAAGGGTCACTCCAACTTAAGACAAAATTGAACGAACTTAGGACTGAGTTAAATGTAGCTTATTGATACCCTTTAAAAAAAAATCAATCAAGTCTGTAACCCTCCATGTCCGACTCTAAAGGAGTTTACATCAGTTGGCTATATACAAGGCTTTGCTCAGTGTTACATACCTTGTCAAGGGGCTGGATCCGTGCAGGCTGGGTGCAGTTATGCAGATGTTAGAATGAACATTCTTCCGTTACACACAAACTGGTGACACCTCTTATGTGTGAGAACACACAGGACATACTTATCAAGACCTCCGGACAGCCTCCTCAGGGAAAGGTGAGTGAAAGCCTACGATAAGTAGAAACAAAAGAGAAACCATGAGACGTGTATGTCTGGATAGGATGAAAATGGCATGAAAAGAATATCTCTACTACTCGTGTCTCAATTTGGCCTCTGCGAATTCCTTCGTGCATTCGAATGGCTTAATGATAAACGCTCTCGTTTCTAAAGGTAGTTTCACAATGAATGGTTTCCGTTTTCTAAGAAATGTACTGCTCCTTACATCTTTATCCATAGAGGCATCCGTCCGTTCAGTGGACAGCGCTAAGAACAGAAGGTTCTCCAGTTGCCCGATATTGGGAGGTCTCACGTTTAGCCAGTTTATCATCAAGGCCTTCTTTGCCATCAAAATTATTAGGCCATGTAGGCTGTTTTTAGTCTGTGAGTTGTTTGGCTCGATAGGTGTCTCCAAACAATATTAGTTCCGTGTCAAAGTCTGCTGATGTATCCCACTACCTTTCCTCAGAAGGTTTTAATTTTCCAGCAGTGTCATACACAGTGCACGAAATCTGCCCTTGGATGTTTGTATTTTAGGCAATTGCCATTTGAGTCTGGTTGGAATTTGCTATAGATCAATGAAGAGCTGAAGGTCCTATGAAGAAACTTGAGACGTAGTTCTCTCAAAAAATCTGTTGAGTGTAAATTTCTTCACTGTGTTATAGCCCTTAAACTTAGCCTCGCAATCTACCTCTGCAAAATCCTTACTCCATCTCTCTAGTAATGTTTTTGATGCGCCAGTTCCTCTTTCTTCTTGAAGCAAGTTTGGCCCTAAAGACACGGAGAACCCATTCTTAACTGAATCTCTTAAAAGGATATCCAAGTTAGTTTCTTGAAACTGGTCAAAGTTGGGAGCAGAAGATTCAATATGAGAAATATAATGTCTACATTGTAGAAATATGACAAAATGCTTGTTTGGCAGAGAATATTCCCCTGAAATCCTCGTATGTAGGGATGCGCTTGTCCAGTTTCTCAATGAAATCGTAAATGGAGACCAGACCAGCCCTCTCCCATAGCTCATAGGCTTCATGCATATCTCCTGCCGGGAGATCCGGGTATCCTCTGAAAGGCAGACAATGAGTAATTAGGACTAATTTTAAGTATTTTCCTAAGCCTTTTCCAAGCCCTGATGGAGTCCTAAAACATATTGTTGTTTTTTTTTTTTTTTTTTTTTTAATATACATATTCCAGTAGATGCTAGGGGGGGGGGGGGGGGGGGGGGGGGGGCTTGAGGCAGATAAGCCAATGATATAGGTTTTACCATGGCAGATTCTAGACCATTATTTGAGTAAACTGACAAATTATAGAGCCAAGCTCTTACATATCGGGTTAAACAGGCCAGGTTGAAATCTCCTACATTAGGGAAGTTGGTCCCTCCCCTATCTTTATCAGCCCACAGTCTGTCAATCTTGATGCTATGCCTTTTCCTCCGCCATGCAAAGTCTGAAAAAATCTTGTTAATAAGGGAGATGTCCTTACGCTTTATTAGCAGAGGAAGCATTCTGTAACGGGTATATTTGCTGGGGGAAGGCGTTCATTTTAAGTTGGACAATCCTACCAAATAGGGATAGTGGGAGTGTGTTCCAATAGTCTAAATCTTTTTGGATCTTGACTATGATGGGTTTTAAATTTAGCGCATATAATTTTGAGAGGTTACAAGGAACAACAATGCTTAGATACTTCATGAAATCCTTTGGTACTGTAAAAGTTATTTCCCCCGGTTCAGGATCTACATCATCTCCTCTTAACCAGAAGATCTCAGATTCCTGAAAATTTATTTTATAGCCTGAAAAGGAGTGAAATTGTGAGATTAAGTTAAGAATCTCTGGGACTGTCCTTTAAGGGTTCGTAATGAACAATACTGTATCAAATCATCCACATAAAATGCCAACTTAAGTGTTTGTGAACATATGTATGACAATTTCCCTCAAGGCAATAGCCAAGGGTTCCAATGTAATGTTGAACAAGAGAGGAGAACCTTGTCTGGTACCTCCCTGCAGACTGAACCATTCCAACGTCCCTGAGCTAGTAACGATTCCGGCAAGCGGGTCACTATAAGGTTTCAATAGCCGATCAAAAACCTCCCTTAATCCCAAATAGGTTCCTGGTATTGAATAGATTTGTCCAAGCTATCATAGTGAAGGCTTTTTCAGATTCACAATTACCAAACAAGTCATGGGTTTCTGCCCTGTTGAGTTATCCAAGCCACCCTTTGCAGGTTCCCAGCAATGTTATCCTCTATATACGGCGACTGCCAGTTTGGATAATGACCCCAAAACTGGGGGTTGTTGAGCATTCTGGATGGGAAGGACCAACTTCTATTAATTGCCGATTTTCCATCTATGCTCATAGTAAACCAGATTGGAGCATAGTCAGATAGGCAAATATTAGCGTCCTTGACCATTGAGAAAAGGGATGAGTGTACAAAGAAGTAGTCTAGCCCAGCCATCGTTTTATGCGCCATAGACAAGCAATTGTAGTCCCTTTCTAAAGGGTGAATGGACCCTCAAGGGTCAACCAGGCCAAACTATTTTTTTTTAACAAAATGGATATCAAAAGATTGTTAAGGGAGTCTATTCCTTTTCCCGTTACCGTTATTGGGGGAGATTGACATTATGTCCAAATAGAGGTTGTCTATCGAGTTTAGGTCCCCTCCTAAGATTAGACGGTTGCCTGAAACTGCTGCTAACTTGCCCATCAAAGTGGCAAAGAACTTGCTACAGTAAGAATTTGGTGCATAGATGTTCACCAAAGTTATTGCTTCATTAAACAAGGTCCCTTGAATAATTAGCCATCTCCCATCTGGGTCAGCTTCTTGGCTTTTAAACCAACTGATGTTCCATTTTTTAACAGAATTGCTACCCACTGTTTCTTATAAGATGCATAGAATCCAGCCTGTACCCATTCTGCAATGAGTTTTACATGTTCTGTGTACTGTAAGATGCGTGTCCTGTAAGAAGGCCATATCCGCTCCCAATCTCTTTAAGTGACTCAGGACCTTCTTCCTCTTTACCAGGAATTAATTCCACCCACATTCCATGAAACAAACTGAACTAATTTAACCGTGGTGGAGAGGTTTCTTAGCTATTTCAGTGCCCCTTGGGCGTAAGAATCGGGGGCTGTCTGTTACCTGAGGTTTTGATATGATGAGGCTCCTGTGATGAAACCTAAAGGAGCGATATAACCCGGTGTGATTTAAACATTAAAATTTGAACCTTGAACTGAAAACAGTAGAACAACACAAACTTTGAAAGTAGAGAGCATGTCAAAATCGTATTCCAGCCATGTCCCAGGACCAAGGTCTCACTGGGAGGCCTGGGGGGTTCCTTGATGAAGACTAGTTTGTCCATATCCATCTATCATATTCCCTGGAGATGAAGACCTAAGAAAGTTTGAAGCTCTGCAAATGTTTTGTCGCAAGTGATTTACACTTTCTATGTGTCTCTTGTTTGTGGGCAGCCGGCAAATGCCGATCGTACATGCATGGCCAGCGGGATAGAAAACCGGGACAGCACCCCAAAAAGTCGTGACAGAGGCCAAAGAACTGGGACTGTACCGGCTAAACCACATGTGTGGTACGTGTGTACTTGTGTGTGGGCCCAGGAGCCAGACCGAGACATTATCGTGCCCTGGCAGACCCTCCTGCAGTATCGTGGCATAAAATGGTGACATGTTACCATGACAACGTGATGCACCGTCCGTTGTCATGGAAATGCCTCATTACGTAACGTTGGGACGCTGAAAGAGGAGAAGGCCAGGGCAGCAAAAAGGTAAGTGCAACATTCTAAAATCGCCACCGAGCTCCGCCATTTGACTTTTTGCCGCGCCCGCTCCGGCACCATCTTTAAATGACCGAGTTCTATGCACCCTCATCAATATCGAGGAACATTTAAAGATGGAGTGGCAGGCGTATGCTGTGCCGGGAGCAGAAGCAGCAGCAGCACGGAAAATGGACGAGGGCAATCGGCCATGTGGAACATGGACGGAGCGGCGGCGTGGGACAGGGCGCGCAATAAATGTCCCGTGTGGTCGAGCGCCTTCATCAATGTCCCTTGCTGCTGCCGCTCCGGGTCCCTCGCACGCCCGCCGCTCTGACGCACCATCTTTAAATGGTCCTCAACATTCACGAGGGTGCGCAGGAGTCGGACATTTAAAGAAGGCAACGGGGTCGGAGTGTGCGTGGCGAAATGTCAAGCAGCTAGGTGCCCAGTGGTTTTTTTTGGCAATCCTTTTCGGACAGACCGCCCCTTAATCCAGCCCTGGTGGGCCCCGTCTTCCTGATTCCTGGGCGAGTCTGTTGGGTTTGTGCTCCAACCCAGAATTTGCCTGCCAGCCTTTATAAGGATGGGAGTGTTCCTGCGCATGCGCAAGTTACTGCCCAGTCTGTAAGAGACATAGTGAGTGACACATGATGTGAAGTGGCTGTACGCATGATTCAGAAGCTCCTGCGCAGCATGTGCAGAGGCAGAGCGACTCATCATGGAGGCATGTGCTTATCCAGACGCACGATATACGCCGGGCCGCAACTTGCGTCCACTGCAGGTTTAATAACTGCAGAACAAATGGTAGAATGAAGGAAGTTACACAGGGAAAGGGTCTCTTGTTCTTTTTCATGCTAAAACTTGTTTCCCCAACCACATTTGAACTATTTTTGGTCAGAGATTTGTCTCCAGGAAATGTTATTTCTCAATCAGGATTTTCCAGGAAATGTATGTTTTTAAACTAGGACATTCGAAATGTAAAAAGGGAAAGACTGATCCGAATAAGGCAGCCAATTACAATTAAGTGTTATTGACCTGCTAAATTGAACTGCCCCATTTAAGGGAATGATAATGTCACTGCCTACAAGACGCAAGACTCAATAAATGACTCTTCAGAGTCCTGCACATTGTCACTGGGCATCCAAACAACAGCTAATCTGTAGTAACTCCAGGGCACCCAAAGTGTCAGAACTGCCATTTTGTTTCCCCTGCAGGTAGCTTGAAGTAATAAGCAAACGGAACTCTTAGCACAAGGTTTTATTATCCTTTGGAATTAAAGGTGTGAGGCGGGTGTGTTAAATCCTAACCATGTCTCTGCGACTATTCCCATTTTCTTTTATGGATGACATTGTATGCCAGGCCTTCCAAATTAACCTTTTTAGCCACTAATTTCACTGTTTTTTTAATATCCTGTATCTATTAAAACCAGCTGTCCTACTGTACCTATTTCTGCCATGTGGTTGATGCTTGGAACCTTCCGCTTGTTAAAGCAGTAAGTGGATAGGACAAGTCCTGTAGCCAGTGCTACAATAAAGATAAAATGGGTATGTGGCGCACGGCCAAAGAGAGTTGGGTCAATGTTGAGATAACAAAATTACTTTATTAATACATACAAGTTAAAAACGGAGGTCAAAAAAGCTCTCTATGCATTTCGTGCGGGTGCGCACTTTATCAAGGGGTCAGTGCAGTAGCAGGCGGTGCTACAATAACCTTATATAGGAGTGTCAGTGTGTGTGTGTGTGTGTGTGTGTGTGTGCGTGTGTTTTTATACAGCAAGGCCCCGCTTCTTGGTGCCCCGCTTTTTCGGCGATCTGCCGATATGGCGGTACAGAGAAGGGGGCCGCCATGTCTGCCATGTACCGAGAACGGGCCGGTCCGGGGTCGCGCATGCGCACATAACAAAAATCGCCGTTTCCGCTTTCCGGCGATTTTTGCTTTGCGGCGGGTCTTTATAACGGAACCCGCTGCATGACTGAGGCCCTCCTGTGTGTGTGTGTGTGTGTGTGTGTGTGTGTGTATATGTATATATGTGTGTGTGTGTGTATATATATATGTGTGCGTGTGTGTATATATATATATGTGTGCGTGTGTGTATATATATATATATATATATATATATATATAATTATAATTAACTAATCGTACAGCTCTGGGAGGAAGAGTGCTTTAAGTTGGGTTTCTGTTCTTTGTTTCTTGTACCCTAATTGCCTACCCAACAGCACCCCTCTCTCATCACTATTCAATCCTATAATCACTTAACTGTAGTGGGGAACCCCCATATGTTATCATGTTATAAGGGTAAGGCTGATGGATAGGGAGACCAGATTTTCAAAATGAAAAACCGGGACACATTAAAAAATTATTTATAAAACAAATTGCGTGACGCACCCCGTTGCCATGACAATGAGACACTGACATCAGGCTGTGACATGTTGCCATGACAATGTGGCATCACGTGATGCCTCGGCGCCATAATGCGTCCCATTGTCATGACCCACTCACACACAGAACCACTGACCCACACACAGAGCCACTGGCCCACACACACAGAGCCACACACAGCCACTGACCCACACACACAGAGACACATAGAGCCACACACACAGAGCCACTGACCCCCCCCACACACACACACACACTGAGCCACACACACACCCAGAGCCACCCACAGACAGAGCCACACACACACACACAGAGCCACTGATTCACTAAATCCCCATTGAAAACAACGGGCTTCGCCGCCATAGACTTTCAATGGCAAACCGCCGCCGTTGGCGGCTATGGGATTCCCCGCCATAGACTTTCAACGGGGCGATGCCGCCGTTGAAGTCAATGGGGGTTTTCCGCCGTAGCGGTCAATGGGGTTTGGCCGCCATTGGAGTCTATGGGGAAAATCCCGAACTTTCAAGGGGGTCCATACTCCGTCGGGTTGGTCCAAGAGGGTCAAGGATGGTTCTGCAGCGATGCCGGAGCAGTGGCTACAGATACCCCAAACCCTGATCCTCTGGGCCCTCCGGAACCGGAGCTATGGATTACCAAATGTCAGCATTTGACACTTAGCCGTTTTCCTGAGCTGTTTCTGCCGCCGCCATTTGAACCTATGGCGCGGCCCGCTCTTCTCGGTTCGACCCTTATCGGGGGTCCAGGATACGGGGACCCGGTTGTGGTCGAGTGGGGGGAGGTCTAGGAACTAGGGACCGAATTTTTTTTATTTCTAGGGGCCCTAGAACTGTTTATTCCCAGGCCACTTGTCGTTGAACTTGACTTGTAAGTGATCAAAGCTCTCCTATTGAAATTGTATCCGCTTTGCGGTTAAGCGGTTTGGACGGCAGCCAACTCGTTCCTGGAAAGCTCTCTCGAGGATTTCTCCATTGAAGTCAATGAGCCCATTGACTTTCAATGGGAAACCGCCGCTCTCCCTCTCGGACGCCATCTGCTGGTCTTCTCAGGAACAGGACTCAACAGCAAGATTCGCCATTGAAAGACATGGAGTTCCAATGGCGGCCTATGGGAGCCTGCAAAATGGTGCCTGAAAAGGCGGGAAAGTTACACAAAGGGCTATAATCACTATACAACTATTAACCCTTGTGCTCCCGGATGGATCCCAGTGTGTGTGTGATGCAGACACGGATTAATCAGATGTTACAATAAAACAGGGGAAACAGGGGAATACACATTTACATGTCATAACAGGGGTTAAATCACAGTCCTGGGTCTCAGCCCAGTTAACCCCTTGTCTCCCTGGTGGGGTCAGGGGATGGCCAAATGGGGTGTAAACCCTTTAATCCCGGGCCACCCCCTTTCCCCTCTACACCCACACACACAGAGCTACTGACCCACACACAGAGCCACTGACCCCCACACACACACACAGAGCCACTGACCCCCACACACACAGAGCCACTGACCCCCCCACACACAGAGCCACTGACCCACACACACACAGAGCCACTGACCCACACACACACATAGCCACTGACCCACACACACACAGAGCCACACACACTCACACTGCATCCTGCTACAAGAACCGGGACCAGGGCCAAAAACCGTGACATTACCGGGACTGACCGGCAACCAGGACAAGAATGAAAAAATGGAGACTGTCCCGGCTAAACCGGGACGAATGGTCACCCTACCGATGGATGTGTGGTGACACGTGTCTCCGGAGTGTGGGAGAGGGAAGATAGTCGGAACCCTGCTGGGGAGGCAAGTCACCGGCTCTAACCTCTCCCGCCCAAGCCCCTGATGGTGACCGGTAACCACACTGGCCCCTGCGTAACCCGCATGCAAAAACGTGTAAGGCACTCACGGTCACCAAGTCTGCCGCTCTGTCCTCGTGGTGCACTGTCTCCGGAACACGTGTGTGTGTGTGTGTCAATATGTAAAGTAGAAGTTGGTTGCGGAGCACTACAAAAACGGGTTGCGAGGCGTGAGAGGGAGATGAAAAAACTTTTAATTAACCAAGTATACATACAACGGCAGCAAAAAGGTCCCCAAACGCGTTTCACACCGGAGGTGCTTTGCTAAAGCAGCCAAACATGAAAAATCCTATATGATTTTTAAAAATAAATCGGCTCTGTAGTATTAGATAATGCTGTCTGCATTTCTCTTTACTCCTAATGCCATTGTTAATGATTTTTTGCATGTACTGGTCATCCTTTGGTTGCTACAGCAACCATTTAGAAAGTCATATCCACTTTCTCTTTTGAAACAGGCTCGCACACATACATTTTTTTTAACTCTGTCCTTTGGCAACAAAGTATCACAAACAGATCTGTTGCTGTGTTTTAAACATCACACTGCCTATTACTCTGGAAGCTGTAACAATAATGTGTTACACTTGGTAATATAATGTTACATATCAGCTGTTAGAAGGCGGCCATTTCGTTAGGCGCACAATCAGGATTTTGACAGATTTATAACAGGAGCACCAAACGATTGCCACTTAGGAAAGAATGTAGAATTATACATTGTCACCTAAAAATAAGAAAGAAAAAGAAAAGGGTGGGGGAGGGGGGGTGTAGTGTTGCTTCTTTAAAGGAGTTGGGAGATTGAGGACAGATCTAATAATGATCAATTGGTTATGGGGAATTTAATACCCCTTTTATTACTGCAGTTATGCTATCAGGCTGTCACAAGAAACTGGTACAGCTATCAGACCATAATATCTCAATGGAGTCGGTCAAGTTGTCACAGTATTTTGAAACCTATTCCACTGAACTTTTCTTACTGTAGATATGATTAGGGATTCCGGTTTTCTATGTTTGTTTTTCATAAAATCTGTGTTTCTTTATTTTATTTCTGTGTTTTTATTGTATTGAAAAATGTCAGTGTTAACAATGTTAAAAAAAAAATTGACACGCATTTGAATTTGACATTTATCCGTGCGGCTTTTTGTTGTTGTTCCCATACTCCAGCGAGATGCCTTTGTCTCCTTCCTGCGCACGGGGCCGCCAGAGGTGGAATTTAATAGGAAAGTATGCTTCGTTTACAGTGTTTATTGGTTTTAACTAAAAGTGCAAGATGATCAGTCATGGTGTTTTTTTTCCTGTGCTTTTCAGTTACAACCTACAACCGGAATCTCTACATGTGATGTATCCATGCTCATGTAACATATATCAGTATGGTGGGATTTTACTGCAGAATTTCCCATTTACAGTAAGGCACAAACCAGTGCAAACCCAATTATACTGCATTATGTGCTGAACTTGACTCACTGCAGATATGGATGCAATACAATTCACATCATGTGGTATGTGTTCGCGGCTGAGTTTTCCAATTAAAAAAAATGGACAAAATCTCACCAACCTGATATGTTAGAGGAGCATCTACAAATCAACAGTACCTATTCAGCAGCATTTAGTATCTTTTTGGGGTCCTGTCCTGTGCCTGTTGTACAGTATCTACTTCTGGGAGTGTGACATTGCAGGGCAGTGCTGCCCTCCTGTCCCCATTTGTTGAAGCTCAGAACTTTCAGCCAATTAGGCCGCGCTTATAGTGCCTGCGACGTCAGGCTGCGGTCACTGGAAAAATCAAATTGAGATGACTTCCAGCGATCGCGACCAAGCCGTCGCGCTTACTATAAGCGCACGCGACGGCGACAATACATGTTTTGACACGGCGTCGCTGTCGCCGGCACTATAAGCGCAGCCTTACTGATTACATACTTAGGCCGCGCTTATAGTGCACGTGACGGATGACGTCACCCGTCGCCACCCGCAAAAGTTGAATTTCGCACATTGAGTACCGTGGATTGGTTTTCAATTACCTCTAGCCAGTCGTTGTTCCTCTCTGTGCATGACTTCTTTCTCTCTCACTCCCTGCTTCTCTTTGCTATAACTGAGACCTGGCTCACTCAGTCTGACTCTGCTCTGGAAGCTGCCCTCTCCTACGGTGGCCTTTCCTTCTCCCACACTCTGCGCACTGATGGCAGGGGTGGAGGCGTGGGGCTCCTGCTCTCCTCTCTCTTGGACCCTTCCTATTCCTCCCTCTCTTGCTTTTCCCTCCTTTGAGGCTCACACTGTCCAGATCTTCTCTCCTCTCCCTGTTTATGTGGCGGTCATCTATCGCCCACCTACCTCTACTCATCCCCCTTCTGCCTTTCTCTCTCACTTTGAATCCTGGCTCATTTTCATCCTCTCCTCAGACTCCCCTGTTCGTCTCCTTGGGGACTTAAATTGCCACATTGATGACCCCTCTCTCCCTTGGGCTTCCCGCTTTCTTTCTCTAACCTCTTCTTTTGGCCTTCAACAGTGGACTGCAGCCAGCACCCACAAGGATGGCCACTACTTAGACCTGGTTTTCACTAAGAACTTCTCTCTCTCCGATTTCTCCATTTCCCCTTTTCCTCTCTCTGACCATCATCTCATCTCATTCTCTCTATCTCGCTTCTCCCCTTCTCCACCTCCATCTACACTCCGGTTCTGCAGAAACCTGCTCTCTATTCACTTGCCTGACTTTGAGTCCACTTTACGCTCCTCACTCTCCTCTCTCAGCTCTGCTACAGAGCCTGACAACCTGGTCAGGAACTACAACTCTGTCTTGTCCTCCTCTCTTGATCTACATGCCCCACTTTCTCTCTGCCGCACTCGCCCTTCTAACCCTAGACCCTGGCTAAATTCCCACACACGCATGCTGCGTTCCTCCACTCGTTCCTCTGAACGCCTCTGGAGGAAGTCTCACACTCTCGCAGACTTCATTCACTACAAATTTATGCTATCCTGTTTCAAACTCGCCCTCCGCAAGCTAAACAAGCCTACTTTTCTGCACTATAAAACATGCACAAGTCATAACCCACGCCGACTGTTCTTGTCTTTGATACTCTACTCAAACCACCTCAGCTGCCTCCTTCCTCATCTCCGCTCAGGACTTTGCTGAATGTTTAGAAAGGAAAAGGTGGAATCCAACGTCAGAACATCCCCTCTGTTTCTTTTCCATCCTACACCTCTTCCTAACTCTCCTCGCTTCCTTGACTCTTTTTCCTCTGTCATCAGAAGAGAGATGTGTCGCTGTGATCGCCACTTCTCCCTTCTACCACTTGCCCCTCTGACCCCATTCCCTCCCATCTCCTAAAACCTGTGTGCTCCTACTATAATCCCTAAGCTCACACACATTTTTAACTCCTCACTTGCTCTGGGAACCTTCCATCCTCCTTCAAACAGCAACAGTCATACCATTACTCAAAACAGCAAGTTTGAACTACCTTTCTTTCTAACTACGACTGTCTCCCTCCTGCCTTTTGCCTTAAACTCCTTGAACGTCTGTATTCTCTCGCTGCTCCATTTTCTCAAACCTATTCTCTCCTAGACCTCTAACAATTGCTGCTTCCGCACTGCTCACTCCACAGAGAAACAGCCCTCATAAAATAACTGATGACTCCATGCTGCCAAGACAGAGGTATTACACTCTGCTCAATTACTCGACTCTGCAGCATTTGACCCGTGGAGCCCACCCTCTTCTCCTTCACATTCTCCATACTCTGGTATATTCAGAACAAAGGTCTATCCTGGATCTCATCCTACCTCTCATCGTACTTTCAGTGTCTTCTTGCTAACACCTCTCCTCCTCTATTGATCTCTCTGTGGGGGTACCCCAGGGCTCTTGTCTGGGACCTCTTCTCTTTTCTCTGTACACACTCTCTCTAGGTGACCTAATAACATCTTTTGGTTTAAAATATCACCTCTATGCTGACGACCACACAAAATATACTTTTCAAAACCTGACCTTACACCTGCTATACAGACAAAGTTTCTGAATGTCTCTCTGCTATATCAAGGATGGCCTCTGTCGCCTTAAATCAACATGGGCTAAAACAGGAGCTCCTCATACTTCCTCCCAAACCTGGCCCTACTACCTCCTTCCACATACTGTTGGAACTACGATCATCCACCCAGTAGCCCAAGCACGCTCGCTAGGGGTCACCATCTAGACTCTTCTCACATTCGCCCCTCACATTAAAAACATTCTAAAACTTGTCGCTTTTTCCTCCGCAATATAACAAAGATACGCCCTTTCCTTGTTGCTCGACTGCTAAAACTCTGATCAGGCCCTCATTCTCTCCCGTCTTGATATGTAACCTCCTGCTGTCCGGCCTTCCTGCCTCTCACTGTCTCCCCTACAATCTATCCTAAATGCTGCTGCCAGAATCACTCTACTCTTTCCTAGATCTGTCCAGCATCTCCCTCCTGAAATCCCTCTCCTGGCTTCCAATCAAATCCCGCATCTCAACTCTATTCTTCTCTCCACTTTTAAAGCTTACAATCTTGGGCCCCTCTCACATCTCAGCCCTAATTTCTCGTTATGCACCATCCAGACTCTTGCGTTCTTCTCAAGGATGTCTTCTTTCTACCCCCTTTGTATCTAAAGCCCTCTCCCGCCTTAAACCTTTTTCACTGACTGCCCCACACCTCTGGAATGCCCCACACCTCTGGAATGCCCTTCCCCTCAGTACCCGACTAGCACCCTCTCTATCCACCTTTAAGACCCACCTTAAGACACACTTGCTTAAAGAAGCATACGAATAGCACTGTGAACATTCTGAACACATGATACATAATGCTTGGCCCCCTGCAGACGCACTTACCAGAACTCCCTCCTCCTGTCTCTGTACGTTCTCCCTACCTACCAATTAGATTGTAAGCTCCTCGGGGCAGGGACTCCTCTTCCTTAATGTTATGTTTGTCTAAAGCACTTATTCCCATGATCTGTTATTTATATTATCTGTTATTTATTCGATTACCACATGTATTACTACTGTGAAGCGCTATGTACATTAATGGCGCTATATAAATAAAGACACACAATACATACAATACAACTTGACTCACTGCAGATATGGATGCAATAAAATTCACATCATGTGGTATGTGTTCGCGGCTGAGTTTTCCAATGAAAAAAAATGGACAAAATCTCACCAACCTGATATGTTAGAGGAGCATCTACAAATCAACAGTACCTATTCAGCAGCATTTAGTATCTTTTTGGGGTCCTGTCCTGTGCCTGTTGAAGATGTACCTATTGTACAGTATCTACTTCTGGGAGTGTGACATTGCAGGGCAGTGCTGCCCTCCTGTCCCCATTTGTTGAAGCTCAGAACTTTCAGCCAATTAGGCCGCGCTTATAGTGCCGGCGACGTCAGGCTGCGGTCACTGGAAAAATCAAATTGAGATGACTTCCAGCGATCGCGACCAAGCCGTCGCGCTTACTATAAGCGCACGCGACGGCGGCAATACATGTTTTGACACGGCGTCGCTGTCGCCGGCACTATAAGCGCAGCCTTACTGATTACATACTTAGGCCGCGCTTATAGTGCACGTGACGGATGACGTCACCCGTCGCCACCCGCAAAAGTTGAATTTCGCTTTGCAGCGACGTCGCAAGCGACCTGGCCATTGATTGGTTCAGAGGCTGTCACATGTGGCGACAGCCTCTGAAAATTTGACAGGCTTCCAAATTTCGCGCCGCCACGTTGCATCGCGCTTACTATAAACGCACACAAAAGAGGCAATACATTTGTTTTGCCGCGACGGCACTATAATCGCAGCCTTAGAACATGTAAAATGAAAAGCAGGTCTCATCTGGTTGTATCACATTTATTTGATAAGCATAAAAGTAGATTCAAATATAATAGAACATGTATTACAATGCCTCTATAGACCGTTGTATACTCCTTTATCCAGCGGTGAAGTCCCGCAAAGGAACCAAAGTGACAGGTGTCCAGTTACTGTATGTTGGGGGGACTGGGTGACATTTAAGCATCAGTCGGCGCCACTTCCGGTCTTCAGGGTGTAGTAAGATGGCGACTCCCTCTGCTGCAGCGGGGCGTGGGCCAGTCCTGCGGCTGCTCGCGTTGCATGGTTACCGGCAGAACGAGCGGAGCTTCAGGGAGAAGACGGGAGCGCTGCGGAAAATCCTGAGGGGCCGCGCCGAGATAGTGAGCTTCAGCGCCCCGCTACTGGTGCCAGAGCCTGGTGAGTAGCCGGGTACCGTGAGCAGGAAATGCGTCACTGGAGGGGGTGCCCTATGCTGTGCTGCAAGTGGTGTGTGTGCCGAGCACCCGCTAATGTTAGGACGTGTTACCTATTGAGAAATGACAACATAATGCATACATCATCTGGAGTGAATCACTGAAAGCTGTGACGCCATACAACATAAGCATTTGTCCTATTTCTGTTTGTTCACTTAGAGCACACACCCCCCTCCCCCCAATTAGAGTCAGTATGGTTATTGGATAATAGTGATTTATACAGATATTAGATAGCGAATGTTATTTTCAAATAGCCTAATAATTGTCACACCTCACAGTTTCCAATGAAATAAGTAGCTACCTCGATGCCTGTCAGTGACCTTAATCAGTTTATATACAGTGAATGCTGTACACTTGCTGACTGAATAATAACCTTCCAGTGTGTATTGTATCCCCATGCAGTGTGAATAGAAGCCGTATAGTGCAGTGGTGATATTTGCATTCAGTAGGAATGTGGTTATAAAATTAGGGTGACCAGACTTCCCGGTTTAGCCGGGATAGTCCTGTTTTTTTTGTCCTGTGTCCTGAATTCTATCTAAATGTCCCGGTTTTTGGCCGGCAAGCCAGCCACCCCTATGCTATCGCTGCTTTCTATCGCTGCTTTCCAGCTGGGTATGAGCGATAGGAACTTGCCAGCCCACAAGTACCCATTGCATCGGCTGCGCATGTGTGGTGGGCGCTTGCCGGACGCGCTTGCAAAGTTGGCGCGCAACTTTGTCCAGGGAACCTTCAGCCTTGCGCTCCCCCCGCCCCCACAATTAACTTTTGATAATTAATATTGTGCATTGAATAAATATTCTGCATTTATAATAACAGATTTATTTTACATTAAAAAGGAAAATGATACTGATTATATATTCCTATTGTACTGTGAGGTGGGGTGTAGTTATGTGCGAGGGAGGAGAAGGAGCTATGGGTCTGGGGGCAGGAAAGGGCTCAACAGAAAATGTGTTGGGGGGGGGGGGGGGCTCTTAACTGCAGCCTTGGTGGATAGGGGGGCCTGTCATTTCCTCCAGCTTCCAGCCTCTCTGTAGACTGAGGCACCTCTGTGGATCTGGCACATGGGGTCATCAGCAGGGGCCCCAGGCCCCCTTACTCACCAGACCCGGCACAGTTTTCCCTGCTGTCCCCCCCCCCAACCGCCGCCCCCGCAGCCCTGCAGATATACGAACCCCCAGTTTTTTGCCTTTTGCCACCCCGCAAATTTTGCCACTCTAGGCAAATGTGTAGTTTGACTACTGGTTAAACCGTCCCTGATATTATGTGTCTCATAAACATGTCTGGAAATCTGCCCCTCTCCATGTAATGATTAACCACCTCCTTTATGCAATGTCCATATAAATGAGAGAAGAAATAATAAAATTTTAGCTGGACAGTCCCACTTATCTCAAATTAAAATGATTAAACATGAATGCTTATAGCAAGCATGAGGGGTGGGGGTGGGGGGGGGGAGAGAGGAATGGACATTTCATTTTTAACTTGAAAGGACAATGCTTTTCAATGTACCCTTAGCCTAAACTGTCTCTTCAGGAAACTGCAGGACGTGGGCAGGAATTGTGCATGTGCAAGTTCCTGCTTAACACAAAATATAATAAAGCAAAGTGATAGATGAAATCAAACCTCTCCCATGTTTCTTTATTTATTTTTTATTTTAATAAGCAGGGGAATGGTTGCTTTTCCAATGGAAGGTGGGCGGGAAATGCTCAACACCGTGATTATTACACAAAAGGAGGTTCCTCTTTATTTTGGACACATGAAAGGTAACATAATCTCCATAAAGTCGAGGTGTAATAAAGGGCACATCCTATCCACACTTTCCAGTACCCTGCATATAGATTGTTTAGTTGCATCTGGTGATTCCATGGATCTAATCAGTGTCTCTTTCCCCAGATACCAGTTCCAGTGGTGAAGGCTCAGGCCCTGCCCAGGATGAGCCCCGAGGTTGGTGGTTCTCAAACCCTCACAACAACAGCTTTGATGCCATGGAAGAGGTGAAGAACTGTGCAGGTTTAGAGGAGTCTTTGCAGACTGTGGCCAAGGCCCTTTGTGAGCTGGGGCCCTTCAATGGCATCTTGGGATTCAGCCAAGGAGCTGCGCTGGTGGCCATGCTGTGTGCTCTGAAGCAGCGAGGAGATACCCGCTTTCAGTTTGACTTTGCTGTGCTGGTTGCCGGCTTTAAAAGCCGTTCTTCTCAACATGAGGACTATTACCGGGAGCCCATCGCGGTTCCCTCCCTGCACGTCTATGGCGAGACTGACCGCGTCATCCCAGGGACCATGAGCCAAGACCTTGCCTCCCACTTTGAGAAGCCGGTTATACTCACACACGCAGGAGGGCATTTTGTGCCAGCTTCTTCCCTGCAGAAAAAAGTGTACTTGGAGTTTTTGGACACGGTCTGCACATAACGAGTTGATGGTGGATATTTTAATAATAGTGGCTCATGGACTTAATACCTTGCAGAAATGAAAGATGAAACATGATCCCACTGTAACGGTTAAAGCAATATTTTTTTTTTATTGCGGGTAATATTTCACCCAGTGACAACTAACCTGCTGCAGTTTTTGGCAGCACCGAATAAAACGGGATTTGGAAAAAGATTAATAAACGTTATTAACCTGTCCAGTGCTGGATGAGCATGCAGTGTTATGCATTGCAGGTCCTCTCGGCACAGAAGAAACCTGAGGAAGTAATTTGGATTTCCAGGCAAATGTCATCCCAAGATTTCCACTCACTTGCTGGCGTTGTCCAGATACATCTGCATTGCCCTGAGAGCCTCTATTTTCACAACCAGGAATGGCCACACTTCAGATACGATCACATCCATCACAGGCACAGCCTCACAAGCAACTACAGTATAATGTCACTTCTCCACCCCTCCTCTCAAAAGCTTATTTTTTTTTTTTTTTTTAAAGGTTCGTTTCCCCACAGCAATTAAAAAACTGAATGTCAACTGTGTACAACCTACTGATGTGAAAAATGAAAGCAAATGTATGATGGGCTGCTTTAACCTATTCAGTGCTGATTTTCTTTGCCCACGTGGGCTGAGATCTTCCTGATTTAGTGCCCTTCACGAGAGTGATAAGCAACCTTAGAACAAGGTTATGGCCATCTAATATACCCACACACCTTTAAAAGGCTGCTTATTAGCCAAATGTTTTATATGAATAAGAAAATCTGAGAAGTAATAACTTTTAATGTTGCCAAAGAAATGGCCCTGATCTATAATTCAGACACTAATGTGGTTTGGGGAGAATAATATGTATTTGCTTGTGGTACTGTAGATTAAGAGGAACAGGGCAGACTTGTGAATGTGGACACCATGTGAAGTACACCGCTTCATCATGTGGGCATCTCTCTTTAAACATTAAATACTTATTTGATGTGAAATCAATGTGCTTGGTGCTTTGTCTACAGATGACCCTCCGGTGACCTTTTTCACTACAATGCACAATCAAATCCATATGGTTTTGGCTCAGTGTCCATAGACATACTGTTCTTAATCTCTACAAACACCGTGCAATAGCCAATTGGTGATTGTTTCAAACAAAAAGGGCTAGGCCAGTTCTTTCACTGTCCACTCACATGATGACAACATTGGTTGCAAGAAAAAATGTTGTGTTGGTAAGGTAACGAGGCATTTCGACAGGATCCTGGAAGAAATTAGCGAGAGAACATTTCTAAAAGGACCTCTAACTATATCGTAGTTTTTTTTTAGTCCATGAAGAGGTTGCAGTGTTTTTTTTTTTTTTTTTAAGTTGAATATGTCTAATAAGTGAACTTGGAAGCTGTGTATAAATTAATACTATAATTTGCCCATGTTGTGCCGGTACACTTTAGCAGTTGGGAGGAGTTCTTGACAGAACCGTGGCACTCCAGAAACATCTGTAATGCCTCGTCCATGGTTGCTGCTTGCTGGCTAGGGCGTGCTCCCGCTCAGCACTGAGCCCCTACAGCCGCAATTAGAGCGGCTTTAGTAGGGGAATCGTCTACGCTTCCGCAAGCGCGCGGAAGCGTAGGTCTTAGGGAAATTTAAAGTGTCCCCGCTTGCCGGAGCGCAGGGCCGGTCACGTGAGCGGTTCGCCAATGAGGGCGAACCAGCTGTGACGTCACTGGCCCGCCCCCTGACGGCGAGCAGGGAAAGCACCCGCAAGGCCAGGGAAAGCACCTGCTTTCCCTGGGCCTCAGCGCGCCTCAGCACGCCAGCGGGAAGCTTGGCCGAGGCCTTAGGCCTGGATTATACCAGATGCCGCTGAGCAGCAGTGTGATCCGGTGATGTCACCCTGCGCTGCTGCCGAGCGGCCTCTTGATAATACGGGGGAGGAGAAGCGGAGATGGGGAGGCGTGGCCGTGAGCTGTTCACCCTCATTGGCTGAACTCACGTGACGCGGCCGTCGCCAGCCAGAAACAATTTTCCAAATCACTTCAGGAGTCCGCTCCTGAGGCGCGCTGGTATGGTTACTTTAGTTGTATTTTGTTTTACGGCCACTGGTGATTTTTGGTATAATCACGGCCTAACTTGCCTCGGTGCACACGCATTTAAGTGAAACTTCTTTTTCTTTTGTCACTGTTTTGTCACAGAAATTGTATTTGGTGATGTTTTTAATTAAAAATCAAAATAGAATTTCATTGACAAAACGCAAAGAAGTTTGACTTAGAATGCGTGTGCTCGGCACCCCCCCTCCCCTCTATTGGCTATTTGCACTAACTGTGAATTCCTTGAGTGTGGTCTCATCTCCTTGTCTTCTTCTGGTGCTGCTGCCCATGCGCGACACGCTGTCAACTGCTGAGCTCCAGAGGCCTCTGCGCATGCACACCGGCCGGATTATTCTTCTGCGCATGCGCCAAGGCCCGAGGACTCTTCTGGACTCTGCGCTTGCTTGATCGCGGGGATTGCCGCATGTGCGAGCTGACAGTGCTGAGGGCAGCTTCTGCGCACGTGCGGCCCGACTGTATCATTTGCCAGCAGTGACGTCACTTCCATAACCTACTTCCGTCTCAAGAAAAAGAGATTTGGTCCCAGCAAAGAAGTTTTACTTCAAAAAGCAAGGGCTTGCTTAGAGCAACGTGAACCGTTGGTTGCTTGGCAACCACAGTAAATCCCGGAAGTGCAGAGCATGGTTCTGGAGCAGCAAGCCCAGGGTGCACCAGGGTTGTCCCAGGCAAACTGAGGAAACAATATGGCCACCGGTGTTGTGGCTTACTCTGCCAGCCAATAGACCTCATCCTCAAGGTAGTCTCATTCCCCGGATAATGCAGCACTCTAGAAAAAGATCAGTGTTTGAAAATTACTCTTACATGTTCAATTGGGTGAATATATGGAAAGACAAAACAAACCAAGGATAAGTAAATGCGAAAATTGTATTAAAAGATTCACAAGCAGTTTCTGAAATGTACAATTAAAAACCTAATACGGATCTCCAAAGGGTAGGTTCTGTGGTTCATAGGTTGTGTTCAGCAGAGACAGAGTACACCAGGTCTCTGAACCAACCAAGGAGCACTAAACTCCAGGAGCGTCCGTCAGTACAAGTGTCTGTACAAGCGTGATCACAGACCCTGACGCAAACCTCAACGCGTTTCGCATGCAGCTGTGCTTCAACAGATTATATATATCTATATATATATAGATATATATATATATATAGATATATATATATATAAAAAAAAATTGTATTATTATAACACCTTTTCCCCCGCTCCCCCCCCCCCCCCCCCCAGCCCAAAAAAAGAAGAGGCGCAACACCACAGTGATCCAAATGTCTAGTCAGGTGTTGCTTATGTGCAGGTGATCAGTGTCTCTTGTTTCTCAGGGTGCTGGCATTCGTGCAGGGCTGGTATGGTGAGCATTAGACGATATGATAGAGGGTGCCGGGAGCTTTTCTGTTAACTTTTATTCACAGGAACAACATACAGTATACATTTTTTCCTTGGTTTGGTCAAGCAGCATTTTCCAAAGGGGCACATTGTTTCCTTTATTGTCACTATCTGTAGCAATCCAATGCTTGGATGATGGCTGTTCCTTCCAACAATGGGATCCCTAGGCAGGATGCCCACCCTATCAGAGCTTCTCGGGGGTGTTACTGTGAGGCCCTTACTGAGGATCTCCTATAGAGTACCTGTCCACCCCCTCTTGGGGGTGGAACCCGCCTCAGGACCATATTTAGGAGGGACACTTTCCTAAACTAGAAAATAACAAAGGGGTCCTGATACTAACACACATAGTTACAGACTCACACGACTTACATTATTTACATCCCTCACCTTGGTCTGCTGGGATCTGAAGTAGAATATTCCAACCCCACTAGAGAAACCCCATAGTGACATCACTAGTCTCTATGATGACTGGGGGAGGGGTATGACATTCTACTTAGTAACATTATTTAATGACATCACTAGGCAACTTCTAGAAGGTGGCTGTGGCTAGGTTTCTTCCCACACCCTGTGATGGGAGGCTGTTGTACTGTATCTACCCATACAATTAACCCCTCTACGGTTCATTCTCTCATCAGGACATTTATGATACAGTGTACATATACAGTATAGAGAGGCTGGTTACTGGTTGGTTGATTGATATAGTAGCACATTGCATATATTAGCATTTGGAGCAATGATGCACTAAATTATTGAATAAATCAAAATGTGCAAAGGGAGCACATTGAGACAAAGCAGAAGATATGGGTTTTTTTCAGAGGCAGTGGAAGTACCAGAGGGTGTTTTGGCTTTACAAAGCTTTGTCTGTAGTTGCATTAGAAAGGCATGTGGCATGTAACCTATATAATGAAAGGCATGTGGCATGTAATATATACAAGGTAAATGTAGGTGTGCCAACATACAGTAAGTGTGCAAGTATATATACTTGTAGGTGTTTCTTTCTTTTTAAGGCACGAGTTCCTCATTTTAGTTCAATATTCTTCCTACAATTCATATAATAATCATCAGCACAGTAAATAAATATCAGTACAGTGTTGAAATGGTGCTCAGTCAGTCTCTGTACTCTATGGAATTTTCCAATATTAAGTCAATAATGTCCTCAAATGCCTATAGTGATCCACATACACTGCCCGGGTATAAATGCTTGAAAGAATTCATGCCTAGTGGTGCCCACCACAGTATATAGCGCAATCTATGACTCTCACCTCTGCAAATTTTAAGGGAATTTTTATGAGGGAGTAAACAATCATAAGGCTACTGCATGTTACCTTAGTAAGAAGCCCTCTCAGTAGACCTGGAGAATCCTTATAGCGTGTGAAATCCGTTTAAATGAGTGTCCAAGCGATATCCGTGTGGAACGTAGCACAGCCCCAGCAGGACAGGAACAAAAATGATATGGCAGGGTAACTCCCATAAGAATATTATTTATTCAGCGCACATAAGCACATAAGCATAAACGGGTAAAAATACCCCTCCTACACGTTTCGCGCTATTGCGCTTTATCAAGGTGTCAAACCTTCAATCTCTTTATAACATTAAAGATGCCATTTTTAATGTGGCTTTTTGCCTGTAATGCGGCTGAAAGTGAAACATTAAGGAGGGCTTGGAGAAAATTGAGGCCCAGTGTTAAGTTTGCAGAAGTGTCTTCTCACATAAATTCTTGATATGGTGAAGGATTTTCCTTCTACAAACCCAATCACGAAACTTCGAGAAAGTGAGACAGAAGAGTGGGTTGAAGCTGATAAGGGCGTTGAAGTGACACATGTTAGTGATGCAGAAATAATAGTGTTGTGAATCCTGAAAAGCCTAAAGACACCGAGTAAGGCCGCGTCCATGGTGGGTGCGTGAGCGCGCGCGACCGTGCGCCTGGATTCACCATGAACGGCCTAAGACTCTGAAGACGATTTTATTGAAGAACAGAGAATAACTTGGGCTAATGCTGTTTCAGCTTTTGATACAATAATTATATATGCAAAAAAGGCAGTAGGCAAGTAAGCAGGCTGATATTGCAGATTTATTCATAAAAGCCTCCAGGGCTGGTCATAAGGCCAGAACAGATTCAACCCCATCACCATCACCTTCTACATTTACACTTGATGTTGATGACCTTGAGGCACAGCCAGATCCGCAAATGCCTCCTGAATCTCCAAATAAGCAGTACATTATGTGCAGTAGTGTAAATAGTTTTAGTTTGAGGTGTAGTGTTAAGTGATCTGAGTGTACGCCATGCCCTTCCCATACTAAGTGCAAGTTCACTGCACGTTTATGCAGTACTGCAGCGAAAATATAAATAAAAAACTACAATACTACATTACTATTACTACTGGATGGGTGAGTACCTGTATACTATTTTATACTTGATATGTTATAATGTATTGTAATTCTATCCATGTAATATAGTATTCCATGTGATTCTGCTATTTCTATCCTTTCTCTGAGATCCTATCCTATGAAGGTTATTCTTACTCCTTTCCAGACTGGCTGCTTTCTCAAGGGCTGTTAACTCTGTTTATGGAGATCTGCTTGTATGGCTGATCCCCTGATATCCTAGAGCCCTATCTATGCAGCTCTCTGTAGCATGTCTGCATCTCGTCTCTGGGACCTGCATATATCTGTTGGCCATGGTAAAGGGATCCTAACTGTTAAGGTACTGTCCCTAACTAAAACACGATACACAGACAGGCCTAATCTCTTCTTAACTGGGGGGACTTTCCCCCAGTCTCTAATCTCAGAGACTCCTACTCTCCTCTCCTTCTGGAACCTAACCTCCCAGAACATTTTCTCTGACACTTTTATACCCCCTGCCACGTAGTTCCATATGTCATCACAGGGTGGAGTCTATCATCCACTGCTTACTATTAACTGCTTCGATTACATTAGTAACCAACACCAGGAGACGGGAGAGGGATATATATATATATATATATGAGTTAAGTTATGGTGAGTAAAAAAAGTGACAGAAACCCTCCACAGCAAAGCATAGCAAATGTAAATATACTCTATGCTCATTTCCATGTCTTAGGCAGGTCTGCAACCCCGCCTTTCACCATTATCACCCAGCACACAGCACTTCCACTGCAGCAAGGGATTCTGGGAAATGACATGCAAATGAGCATACAGTGCCACTTTTTGCTTCAAAAACCATTTTATACATGATTGATCCTGAATCCTTGACAATTATGGGCATTGAGCACATTCCTCCTGTTGCACTAGGAGGGGACCGTTTTAAATCTTTGTGTAGAAGGGACACATTTTGGATCCACCGGTTGGGGACACTCACCCCCGGTGGTCTGAATGAATGTTTGGATACCAGTACTCTGGTATAAGCATTAGGTTTGGTTCTGGTTCTGTGCCCTCTGGTATACTCCCTGCGATTCAGTACGTCCCCATCCCCTCTTTTTGATATCCATATCTTCTCTGCGAAACACCCCCCCCTTTCTGGCCCCTTTCCCCACCCCTCTTCCCCAACCCCCCCCCTTTTTTTCCCTCCTCCCCCTCTTTTTCTTATTTATTCCTTTTCCTTTTCTTTCCCTTTTTATTTATTAAATACATCCTGTCTAGCCAATATTTTTCGCACTTGGTTTCTGTGTGTGCGCACATTTTTGTATATATGCTTTGCGCACGCAATATTTGTGCTTGAATGTGTGCAGGTGTGTCCCCACACACGGACATTATTAGACTAATGGGTTGATATTGATAGGTATTATGTTATATTTAATATGTATTTTATGATTATTATATGTTTGCACACATATATATTAAGATGATTTGTAATACTTCATTTTTTAGCCTTTTATGAGTTTGAATAATAACCATTCATATTTTATATTATTAATTTGTAGTGATATAGCTTTTTTGCATTATTTGATTGTTGTGATTGCTATTTGTAGTTTTATATATGTCACTGCTCAAATACTGGGGTGATTCGTTTAAATTTTCTTTTTAATTTATTACCTTGGATTCCTGTTACACTCTGGACTCCCTTAAGGGGCGTAATCTTTGTAAATTGATGTACTAATCACATTCGAGACACTCCAGTATATTAGCATGGCCACTACTGTTCATGGACAATCCCTTTGATAAAGTTACATTTGTTGTGACGAAACGCGTCAGGGACGTACCTTATGACATTGCGTCATCACGTCGCATGCACGCTTTACGGCCGGAGTGTGTATGATGCCCTATTGAGGCCTGCTCCAATACCATACTACATGGAGGACTTCTAGTGACCGTTCAGAAAGGAAATACGCTGTCGGGTGCCTTGTTCCAGTACTGCTGTTGGACTGCTAACCTGTCACGAGACGTTGCCTGCCTCGGTGGTGATTTTATCACAAATTGCTTTAAATACACTTGTACATTGTGAGTGTTTTTAATCCCTCCACCATCCCCTTCCCCATATTAAATGTTACAGTGTTACACTATGGGGCGTGCGCTCTCTGTCTTTTTGTTCTTATAGATCCTGTATTGGAATTGGTTCTTCCCATTGAGAGCTGCCGTGGACCCCTGGATTCTGCACATTATCCTGATTATCATCTATCAGGACTCACCTTAGGGTTTGGACATTACACTTGGACTATTTATTATTTCATTTATGATGCATGTATATTTGTCATATTAGAGTGTATATTTTAGTTTGTTTATAATTTTTATTTATGGGAATTATTTAATATTTTTTATAGGTTTGTTTGGATTTTGTAATTATTACACTTGCATAGATCACATACTATTTCACTGTTTCACGATTGGCGCTACTTTAATCACTCTTTTTTCGTGTGTGTGTGTGTGTGTGTGTGTGTGTATGTGTGTATATATATATATATATATATATTTACGAATAGACAATACCGTTCTATGGCTTACGAAATGCTTTTATTTGTGCGAGCTTTCGAGATACACTGATCTCTTCTTTCGGCGATGTTACAATGGATAAAGCAAGAAAGGTTTTTACTTAAAAACAGTGCATCCTAGAATGTATCTGACTTAAGGTGTTAAATGGTCCCTGAATGTTAGTGATGTAATTGTGTATGTATGTGTGTAAATATAAATTTATAAAGCACCAATATTGTATACAGCGCTTTACAAAAGGTGTGTGTGCAATGGAAGTGTATACCAATGGTGTGGGTAGGTGTAGAAATGTAAGAGGGTGTTGCATTACTATTAATGTGATTAGATACCATGTGGTCCCTATTGGTATATAGGGATAGAATTACATTGTACATTTGTATGTGTAAAAGGTGTGTGTGTGTGTGTGTGTGTGTGTGTGTGTGTGTGTGTGTGATACCCCAGCAGCAGTAGTCCGTTTGCACCCCCACCCCACCAGCAGTAGTCCGTTTGCTCCCACCCCAGCAGCAGTAGTCCATTTGCCACCCCCCCTCCCCTTTCCACTTCTCTCTGCTCCCTCTAGGCTAAAAATGTCATGTGTTGTGTGTGTGTGACAGTAAAACACACCCTCTCTTCCCATTGGTCAAAGCAGGGTCATGTGACCCTGCTCTCAGCACCAAAGTATCTCTCCCTTGTCTCCCCAAGCACAACGCTTGGGAGAGCGTGTGTGCACACGCATGAGCGCGCGAGCACAGCGGGAGAGGTGATGTCATGATCAACATTGCAGAAGGTAAGCGCGCCAAGCGCATAGCGAGCTCAGTGCCAGCGGGGACCCAGCCTAAGTGTGTGTATGTGTGTATGTGTGTGCATGTGTATATAAATACAAATTTATTTTGGGGAAGTGACTCTTCCTAATTGGCTCACAGATGGGAAGCGGTGTCCAGCAACCATCTTGGAAGAGAGCAAAAGCATTTCTCTAGACCTGTAAGAGGTGTATGAAGGATCACTGCAGTTCTCCAGTAGGCGATTTCACGGTTCAGATTCTCTTAAAAAAAAAAAAAAAAAAAGTGGGGAGACATGGAGTGAATTGCTGCTTTTATACAGAGGCTTATTGTATCAGTTATCACCTTGTTGGGAAACACTTTAGCAGTCCTGCAAATGTACTTTTTGTAATTGTGTCTCTAATACTCAGCAAGCACACAATGTCTCTAATACTCAGCAAGCCACGTGTATTTATTATTACCATGGTGTAATGTTGCAGTTTTTATAGGAGTGCTGCATACTAAAGAGAATTTAGAAGTAAGAAAGACAATTAGGAAAGTCAGGCATTTATAAAGCATTAGACAAAAGTAGTGGAGTATATAAAATCAAGTTGGTATTGTGTTTTTTCCCCCCTGTAGCTTTTTCAAAATGTAAGCAAAGCACGAAGGGCACCCCTAACTATTCGCTTCATCTACCGCGCTTCAACATTTTACTTAAACTTATTCTTTAACTCATATACTCGTGACCTTATGGTGTTCCTCAACTGGCACGGATTCACTGGTTTGTAGTAGAGAGAGTGGACACATGCTGGTATTTATATGCCAACCTATTAAATATATTATAATACTACACAGATAAGCTAACTGGAACGGATTCTCTAGTAGACTGAGTAGATACAGGTCATATGGTATCTATTCAATATGCCAATTAGTTGCTGCGGCCATGGAGTGAAATGTGGAACTTTAGATGGAAGTTGAGAGAACAATATGCCCTTATTTTGCCAGCGTGCAGGATTGGCGGATTCTGGGCCAAAACAACAGTAGTTCAATTCAAAAAGTTGTAATTTTTTAATCAGTTACATTCTATGAGATGCTGATGCAAAATATCAGTGACACACTACAAGTCAGACACGTATTATAACTCATAAGCCTGTGACGATAAGAGTTATCTGTTTAATAGTAAGAGTTATAGTGAGCAGTTGTAATAGGCGTATGAGTCTTGGAGAAAATCCATATGCTTTGCAGGCAATGCTACTATTTAATAAACAGGAAAGTTCTTGATATTCGCCAGAACATTGTGTGGCCTTGAAAACCTCATGGGCAAATCCGCCAAGCTAAAGGTGGTCTAATCCTGTCTGGCTAACAATCTGCTTCATATATACGGTAATACCCTTGATTAACACATTTTGTATGGTTGCAAACTAAAATACATACACATTGGCGTGTTTCCATGCATCAAGGCTAATGTTTCAGAGGTTTATACAGAGCAGCTTTTATTTAGGGAGAACCCTCATGTTGATTGATTACACGGTATCGCCACCTACAAAGGAATGAGAGAATATAGAATTAACCATGAATCTCATGGCACCAACACTATTACCGCAAATGAATATAGCTAATTGGGGTATGCATATTCATCTACATATATTTGTCTAATTATAAATGTGTGGGTGTTGGCGTTTGAGCTATGTAATCACATTTCTTGCTGCCTAGTTTTCAATGAAAGAATGGGAATATACAGAAGTAGTCAGACTTACTGTCCTCTGTGCTGAAGGATTAACACTGCTGGGTCCCATTCAGTAGCATGGACCCACCGCAGCTCCCTCGCAGTAGACACTGTCTCCGGCACCCCAGACTTGCGTTGTCCGCGGCACCGAGGACTGTAAGCATGGCTACATCTGTAGAATTAGTCTTTGGGAGAAATTATTTGTCTTGAAATCTTCAGTGACTCATTTTAACCCCTTGCTGCCAGCGTGGACTGCAATGCTTTGCAATTCCCTCAGGCAGAATACTTGGCTGCCCCATCACAATTATAGGAGGTAATGGGTATGGGGGAGGTGTAAGGGTGGGTATAAGAGGTAATGGGCCCGGATGAGGGCTGAAGGGGGGAGTATAAGAGGTAATGGCCATGGGGGGAGGAGGTATGAGGGGGTAATGGACCAGTATGGTGTTATAAGGGGGTAATGGACCTGTAAGGTGGTATAAGAGGGTAATGGACCTGGAGGGGGTATATAAGGGGGTAATGGGCCTGGAGGGGTGGGATAATGGGTCTGGGGGTGAGGGTATAAAGTGGTAATGAGGCTACAGGCTCCACGAAAGGAAGGCTGAGGCCGGATGGGTAGCTGCAGCCAGCCAAGAAGAGGGCCTGTGGATGGGCCTTGTAGAGATTGTGGAAGGGGGGCCCAAACCTAAAGATGGGGCAGCCGGCAGAGCTGAGGTGGGCCATAAACGGCAGAGCCGGCGGCAGGTTGGGCCAGGGCCCCTTGACTAACCGGGCCTGGGACAGCAGTCATGGCTGTCCCTCCCCCCCTATCAACGGCCATGGTCACATGGGGAAACATATGGTATGGGCTCACTGCAAGTTTATAACAGACAAAAAAGATATGATAAGGCCTGTACTCATGCATACATACAAAGACTCATACATAAAGGAATTTGTGCATACATACATACACTGATACATGTATGCACCCACACATACATACATACACCAATATATGCATACTCACATACATAAATATAATAACAGGTGCAGAGCAAACCATACATAGACTAATAGACACAGAGCAGACTGTCTCTCCCTGCAGCTACTCTCGCACACAGAGTGCCATGGGAAATACTGCCAGTCTCCTGTGTCTACCCAAGATTTCAGGAGTCTCCTGGTCATTCTAGGAGAATTGGGCAGTCTGTTCCCTCCATGCCCACCTGATGCTAGGGCTCTCAGAGAGCTGGAGATGTGCGTAATTTTCGCTGAAGTTCAAGAAAGGCAACATTTACAGAAAATATTTTGTGAAAATGAGCGTGGCCAATTGTATACAACATGCATATAACAGAGATAGTACTGCACACCTATACAATGCAATAATATAGCAAATATATGATACTTGCGTTTTAACACCGGTGCACCTGTTCAGGGATAGCCTATCTGAAGCAGTCCTGTTTATTAAGGAAGGAAGGTGATCCAGGGCACAGCGGATTTCAGCAAAAGAGAAATGTATTTTGTCATAACACGACGTTTCGGCCCTGACAAGGCCTTTATCAAGTGACTGGCATGTGATAGTAAGCTAAAAGTCCAATATAAATAGTGCTCCAAATCAGTGAGATAAGCAAACGCCCCCCCAACAACACTAATCATCCCATGTGAGTACAATGAAGTGAGTCCAATCCTCTTCCTGCTACATGGAATGCAAATGCGTTCCGGCACCTAGTGACGTCATCGTATCCTCCGTTGATCCTGATTGGTTCCTACAGTCTCGCGAGACATCCGCCAGCATCGGCGTCATCATGGGCGGTCCCTCGTAGCTCCGGTCGTGGCGACGTCATCCTCCCATGGTCCTCTGTATGGACATCTCATGGGATTTCCTTGATTGCAGTTCTTTCCATCCGTTTTGGATTCTAATACCTGTCTGATCCCTTCTCGAAATCTTTTTTAGCCACAGGCCCACAGACAAACACAAAGGACCGAGAAAAAAGATCAGGAGGGGGAGACAACGCGTCAAGAACTCCGCCAGTCACAAGATCGCAGCACTAAAAACATCACAGAACATAGTAATGAATCTTTCTGTTTATACTATCTCTGATATAGAACTGAAGGTTTTATCTATGGGTCCCTCCTATGCACCCACTACTACTCCAAGGAGGTTTGATGTGGAAGTTGATTTATACAAATTTGAAGCTGATGTCAACAAGTATTTTAATGAGAAACATAATATACATCATAATCCCACAATCAAGGAGAGGAATTGCCTAAAAGGATTAGCCTCTAATCCCAATATTATCATCAAAAAATATGATAAGGGGGGTGCTTTGGTAATTCAGAATTATACACAATATAGAGTGGAAGCACTTAGACAGCTTGAGGATAAATGCTGTTATACCACTCTTAACTGGGACCCTACCATTACCTATCAGCAGGAGATCAACAAGTTCCTTGCATTAGGAATGGGTAATTCCTGGATTTACAGAGGATGAGTTGGATTTTTTAACCATGATCAATCCAAGATGCCCGGTTTTCTACCTATTGCCAAAAGTCCATAAAAGTATACACAGTGCCCCTGGTAGGCCAATTATATCTGCCACCTGTTCTATCAATCAGGCCCATGCCATTTACATTGACAAATTCCTACAGCCTATAGTCACCAAAGCTCAATCGTGTATTAGAGACACTTGACTTTCTTGATAAAGTCAGGTCTATAATTGTAACTAATAAAAAAAATTATTTTAGTTACGAGGGATGTAACAAGTTTGTCCACCATCATCCCGCATGTGGAAGGAATGGAGGCAGTAAAGGGCTTTTTAGAGAAAGCGCATACCACACGACCTCCGATTGATTACACCATGCTTCTGCTGCATTTTGTGTTACACAAAAATTATTTTAAATGTGAAAACACCTGCAAACTACCCGTACTGCCATGGGCAGTAATGTAGCGCCTGTGTACGCTAATCTTTACATTACTAAATTTGAGGACCAGTACATCTTTAACACTGAGTACTTTAACAGGATGTGTTTTTATTGCCGTTATATCGATGACCTGTTCTTCATCTGGGCTGGAACAGATGAAGAACTGGTTGACTTGTTTGACTATATAGATTTGTTACCCACTCCAGTGCGCTTCACCAAGAACTGGAGCAGCACACAGATAGCATTTCTAGGCGTGCTGGTTTCGTTTGATGGTCAGAATTTACACACAGACTTATGCCGCAAACCGACGGATAGAAACTCGACTCTACATGCGTCCAGTTTTCATCCTACTCCACTCAAAAAGATGTTACCATTTTCCCAGAAAATTAGGGCAACAAGAATTGTCGATAGACCTGATAGACTTGATGAGACATGAAATGACATAAAACAAAGATTCACAACACATGGGCACAAGACCTCTGATGTAGAACAATCCTTTAATAGAGCTGTCACAGTAATGCCACCTGAGGATGACTCTGAGCGAGTCAACTTTGTAAGCAGATATACTACTGCGAGTAGGTGCATACAAAATAGTATTCATAGACATTGGGGAATACTATAGATGGAGGAGTCATTAAACTCGGTCTGCAGGAGTCAGCCAAGATTTGCATTTAAAAGAGGACAAAACCTCAGAGATATGCTGATCTCGGCTGATGACAATAAATACTATACCATCAAACATTTTATGAGTAGTGTAAAACCAGGAGGTTACAAATGTTTCGGATGCTCGGTATGTAACAGTCTGAACACTGGTGATACATTTCATCACCCACGTACTGGCCAGAAATATAACACCAGGAGTAGAATTACTTGTACCTCCACTAATATTATTTACACCATTAAATGCCCTTGTGGGCTCATCTATGTGGGTAAAACTAATGGAATGTTAAAAACAAGGTATATTGAACACCGCAATAAAACCAACAGCCAAAAAGAGGAGACTGCCCTTATTGCACATTGTACACTTTTTAAATACAATGTATCATCCGTGAGACTAATGGGCATTGGTCAGGTAAACAAATCCTGTCCAGGCTCTGATAAAGACAAAGCCCTTCTGCAGAGAGAGGCATATTGGATGTTTACGTTAGATACGATATTCCCTAAAGGCTTGAACGATTTTCTGTCCCTGAGTTTTTTCCTAGATAGGAGATAATTGTACTTGATTTAAAGAATTTAAATGTAACTTTGCATTTTATTCTGTATATGCTGCAGTTGCATATTACTTTCGTGCTGCTGATGCTGACCTCAAGCTAGTTCTCTACATATGGAGTAAATTGCTATACTCTTCCATTACTATGTTCATGTTTTTATTAAGTTTTTTAATTATCACTTGGTATTGTAAATTATCCCATGTGAACTCTCTGACTGTTCTCTCTCTTTCATATGGTACTATCTTGCTCTGTGTATGTATGATACCACCTATTCCCCCCACCCCCCACGTGATCCCCACAGTGATGATGCCCTAATACAAGGGAACACTTCAAGGGATCAGACGGGTATTAGAATCCAAAACGGATGGAAAGAACTGCAAAGGAGGAAATCCCATGAGATGTCCATACAGAGGACCATGAGAGGATGACGTCGCCACGATCGGAGCTACGAGGGACCGCCCATGATGATGCCAATGCTGACGGATGTCTCGCGAGACTGTAGGAACCAATCAGGATCAACGAAGAATACGATGACGTAACTAGGTGCCGAAACGCATTTGCATTCCATGTAGCACGGAAGAGGATTGGACTCACTTCATTGTACTCACATGGGATGATTAGTGTTGTTGGGGGGGGGGCGTTTGCTTATCTCACTGATTTGGAGCACTATATATATTGACCTTTTAGCTTACTATCACATGCCAGTCACTTGATAAAGGCCTTGTCAGGGCTGAAACGTTGTGTTATGACAAAATACATTTCTCTTTTGCTGAAATCCGCTGTGCCCTGGATCACCTTTCTACCTCAATGATATACAACAAAATACAAAAATACCCAATGCTACATCTAATGTGACAAAATACATAGATAAATACGTCAATGTTTGTATTCTCATGAGTAAGGGTCATTTAGTTAAACCCTTTGGCCAAAGCATTATAAGCCCGCAGCCACGTCACAGCATGACCAGTATGCAGGTCCTAACGCTACCTGTGAAAATTCTCATTTACCTATGCTGGGGGGATAATGGTCTCAGTGGACCTGTCCTGCATAGGAACATGGAAAAACCTGCAACTTAAAAAGTGAGGAGGGGTGAGCTTAAACCCTGGGGGGAGGGGCCACCAACCTCCAACCAACTGATACCAGTTGAAAATTAAAATTAATGAACAAACAATCCCTGTCAGCTCTAACCCAAGGACCCACATCATATTAATATATATATATATATATATATATATATATTTATAGTATATATAGAGTATATATATATATAATATATATATTATATATAGGAACAGTTTTAAAAGACAAGCGCCTCCTTGTTCAACACACCCCAAACACCCTTGTGCGCCCCCCTGGTGACGTGGTGCCACAATGTTGCACCAATCTACAAAATTGAGTAAGATGTTTACATGAACCAACTAGTGCCTACCTATACAATTGTAAAAATATATTATACAAACATGAATCAAACAAAATCTAATTGTAAAAAATGGGCAAAAATATAAAAATGAAATGGTCTGTTGAACATATAAAAAAGCATAAAAATACAAAAAATTGAACTATAAAAAATGATACTAAGTCCAATGAAGTCCATGAATGAAAAACAAAGGTCCAGGCTGCTTCTTCTTCTTGGGCTCACCCAAGTTCCCATAGTACCTATTAGAAAAAGAAAAGAGAAAAAGCGCCCGTCCTTGTGTAAAATCAATATGAACATTTTAATAAATCATGGACAAACAAATGCACACTTACAATTTGTCTGATTAAAATAGCATTTTATGGGACCTGCCCATGCACCAAACAAGACTCCACAGTCACCTCCGCTCTGAATCTCACGATCAGTTCGAGACCCAGTAGTTGGGACGCCGTTTTCTCCAAGGTGTATAGATTATCATCCGTCAGGAGCTTCTCAGCAGCGTGCGTCCGCCATTACTCCCACGCATGTGGTACGGATACCGGAAAGGACTTTCCTTGTGGTTACTGTGTCTCTCTTGGTGCCGAAGCAGGTCAGCCACCGTAGTTCAATGCAAACCGTCCCTACGCGTTTCTTCCGCCTTTGCGGATTTCATCAGGACAGGGGTCTCGGATTTCCCAACTATGGGTCTCGAACTGATCGTGAGATTGGCAGAGCGGAGGTGACTGTGGAGTCTTCGTTGGTGATGGGCAGGTCCCATAAAATGCTTATTTTATCAGACAAAGTAAGTGTGCATTTGTCTTGTCCATGATTTATAAAATGTTCATCTGATTTTACACAAGGATCGGGCGCTTTTTCTCTTTTCTTTTTCTAATATATATATATATATATATATATATATAATAATATTTGCGTCAAATGGATGCATACTGAGCGTGGCCAAATGTATACAACAAAAGACAAAATACGCAATGCTACATCCAATGTGATGTAGCATTGGGTATTTTTGTCTTTCGTTGTATGACTACGTGACAAACCAACAGAATGCATCTGTATGCTGTATTACCCACACAGTGTTAACCACATCAGGGCCGCCTTGATGGTGGTTCCATTGGTGCCTCTGCACTGAGCCCCGTGGTTACAGAGGCCTCACCCTCTTCCCCACAACAATGAAACTGATTGCCGGGGAGAGCATGGGGCTTCTGTAACTGTCTCTTACCTTGTCCGGTGGCACCACCTCCCGGGGTGTCCCATTGGCTTCCCGATGTGAAATGTTGCTGCATCGGTGGAAGAGGACATGCCGCGCCGCACCAGTTTGGAGGCCCAACAAAAGCCCCACGCACACCCCCCCCGCAAAATTCGCAGCCAGCCCTTTTTTTTTTAACATGTAAGTGGTCATTAACCCATAAAGTGTCAGTGAGGCCAATTATACCAGTCTACATGGAATATAAAATATGTAGTAAAGTGTTAGGACCAGTATGTCAGGCCAGAATCTGCACTTGTGTTAAGCTTCCATTTTGTATGGTCATAACTAGTTAAGATTCTGTAGTCAGCCTTTTGCTGAAATATAATTCCTAAATGCACTCAGTTTTCTGCTAAATTACATTTCTTTTCTCTCCGGTGAGATGCTAAGATCTTTTGTGTTGTCAATTTCCTGATGTTTTAATTAGAATATAATAGAATGGTTCTCTGCAAGAAGCAAAATAGTGTAATATAGTTGCTAAAGATTCAAGGTCTCTTTTGATAACAGACAATGAATAAGCTATGTATTCAGACATTGCTTGTATTGGGAAAACACGTCCCAAAAGTCACGCCACTAATATGTCCTGCCCCTAAATCACGCCTCTAATCAAAGCTACGCCCAAGACACACCTAGGATATGCCTATGTTACGCCTATGTTACGCCTCTAACCAATATCTTCTTTTTTCTGTATAAAAGTCATTACCCTATGAGTAATAAATTGAGACAAAGGATTTGAAACCTGGCTTGCGTTACGTTTCATTTCGTTCATCTACCAGGCCTGAAAGTTCCCCAAAGATCGAAGATAACAGTGGCAGGGCGTGGAAGCTTCTCCGGGGGAGTCTGCTGCAAACGGTGCAGATGGTGTATCCAGTCACAAGGCTTCAGTGTACTTGGCAGAGGAAAGGTTCCTCTCGGTTCTGAAGCCAGGGGAGGAAATAAAGGATTTTCCTTCATAAAGTGCCAAAAATTTATGAAATAAAATTATGCTTTATTAAAAAAAAAAAAAAGACTACTAGTTCCATAGTTTAACAAACAGGTTTAGGTTTTTGTTTTTTTTGCAAAAACTGTGCATGGGTGCAAGTGTTGTGAAAACTTGCCCACTAAAGTGATGTGAAAGTGTGGCCCGTCTGTTCTCGACTGTTACAATGTCTTCTCTTTGTAGCTGACATGTTCAAGGAGATAAGGGTGGTCATGGTGCATGTACATAGTGTTTGGCAGGATGTCACCCAACTTTGGCTTTCTTTCAGATTGCTTGGATTTCCCTTCAGATTCACAGGGTGTCAATTCATGCGGGTCTTTTCAGCATTGTGACTGGCCTTCTCAGCATTGTGACTGGCCTTCTCAGCATTGTGACTGGCCTCAGCACTCTGACTGGCCTTCTCAGCACTCTGACTGGCCATCTCAGCACTCTGACTGGCCTTCTAAGCATTCTGACTGGCCTTCTAAGCATTCTGATTGGCCTTCTCAGCATTCTGATTGGCCTTCTCATTATTCTGACTGGCCTTCTCATTATTCTGACTGGCCTTCTCAGCATTCTGACTGGCCTTCTCAATATTCTGACTGATCTTTTCAGCACTTTCACTGGCCTTCTCAGCACTCTGACTGGCCTTCTCAGCATTGTGACTGGCCTTCTCAGCACTCTGACTGGCCTCAGCACTCTGACTGGCCTTCTCAGCACTCTGACTGGCCTTCTCAGCACTCTGACTGGCCTTCACAGCATTCTGACTGATCTCCGCATTCTGACGGGTCTTTTCAGCATTCTGAAAGGAAAAAAGTTATATATACTCCTGCACACGGAATCAGTTAAAAAAGAACCATAGTTCTTAGAGGTCAAGAGATTTCAAATGAGACCACACTCTAAATGTGTGCGATACAAATATACTTTTAATACTTTTCAGCATTCTGACCGGCCTTCTCAGCACTCTGACTGGCCTTCTCACACAATCCCAGCAAGCTCTAACCTCAGAACACACCACATCAAATATATATATTTGTGTCAAAAGGAGTGCTACTGAGCGTGGCCAAATGTATACAACAAAAGACAAAAATACACAATGCTTGGGTATTTTTCTATTTTGTTGTATGACTACGTGACAAACCAACTGACTGCATCTGTATGCTGTATTACCCACACAGTGTTAACCACAGCCCCCCTCTCTCATGGGCCACATCAGGGCCGTCTTCATGGTGGTTCCATGGGTGCCTCTGCACTGAGCCCCATGGTTACAGAGGCCCCACCCTCTTCCCCACAACAATGAAACTGATTGCCGGGGAGAGCTCTGTAACTGTCTCTTACCTTATCCAGCGGCACCTCCACCCGGGGTGTCTCATTGGCTTCACGATGTGACATGATGCTGCATTGGTGGAAGAGGAGGGAGGGAGTTTAATAGCGATACCCACACAGTAGACAGTGAAAATTAAAATATGTCTGGGGGAATTGGTAAGAAAAAGGGTTGGGAAGGGAACATGGTGGTGTTCATGGCCATGGCAGGAAAGGACTAGTATGGAGTGGGACCATAGAGAATTGACATACTGCTACTACTAAACCATCAGCAATTGAGCCCTAGCACCTTTAAGTCCTACGGGAGGTAAAACTGAAAAAGGGAGGAACAGGTGATCCAGAAAGAACAGCGTGTTGCTGGAACCTCTCAAAGTGGCATAGATAGATTAGCCATCCATACCCGAGTAAGCAGACATCTTGTTAAGGTGTGAGAAGGGTGAACCTGTCTCTGAGTGTACTTCCACAGTAGAAACACAAGTTCATCACAGTCAGGCTGATATAGAGTTGACTGATCACAGAAACAGAGAGGATTTTTCTGAATCTGACCAGGCACCAACATCTGGGTGTGCAAGTGCATCGGCATAAGTACTTGTGAAGAATGGTCAGCAGCTCGCAGCATTCACAACATAAAACTATTGAGGAGTAAGAGGAGGATGAATATGCTGGTGGTCATGTTGGTGGGTGCAGTAGAGATAGCACAGGTAGGGGATGGAGTGGACAGCTTTAAAATGCTCTCCACGTCCAGCAGCTACCTCTAGGTATTTAAATCAGCGTGTGCGGTTACACCCTGTTTCTTCATCTACTCAAAAATCAAGAGTATTGAGATTTATTTAACATAGTGATTTGTGGGTAAGGATGAGGGTGTTGTCACCTGTTGTTTGTACCATGCTATGCCATTGTGAGGCAGGGGAATGGAGAACTCAGCTGGGTATCTCTCCAATTATAGGGCACATGATCCATCATCATAAGGCTACATGTTGACGAAGTTCCAACTATTGCAAAGGCACCAGCAGGAGCACAGTTGTGAGAAAGAGGGGTGCCTCAATTACTGGTACTTGACCAGGTGACTTAGAGTGTTTTGTTGGTGAAGGTCATGATCATGTACCTATGGTGCATGTTCTTGGCACTGGTAGTCTAAGTCAAGGGAGCGCAAACTTTTGAAGTTGCGTCCCCCGGTCTTCCCTTCCCCGGCTCTTGCCCCTCCCCCCATCTTGTATCCGCGTGACCCGCGGTGTCATTTGACACGTGTGACATCATGTCACATGGTCCTGCGGTGTTATTTGACACCACGTTGCCATGGCGACGCATCACACAGCCGGCTGAATCCCGGTAAGTGGAGTGTTGCAGAGGCCTCACGTGATTCCCCGGCATTTAATTAAATGCCTGGGGGAAGAGCGTGGGGCCTCTGCAACCTCCCGCGTCCCCCCCAGAAAAATCTCCTGCCCCCCTGTGGGGCACGCCCCCCAGTTTGCGCACCCCTGGTCTAAGTAGTAAGAATGAGGATAATGGCAATGAGGCTATGGGGGCTGTTCCAGCATGATATGAAACTAGTAGTGCACAGCATAGGCATGGGGGAAAGGGCCCTCTGGCAGTAAACAAGCACAGGGACCAAGTACAGTTGTGTGAATAAGAAAGTACACCCTCTTTGAATTCTATGGTTTTACATAACAGGACATAATAACAATCATCTGTTCCTTCACAGGTCTAAAAATTGGGTAAATACAACCTCAGATGAACAACAACACATGACATATTACACCGTGTCATGATTTATTTAACAAAAATAAAGCCAAAATGGAGAAGCTATGTGTGAAAAACTAAGTACACCCTTACTGCTTCCATAGGAATTATGATGCTAAGTAGCAGATAGGTGCTGCTAATCAAATGACCTTGATTAATTGATCATTAGGAAGTGTGGCCACCTCTATAAAAGCCGAAGTTTTATTAGTTTGCTGGTCTGGAGCATTCAGGTGTGTGTTAACACAATGCCAAGGAGGAAAGACATCAGCAATGATCTTAGAGAAGCAATTGTTGCTGCCCATCAATCTGGGAAGGGTTATAAGGCCATTTCCAAACAACTTAAAGTCCATCATTCTACAGTGAGAAAGATTATTCAAAAGTGGAAAACATTCAAGACAGTTGCCAATCTTCCCAGGAGTGGATGTCCCAGCAAATTCACCCCAGAGTCAGACCGTGCAATGCACAGAAAAATTGCAAAAAACCCAAGAGTTACACCTCAGACTCTAGAGGCCTCAGTTAGCATGTAAAATTTTAAAGTTCATGACAGTACGATTAGAAAAAGACTGAACAAGTATGGTTTGTTTGGAAGGGTTGCCAGGAGAAAGCCTCTTCTCTTTAAAAAGAACATGGCAGCACGGCTTAGGTTTGCAAAGTTGCATCTGAACAAACCACAAGACTTCTGGAACAATGTCCTTTGGAAAGACAAGACCAAAGTGGAGAAAAATGCACAGTGCCATGTTTGGCAAAAACCAAACACAGCATATCAGCACAAACACCTCATACCAACTGTCAAGCACGGTGGTGGAGGGGTGATGATTTGGGCTTGTTTTGCAGCCACAGGACCTGGGAACCTTGCAGTCATTGAGTCGAACATGAACTCCTCTGTATACCAAAGTATTCTAGAGTCAAATGTGAGGCCACCTGTCTGACAGCTAAAGCTTGGCCGAAATTGGGTCATGCAACAGGACAATGATCCCAAGCACACCAGCAAATCTACAACAGAATGGCTGAAAAAGAAAAGAATCAAGGTGTTGCAATGGCCCAGTCAAAGTCCAGACCTCAACCCGATTGAAATGCTGTGGTGGGACCTTAAGAGAGCTGTGCATAAACAAATGCCCGCAAACCTCAATGAATTGAAGCAACGTTGTAAAGAAGAGTGGGCCAAAATTCCTCCACAACGATGTGAGACTGATAAAGTCATACAGAAAACAATGACTTCCAAGTTATTGCTGCTAAAGGTGGTTCTACAAGCTATTGAATCATAAGGTGTACTTAGTTTTTCACACATGGCTTCTCCATTTTGGCTTTATTTTTGTTAAATAAATCATGACACGGTGTAATATGTCATGTGTTGTTGTTCATCTGAGGTTGTATTTACCTAATTTTTAGACCTGTGAAGGAACAGATGATTGTTATTATGTCCTGATATGTAAAACCATAGCATTCAAAGAGGGTGTACTTTCTTTTTCACACAACTGTATGTCTAATCCAGTATGGTAACCCAAGATTCTCGAACATTTTGAGAGGTGCGTAGACGATAGGGCCTTTATCCTGAATGGCAAATTGTCCAAAATACTTGCAGTTTACATGCTGCCCTTTAGCTCTGTAAAGGACAAGGGCTTTAGGGAGCTACTGAGATGCACTGAGCCTTGATGGAAAATACCCAGGTGGGATTATTTTTCCACCAAGGATGTTCCACAACTGTACCAAGAGGTTGTTGAATTAGTGGGCCTGGCTTTTGATGGTTCACACACTGTAAGGGTGCACCTAACAACAGGCATGTAGGATTACATGATTTACCAGAGATGCCAGGTTCCCCTGACCTCACACTGAATGGGCGCAGCTAATACCCCCCTTTCCTGCTACTCGATAGGCGTTGGCCCCCCAAACTTGACAACTCAGCCCGAAACTCAGGTTTATAGACCTCGCCCTGTCAACTTGACGGTAGTCCTGACTGTCACCACCCATTGGGTGTGCTTTCCTCCCTTTTGCAAACTCCATACTAGTCCCACTCCATACTAGACCATTCCTGCCATGTGTGTAATGGGTGGTTGTGGCGGAAGTGATACTCAGAGTTTGTGGCAGCAATTTCTAAGGCAGGAGACAAGGGCAGTCAAAAAAACCCATCTAAAAAAAAGGTCTAGCTCGGGTTACTGTGACCAAAAAACCTACATTAAAAGTGGTGCATATAATTAAACCAAGAGCATATATCAAAAAAATGTAACAAATCCAATATTGCATTCAAGGGCACATTATTTAATTACAAAAGTGTTATAAAGCATCCAAAATATATTAAAAAAAAAGGGGTGTGCACAAAAGAAAAGGGCACTTCAAATGGTTATCCAAGAAGTAGTAGTCTATCTGCAGTACTACTTGTGCTGCTGGCATAAAGGCCTGATTGTATAATTACACAGAGTGGACTAAATTGGGAGGCCCCAAAAAGGGAGTATGTAATCAATACTGGACAGAAAGTACATGTGTACTGCCTTATAAACACATATCCCTAAATTGCAGTATATTATGCCAATCTCCATGTCACCAGCTTCTAAGGAGGAAGGCAATTAAATCACAGACGTACAGTATAATTGTTGTTTTTGACAAGGTTGGTGCCAATGAAATAACACTTTACTGGCTGGCTGTGTGCTGAGCTGAGCTGGCTGACTTGTCAGCAGTGTCTGTTAAGGCATTTCACCACCACCTACTAATGTCTACCACCACCATCTTTGTTTCCCATTGTATACTAGCACTCTAACCTTAATGATGTGCTGTGATATGATAGGTCTGTTAAAATGTTTCATTTAATGCTTATATATAAAATAATGATGGACAGAAACAAACACATATAATCTACATGTAGTACATAATACAAAATCACTGACAGGGCTATGTAACATGTACCCCTAATTTGAGGATATAGTAATGACTAATTAGCCCTAAGAGTAGATAGGTCATAAATCTGTGTTGTAGGAACCATAATCAATATGTAGTGCTGATATCTACTGAGGGATAATAGTCACTTATGATTGACTGAAACTGCCTATGGCTATATGGCAATTAATTACATATGACAAGATCTAATAAAGTCAATGTTGGCCAATGAACGATTAGGCCATATAGTGAGATTGAGCACAGTTAAAGGCAGTATTAGTACAGTCACAGCCAGGAAAGACTGGCGGTGACAACATCCGATTTGTGCAATGTTCTGTACTGTAGATATTAAAATCAAATGGACCTTAGCAGTCCAGACATAATCAGTGTGATCACTAGTAATGTATATTGTGATCTACACTTTGACGAATACACACGTGTCTCGTGTATATACATATATATATATATATACACGAGAATACGAGACAAGCCACTTAGAGAAATTGTAAATCAATTAAATGAATTAATTACAAGTGGCTACTCTGCTAATAGGTTACAATCAGCTATATATAGACAGACCTTGGTAGGAATATATGATGGTCAGCTGATAGTCTGTTTAGAGTATTAGCAACCATTTTGTGGGGGCCAAAGAAGCTAGCACTCATATAGCATTGCCAGCTATATATGTAGCATCCATGTTGGTACAGTGCTTGTCTTGTTCTACAGTACTGTATATATGTCCTATTTATCTTTGATATAATGGGGAGAGGGAAGGCCATATTCCTTTTTATTTTCATGTTTCCTGTGTGAACAACTTGTACAGATCAGTGTATTGTGGGACTGTTTCCACAGCAACAGGGCCTAGTGAGAGAAATTGACTGAGAAGCCAGAGTCTGAGACTTTTACAAGCTGAGTTTTAGGCAACGGTTAACTGTTAGGCAACAGCAGCCAATGTCACATCGTCATCGTCATCGTCAAGAGTGTAAGGATTTGGTAGTGGAACTGCGGGGAGAGGCAAGAAAATCTTATCGGTCTCAACAGCAGCACACAGTATTAAACAACATAAAACTGTTGAGGAGGGGGAGGAGTATTGTGATGATGATGATGATGATGATGTACAGAACAATGTTTTGTGTGTTAATGTTGCCACAGCAGCAGGATCTAGTGAGCGTAACCTGTCTGGGTTACTGTTGCCCGGCCAACCATTGTGTGGGCAGAGGATCCGGGGGAGATGGCCCATTCAGTTTTGTTTATCCAGTCTATTAGGAGGCCAGCACCTACAGTGCCTATGAATCAGTGAATTAATGTTGGTGTCTGTATGATGTACGGGGAGCATTTGAAGATGATAAACTCTAATAGTAGCAACCAGTAGTACCACCTAAGACTTACCAGCAAACTTATTCTGTACCAACATAACCTGCATATAGATGTGACATGTCTGGGGATGAGTGTGATAGCGCGGAAGAACTGCAAACCTAAATTCAGCTGACCAGTGTCTCCATGCCACCGGTGCTAGGACCCTATATTCAGTGACGCCAACAAGCTTCGTCTGTGCACTGGAAGCACTGGCAGTGAATCTAGTTGAGAAAAGGATAGAGACAGAGGGAAGAAATTAAACCATAAAAATAAGCATACAGCAGAGAGACTGACAAAGTGGCACAGGAGAGATTGTACCTGGGAGGTCCTAAAAGGTATAATGGGGAAGGAGGAGAGTCTGCTTCATGGGAGAGTAAAAAGGGTGGGTCATAAAAAAGCTAAATGATGTAATGAGTAGTAAAATAGGACATTAGTTAATTATACACTGAGCTGAGCACATGCACTTGCTTTTTATTGCATAAACATTGGCTTATATTATGTATTCATGGTCTGCACAAGACATCTTGAGACCAGAAACTATGGTTCACATCACAATATAACCACTTCTCCTATCCCTCCCCTTTATGCCTCCCTCCAAAAGCTGGGCCATTAAATAACAACCACCTACCACATGCAGTTGGCGACATTCAGCTACTGGCAGAGACCAGGGGGGACAAGCCGAATATTTCACAGCCCCACCCATCCTTTTGTTGATTTGCAAATGCTGCCAACCCAACCGCATAGAGGAACCAGGCGGCAGATTTCTGGGTGCAACAGACTCCTAAAACCAGGGGCTGGTGAAAAGCAACACAACATTAATAGTATCCAGCTTTCCCAAGAGCTAATATTGTACACAGACACATTTACAATGTGTAGAAATCTCCCTCCGACTTACAGAACTACAATGCGTGTGCAGTCACATACGCACAAAAAATAACATTACAACTTTGCTATTGCCAACACTTTTTCAGGCTAATGTTCTACTTCCCTTTTTGTATCATTATATTAAGACGGCATTTCATTCTCAAGAGTAAGAAAACTGAAAATGATTATGCAGCTGTTGTATAGTGGTACTAAGTTGCTTTGCACATTCACTGCCAATCCTATAGCATCTACAGCTACAGTCCCAATTAGCGACATATATTTAATTTGCACATATATGAATATAAACAAGCTTGTAGCAAACACCATACGGTACATACAGTACCGTTTTTAACAGTTGTTTCACAATTAATTAATGCTTAATAGCTTTTCAAATGTAGGCCTAGAGGTCTATTTGCATATATTACAACACTTGGTTTCACATTGTATATACAATATACAATTAGGGTTCCCAGGTGGCTTCTCCAAAAATACTGGACACAATGGTGAAAGGTGTGACGCGCTCAACACACACACACACAACTCCCCTCTCACCTTTCTCCGCTCCATGCTGTTTCCTCCTCTCCTTGGCCCTACCTACAGGCTCCTGACACCTCCTCCTGATTGGCTGTATTACCCAGCAGCAGCCAATCAGGATGGAGGAAGCTGCCCAGCCCACAAGAAACAGCCCTGCTCTGGGAAATCCTGCGGCCCCCAAGCCGGTCAGGTCACTATGTCCAGAGAGGTAATACCATTATACACACGCATGTTCAGTATTACCTCAATTTTTTTTACTGGACAGAGTGTTCAAATACAGGACAGACCAGTTCAATACTGGACACCTGGCAACCCTAACATACGTATTGCAGACGCAGAGGCGCGTCATCTCCCTGCACTCCGGATGCGGAGGCAGAGCAGCTCTTGCGGCTAGAAGGTTACACTTTTACATGGCAACGAGCCTGAGTGTCGTTCTATGTGAGTGCTATTTGTATGTTAACGTATGCAGATGTTTTAAACTAATAAATGTCTTGTTAAAAAACTTCATACTGAAACCGTGCCTCACTTACCCCTTGACTGCTGAACCGGGGAGAACGAATAAGATTGCCTGATCCCAGGCACCAAAGAGGGGAGTCCCGATTGCAGTTCTTATTTAAGAACATATGCTGGTGCCTCTACTTTGGTCTACATCCTGGAAGGGTTAAGCTGAACCCCACAGACCATTATACTACACCCTTACTTACACTGGGCCGTGTAAGTATTCTGTTATTATATTATTAATACCCCTACCCTTCCTCCTGGAACAGTTTGGAGGATACACCACAGATACCATTATATACCTACGCTTACACAAGGCCGTGTAAGTTTATTAATGATATCACCATCACATCAGTTTTATCGGTCCCTTATTAGGGGTGATCACCCTGTTGTGGTTCTCTTATTATCTGCAAGTTTCTGTCTGGATAGTGTTAACCCCTTGCTCCCCTATCTTTTTTGTTTTATACGTATTGCAGACGCAGGTTATAATTGCTACGCTAGTGAAGCTGCATTGCCTTGAGCTGTGGTGCAGAGTTTCTCTGAATATTCACAATGGTGGCCATATTTAAAGTGGCAGTCCCATATAGCAAAAAACAGAGCAATGAGGTTTTTTTTATACAATATACAATATACAATGTGTGTGTGTATGTGTGGTATTATGATAGTATATATTAATATATATAAATAATTATATATATATATATATATATATATATAACATATGTATTATATATATAATATATATATGGATATGATCTATATAGTATATATATACAGCTGTTCGACAAACCTATACATTGCCGCCCGGGCGACTGGATTTTAACCCCTGGGCAGTAATATTGCCCAAGCGCACACGTTTCGGACTAGGTGGCGAGTAGTTTTTTGTGTGGCGAGTAGATTTTTTGGTGATTTGTCAACCCAGATATATATATACTATAATATATATTAATATATATATATAATATATATATAATATATATAATATATAATATATATAGATACAGTGGTCGACAATCACCCAAAAATCTACTCGCCGAACAAAAAAGTTTACTCGCCACTAGTCCCACCCCGCCACGCCCCCCCAGCCCCGCCCCCCCTAGTCCCGCCCCAGCCCGTTTAAAATGTTTTGAATAAATTCTAGTAAGAAAACATTGTTTGACATAAGTTTATTTATTGGTATTAATTATCTACAATTAGCCTTGTTAGTGTGTGCGGTTGTAAATGTCGGCGATTTAGAAAAAAAAAGCCAGATGTGAACGATAGTATGCTGACACCTTTAACCAGTGATTGGATGCCCCCGCTTTCACAATATCTAAGCAGCACAATCGTCACCTGGGATCTACTGATCCGCAATCCCTCAATGTCCAGGTACCTCATTCCCGCAATGTTATACATTGGAGGGGAGGTGTTCCTTACCTGTCTTCTGGGTCAGGGGGGATTCCGATGTCTCCGTGTGAAGTATCAAGAGTATAGATATGGAAGAAAGCAGTATAGGGTTATTTCAGTGTAGGTATGGCCGTTAAGATATATAGGGTTAAATAAGATATCCAGACCAGAGTGTGAGACACGAGAGAGTGTGTGTGTGTGTGTGACACAGAGAGAGTGTGCGTGTGAGACACACAGAGCGTGTGGTGGTGTTGTGTGTGTGTTGTGTGTGGTGTGCCACACAGTGGGTGTGAGACAAGGAGTGTGTGAGGGGAGGGGTGACAGGGTGAGGACAGAGGGATGACAGGGTGAGAAGGTTGGACAGGGTGAGGCAGAGGTTACAGGATGAGACAGGGTGATAGAGGTGACAGGGTGAGATAGAGGTGAAGGGTGTTGAGACAGACGAGGTGACAGGGTGAGACAGAGGGTGACAGAGTGAGACAGAGGGTGACAGGGTGAGACAGAGGGTGGACAGGGTGGGACAGGGGTGAGACAGAGGTGATAGGGGTGAGACAGAAGGGTGACAGGGTGAGAATAAAGGGGGTTGACAGGGTGAGACAGGGGTGACGGTGAGAAAGGATGAGATAGAGGGTGACAGGGATAGAAAGGGGTGACAGGGTGGAGGCAGAGGGTGACAGGGTGAGGCAGAGGGTGAACAGGTGAGACAGGCGGGAGACAAGGTGATGAGACAGAGGGGTGACAGGGTGAGAACAGAGGGTGACAGGTGATGAGACAGAGGGTGACAGGGTGAGACAGAGGGGACAAGGGGAAGAGGGTGAGGACAGAGGGTGAGAGGACAGAGGAAGACAGAGGGTGAGAGGGAAGGGATGAGAAGCGGAGGGGAAGGTTGAGGACGGAGGTTTGGAAAAGGGCTCGTAACTATGATGAATGGTTGCAGGGGATAGACGAGGAGGGTGTGAGACATAGGTGGACAATGGTGGGATGGTGTGATTGAGGTGTGAGACAGAGGTTGACAAGGAACATAGTACACAGGCCGTGGGAAGCCAAGCTGAGCAGATGCAATTACCCACTGCATCGCATATCAGCACGGCTTTAAGCAGCGCCTTCCGCCTGCGTGGCAGAAGGCTCAGGTATTTTTGAGGAGGGAAACGGCTCTGCTGTGGTTAGGGGCAACAGTGTCGCATGCGTGGAATGAAGCCCACCTAGCCGTTATGGAATGCTGTCCGTTGGGGTATCCGATGGAAAAGATAATGGTAGTATTGCCAGCATACCAAGGTGAGTAGAAGCTGGTTACACAATTCGAGCGAATTGGGTGTAACCAGTTATTCATATCACCTGGTAGTGGCATACACACAAGTGTATCTTTCCGATCTGACGAGTACTGGACCCAAACGGACAGATCCAAGAGGGGCTATCGGGGGGTTTACATTCCCACGCATGCCGCACTTTGCCTAACACGCTTACACTCGTGGAGGCTAGATGCAGCTAGTGCTACAGAGACAGCCCCAGCGCGCTGGACGGCTATTTGGAGGGATCCGAACATCGCCCCTGCATACCCTCTCAAGTGGTGCCTGACTGAAAAGGACATCGTCTAGATCGGGACAAATTAAAGTTTTACTATATGTAAGTGTTTACTTTTTATTTTTTGTATCACAATATACTACTCTTACCTTGGTGCGCTCCTGTGTTCTCTTTTTCTTGGTTGCCTGGCTCTGCCGACGGAGTTCTCCGCCGGGATCCATCTTTGAGGTGGGGGAAGACACCTCGAACAACAGGAGCTGCAAGAGGACAGAGAGGAATCATTTTTCCACATTCATAGGAAGCAAGAGCGCCGACTGAGCATTCTCTGATGGTTAAATGCACTCGCCAGGGGGTTAAATGCACTCGCCCCGGGCGTTCGGGGAGGTGCATTTGTCGAACACTGTATATATATATATATATATATATATATATATATATATATGCAATAACCTGCTCTTTTTACTTTTCAGAAATGCTAAAATTACATTTAGCACTCAGGCATCAGCTCATTGACTTTTATGGGGATAATGGCAGCCATCCTAATTTCAGTCAAAAGTCTATTCAATTAAAAAGTACAAGGAACTCTGTTAAATGGCAAAACAGGTCCATATGAGACCTGAAACGCTGTCTTTCCACTGTTCTTGGCTGCCACATTAAATGGAGAATTGCATTATGAACGTGTGAGTAGGGCTCTACTTTCTATCTCTGTCTTAAAGGAGACCTGTACTTTGAAGATATTGTTTGGGCTGGTAATCTACTCAGTCCAACCAGAACACAATGGAGGTTTGGGCCATAATCTAATTTAGGCTAAGTGAAGTACTTGGGAACACTGTGGAAGTGGGGGAGGGCATGGACTCAGGTCGGGGGAACATATACTTCAAAAACAGAACCATTGTTAATTTCCGACTCTGAGGCGTCTATCTCTGTGGCAGATATTGAGCTGAAACTGGAAACCGAGGCCTGTGTCCTAGCCCTGTCGGCTCGATTTCCATTGGTCAGTTTAAATTTCCCACTCTCCGTAAGCATGCCTCTGTGAGCTGTCCTAAAGCACTGTCACCTCCCATGGCCCTGATTGGTCCATCTCAGGCGAGCCCTCGCTATCTGATTGGCCGGCGAAGACAATCTCTTCGCTCATTGTTTGGTATCCGGTCTTCCATGGTTTCAGATGGATGCCGGGAATGTATGTAAACCGATGCAGATCAGAGCCCCACAGATTAATTGGATATTCTGAGGTTCATACAGTAGCTGGACTCGGTGTCAGAGACTAGAGGGAGATTTAAACCTGCAAGCGAGTGGCTACCAGTCCATAGTACTGGGTTACTCTGAGGCGGATGGATCCTGGAAGACATCCTGGGTGAACTAGCAACGGCAGTGCCCAGCACCTAATAAACTAGGATTCCCCCATAACCTTCTGTTTGGTGAGTTTAAGATTGCTTTGTGCACTTTGTTGTTCCTGTTGGTTCTGGCCAAAGTAAATTCAGTTTATATAATTCCTTTCTTCTGCGTGGTGCTCCCGGTGTACTTGTCTGGTTTGCCGTGACGGTCACAATTAAAAATGCCTGTATCTCAGATCATTCTCCAATAGGGATTCAATTACTGTACAACTGAATCCTACAAATGTCAACCCAATAACATGGTCTTTCCTCTCTAAATGATATATCTTTAGAGCAGTAGTGGTTAATAAGTGGTTGCAGTATGAAGAAAACAATGCACAACACATTGAGGACCCTCTTCTGTTTTGGGAAGCTCCTAAAGTGGTGATCTGAGGTGATATTATTATATCGTATGTTTCTTATCAGAGAAAAAAATATAATGAAAAATACCTGCACTATAATCTAATAATCCTTGAAGATTTTGTAAAATGTAAGAAATCCCTTAATCCTCATAACAAAGAGGAGTATATATCTAGGAAAATAGACCTTGATGCCTTATTACATCCGACTAGCACCCTCTCTATCCACCTTTAAGACCCACCTTAAAACACACCTGTTAACGAAGCATATGAGTAGATCCGTGGCTGATACTATATACCTCATACAGAAACCTTGGCCCCTTGTAGACGCACTTACCAGAACACCCTCCTACTGTCTCTGTACGTTCTTCCTACCTGCTAATTAGATTGTAAGCTCTTCGGAGCAGGGACTCCTTTTCCTAAATGTTACTTTTATTTCTGAATCAGTTCTTCCCATTATGTGTTATTTGTATTATTTGTTATTTATATGATTGTCACGTGTATTACTGCTGTGAAGCGCTACCTGTATGTACATTAATGGTGCTATATAAATAAAGACATACACACATGCGAGAGAATTGATCAATTAAAATGATAGAAATTCAAGGTGTATGTACTGTATTATGGGAACAAAGCTGTGAAAATGTTGGCTAATCTAGTAGCGAATAACCACTCCACCTGCCACATATCGGTCATGAAGTATCAGGCGGGAGTGTGACACTGTGAAAAAGAAACTGATAAGTATCCTCCAAATATACATCAAGATATAAGATAAATTAAAAGGAGGCTCCTGAGTAAGCAAGCATGCGAAACGCGTAGTGTCAGAAGCTACACAGAAACACTGGGTTTTGAGTGCTCAAGAGAACAGCTGATCAGAGTAGAAAGAGAACGGGCTTAATCATAAGCATCGTGAGACCGGGAAGCCGACGCGGGTGGACTGCAGACGCTGTCTGTCGGAAAGTGTCTGGCAGCGGCAAGGCATCACATCCCGGCGGGGTGACTGCAAACCTCTGAAAACTCACTGAGATCTACAATTTGTACTTGCATGCCATGAAGGACTGGGAAAGTGTGAGAGTAACGAGAACTGCGTTCCTTTCCCTGCATAAAAGCTTATTGATTTGCACCGTGTTGTCCCTCTTTTCCCTGCCTATGCCACTCGAATTGGAGAAGTGGTCATTGCAGCTGATTGCACTGGAGTACGAGAGAATCCACCTCATAGATCCTGTGATACAGTCCTGTTTCATTTTTTAGCAAGCTGTGAAAAACGGAGCACTAATCGAGGCACAAATCACTCGGTGGCCCCATAAAAAACATAGTTTTATTCGAGTCGCATGGACAAAAAAATCACCAACATGTTTCGCGCCCACCGGCGCTTTGTCAAGGTTTTTGTCCACGAGACTCGAATAAAACTACGTTTTTTTTATGGGGCCAACATGTGATTTGTGCCTGGATTAGTGCTACGTTTTTCACAGCTTGCAATTTCTGGACTTTTCTCACGGACTGCACCCGGGGACCGGCTGGGATCATTAGAGGACTACAGGCACGCACCAAGGAAGCTTAAAAGGTACTGGCATATGGATTTACACGTGTTATTAGTCCTTTATATTGCCTTATAGAATACCACTGTACAGTACAATAGCCATACTTGTGAGTACTGATGCTTGTCTCACTAGGCTGATATCATATTAGTACACTGAGTACTACAGGTACCTTTTCAACCCTATTGTATGCCTTCCCAGTGGTAACTGTTTTATTACTTTAGAGAAGGGTCTTATTTGCTGAGCACCATTCCCGTTTTTCTGGACTATACTTTGCTGTTTCATTTTTTATTTATCTTATATGTTGTTCTATAATTGTTGGATCCTGATCACTATCTTTTTCACAGTTTTTCATTGCACATTTTTTATCCCATTTGATTTATTCAGCACATCTCGCGCTCCCCACATATCTTCACACATTGTCACCCAGAGCCTTAAGGGGACTCATTTGGGATTTGAGACGTGAGCACTATATTATCTTTTCATTATAGATTTACACATTGTCACACACTGGTATAGATCACTTAATGCTACTGTACAAAGAGCGCCTTTTTTTTGTTTTTAATTTTGGAGTGACACACGTGCACCAACAAAAAATGTGGTTATCTTAACATCCTTTTATGACAGTTTATTTAAACAGGCAGATATTAACCTGGAGCAGCAAAATACATTTTGGAATGATCTGAAACTTCCACATTTATCGGAGAATTCCAAAACGGTATTAAATAGTCGTATTACCTCAGACTAAGTCTACAGAACTATTAAACAATTTAAATGCCTACGGCTCCTGGACCAGATGGATACTCTGTGTTTTTCAATCATGTCACAGAAATAACACCCCATTTGCCAGTAGTTTAATTGCATAACGACTCAGGGAGAATTCCCTTTAGGTTTTATTTCTGCAGTAATTAAACTAATTCCAAAAAAGAATAAAGATCCTGACGAACCGGCTTCTTACCAACTGATCTCCTTTCTCAACCCTGACTAGAACATTTTTGCAAAACTTCTTGCTGAAAGATTAACAAATATATTGGGGCCTATGCAGAGAGCAGCGCTATTTCGAAATTCGCCATTTTTTGGAGAAAATCGCGCAGAAAGCAGCAGAAAATGGCGAGTTCCGAAAAACGCGCCAATTTTTCTTTTCTATTTGTAAAACTCGCCTCGCGGCTGGCGAGAACCTCAATCTCGCCAGTTTTAAAAATATCCTAATGCAGAGAGGCGCGAACGGCATCTAGCGGCTGTTCGCGCCAATAAAATGGCGCGATTGTCTCCGTTTTGCCTCGCCAAAAAAAACTGCCGCTCGCGGCCATTGCAAAGGGAAAAAAAAAGGCGCGAATTTGTTTTAACACATTTCTGAAGCGCGCATCTCGCCAATTTAAACTCGCCACACGAATCCATGTTAAACATAGCAGAATTCGCACTTTTCTGCATATGGAGATTAAAACTCTCCAAAAAAGCTACTTTTTAATAAATTCGCCAATTTTAAAATTCGCTGCTCTCTGCATAGGCCCCATTGTCTGAAGTGGTAGAGCCAGATCAGACCGGTTTCATAAAAGGTAGACATTCTGATATCAATATATGCAAACTCCCTGCTGCTATTCAATATAATGAGTTCCCCTCTGCTATCGATGGTTGTGGGTCTGCATGTGTCTTCAGTTTGGACGCAGTAAAAACATTCAACATGATAACCTGGCTTAATTTATGCCAAGCTCTAAATAGATTCGGAGTGGAAGTAAAGTTTGCTGACTCTCTCAGGGTTATTTATGCCCAATCCAGTGCTTCAATTTCTCTAAATGGTAGATCTTCAGAATCTTTTCATTTACATAGAGGCACTAGGCAGGGATGCCCCCTTTCGCCATTGCTATTTGATCTTGCTATTGAACCTTTAGCAATTGCCTTGAGGGGGTAAATGAAATGACTGCAAATTGGAAACCAAGTAATTAAATTGTCTCTGTGTGCGGACGACCTGCTCTCATTTTGTTCAGACTAATATGGTCACGTACCGCTAATAATGCAAATTATAGAGAACTTCCAAACCTTTTCAGGATACAAAAGTAATTTTACAAGTGCTGAGATTCCTTGGCTTACAAAATTCAAAGGTAATTCATGTGTAACTGCACTCACCCTCCGCACTTCTTTTAGTCTTTTGTTGATTTTCACGGTGCTTGGACAGAAGAGGGAGCGGGACTTACTGCTCTGAATCCAAGCAGAAAAGCACAGATCTTCTCCGCACTCGTCCACATCACTGAATCAGACGTCTCTGATATTCATTCAACATATATTTATTGGAACAGCCAAAGACAGACCATGAAATGGACAGCACAATGTTTCGGGAGATCCCCTTCATCATGTTCAGCTGCCCGTTTCATTGTCTGTCTTCGGCTGTTCAAATAAATATATGTTGAATGAATATTGGCGACGTCTGATTCAGATTCTTTGGCTTAGGAGAGCCCTTCTCTGTTGTTTAAAATAGCGAAAGACTTGATTAAGTATCTAGGCATCCAGTTCCACTTGAAATTACAGAAGCTCTATGATTTAAATGTTACCCCCATCATGAGCAAGATTGATAGAGAATTTGCTGGATGGATTAACCGTCCATTACATAATGTCAGGCAGAATTGCCTTCATCAACATGGTTTCTTTCCGAAAATCTTATATTTGATTCCTGTTCTTATAAAGAAAAAAGATATTACAAAAATTCATAGGAACATTACTCATTTTATTTGGAATAACAAAAAATATAAGATTGGCCTGCACAGACTATATGCAGATAGAGAGGTGTAGATCATCGGGAAGCGCAAACCATGAAAGACAGAAAAAAATCTGATAGTGCAATATACGTGATAATTAGTGGAGTGATGTATATACAGGAATCTATGTGCAGGGTACTCACAAGTGTAAAGTGAGTGGTATTCACATAATGGTATCTTTGACTAACAGCCCACCAGGAAAGGTAATCACAAGGAGCCTCAGGAGACCTTAATAGGTGACAAAGGAAACGGACATAGTGCAGACTGTATGACAATTTATAAAAGGTAAGTGGTAAGGGATACACTCACATGGTAATAAAAATATTCAAGCATATAGATCCTGCGAACTGGATCTCGCGGGCAATTTGATTATTGATCTTTCTGCTCCCCTGTGTCTCGGGCGTGCGTGTCACTGGTGCGTCTCACCGACCCGAAACCGGAACTGACTCATCCGCTCGCAGGGGCTCCAAACGCTTGTGGATCTCACTGGTCAGCGTCCTCTGTCACTCGAAGAGTGACGCTGACCAGTGAATCACCACAAGCGTTTGACCCCTGCGTAGCGATGACATCAGTTCCGGTTTCCGGGTTCGGTAAGACGCACCAGTGACACGCACGCCGACACAGGGGAGGCAGAGCTCACACACTCAACTTGCCGAATCCCGTTCGCAGGATCTATATGCTTGAATATTTTTATTACCATGTGAGTGTATCCCTTACCACTTACCTTTTATAAATTGTCATACAGTCTGCACTATGTCCGTTTCCTTTGTCACCTATTAAGGTCTCCTGAGCTCCTTGTGATTACCTTTCCTGGTGGCTGTTAGTCAAAATACCATTTGTGAATACCAACTTACGTTTCCCAGCTTGTAGTGGTACCCTGCACATAGATTCCTGTATATACATTACTCCACTAATTATCACGTATATTGCACTATCAGATTTTTTTCTGTCTTTCATGGTTTGCGCTTCCCAATGATCTACACCTCTTCACCTTGCATGGGATCGTGAGAAGGATCCCCCACTGGGTTATAGCGGCATCCTAATTTGTTTGTATTGGTATCATTTATATTTATTTATTTCACAATAAGATTGTGCTTTAGGCAAGTTGTATTATATTTGGTTATCCTAGAGCGCCATAATTGATAAGTTTGTTTGTTTCACTTACATGCAGATAGAGAACAGGGGGGTGGGGGGGGGGGGAAGTGTCTGAATCTTCCAGTAGCATTAACAAGATACATCAGGGATTGGTTGTTTGAAAATACAGAGTTCGTCAAGTTTAATTTGGAAGGACAGATTGCTCTTCCACATCCCCTGAGGTTCCTACTTTTCTTTAGTAACAATACAAATAAATAGAAGGCAGCACTCAATCCATAAGACTCATTGTTTTTCGTTAATCCTGGCAAGGAACGGAACTCAGAAAACGGAAGTAATTAAAAAAAAAAAGAAATCAGCATTGTAATCTTCAAAAGCGTGCAGGTAGTACGACGTTTCTGTTCTCCATGAGCCCTTGGTCAGCACTTACCTGACAAAGGGCCCATGGCGGCCAGAACTGTTTTGGTCTGGGTCAGCAGATCTTCCAGCAACGTAGGTACAAACTTAAACATTTATTTGCTTTCCTTCAACTGAGACATGATGCGACCAGTCTGGTGAGGGGAAATCCGTCCTTGTCAGAACAATGCCCTCGAGGCTGGTTGAAAGACATCCCTTCGAACAAGATTCACTTTCAAAGCCATCTACAATCCTCTGGTAGAAATGTGCACTACAAATCATCGGAAGCCCATCCTTGCCATATGTCAAATTGATTTCCCAGGTTTATCGGATTTGGAGATCCTGATCGAGGGGCGCAAATCGGGGAGAGTCACAGATTAAGATAGGGAATCAGGAAATTTCTGACTCCAGCGCAATTAAACAAATTCTAACGCAATCCACCAATAATGGGTAAAACATGGGGCTTTAGTAACGCCGATATCTCACATTGCTCTCGGTGCTGCTGAAAGATTTGTAAAAATTGTTGTAAGACTTTAAGGTTCTTAAGTAACATATTAACAGCAAAGCTGTCTCATTACTTAAACGCAATACTATTTGGGTACATGGAGGTTTGGGAAACTATGACTGTCGCAATTGGCGGGGGTGATTCTTTTAGCGCATGTAAACCGATAATGGTGAACTGTGGAAAACCAAAACCAAAGTATATGCCCTGTTCTGAGGGGATTATTACTAATATAGGCTAATGTAGGCTTATTTTTAATTTTTCATAAAAAAGAGACACTTTTGTAGTCATATTGATTTTTATCAGCATGATTGTCTACATTCTTTTGTTTTTAATGCACTGTTTATTAAAAGGAAATTGTACATACACACAGCCCCCCTCTATATGCACACAAACTCAGCAGCCCCCCTCTATACACACAAACACAAACATACTCTGCAACCCCCCTCTATATACACAAACACACTCTGCAACCCCCCTCTATATACACAAACACTCTCTGCAGCCCCCCCCCCCTACACCCGCAAGACACACACACACATCACACAGAGCAGCCCTCCTCTACACCCACAAAACACTCAGCACACAGACACAAACTTTTCTCCTCTGTGTTCTCCTGTGCGGAGCTCTCTTCAGGCAGGGTGGGGGAGGAGTCAGTGCCTTGCTGCTGCCCCTTGTCCTATCAGCTCCCCTGACTGAGAGCTACTTTCACTTTATGTGGATGAGAACTGAAATGCTGGTTGGCTGAAAAACTTGGCAGGGTGTCAAAAATTCCGGGCCATTATTGCATGGATAATGCCTGGAATTTTAACCAATCAGAGACCAGGGATTTCAATAATGCCCGGAATTTACCAGCTTTAGCCTATAATGTCAGTTAATACCTAGTGAATACAGAGTGATGTCGCTCTGTCTTCACAGGATTGTATTTCTGTATCTCGGAATTGTGCTCACAAGAATTGAAGAAATATTCAAAATAAAAAAAAAAATAGAGATATTTTTACATCAATATTCTTCTGAAATGCAGCACTGCTGAATAATACGAATCTGGAGTATGTGGCCGTGATTAAAAAATTTAAATCAAAGAAAGTTTTAGGAAAAAAAGAGGGATTCTCTGATGGGGGTTACCTAGCAAAGCTTCCAGGCGGCAAAACTGGAGCAAGAGAACAGCCCTCGATTGGTCAAAATCCTATTGCTATTTACGGGATTGTTATTCTTTGCTTATATCTGATGCTGTTCTTGCACCAGTTTTGAGAAATAAAAGCATGCAAGGTGGGAAGCTAGGAAATTATAGCAGAGAGGATGGGCCATAGCAGAGCAGAGAGAAAAGAGCAACTACTATTGAGACAGGAGACAGAGGAGAATAGGAACAGGCTTGAGTAGCAGAGAGAAAGGAGTACTACTCAGAATTCGAGCGTGTGGGTATCACTTAGGGGCTTATTCTATGTTCACCGAAGCGCCAGATATGGTCGTTTTCAGACAAAATTCTCCATTTGACATCACTGGGGAATATCGACCGAAAAACTGCCTCATGAGCTATTTCAGTAGATATAGACTAAACCTAAGGCCAGCGGGGCTCGGTGCAATGACATGTATGAGGCCTCTTACCTGCGGCATCTCCTCAGCATCCCGTCATCATGGCACCGCGACATCAGAAAGTGTCGTTTTGCTATGACAACGTGACGTCACGACACCATGCAGTGGCACGTTGTCATGGCAACGGGGCGCCCCGGGGCGTCCCATTGTCATAGCGACAGGATGCCGCATGGCGTCGCACCGTCACGTTGTCATGGCAACGCTACCCCATTTGATGTCTCGTGCCGTGATCAGGGACCTTGCAGGAGGACATGCCACTGGAGAAGTTACAGAGGCCCCGCGCTCTCCCCTGGCAATCAGTTTAATTGTTGTGATCGAAAGAGCACGGGGGCCTCTGTAACCACGGGGCTCGGTCCGACGGCAAGGCCATCAAGCCAAACCCCTAAAGATAATGGGCGCCTGAAGTAAGGTGAAGAGCGATAGAGCCCAGAGGAACGGTGAGCAGTATGGAGAAAGACGGCATGGAAGAGAGCGCAGGGCCAGCAGGAGACAGAAAGATGATATGTGTACAAGATAGACACAAGATATAAGAAGGAGAATAGACATATTAGGAGGACAAATGAATGAGAAGAGACTCAGAGGAGAGAAAGAGAAAAGGAAACTCCTGACTACAGGAGTCAACTAGGCCTGTGTACTGAAGAAATAGTGCGCGAGCATCTTTACCAATTCCTATCAGACGTTTCATTATCACATAGGGCATGAGCGTAATTAGAAAATGTATAGGGAAAAGATTCCCCAATCCGATGCTTCCACAACCTTCGGGGAAACACATGCAGTGTGCGTGGGAGTTTATAATGTATCCTAGTACACACGAGAAGTAGAAGCAATATAACAGTTTGATACTGGAGCCGAGCCCAGAAATGTGTGGATCCATATATTATCCAACCAGTATAAGGAAGGAGGTTCAGAATAACGGGGGAAATGGGCACAACCAGCACGTCCCCCAGGCTCAAACGTCAACCCCCTGATGTTTGAAATAACCCACTATTGTTAATCACACTGGCTGAACAGCCCCCAAAGTATTGCATGAACAAATGTTACTTAACTCACTCCCCGGTACCGGAGCCGCTGGAGGATCCTGACGTCACGGTGAGTTCCTTCATGGTAGGCGTGCTCCATAATTTCTCTTTGATAAAGCACCATCGCTAGTGCGAAACGCGTTAGAGGACTTTTGTTTTACTAGTATGTTTGCTTATGATATTATTTTTTGATCTCCCCGTTCAGCGCCTTTTTCTATCGCCCAGGTGTGCACTGCCTCTCCTTTTTGTATTTTCTTTCTTAATGACAGTAATTAAATACGCTGTTTTGGGGGCAATGGGGCCATCAAATTGCAGATTACCCTTTTTTTTTGCTTGCTCTGTATTGTTGGAAATTAGTATTTCAGGAGGATTCGCTGAGGACTTCCTAATTCCTGCATGTAGAGCATGTGCCCTAATTGCTGGTTGTAAATACACTGATTTGATAGATTAGGATACTCTTAGGAGTCCCAGAAGTAGCACAGCATACTGTATGCATAGCAGAGAAAGGCAGACTCAATAAAAGGTAATCTTGTGCAGCCATACAGTATATCCTCTTGGCTACTAAATCTGCCCTGCCTAACACATAAACCCTGCAGGTACCAGTGCAGGTAGTGTTGGGGTTAATCTGGGTTTTCCCCTGCAGTAATCAGCTCCATTGAGTGACGTGGAGGGGGGGTGGGAAGGGGGCTAGGGCCTGTGTTCATCCTAATCAGGGGCTCAGACCTTCCCCCAGGGTACAAAAGGGTCTGCAGAGCCTAAATTTAGTGGTTCTGGGTCTGGTAGGGATCGTGAAGAGTTTCGAGTGTTAGAGAGACCCTCTCCTTCGGGGGAGTGGGGTTCTACTCCTTATTCCACAGGGAATAAGGGAGCTAAGGATAGACCCTTGGGGCCTCAAGCTCCCTGAGTTGATTCCAGGGACCATGGAAGAAGTGTACCTGTTGTATGGTGATGAAGAATAAAGACAGGTTCCTGTTTTATCCTCCTGCCTGAGAGTGCAGTTGATCAGGGGGAGTACTGAAGGGTTTTCCTGCAGGGACTGCACCCAGTTCTGCAGGGCCTGCAGGGAATGGAGGCGCTGCACCGAGTAAAGAACTGAGAAGAACCCTAAAGCATGTCCTGGTCGTCCCCACTACCACCGGCGAACCCTCAGTATCCTGTAAGCCTAGCAGGTGAGCAGCACAACAACACCAGGTAGCAGTGAGATCTCCCAGCGGGTGGGGGAAACTCTGTTACACCTACAATCAGAATAGGCTCACTATCACCATCTAAATGAGAACTGGATATGAAAAATCCCACATGACCTGAAAACAAGAAAATGATATAATTCTAATTTGTAGAAGCAGGGACAAGAGAGGGAGAGGCAAGGAGTGTGTAAAGGGTAGAACATTAGGACACAGGAGGGGTGGTGCCGGAAGAGGGCAGAGAAGAGAAGGAGCAGAGGGCAACATTTAAGAACGGAAAGAGGTGGCAAGTAAAGAGAGGTCTGAAAAAAACAGGAAAGTATCAGAGTAAGGCCGATTCCATGGTGGGTGGGCACGCGACCGTGCGCGTGGTTTCTCGCGCGCCTCTAGCTGGAGCTATTTGTGCCCTTTAGGTGGACGTGACGAGGGGGCGTCAGGGGCGTGCCCTGGGCATCACAGAGCTGGTTTGCCCTCATTGGGATGACCCGGCTGTCGTGCGACAGAAACAAATTTGTTTCCTCACGCATTGCGAGCATCGGCACTTCTCGTTGCGCGTGCAGTCACGCACTCTAAGGACAGCCTCATAGAGGCACTGCATTTTGATCTCGCCGCACGCGCTTTTGCGTGCAACGCCGCAGTAACCATGGACGCGGCCTAAGAGAGAGAGAGATAAAAAGCACAGAATATATGAAAAATACCAGAAGAGAGACAGTCAATATAGAGTCACAAGAGGATGGGTTGAGAGGTGGACAGAGGGGGTCAGAAAGATAGAGATACACACCTGAGAAGGAAAGAGAGGACATGTAAATAGAGGAGGGGAATAAGCACAACTGAAAGGCTAAATGCAAAGAGGGCAAAGTGCACAGAGGAAAGGGACCAGTGAGAAATGCAGAGCATGAGAGAGGGCAGAGGAGATGAGAACAGAGGAGAGATAGAGAGTGCTGCAGGAATGACAGAGGTGCAGCAGAGAGACAGGAGATATAAAAACAAGGGGGAAACGGGGAGAGAGGAGGGAGGAATACACATGTAAGATAACTGGTATATACAGGGCAGCCAATAACTATCCGGGACTTTCAAGACTAGAGTCTCCACCGTGGCCCCAGGTTGTTGAGTGAGGGGGAGGTGTCCTCTACCCCCCTGTCTGCGGCTCTGCGAGACCCCCCTCTTCTCTCTTATACATTTCCCTCTCTCTCACCTTCTCACTCTCCCCCATCACTCTCTCACTCACCTTCTCTCTCGCTCTCTCTCTCACACACTCACACCCCTCCCTCCCCACCCTCTCTATCCATCTCTCCTCTATCCCTCCAACTTCTCTCACTTTCCCAGCCAAGTGTCTCCCACTTCAAATTCAATACTGTAACCGCTGGGGCGTTTCCCTCTGCCCGGAAACCAATCGTACTCAATATTACTGCAGCATTATACAGGGATCCAGTACACAGTCTGTTAATACAACAGATCTTCAGGGATGGAAGAGCGCAATTACTGCAGCATACAGTAGTGTGCTGCTGGCGGTTTCAGCACTGCGGGGTTACTAGATGCTCCTCTGAGCTCTGAGCCCCTATAACATAATGAATACTACATATACCATTACAAACAAGCTTCCACTACACTGTTTCCTTTGTTTCTCAATAAATTCACCTGGGACATGTTGCTGTTTTATACAAAATGTATAGATCTCAAGGGAATATTCTATAGAGCGCTTGGCGATAGAAAGAAGCCCTAAGGGAAGGAAAAAAACGCTGGCCTCTGCTGTGCAATTGTGCCCAGTGAATGACTGTGTGAGTCTGGGACACTCATTGCATTCTACACAGTACACTCCTTCTCTGTTTACAAAGCAGACATTCCCAGGAACAGAACCAACATTACTGCCCCCCTCCCTTCTCGTAGAAGTCTTTCCATAGATCTTTAATTTGGACATTTCTAAATGGAACCGACCCTTGTTATTATTCTCACTTTCTGTCCTTCCCTTTCTTCATATCTTTCTCTTTACTATTTCATAGTCTATGTTGTCATTTTTATTTCATATACCTGCTGGGGCAGGCAGGGACCATTTGTCCGGGCCAAGGTGGTGGAGGGGGGGGGGGGGGTCTGGCCTGCAGTCTGAACTGGAATTTAGGCCCCAACTTCTTTTTAGGCCACCTAGCTGGGTAGGGTGGGGCCAGAGCCTGCACCTCTGCTCTGCAGGTAGGGTGGGTGAGTGGAGGGAGGTGGGGAGAGTGAGAGAGAGGGAAACATGGAGAGGGGGAGGGAGGGAGCATGTGAGAGGAGAATGGGTAGGATGGGAGAGAGGGATGGGGAGATGGGAAAGAGGAGCGAGGGAGGGGAATGATGAGAGGAGACGGATGGGAAAGAGAGAGAAGGAGAGAGGAATGCATAGATGGGGGGACAAGTGAGAGAGGGGGAGAAAGTGAGAGGGGGAAGTGAGTGAGAGAAAAGAGGAGGAAGGGAGATGCTAAAGGGTTATGGACTGGTAAAGAGGAGTGATAGTAGAGAGAGGGGCATGAGACAGATGAGGATTGGGGGATAGGGAGGAAGGAGAAAGAGGAGAGAAGAAGTGGAGGGAGAAGACAGATGATGAGAGATTGTCGACGACTTTTCGTGCTCAGGATTTCGACCCGTATCTGATTTGCCTGTGAGAGGGACAGAGAGAGAGCCAGAGATTGAGAGAGAGAGAGAGGGAGAGATCTCTCTCTGCGCCTCTCTCTCTCTCTCTGCGCCTCTCTCTCTCTCTGCGCCTCTCTCTCTCTCTGCGCCTCTCTCTCTGTGCCTCTCTCTATCTGCGCCTCTCTCTCTGCGCCTCTCTCTCTCTTCGCCTCTCTCTCTCTCTTTGCGCCTCTCTCTCTGCGCCTCTCTCTATCTGCGCCTCTCTCTCTCTCGTGATTTCATCTGATATCTTTGTGAAACCAGTTGGAATAAAAAAGCCCTGCTCTTCAAGATTAATGATATTAATTACCACTAACCTCTCCTAATACCTCTTAGATAAATACATTGGACCCCGCTGGTTGGAACAGTCAACACTGAAGACCTCGCAAGAGCTTGCTTACTTCTATGTTATCCCTAACGAGACTGATCTCTGTACGTCTGTACTAAGATACCCAGCATTATTATACGGTCCAGCACGTCTCTTTGTAAGGAAAGGGGAGAGGGAGGAGGGGGGAGAAGAATTTCCTCCCTATGAACATGAATTGCTGCTGTAAAGTGCAGCATTTCAGCCTCTCCTGCCAGTCCCCTCTGAGTCACTCGCTCTCTGCCTCTTGTTTTTAATGGAAGTTTTCCATGGAAACCCACACTGAGCAGCACCGGGAACTGCTTTAAATGTTCTGAATCATTCAGCCACTCAGCCAAACGCTGGCAGATGGCAAAAATAACTGATGTGACTTAGTAACATCTGAAAGGCTTGTGACAAAAAAAGGTACCCAGGTCCCGTAACCCCTTGGCTGCCAGAGAGAATTTCAACGCAGCAATGCATTGCAGTCCTGCATGTCAGCCAAGGGGTAAAGGACGTGGGTCTCCTAATACAATCACACAGCAGGACATACCGGAGGTCTCTTCCTTTTTGCTTCTAAGCTCAGCCTAAAACTCTGGAGCTGGTCCATGCGTTGGAGTTTGGACACATTCCCGGCTCAGAGGAAGTTAAACGTGTACATTAGTATTTCAAGCACTCTGTGTCCTCTCTGAATGGGGGAAATTCAGCTTCTAAACGACAGCTACCTGCTATGAATACCCCACTGATCTGACCTGTGCTACTGTGCTGGTTAATATTCACAACATCAGCGTTGGATGGAAATAAAAATGGCATTTTAACAAAAAAAGTGCCCTGCTGAGATTTGCTGCATTTAAGTCTGTGGAATCTGTTCAATATATACGTGAGTTAACACACAGTTAAGGATGTCAGCTTCAATACAAGTCAATGGAGGTTAGTATATGCATATCGTTATTTATACAGCGCCATCCATGTATATAGAGCTTTAAAGCCGTAATAGATGCAACAATATGACACGGGTGTAATACATAATGCACAAATACAGCTCAACCCCCTTATAACGCTGTGCTTGGGGTCCAAAGAATCACATCGCGCAATGAGCGGATCGCGTTAGAAATAATGTACAATTGTATGTATTGTATAATAAAGTATTTCAGATCCCAATAATCGTGTTGTAAAGTATTCATAAATGCGTAAATTGGGAGCCACGCTTGCATCGCGCTATAAGCGGATTCGCGTTGTAACGGGATCGCCCCTTCCCCGAAGAGCTTACAATCCAAATGGTATGTAGGGTGAACACAGAGAGTAGGAGTATGCAAGAGGTTCTGAAAATGGCATGTGTAGCGCTGTGTATCGTTCACTGTGTGTTAACAGGAGGGTATGAGACCAAAGATCTGCGACACTGACTCAAAGTCAGTGAGAGTTGCAAGCTATCCCGGAGACACAACGGTAATGCTTGCAGCCCTCTACTGAATATCAGTGTAATACAGCGCAGCATGTTATAATGGTGGCTACTTATACAAGAGGGGGAGGCTCACTTGTAAATGAAGTATAACTACTTTCTACTTACAAGCTTACACTTTTTAATCCCAGCCTTTTCAGCTCGGAAAGAGTTAGAGAAAGGGAGTTATGTTAAAAAGCGTAATTTTTGGACTGTAGCAGAAAGCTTTTAAAAATTGCGCTGAAGCAGCTTTTCTGCTACTTGTGCTGCAATATACTTTTTATAATGACATATTGGCAAAATGGCTTCACTTCAGTTTCCACTTTGGATGTCATGGAGCAGATAGTCCTTCCTGATATACAGTATGTGGGAATAAATACAAGTGCACAAAGTGTTGGGAGGAAGACATAGGTTACTTCTCCCCTCCAAATACAGTAAAGCAGCTAATAACCAAGCCAATTAATCCTACATAGGAAGCAGATATGTGGTTTAATGTGTGTATGCGGGGAACATATGAACCACAGTTATCTAATCTTTTGGGGTCTTCATACTAAAGTCTCCTGGCTGCAAAACTGGGGTAAAACCAGTGCAAATTAATTGCACCAGATTAATCAACGGAAAAAATGAACTTGCTTTCAATGTGATTCTCCTATAAGTAGCACCGTCAATGTTTGCAGTGCTTTCCAGAATAAGCAAGACAGTATGAAGGGGGGAGGGTGCATGCATTCACCCATATCCCGGGTCAGTAAGGGGCTAGGCCTCCCTACCAGCAACCCTGCTGTGTATGTCCTGCACCTCCACTCCGCCTCGAAGCCCGAACAGGCTTCTGGCGGGCCCATCCACGGGGCTTGTCTCAAACTTCTGTTCCCCAGCTGCTGTCCCTCTGGGCTGGGGCCTCCCTTCCGCGGGGGCTCCAGCAGGACCACTGCAGGGGCCGCAGGTAAGCCCATGCAGCACCTTTGTCCTCTATGATACACCTTTGTACACTATGATACATGCCCCCAGGCCCATTAGTCCTTGAGAAAGCGCCAGTCCGGTGCGAAACGCGTGGGAGGAGTTTTTTTTCTCTTTTTTGTCCTTTTTTGCTCAGTGTTTTTTTAACATGTAATCAATAAATCTTTTGTTTATTTTCCAACTTTCTGGTGAGTTCCGCTATTTTCTATGGGTTTGCAGCCGTACCAATCTCCTGCTTTTTCCCCATTGCCTCCTAATACCACACATACCTTCCTTTACCCCCTCCCGCCTCCCCCCCCCCATGCCCACACCTCTTTTTTTCCTCCCTCCTGGTTCATACTCTCTCCACCCCCTCAACCACACCCAGTGCACGAAGGGGGGGGGCAACTTCTTATATTTTTCCTGGGCCCAACGATTTCTGTTGGCGGCCCTGTATGCACAGCAGGCAATACTAAGAGAGAAGAAGTTAACAGGTGGATAAAGGGCCATTTGAAACGCAATGATAATATATACATATGGATATACACATAACCCTGCTGTGAACCATAACAAGAGCATCTGGGACAAAAAGGGGTTAACTGCATAGCTTCCTGCCCCTTATCAACGGGACTCTCCGAGGTAGTGAGGTAGTGAAGCGGGGAGAGAGGTGGAGTGAAGGGGACCTCAGCCAGATGGCAGAAGAATCACTCTGTCCCCTGGCACCGCTTCTGCACACATGGTTTTCATAAGTGCAAATGGATCCCAGAAACTTGCTGGACGGCTTTTATTCTTGAAATCAATGCTCCTGACTCCTCTTCTCTGGAATTTTTTTATACCATTATTTCACAACCAGCTGAATTGTGCAACTTTGTTGACACAGTGATGTTAGGGCGTATATGATATTTTCTCCGTGGTCTGGGTCAGTGCAGCTTCTCCGGGTGGGGGGAAGCTACAGGAGTTCTCTGCAGAAAGTGTAAGAGGTAAGGCATCAGGAGAAGCCCTGCAGGGGATGTCTGGGGCACCATATGACTGGATACCAAAGGACTACAGGAGAGCAAAGAGATGGTTCTAACCTTTGAGACATGCCTGCACTAGGTTTACAAGGGCCTGTGGGTAAAATATCCGTGGCTGTAAATGTATATTTCAGTAACTTGCATTAGTCAGAGAGGGAACCCCATAGCACAGAATTTATCACCGTACTCCAAGATCCGTCTATCCCACGACTACTGGATCGTGTGTTTATTATGGGGTTGGGGGGATGGGATTTGGGAAGAATGGTACCCAACGCTGACTCCAGCAGGGGGCACAACAGATACTATCAAGGAAAAAGTGGTGTAATTCTGGGGTAAAGAAAATGTTGTACCATATAAGATGTATAAGAAAAAAATCTAATGATTTCAATTGATCTTTTTTACTTTCATACATACTGAATGCTGCAGATTTGTTGGCCCCAGAGCTGCACTAGTTTTGCCCTGATACATATGGGCCGCAGACTTTAATGTTATGTGAAATATATGACAAAGGGTGATTTTACTCAGTGATGGAGGTGTTATGGTATTGCCAAGTATCACTGCTTTCCCCCCCCATTTACAACCCTTCTGTTTTTAACGATTGCTTTTTTATCTGGCATAAATATTACAGAATATTTTTAACGTGGGATCAAAAAGACTTGCCCCCTTCTTTAAAACCCTCTTCTATAATCACATACAGCTCATCGACCACCCAGTGTACTTGTCAATACCGTCTTTAGTATAATTTCTTCTGAGAACATTGTAATAGGAAGAATAGCTTTCTGCTCAGAATCTGCCAACAGAATGCCACGGGACCTGTGAAAGCTCCCTTACTGTATAATGCAACGGAAGGTAAGTGCTTCTTACTGTTATTATTTACACATGGTCGGGGCTAACCCCGTTGCTGCCAGTTTAGGCTGCGGCCCCGCTGGCGCTGACCGCGCTCATGCTTGAGAGCGGTGACGTCACCAGCTCTCCAAGCATGAGCGCCGGGTGTCCAGTCTATTTTGCAAGCGTGCGCAGGGGGGGAGAGGGGGGGCCGTTTGCGGCATGTTGAGCGCGCTTCAAACTCTCTTTTTTTTGTCTCCCCAAGCGCCAAGCTGGGGAGAGCGTGCGTGCCCGTGCATGAGCGCGTTCGCACCGCGTGAGCAGGAACGGGACAATTTAATTTGCAGGAACTAAACTCGGCAAGCGCCGCGCGCTCAGCGCTAGCGTGGACGCAGCCTTAGGAAGAACTAATCTGTTCCTACTATGTACTGTATTGCTTGGTGCCTTTCTGCTTTTAGAAAACCAAGCTATCACAATACAAAATATGTTCTATTCTTTGCTGGTTGGACATGAGCAGAGTGACTGTAAAACAATGTCGAGGAGAATATCTTCCCAATGAATGAAGGACGTGGGTCATGTGAGAGGTGAGTGTTCACAGTTGGCTGGGGGTTTACCCCACACCACTAGCACGGACTCTAATTAAAAAAATATATATACTAAACCTGTTGAACAATAAGGGAAAGAAAACCTATTCGGACATATACTGTAAGGATTAAACAATATCTCTATTAAAAAAAAAAATGCAAAGGTGGGGGAGCCTTTTTAATACAACCCTTTTTTATTCTGTAAAAAACAGTGAAACTGTAAGTTTGTTAATAAAAAATGTGTGTGTTACTGCATGTTTGTGATAGAAAAGTACTGGTGCTATGGGTTTTTTCTTTTAAAATAAGAAGGGGGTGATGCTCAGTACCACCTACTGTAAGCTCTTCGGGGCAGGGGCTCCTTTTCCTAGTGTTACTTGTATGTCTTAAAGCACTTGTTCCCATTATGTGTTAAATTATGATGTCACGTGTATTACTGCTGTGAAGCGCTATGTGCATGGATGGCGCTACATAAACAAACATAGACTTCCATCTATTCCCATTACACTTTGACCTCTGCTGAGAAAGATTTACACTGCAGTGGTGACAGGATGAAGGAGCTCTCAGCTGGGACTCTTGTGTCTCAGAACAGTAAGAGATTATGTGCTGTGGGATCAGGGAACCGGCACATGGCCTTTTACTGCTCAGGGAGGCAGGGGAATGCCTTACACAAGAACATACACGCCGGAGAATGGATGAGCTTGCATGGAAGTATCTGGGATCGTGCGCTCACTGCACCTGCAGGATACCGCTGCTCAATATATCAACACAGCATCTGAGAGAGGGTTGGCCTCTGCTAACTGCATCTCCTAAAGGAATCAAAGCATCACTGCTGAATACATCATCTGTTTACCAATTGCTTTCTACTCCATTTGGAATGCTAATTACATCCCTTTGGGGTCTCTTTTGACTGCGTCATCAGGGGGTATCGGCTCACCGTTGAGTCTCTTACTTGTATATAACTGAAGGCTGCCTGCAAATTATATCACGAAGGGATCTCTACAAACTCTTATGTTAAGAGGATCTCTCTTTAGTATACTGTGTCAGCAAAGGGTTTCTGCACACTACATCACAAGGGGATCTCTACTCACACTGCATCATAAATGAGTCACATCGTCGAGATGGAGATATCTGTTTAATATCCAGCAGGTGACTACTTATACATCTGTAGAAAGGGGAACTGGCGCAGAATCCAATGAAGTGGGTCCCAGGGTTGAAGAAAATACTTTATTAATAAAATTCCATGTAACAAACGGAGGAGAGCACCCTCCTACGTGTTTCGTGTACGGTTGTACACTTTATCAAGGAGTGATACTCTCCGAGAGGGTGCTCTCCTCCGTTTGTTATATGGAATTTTATTAAAAAAGTATTTTCTTCAACCCTGGGACCCACTTCATTGGATTGTGCGCCAGTTCCCTTTCCTACAGTTGACTGCTATCACTTGGCTGCACGTCCTAAAGGACTTTGGAACAGTGCGGTATGTGAGTATTTTTCATTCTGTTTGGAGGGGGACCATCCCTTTTGAGGAGTCACAGGGGTTTCATCATTCACCCCAACTTCAGGGATTATTTGGCCCCACAGAGACGGTTATTTCTCACCAGCCTGATTCCATTTTGTCAATTTCATTATGATCTACAGTAGCACTGGAGCGCAGTTGTCACTACAATTTCTATGTGACTACTTATACATCACCAGAACTGCCTGATACTTTACCTGCATCACAGATAACGGGCATCCGCTAATCAATTAGTCTCTCTTTTTCCGATATACAGGGTCTCCGCTGAGCGCACCCTACCGATATGTCTCTTATAATTAGATCATGGGGGTTTCTCTGGGAAATACATTACGAAGGTATCTTCATTCAGTGCATCACCAGTGAGGTTTTTGCTCAATACAAATCTGAAAGGTCTGTAATTTTCCCAGCAGAATCCAGAGTTTTCAGTACTCATTTTACACAGGTGTATGTCATTGGCGTTAACCTCTGGGAACATAACGTCCATTCTGGATTTTGATAACATCACATTATGAGCCCTGAGTTAACAGAGTTTTGTTTATCTAGGCCTAATTAGGTAAAACAATGACATACACCTGGAAACCGCTCAGGACGTTTCAACAATACAGAAGCTGTATTGTTGGCTTTTAATGTGTCAGAATAAATATTTATTTGTATTTGTTCATATATCGACTGTCCATGACGTGAGTATATGATGTGACTATATGGCTTCCCAGTAAACTACATTTCTTCAGTGACACGTGTTTTTCAGACCGCCATCCAAGGAGAAAAGAAAATTATGTCCAGTTACCATGGGATTAACAGCGAAACCTCAATTTATAAGGAAAGTATCACCATAACGTTATATATATATAATCATCAGGTGTAGCAAAGAATGACAATTATATTGACTTCAAGGAGATCCCTTCTCTTATAACTCTAGTGCTGTATTTTCGCCAGTGGTGTCGGAAATACTTTGATACTTAGATCTTCTGAAAGCTAGAACAATTAGGGTAAGTTTTACCTTTCTCCTTGGCTCCTCTTGAGACCTCCTCTTGTTGTACTCTTTTCTACAGCACCTGGAAGATCAAGGGGGTCACGTACCAAGGGAACTTTGGCGCAAAATTGATGCAAATGGGTTCATTTTCATCAGTTGTCTTTTTGCGTCACTCAGTGTCAATTTAGAAAAGGTCCTTGCCTCAAGTTTTGCTCCATGTGTGGGTCAGCTTGCGATTCAGGGAATGCACATAGGGCTTGGGAGACACACAGATTATTACTATTATTCTCCACCTTTGTACGTCACTCTTTTTAGCTCTGTGTCTGTGATTCCTGAACAATCTGGAGAGGGGAAGAGAAGAATCTAGAGAGGCGGAGAGGGGTTGTTTTTTTCTGCTTGCCTGTCCTAATTAAAAGTGTATTAAAAGGGGAGGTAAACGACTATTGTGACAAGTGTCTTAAAATACATAAATGTGTGGTATATAGTGTGTGTGAATATTAGTGCACTAATATAAACAATATATATGGTGATACCAGTTGCAATTTACAATCTGTAATCGGGAAAGCTACAATTGCTGCTGTAGAAGGTCCCCCCCATTAAACTTTTCCAAAGCCTTTGACCAAAACTCCAGCACAGATGTGGCCAGAAAACAAAGCAAAAAAAACAAAAAAACAAATACAGAATACTGAAGTATGTTCAAACAGAAAGGCGAGGGAGTGGATGGAGCTTTCTTCTCCTGCTCTACTTTACCTACCTACTCATTGAGTATATATAAGAAGCCTATTGAGCCACAGTGGTCAACTGTTAACTATCCATTCCCTCACCTTTCTGTTTGTGTATCCTTGAAGGAATGTGGTTGTTCCCTGTTGGAAGTTGAGTGATCGCAACAGTTGTTTTATTTGTCTGTGTATACCTACCGACCTATACCATTTTTCAGTACTATCTACTATTTTTAACACCAATTAGTGGTGTAATATTATTATTGTGTGTTTTGTGACTGGGGAGCGCCAAATAGTCATATCTTTCACCCTCTACTGAAGTATGTTGACAAGAATGATGGTTTCTTAAACATAATAATTGTCCACTCCCATTTACTCTTATGTGATAAGGGCCTAATATTAATACCGCCTCCAGTAAGGTCAGGAATCGACCAAGGTTTGGGCCATGAGGAAAACATTTTCTGAGTCTGCATTCTATCTTCTCAAGGTTATGAGTGTGTATGAGTGGACATATGGGGAAGTAGGTGGGTTCTTGTATGTGTGTATGGTGATCTGTTTGCAGGGGTGCGCAAACTGGAGGGCGCGCCCCTTCAGGGGGGGCGGGAGATTTGTCTGGGGGGGGGCGTGGGCGGTTGCAGAGGCCCCGCGCTCTTCATTTCAATGAAATTCCAGGGGATCGCATGAGGCCTCTGCAACACTCTGCTTACCGTGATTCAAACGCTGTGACGCATCTCCATGGCAACGCGGCGGTAAATGATGCCGCGGGGTCACGTGATGGGATGTCACATGACCCCGCAGCGTCATTTGACGCAGCTGCAAGGTAGGAGGGGGGAGGTTTGTTCACTGGGGCAGGCAAGACAGGGGGGCGCAGCAGCAAATGTTTGCACTCCCCTGTTTTAGTGTGTAAAGATCAATGGGTCTCTGTTGTTGTAGGAATCTATAAGTGTTTTGGGGGGAATCTAAATATGTGTGCATGTCTGTTGGTCTGTGTGTGTGTGTGTGTCTCATCGTGGTTGGTAGGTTTAAGTTGGGGATCCATGAGTGCAAACTGGGAATCAGTGGGTGTGAAAGTGTCAGATGTGTTGGAGAGAGTGTGAAAGTGTTGAGTAAAATGTTTGTGCAGGCGATGTGTTTATTCTGCTCCTGACAATGACACGGAAAGGCTGGATATAGTGAATTTACAGCAGCTTTAATGTATCTATCTGACATGTTTCTCTTTTTCTCTGCCCCTTCTAGATCATTTTGTCCCTGCTTTTTCTCTTCCTCATTATCTGTATCTCCTAACAACCCATATATCATTCCCGCCCTTCAGCAGTGCTCTCCTTTCTCTCTTGACTTATGCCTCCTTTATAACTTATCTTTGACCATTCTGTTCTTGACCCTTTCCCTGCCGTGGCATCCCACAGCGCATTGCAAAGTAATGTGCTGCAAGCCGCTCTGTCAGTGAAATGGTTGGCAATTAGTAAGCAATGCTATCCCACAGGACACCTTCTGGCACCGAAAGACACCAAGGTGGCTTATGGAATAGCATTGCTAAGTAAGCATGGGTCCATGTCTCTTTCTTTCCTTTTCCTCCATCCTACCTCCCTTCAGTCTTTCTTTCCTCCCTGAGAATCGCAACTTCCAGGAGAATACAGCCGAAGCACTGTGCAAGTGTGCAAGAGAGCGAGGAGAGATGCCGGAGGTGCAGGCTGCATGCCAATGACACCAGGCTGATCTTAGGTCTAATGGGGAATATGAATAAGTTTTTTTATTCTGCGGACAATGTGAATGCATTTCTGCCGAACCCACTTCTAACATACTAATATACTACACTAGTATACTACAGCTCAACCCCTTATAACGCTGTGCTTGGGGTCCATAGACTCACATCGCGCTAGAAATAATGGACAATTGTATGCATTGTACAGTAAAGTATTTAAGATCCCAATAATCGTGTTGCAAAGTATTGATAAATACGAAAATTGGGAGCCACGCTTGCATCGTGTTATAAGCGGATTCACGTTGTAACAGATCGCGTTATAACGGGGTTGAGCTGTATATACACGTTCTATTGTCTACGTCCATTTCTCTTTCAACATTTCCACTTCCTATACTACAATACAATGCTTGGGAGTTGGGACTAATGTATATGGTTTCTGAAAAGGAGCAGCACAGAGATAATAGCCAGTGTTAGACATCAGTGGGGCTAATAACCATACTTTGATTTTTAAAATGTATTTACAATTTAGTGCATGTGACTTAATGAACTCTAATTGTATTTTATAGCATACCATTTGATATACATCGGGGGTTATGTGTCAAGGCAAATTTGGAGCAAAATTGACACAAATGGTGTCCCTTTTCATCTTGCATCTCTTTGAGTCAATGTGTCAAGATCTTTGCTCCCAGTGTTTGCTGGGCGTGTTTGCTTGCGATTTGAGGAGTGTCAACAGGAGGAGATAGGGAGGAGTTACAGTACGATGCACAGATTATTCATGTTTCACAGTCGGCATCTTTGTGAGTCCCTTTTATTCTGTATTTGCCTCAAACAAATCCACCCGACCTTTCTTTCATTTGATGCAGACACAAAACGGAGCAGTGCGTATAAACAAACCATTGTGTGCACTTTGTTTAAGTTGATAAATCTCCCCCATTGTTTTTTTTTAGCTAGCACCACTTTGGACACCTTATATTTAGAGTTGCCATTTCATCGTATTGTTACTATCGGCTACATTGACAAAGTTTGAATAGTTCGTCACATACACGTTTTAAAGGAGCAATCCTAGACGTTCTTTATCTTCTTATTTTTTTTACATGGGATTGAAGCAGGGGGTCTCCGGAGCTGAACCCCCTTCATTTTAGCTCCAGGACCACCTGATTCCCGGGACACTTACCTCCATTGGGGGTGCCGGTATCATGGTGGAGTTTAAAACTCCCTAGTCATGTGTGGCAATAGGAAACCGCACTGGATGATGTCACGGATTCCTATTGGCCGGCAGGAGCTTTGAAAAGCAACCATTATGTGAATCCTGGTTTGCAGAGCCAGAGAGGCTACCGGCACCCCCACCCTTTGTGGAGGTAAATATCTCTGGAAGAAGGGGGTTCTCGTAGCTGAAATTAACATCTTCGGAGACCCCTGCTTCAATCCTATGTAAAGATAAATAATAATAATGGGGGGGAAAATGGCCACCTAAAATTGCCTCTTCAATCTCAAAGAATACAGTTCCCTGTCATTTGTATAAGGTAAAAGTACATGTCCCCAGCAAATTATCATCTATTATCCGTCAATTAGGGGCTTATTGTATACTTTATCAGCCAAAAGCAGACTATTTTCTGACAAAATTCCCTTTTGACCTTAGTGGGGAATTTCAGCCCAAAAAAGCCCAATTGGCCACTTTGGCTGTTATGAACTAAGCCCCTTAAGAAAGCAACTTATTCTGACAATTATCTTTAGGTGGCAATAATGTCGAGTTTCTCCGACTCCTCGTGCGCCAGACCAAGACTATTGGAAAGAAAAAGAGAGGAGAGAAAAGAGCTGGGAATGAACATAAAAATACACAATAACAGAGAGAGGACTCATATTTATAAAATAAACAAAATTGACAGAAAACAAACATTAAGAAAAGTGTCTCCAGCAGTCACAGAAAGCAATACAGTGTTTCAGTGTTGTAGCAAATCTTTATTTCAGGCTGGAGATTTGGGTGGTAAATTTCTGACTGTGGAACGTTGTCAAAATAAAGACTTTTTTTTTTAATCCACAGAAAGTCTGGAGTAATAATTCTTCTCTACTTTGCAGAACAACCAACTGTAAAATCTACACGTGGACACTTGGAATATTATTTTGCTTGTGAAGAGGGGACGATTGTTTGTAGTACTAAAGTAGCTTGTGAATGTGGACTTATCAATTATACAATTAAATTGAGAGCAATACGTTTGCTTTGCACAGTTCATTGTACAATTAATGCAGTAAGTCATTCACACGCAAACAAAAAAAAAACCATTGAGAATATTTGGAAGTTCATTGACATTTCTGAAATGCATCTCACAGCCTCACACTGATGAGACCCAAATGGTTGGAACAGCTGTCTGTGAGTAGGTTTACTGGTTATGCACTTCTTTACCCCAGGCTGTGCTGAAAGGCTGTGTAATGCGGCAGGCATAAGCTTATAGGGCTCAATGTTAAAATGGACATCAAGCAAAAGGTGACACTGTGTGCTCATTTGCATGTCATTACCCAGAATCCCTGGCTGCAGTGGGAGCACTGAATGCTAAGAGATGTTGGAGAAAGGCAGCGTAGTAGACCTGTCTGAGACATGTGATTGGTATTTTTATTTGCTGAAATGCATCAGGAAATGTAATGAAATAAAAATGCTGGATTTCTCCTGCACTGTTTTAGACTAACATTGGGCACATAACTAAGTCTCTGAGCTGGGTGCTGCCCCTAATGTTTATTTCTAATTTGACATCTGGCCAGAATTCGGGAAAAAATACACGATTTTGCTTTGCCAAATAGTTTATCAGCTCAGTGAAAGCAGAATAGACGACACGGCGCTGTCTTTTTCAACAACCGCTCTGGAAAACTTGTTAAAAAATACTGTGCTTTGCTTTCCTGCCTTTCTGCACAGCATTGGTCTGGCAGCCATATTATACCTGTGTAGCACCCTCTAGGGACTACATGTCAGTTAAGGGCCTTGAGGTGTTCTGTGTGGGCTCACGCAGAGTAACGCCCTTCTCTCATCACATGGTATAAAGTGACTTAGCAGGAAAGACGCCCCTCCGACTGCATGGTGACCAGTAGAGTCGCCATCAGGGTGTATATTGTGAGACTAAAGACTCTAGAACTTAGGGTCCGGGGAGTAACAGTTGGAGGAGCCTCACTGTTAATAATGTAAATAAGTTCCTGTGCATAGTTAATGTATAGTGATAATGTCCTGTCCCTGTTTGTTGTTTTGTTGTTAGGGAAAGTGTCCCATCCAGTTAGCGTCTGTAGCAATGGAAGTTCATAAGCTTACAGGCTCCTACAGAGGAAGCCCATGTCTAATCGGAGGCGGCCCTGCTGTGAGCCACCCTGTTGTCTCCGAAACAGAGTGCTTAAGAGTGGCACGAAGTACCTTGCACCGGGGTAGTGATCCCACAGATCATGATGGTGATCGGAACCTAAGATTGGGCCCAATCGATATAAAGAGTTACAGATGCTACGCAGAAGATGACCACTTAAGATGAAAGTCCCAGCAACAAACCTGAGCACCTCCTTAGCACGAGAGAGTAAGAATTGCGTAGGGAAGAAGTAAAGAGTACAAACATGGTTGTTCACCAGTTAAAGTGCATATAGTACCACATTTCTTGATGTGAAGAGCATTAGCAACAGCTGTGAATAAAGCTCTTGTTTGTACAATGCAAGTTCCTGGCACCCTCTACGTCCAACCTGCATGGACCCAGCACCTTGACGAGATATGAGAGACTGAACAAAGCCATGTATATAAGCAACTTTTTAAGAGCCGGGGAAAAAGGGTTACACCTGCATAACTGTAGATGCATTATAAGTTATAATACCTTTTAATGAACTCAAGTTGAAATGTGCCTAATGCATCAGACTTCATCTATAGCCTTCACTGAGGATCCACACGTCTGTATCACATACGTCTCCTTAACATGTGAGGTATGATCTCATAACGTGGTCTGAGTATCATTGTACGTGTGGTGCAATTCTGGGGCAATCAATGGGATATCTGTCCTCTTTAAAATGTGGTGCAATTGTTTTACTCCAGAATTGCACTGTTTTTGCCTTGATTCATAGGGGTTCATTCATCAAAGTCTCCCGGCTGCAAATCCAGGACAAATCAGGTGCAAACACACTGCACCAGATCTATCAATCAAGCAATTCCCATTTGTTTTAATGAGAATGTATTTCCTTAATAAAGAGACTTTGATAAATAACCTGTATAGACCCCAAAACATCAGTATCAGTATATCAATTTGGCTGCTTGTGCTCTACAAAATCAGTAACATAATTCACGATGAATGCTTTATAAAAAAAAAAAACTTAGCGGGAGATTCACTAAGGTCCATGGTGGGGGGGTAACGCATCCGATCCTGTGTCAACTACCAGTGACTTATATAGCAGTTAATGACGGATCAGGTGGGTTAACCTGCTACGGACATTAATGCATCTCAACATTAGAGCGATAATGATCAGCGCACCTCCCAGCTTTAAGATACCGGTTAAATCAAAATCAGCACATCCTTTATTGCATTGATTTCTCTTGGATCTTTTTCTCTGTTGCTCTTGTTCTGTTAGTCACCAGTTTAGTTTTAATACTGGGAGGCTGATAATTACCGCCCTCTTTTTCTGTAATGGGGTCAGATAATTTGTTTATTTTAATGATTTTAAAATATTGCACCAGCAAAAAAATAGGTTTAGTCAAAGGTACAAATCACTACAGTTTTATTTGAAACTTTTGAAAAAAAAAAAAAAAGAAGGATACCACACTGAGGGTCATCTCTTTATTTATATTATTTATTTATTTATCATTTATTTATAAAATATTTTACCAGGAAGTAATACATTGAGAGTTACTTCTCGTTTTCAAGTATGTCCTGGGCACATGAGTTTAAGACAAATAATACATTACATATATCATCACAGCTTACCTTTTTGTAACGGGTCGTTGGCAGCTTGGGACAGAACAATATGCCTTATGCACACTTCCCCAGTTCTGGGTCGCTGCTCAGAATCCATCAAGGTGACTTACAAAGTGAAAGTAGTCCAGCAGCCATTATATTTTAGTATTTGAAAGAAACCGTGATTTATTTATTTTTTAGCCAAATAGACCATCAGGGACTCATATTGGTTTCCATGATAAAAAAATCTATGCAAATAAAATGTATTGGACAGGACTTCTTTTCCAAACATTGAACTGTGCAACCACTTTCATTAGAATTACTGAAATGCTGAATAACTATAATGTGAATTAAATAATATAGTATTATTAATACAGTATGTATTTACAAAAATAGAGATCTAGTTGGTGATACCAACTATTCTCTAACAAGAAGCACACTATTGGTGCACACTGGGGCAGTTAAAACTTAGCAGTTAATGTTTCCACATTTAATATAAGTCTACACATGCAAACAAAGTTATCATATATTGTATAGTGTGTATTTTTTTATGTAAAAAGTGTACCAGGAGGTAGGATGGGATCGCTGATGATGGCTATGCAATTTGTCTAACACAACTAAACATCAGTAACAAATGTCATGTGATGATCATTGTGTAATCTGCTCCAATTTTGTATGGCAGAGTATCCTTTATATAATGTCTGATTCACACAATAATATACTGTAGTTCAGTGTGTGACTGGCTTGTAAGCACAAGGCTCTATTGGTTGGATGATTGTATGCCCTGGTGGCAGTAGACTCCCACATAAAGTGGTTATTTTTGAGCCAATTGAAAACACAGTGTGATTAATATCTCAGTGTCAATCGGTCATTGGGACATCCAGATGGTATAGAATTAGAGCTAATGTGCATAGTTCAGTGGTGATCAACAACACAGCATACCATATTGCCCACCAATAATTAGTATATAAAATTGTGGCTATATACTGCTAACATGTCATACACTGGTCTAACCCACTAAGGTCATTCAGACTAACTAAATATAAATGCCGTGAGTAGCACAGGGCAGCTCTAACATCACTGCATAGTTTTACTCCTGTGCTAGTTGAAATTCATAGACACCTTATGTGTGGGAGACCTAGATTCTAAGTTCATGCAGTATATTTGGTAAGGTTAACTCAATTACTGGTGAGTGGTATGATTGATTGCTCCTGTGTATATTGGCACCCTGAAAGCAAAATATTGCATAGCAGCAGTCTGTCAGGCTGTGTACTGTAATTGGATCACCAGGGTATAGGGTGAGTGAGTTTGGTCTAGTTTTTGTTAAACATACTATGTAAGGTACAGCACAATTGCAGCAATCTGTAAAGTAATACCATTACATTAATGGCTAGCCAGATATCACCACGTTATGCCCTGGTGTTTTAAAGAGGTCTTATGCAATAATGCACACGGCGGTGCGGTTTAACATCCGTTTACAACCTGGCAGAGAGAGCAGAGCACAGTGTCCGATCCTCCTCCTGTGATGACGTCACTGTGTCGTACGCCCAACACGTTTCCCTCCCGAACAGAGCTTCGTTAGGGGACGATGAATGAGAGAGGCAGCTTAATGAGCCTTAAGTAACCCCCCAAAGTCCTGCAGCTGCAAAACCAGGGCAAACACTAGAGCAAACAAAATGCATAACTTGTAATGTCGCCCCCCCTTCGGGAACTACTAGTTAGTATAAGGGGTTAACAGCCTTAATGGGTTAACTGTGTGGGATGAGTCAGGTTACTTCCTCCCCATCATTGTAGGATGACTTGAAGAAAGGATAGCCACTCCCCAGGTGGTCTCGTCATCATGAGGAAATGGGAGCTTATATATAGCGTCCCCAGTGTTCTAGAACCAGGTTCCTTGGGAATGACAGTTAGAGAGGGCCTCACTGTCATATATATATATAGGTTTAAGTGTATAGTTATATGTAGGAGTGGCTCAGTGAGTAAAGTCACTATTTCTTATAACAATGACACTGAGTTTGAAGCAGGGGAACCTGGTTCAATTCCTGGTGTCAGCTTCTTGTGACCTTGGGCAAGTGACTTTATCTCACTGTGCCTCTGGCACCAAATCATAGATCTGGGCAGGGACTGTGTCTGTAACAATCCTCTGTGCTGTGTACTGCATGCTATACTGTCATTGTGAAGCGCTTTGAGACCCGTTGAGAGAAAAGTGCTACATGAAATAAAGTTAATATTAGTATAAAGTTAGAACTAAGGATGTCTTGTCACCTTTATTGTTTACAGTTAGGGTACTATATAGTTAGCCTGTAGTAATGGCCTAAGATTGCTTGCTCAGCAGGGAGCTCTCAGTGTAGAAACTTCAGAGCATAATTCGATCGGTCCCCTTAACAACGTTCCGATCCAATAGGCTTGGATGACGTAGGCAGTACACAGAGTAACGGATAATGATCCCTGATGGATTGAGTATATTCCCATCAACAGGTCCTCAGTAAACTCCCAATCTGATAAGTATAGCTGAAGAATGCTGTTCACAGTAGAGGGATACTGATCCCCAAGATTAAGGTGTGTCCACCATATGCAGGACATTACAGAAGATATGCAAGAGATTGCCAATCTAACCATTACTAGAGGAAACAAATAAAGGTACCTCCCCAGGGTATGAGTGAGAGTTACCAAGGGGATGAAGCCTAAGTACCGCCCTATTGTACGATTGAGAGCTACAGTACCATGGGAAGAAGCACTGAGTAGCCATATTATTTGCCAACAGTTGCCACTGTCTGAAGTGAAGTACGTTATGTATGTAGGGCATTATTAACAGCTAGGAATAAAGCTCCTGTTTGTACTATAAAAGTTACTGGTGCCCCTCGTTATTCTATCTGCATATCCACGCCCAGCCTGCACGGATCGAGCACCCTGAAAAGGTATGAGACTGAGCAATGCCATGTATATATATCCAATCCGATGTAAACATCTTTAGAGCTGGACAAGGAGAGTTACAGTAATAATGCATTAAATACCATTGCTTTTATTGGGATTTTTCCCTCTAATAAATAGGGTGACATTGTTTTGTATTTCTTTTTTATTTACTAAAGTCTACCAGCTTTAAAATTGCTTTGGACTGGTCTATGTTAAAGAGACTAATTATTAAAGGCTCTCAGCTGCAAAACTGGGAGAAATTGGAGATAAACTCAGCACCAGATATATCAAAGAATAGTAACCCTCTAAAAAGCAGTGATGTCTATGAATCAACAGAACAAAAACTGTTGCCAAGAGAGCCCCGCCACAGGTGGGGAGACAACAGGAGGATCCCAGTAGCGTGCACTCATTGCTCATTAAGTAAAGCGTGTGGGACAAATCCATTGTACATTTGATATTGACCTTTTCTATATTGTCATTGGCTACCTTCATATACTGTGTGGTCACCTTACCCTCTCGCGCAGATTCTGCTCCGCTCGTTGCACTGGGAATCAGATATAGAGTCAGTGGAGGTCTAGACATTAGGGCACCTTCCCTTCCTCCTTGCGGTTGAATCCCTTCATCCCCTTGTTTGTAAGGGTGTGTATTTAGGGCCAGTCTTCTAATTTCCGATTCCCCACCCACCGGACATGGCACATTGGTCCCACTCACATTATTCTTAAGCCACCATGCTGGTCTAATTGAGCCATAACTTATGGCCTGTGAGTCGTGTTTGATGTTTGTTTTTTAAATGTGGTCCTTATTATTTTATTTTATTATGAATTGATTTTAATATATATTCATCATCACATTTCAGCTATTTGGGATGTACCCAGTCCCATTTACTGTGGACGTGTATTGAGTACTTTATAGATTGTGCCACGCTCCCACATGGGATCATTGGTCCCACGCACTTTACCTATTGAGCAACGAGTGCACGCCACTGGGTTCCTCCTGTTGTCTCCCCACCTTTGGTGGGGCTCTCTTGACATATTATCCTTCCCAAGTGCCCCTGCTTGTTACACTACTTTTAGATTGAGCAGGTATCTCCTCTGTTATTTTATGTGTCTATGAATCAATGTAGAGTAAAGAGTCTTTAGACGCACTGCTCTGTTGTTTGAAGCAGACCATTACATCTGATGCAGAATTTAAGACTCACACCGCTTTAGATACGGAGGATTTTTGGGGCAAATAAAAGAGGAAAAGAATGTGCACGATATAATCTCTCTCCCCTCCCCCTCCCCACCCCAAACGCCTCATTCTAACACTGCCCACAATGCAGGCTGGGGCAGAGGGGGCAAAATTGGAGGAAAAGTCTTACAGAGGGGCAGGGGGAAAATGTCCCGGTATTGCACCAAAACTGCGATGATAAATAGCTTTGTGCAGCCAGCGGACCTTGAGAAATAGACCCCACATGTTGTAAGGAAACTCATTTGGAAAACATAGGGGGGGGGGGTTTAGCACAGTCTGCTGTCTTCGAAACTGGGGAAAAAACACTGCACTGGAGTCATCAGTCAAGAAAATCCCATCCCTTTCATTAGGAATGCTTTCCTTGGTGAATCTGGTGAAGTTATTTGCCCCAGTCTGGGTGCAAGGAGACTTTGTGTCAAGGCAACAGGCATGCGATGCAGGGTAAAAACAAAAACAAAACAAAAACACTGTACCATACTGTATATATCAAAAGATTTCTTATTGGAATAAATATGATGTTGTCCTTTGAAACATACAGTACAAGGCTATTTATGCTTCTCCGCAAATGCACTACATTTGATTTGATACGTAGGAGGTTATGTATTAAAGCTGCAAATCTGTACTGCACCAGATTGATCAAAATAAAACTATTCCCGGGGGTTTCAATGGGAAACAGTGTTGTAGAAATGTGGTGCTTTTCCCACGTCTGTTTTCGCAGCCAGGGAGCCCACTGGGTCTAAAACCCCAAAGCACGGCAAAATATTTATCAACCAAAGGGAATCACAGTCATCAACAGCAATGTGGCTATGTCCTTGCACACATCTGGGAGGTTTTTTTGTTTGTTTGTTTGTTTTTTCACTTTTGCAGCTGGGAAGCATTAGTAAATAATCAACATAGGGGCTTTGAAACAAGGCAAAGTGGTGACATTCTGGGGCATAAAGTCTGCACCATGTGTATCAAAGGAAAAGTCCATTTGAATTCAATGGGATATATACAGTATAAATATATATATTTTTTTTTTATTATTTTTTTTTTTTTTAAGCATCTGGAGCATTTGTTGACCAAGAATTGCACAACATTGCCTTGATACATACAGTACATATATAAAAAAATATGTTGTAATCACAAAGCCTATTACGTATCTTTAGGCGGTGCAAGGAATTGTCATTATATACCATCACAACAAAAAGAATTCCTGTATTGCACTCTGATTCTGAATTTTAAATGACTAATACAAAATTGTAGACCAATTAAAAAATCATTACAGGGATCTAAGATGACACTATGAATCGCCCAAATATCCTACCAATATTGTGTGTATGTCTTAATGTGAACAATTCTCAATGTTTATATAGTGTCAGCTGTAAAATGAATCTCCTCACTCACGATAGGCACATGATGTGTAATCTTAAAGTGCACAATGCTTGAAACAATGCATTATTTAACACCACATATGATGGTTTATCATCCGATAGGCACAATGTAACCAGTATTTCTTATGGTGTAATACAAAATGCTAGCTCTATCCAGTGTACATACGGCGATCTAGGATATCTTAAAGGTTATTAATTAAACATTACTCTTTGTTTTCACCCTCTCTGTAATGCCTTGTTGTCTCTTGTTCCCTCTTCACCACCTTACACTCTCCTCCATCATGCCCTGCTCCTTTTTGCATTTTCTCTTCCCCTCTCTTTGTACTCCCTGCCTTACTGTGTCTGCTCCTCTCTATGCACACTACACTCCCTCCTCTCCTATTCATCTCATATGTTTCCTCCTCTCCATGCTGTCTCTCTGTTTCCTCCTACTACTCACCTTGCTGACTCTCCTCCCCTCTCTTTGCACTCCCTCCTGCCCCATGTGCACACTGCTCCCCATTCCCTCCTCCTTGTCACCCATCTGTCTCCTCCTCTCCTTGCTGTCTCTCTTCCTCTCCTTGCTGTCATTGCTTAGCAACCCTGAACCTTTGTACGGAAACACACACACACACACACACACACACACACACACACACACACACACACACACACACACACACACACACACACACACACACACACACACATATACAAAGTGCTTAAAACAGTTAAAGTATATAGTATTGAGTGTGTTGGCCTGTAAGGTGTCATTGACTTCCCCAGAGGTGAAACATGAGTGGCGAAATGCGCATCGGGCAGCATGTACAGGGGTTTTTCGTCAATGAGCCAAGTCGTTACCTCGGACTGGAGGCCTACAGTGACCTTTGGGAATTGACTTTATCTACTACCTTAAGCATGATAAGTGCATTCAACAGGGATCTCCACCTGGTATGACTTTCAGTTGACTTTGTATTGTTTGTAACAAGACGTTTGGCCATATGACTAATTTTTACCTTTTTTTTTTTTTAAACTAGCTCAGATATGATTTTCACAATATAAGTCTGTTTATGAAAAGGTGGCAGTTTAGATGATTTCATAGATAGTGGCACAGAAATTGAGATACAATATGGAATTCGGGCTTCTCACTAATTGCTGTTTTAGCCACCTCTCGTTATGACCTTTTTTCCCTCAATATCGTCATCTTGCATTGTGTTTATTAATGGTGCGCATATTTGCAACTGATATCTATAATTGATGGTACATTTGCATTAATGCATTGAATAGATTTGCATTGCACTAGAAGTGATAATAGCAGTTATTAATTCCCACTGCAATATCAAATGTTAAAATGCTAAGACATAGCTAACTTTTAGAGCATCACATATTCAACATATACTATAGAACATTAGCGGTTGCATGAATAAATTAGGCGCTGTGGATGGTGTTAGACAATTGAGAGTTGGAATTCACTGACACCGTACAGCCCAACAGACTCAGGGCTATACACTAACTGTTTAACCACGTTCGAGAAACGTATTATGTATTACACCAGGGGTGCGCAATCTTTCCCCGCTGCGCCCCCCTGCCTGCTTCCCTCCCTGCTCATGCCCCCCTCCCTTATCTTGTCTCCAGCTCTCCTGCGTCAAATGACGTCGCGGGGTCACGTCATTTGGCACTACATTGCCATGGCGACACGTCGCCGAAGACAAGGTAAGGATAATTGCAGAGGCCTCACGCGATCCCCTGACATTTAATTTAAATGCCTTGGGGAAGAGTGTAGGGCCTCTGCAACCGCTGCGCCCCCCTTGAAAAATATTGCGCCCCCCCAGTTTGTGCATCCCTGTATTACACTATAAGAAATACTGATTACTTTGTGCCTATCAAATGATAAGCCGTCTTATGTGGTGTTAAATAGTGCTTTCTTTAAAGCACTGTTCCCTTTATAGTTACACGTCATGTGACTATCGTGTGTGAAGATAGGAATTTTACAGTTGTCCCTAAATAAACATTGATAATTGGGCACATTAAGACACACACAAAAAATTGGTAGCATATTTGGCTGGTTGATAGTTTCAGATTGGATCCCTGTCAAGATTTTTTCATTAGTCTGTGATTTTGTATTAGTAATTTAATAAATTCATAATCAAAGACTGCAATACAGGAATTATTTTTCTTTTTGCTGTGATGCTTTAGTCTGATGCAGCTGTTTGAGATGTTTTAGGCCAAAAATCCCCATTAAATACATTGACATTTCCCCCCAGTTTTTCAGCAAAGAGCCTTTGACAACTTGACCATGCTTTGTTCTGTGAGATTTGTAGCCGGCCAAGCAGCCACAGCTTAAAAAAAGAGGTACACGGGAACTCTGTATAACAAAATACATGCGGGTGCTGGGTTCAGGGGCAGGTCTCCCAAATATCCAGATTAAGAGAAAGGGAGCACTCCAAAATCTTTTACCAGTGGTATAAAAAGTATTTACACACCAACGTTAAATAAATGTTGTACCACTGGTAAATGATTTTGGAGTGCTACTTTATCTCTTCATCTGGTAGCCACAGGACAGACATTTATAGAAACCATCAGATATCTATCAAACATTGTCCTCTTCCTTACTTTCTTCAGTGGCATGTCACGGAAAACCAGAACTCTTTCACGGGAACAAGGCACCAGACAGGACAAAGCAGTTAAATAAAACAGTTTTATTCTGACCCGGAGCCAGCAGACACTGCATAATATCACCAACAGAGCTAACAATCACCAAAACAGGTGCCACTTCCAAGGCTTACCCTGGGTTTGCTTCCACTCTCCGCTGGGGTAGGAACCGTCAAGACATCTCCGGTGCAATTCGCGGTTTAGCATTTTCAAATTCCTCGCTCAAAAGTCCTGTTCTCTGCTTCTCCGGCAACTCACAGTTCCACAGCACAAAAGCACTTTTAAATCTTCCGCTCCGATAGGCTCCCAGACTCGTTTTCATGTGTCTCCGGTACAGCCACGCAGCACACTGCTTAGTCCACCTCCATGACAGGATCAGAGTGCAATCTGGAACTCTGACCAAGTTCCCCTTTCTAGAGATTCCTTGCTGTCATAAAAAAATCAGGGTAAACGGGGCCGCAACCAATCACAGCACAGATGTTGCACGGCAACCAATCAGGTTGTGAGGGCTCGTCTACATTGCCCAATCATGGGCGGAGGCAAGTTAAAGGGCAGGTGGGGAAATATGAATGGGCCAATGGGAGCAGCGCCTACCAGTGGGAGCTCGGCAATGGCTTCCTCGGCCGGCAGGATGTCTCCGCTGGCAGTGATGGATTTAAAACGTTGCCGCCCATAGATGCTTACATTTTTGCCACTTGGGCTACCTCCTCCTACAGTGCCACCCTCCTCCTTCTGCAGCATCGAGGCATCAAATGATGTCGCAATGTCACGTGCTGACCTGTTTCCATGACAATGCGACACTATGTAATATCACGTTGTCATGGCAACTTATCGCCATGTGACGTCGCAGCGTTATTTAATGCCACGATGCCACAGAAGGAGGAGGGTGACGTGAAGGAGAAGATAAGAGACCTTAACAGAGGCCCCACGTCCAACCCCAGCAATTAGTGGGGAAGAGAGTGAGGCCTCTGTATATGGGAAAGATTGAGAAAAAAAATGAACATTTGTCACCTCAAAATTTTGATGCCATAAGCCCGGGCTGGGCTCGGTGCCGGGACGTCTGGCGGAATGGCTAAATGATCTGCTTTTTGGGCGGTTGGCCCCATGGCCCGATCTCTGCCCCCAATCACTCTCCTTTTGTCCACTTCAGTCTGATCACTAGTCGGTTCTCCAGACAACCACACATGTCCAGAGACCTTGGCTATGCTTTATATTGTGCATAATTACAAAAAAATTTGCTTAGATACATTTATAACACACAGGAATAAAAGGATTACAGTTGCAGGGTATGCAAAAGGTAATGGGTTAGTTCTGGTGGAGCACCAGAAAAGAATGGGCAAGGGCCAGGGCTTAACAGTTATTATGCTGGTCCATGGGCCCTTTTCATCACACCTCCCCTTCTAAGCTTATTGGTTGCCGATGATCACTGGTCACAAATAATGCCAGCGGGGTTTCTGGGGATGCAGGCCCACTGGGTACACGCTGTACATCCTATCGACAACTGTACCTCACTGGGCCTCGCCTACGGACATCTGGATCACTGGCGGGGTGGCAGAGGCTGGAGTGGCTATAACTACATGGGAGATGGGATGCTGGGTTGGGAAGCATGGTCTGATGGTCGTGGGAGCTATGGTTCAGTCACGCCTCAGGTGCCTGTATGATTGCATTCAAAGCACCGCATCTTGTGGAGGAACTCGTCTGTCTGGGATCGGGAGCTATTGGGCATTGTGATGTGTCTCCAAGCAGGAGCACAGGCTCGTGGTGCGGTGGCAGCTGTGAGTGGAGCCACCAACATGCCGGTGGCTGGACTAGTCAGTACGGCCGGCGGAGCGGGAGTTGGGCCACTATGAATTAATCAGTCATCTTGGCGGTCAGTCAGAAGGTGGTAGGTTTTCGGTCTGTGACCCATTTATGGACATCAGGGAGGCATTTTAGCAAGAACAGCTCTTTTATGATCAAGTCCAATAAGCCCTGAAAAGAGTTCACTTCATCCCCGGCTACCCATAGACCAGCTGGGCAGCAAAATCTGCATGGGTGTCCTGGGGTTCCTTGTCCAGTGCATGAAACTGAGCCCAGAAGGTCTCTGGGGTGATCTCACACTGGGACAGCAGGAGCGCCTTCACGGTCATGTAATCTCCAGTGTCCTCCGAGTCCAGCTCGCGGTGAGCATCTTCTGCCTTGCTGCTGAGCTGGAGAGCTAGGTACTTCACGCATTCTAGCAAAAATAAATTTGGACTTGTTTGGCGCAAAGGTCTGAAGCAACAGACAAAAGGGATATAGAAACCAGATAGTATCAGCACACTGATACTGTGTACATCAGGCCTGCACAACATACGGCCCGCGGGCCGCATGCGGCCCGTCTGGCCTCTCTGTGCGGCCCGCGATGACTCTGGCCGAGCGCCAGTTAATTAAATAAATAAAAAAAATATTTTTTTTTAAATGGCGGCGATTCATCCCTCCTCCCTCCCAGCCCCCTCCCTCTCCCTCCCAGCCCCCGGGTTTTGCGGTGCGAGGGGGCAGCAGCAGCATGAGGAGGATGCGGCAGCCCTGTGTTTTTTTCTTCAATAGCAGGCTGCCGGGGAGGTCAGAGCATGCCGGGGGCGGGGCTTAGTACCGGGGAGAGAGGATGTGCTGAGCTGATCTAAGAGAGGTGTGTGTGTGTGTGTGTAACGGGCTGGTGGGGGGGTGGGTGTGAAAAACGGGCCGGTGGGGGGTGGGTGTGAAAAACGGGCTGGGACTGGAGAGGTGGGGAGATGTGTAGGAGATTGTGGTGATATTGGAGCAGATGGTGGGTATTGTAGTAGATGTGGAGGAGATGTGGACAGATGTGGAGGAGATGTGGAGAGATTGAGATGGAGGAGATGTGGAGGAGATGTGGAGGAGATGTGGAGGAGATGTGGAGGAGATGTGGAGGACCGATGGGGATGTGGAGATGTTGGATGAGATGTGGAGGAGATGTGGAGGAGATGTGGGGAGATTTGGAGCAGATGTGGAGAGATGATGGGAGGAGATGTGGGCGAGGTGATAGATGTGGAGGAGATGTGGAGGAGATGTTGGGAGATTGGAGGATAGTGGAGGAGTGTGGAGGAGATGTTGGAGGGAGATTGGAAGCAATGTGGAGGAGATGTGGAGGAGATGTGGACAGATGTGAGGAGATTGGAGGAGATGGGGAGCAGATGTGGAGGAGATGTGTGGAGCAGATAGATGTGGAGCGATGTGGAGGAGATGGGGGGGATGTGGAGGAGATGTGGAGGAGATGTGGAGCAGATGTGGAGGAGATGTGGAGGAGATGTGGAGGCAATGGTGGAGGAGATGTGGAGGAGATGTGGAGGAGATGTGGAGGAGATGTGGAGGAGATGTGGAGCAGATGTGGAGGAGATTTGGAGGAGATGTGGAGGAGATGTGGAGCAGATGTGGAGCAGATGTGGAGGAGATGTGGAGGAGATGTGGAGGAGATGTGGAGGAGATGTGGAGGAATTTGGAGCAGAGTGTGAGGAGATGTGAGGATGGGAAGCAGATGTGGAGGAGATGTGGAGGAGATGTGGAGGAGATGTGGAGGAGAATGTGGAGGAGATGGTGGAGGAGATGTGGAGGAGATGTGGAGGAGATGTGGAGGAGATGTGGAGGAGATGTGGAGGAGATGTTAAGGCTTCAAAGGTCTCTGTTCCAGATTCCCAATTCCTACTTTCCCACTTTCACTACAAAAGCTCATGTACAACTTCAAAAGGAAGATTTCACAACCGGTACTGTGTTCAGGTTTCATACTATGGAACATGCTCTGATTCAATAACAATCATAAAAAAAGCTTTCACACATTACTAAGGTCAAAGATGATAAAATGATGATTTTCATGTAGAAAATATCTTCAAATACTATATGTAGTAATCTAATATTTATAATGAACAGAGGTATGGTGCGCAGTTGAAAAAAAAATATCTCCCAATTCTTGGGTGAAATAACAGTGTATTTAATAGACAAAGTTATTTGGTTTACAGGATGAAAAATAGGAAACCTAGGGCACATCAGGACAAGAGACGGGTAAGTTGACTAACTTGGTTAATTATGGTCATTCTATGGTGAGAAAGTTACAATGATATGACATTTTACCATATATCACTAGCTGCAAATATTTTACTCGGAAAACGTTTTGGATTCCAACTATCGTAGTGCAGAAAAGGTGGTGAACATTGGAAAATGTCACAAATTATTTGCGTCAATAATCAAGAATTATGCATTTTTTTTAACCATAGGATTAGACCAACTGTCTTCACGCAAATGTTTCACGGATTCACAAATTTCTTTAAAAATAAAATCACAGGACATTTTGTAAGTGAACCTGGGCAGGTTTGTACATCTCTATGTATGAGCCACAGTAGACAATGATCAAGTATTACCATATCCTAAAATCTTGACATCCCTCTCACTACAGTCCAAAGACTTCGGTCAGTCACTACCATTGATACACAGGGTTGAAGACATTATGAAACACAGCTCAGCCCCCCCTCACATGTCAGCAGCCCCCCCCTCACATGTCAGCAGCCCACCCCCCCACCAGCAGTTTTTCACAACCCCCCCCCCACCAGCCAGGACATCTCCTCCACATCTCCTCCACATCTCCTCCACATCTCCTCCACAGCACCTAGAAAGAACTTTCATGTTGGCCCTATAAAAGACATCACAAAATTCAACACTTTTACATTCTTGCAGTCATTTTGGTATTTTTACCTTTTATGCAGTAAATACCATTTTTACTTTCATCAGGAAAAGCCTTCTTGGATTTGTCCATAATATGCCGCCTGTATTGTCTGCTGTCGTTTCTACTGGAAATAAAAGTGAGGTTTTTTGCACAGAATGTGCTGCAAACATTTCTTCTGCATGTCCTGTCCCTGTGTCTTCTGTTCCCCATAACCACTTAGCATCTTGGACCCCGTTTAATTTCAAAATCAGTAGGATTTTTACCTTTTTATAAATCTAGCACAATTTGTTTCCCAAGAATTGCCCCCGTTTTAAGCCTTTATACTTCTGCCTATAGACCTTAGTAAAAATATTAAATAATAACATTCAAATATTATTAGAACATGTAAAAACACTGATGTATGTATTACTTTGCTTATCAACAGCAGGTGGGTGAATCGTATAAAATAACTTGTATTTTTCATTCGCATGCATCTACCAACCTGTTACAGTACATGATCACTACTTACCTTAGAGTTGACCACACATCCAAGTCCACAGCCAGGACAGTGGGGGCTTGGCTGGACCTCGTCTGGTTTATCCCTTTCCAGATGGCACTATAGCAGCCATGCTGTCTGCGTCCTACCCGAGCGACCATGGCTGTAGACTGTTACCAATGCAGGACTACAGTAACAATCTAAAGCCACGGTTGCCCTGGAGACAGTGGCGTTGTGCGCCTATGCATGTTGGTGTTGGCTGGGCATGTTGTTTCAATCCAGTTTAGCTGTATTGTGTAGGACAGTGCAGGAAAATCCCAATGCTATGGAGATTGAGGCTTATTTTCCTGTGTCTCAGTTTACCCACCTGAAAATGGGTCACTAATATACCAATGGTCCTTTATCCCCTTTGGACACATGCAGATCACAGCCCCAGAAATGAACTGCCAGGATCCTACCCCTGAGGTGGCTGCATAAATGCCTCTTAAATTATAGATACATACCTACTAAAATTATTGATAACTTGGTCAGTGAAATAGACATACAATAAATACAGGATACAATTATTGTTATTGGGGTGCCAAAGCTGGGGGAGGATATCACTAGCATGTCCCCCTCTTTGACCAGTCAAACTTTGGCAATTACTTAAAGACTGAAGCATGCTCGTAATCAGAGTAAGTGAGTTAGTGCGACGTTCCCCTAAATTATGCTCCATAACATAATGTTAGGTGCCGTTTTCGGCTAGAAAATTCATTGTGTTAACATCAGTGCTAATGGTATGAAAAATAGACACTGAGCAACGCCTATCAACAAAAGTCTATTGAGGTTAACGTAGAGATTTAATGAGACGTTAGTTAAGTCATTCTTAAAGTCTGGCGTTACTCCCATCCACACCCTGAAATATGGGGTTCTCTCTCTCCCTCTCTCATTCCTGATCTTTCCTCTCCATATTTCTGGATGGGAGTAACGTGACCTTCAGGTAAAACATGCTTAACACCATGGTATATGAAATAACGCAAGGTTGTACTATCTTAACATGGCATTAATCCTATGCTAATAAATTAAACAACTGCTGTTTGTGCATATAATTAGCTTTGTGGCTGTGCCGTGATCTCAAGGAAAATAATGTCCATTACAGATTTTGGTACTGGGACATTTTCTGCCCTGCGTTAGCAGAGCTCTGTGGATCTGGCCACTGTGCATCACAGGGTTGTATGGGAAAGGCAGCAGAATGGGACATCTTGCCACTGGCATCTCACCACAGACATTTAGCCGCCACCACTAAGTTAAGTCCATTAGCGTTTATTAGTATTAGGAGTTAACTTTAACGGTTTACCCAAAGTAAGGAGTAAGGTTAGGGGTTAAGCATTTTAGGGTAAGGGGTTAGAGTTACGGGGTTTTGGGGTAAGAGGTCCGATTAGGGGTTATAGGGAAAGGGATCGGATAGGGGTTTTAGGGTAAGGGGTTCAATTAGGGGTTTTAGGGTAAGGGGTTAGGGTATTTAGGGTAAGGGCGGTGGCAGATTTCCCATTGGGCCCATTAGGCCCGGGCCACGGGTGTCAAAATTTGGGGGTGGCAAAAATGTCCACCCCATATACATTTGTCGCGCTCTCAGGCCAATCGGGCCCGATGGGAAGTCACTTACATATGCCGGGCGCCTCCTTGCTGTCTCCTTTCTGCCGCCCTCCTCCTCCTTCCGATCCACAGCATCAAATGACGATGCGGACGTCACCCACGTGGAGTCACACGGTGGCTTGTTGCCATGGCAATGTGACGGCATCAAATGGTGTCATGACGTTGCATTACCATGGCAACGAGATGCGGTGTGACGTCACTTTGGTGATGTCGTGAGGCTGCGAATCGGAAGGAGGAGGAGGGCGGGTGAAATGAGACGCCATATGTAAGTGTCTAGGGGCGGCGGATTTCAAAATCCGCCGCTCGGTAAGGGGTAATGTTAGGGGCTTCATTTGCAGCGAAACAGTCGGTGGCTAAATATCCCGGTGGCTGATCGGCGGAGGCTGAATGGCTGCGGCAAAATGCCGGTTGCTAATAGTAATAGACCAAAAGGCAGGGCCTAATGCACGGGCTGGGGTTTGCACCGTGCTTCTCCCTTACACATTATGCAATGTTGGTGATGAAATACATAATTTTCCTTCTTATTATTGTATTTTCCTTCTTTATTGCCTTCTGTCATTGTACTCATAATTGGCAAGTTTTCCTCGCCCATCCATATGCCCCATCTGTTGCCTTCCACTCCTGTTTGAAGGAAAACATGTACCTTGGAAGCAATCTCTTCAATAAATGTGCCATGCAGAAAGTATCCATCTGATTCAATGTTCTGTCTCTCTGTCTTTCTTTTGACTATGTAATGTTAGCACAATTATAGAACTAGTATACAGGGCTGGAACCTCCTAGGACAAGAGTGAACTAGGGACCGTGTCATATTTATTAGGTTTAATGGGGGTCATTTTTCAATCATTTTTTTAAACGTGTAACATTTCCATGGTGCGCTAAAACTAGGGGGGTGTTAACGATCTTTAGCTAATATCTTTTTGTTGGCGAGACTGTTTGCCAGTCCTCAAAACTAGGGGCAAACTGTTGTTTTTGTTTTGGCCGTTGCTTGTATAGTAATGATGAAGCCATAATTAGTCAACTAGATACACATAAGTGGAATTTTTCTAAGGAAACCAATTGCACCGATTAGTCTTTTAAAAAAGAAGAGGTTTGATCGGCTACTTGGGACTGCGCTGGTATTTGAACTAATGCTAGTTAACTTACGTGTGTTATTTTTCTTATACAATGTTATTATCCTCCTTTCAACATCGTACTGTGCTACAGAATATGTTGGAGCCATGTAAATATTAAAATAATAGTTAGATATTAAATAGATATTGACAAATGCATAATATTTTTTACACATTTTTGAAGAATCATTTTTTTTTTTTTAAACAGGTGGAACTTTGAAAAGCGCAAATAATTGTTAATCTTGTTTGCTAAACGTTGGCAATAAAGTAATCAGATTTATGGATGCCTATCCGTGGCAAATAAATAACTAGGAGAAGGAAGTGAGCGAAGGGCAGCAAAACACATCCTAAATGGGGCACAACATTTATAACCATTTATAGAATACACTTGACAAAATGTTAGAACAATATATGTCCTGTATACTTTTATCATTAAAAAAACACCTGATCTGAATCCATGAAAACTATAGACATAATGCTATTATATTCCTATATAGAACGACTAAGTACACAGCATTATACATAGAACTGTGAAAGCACAATGAATCTTTCCTCTGTAGGGCTTAATCATTTTAGTGTCTGAAGCACGGAGAGATGAAGAGATTTGACTCAGGTCACATGTAGAGATGTGAAAACTATCCAAAAGGGAGTTACTAAATATTTTGCACTTCTTTTCCAATGTGGTTTTTTTTTGATAAATATATTGCCAAGGCTTAAAGTGCTAATTTCAGATTACTACTAAGAATTTGCAGTTTCGCTAAGCTTTATTAAGGCCAGATTCTGAAATAAGGCTTTTGGCGGAGAGCAAGAGAGGGTCCTTTTTAGTAGAATACCCATTGACTTGTAAACCTTCCAAAACAATCTTCTATACAACACATGGCGAGATAACTGTGAACACACCTGAGATACATCTAAAGCCGTCTCCTGCCTACAACCTTTCTCACTGACTGCCCCACACCTCTGGAATGCCCTTCCCCTCAATATCCGACTAGCACCCTTTCTATCCACCTTTAAGACCCATCTTTAAAAAACACCTCTTTAACAAAGCATATGGACAGCTTCATGGCTGATACTACACATCAACCTTGACCCTTTGCAGAACACCAGAACACCCTCCTACTGTCTTTGTATGTTCTTCCTACTTATCACTTAGATTGTAAGCTCTTCGTGGCAGGGACTCCTCTTTCCTAATGTTACTTTTATGTCTCAAGCACTTATTCCCCTTATGTGTTATATTATTATGACACGTGTATTACAGCTGTGAAACTCTATGTACATAGATAGCGATTTCTACATGCTATTTCTAATCATTTGAATATATTGTGATTATTCAAATGAGCTAATTTCCCAGGTATCTCACCGTGTGTTGTATAGAGGGGTGTTTTGGATGTATTTGAGTCAATGGATACTCTGCTAAATAGGACGGACTCTCTCATTGCTTGTCAACGCTGACTCAGCAACCAGTTTCACACATCTTTGGTTACAAAAAGCTGACACTGGTATTCGAACCAGGTTCCCCTGCATCATTACAGTTCAAATATGCTGTCCAATTGGGATTACACGTTTTACCCCTTCTCTGCCTGAGCGCCAGTAATCACATTGCTTAATGGTCCTCAGGCAGCCAAGGGAATGAAGCTGCAGTTCCACTTGCCGAGACAAAGCACACCCACTTATTGTATTTTATATTCTTCAATCTGATCACAACACATATTGTGAAATTTACCATTTATTTTGTTTGTGTAAAACTATTTTAGTAGTAGTATGTTTTACTTTGCAGGTGGATGGGGTCAGAAGCCCAAATCTTTGCAGCACATTACCAGCTGGGGGATAAAAAAATGTCTACAACTGGGATTTCCTTAAAGCTGCAGTTCAAGCTGCCGTTTAAAAAACAAATTCCATTCAATTTGTGCATCAATACAATCTGCACACTTACAAGGGATTAGCTAGGTTGCCAATTGATCCGTTCTCCTGTAATCGATCACTGAAGATTCGGCTCAGGGATTCTTTAAAATCACTGTTAAGGCTGCAGAAGAGTACCCAGGATGTAAAGTTCTGTGGGGAAGATCATGTGACCAGGCAGGCACTAGATACAATTGGTGCACTGCTATAGAGAGGGCAAAAGGGGTGTGCCAGAGCCTGTCTCAGAAGAGGAAGGGAATGTGACTTTGTAAATGGTTGCTATAGAAACAAAAATGCTTGTCACATTAGAATACATTAAAAAGTCTTTAAAAATTTATTTTTACAAAAATGCTACAAGTATTGTCTCATAGTACAGAACTGATTTATTTAAAAAAAACACACATGTAGGATATTGCTTGAACTGCAGCTTTAAAACAACTTCAAAACTAAGCAATGATCCCTGTACCTCTGGAGTTTCTACCTTTCCTACATTACTGTAGTTCTGAATCACTAGGAGGGGCTCCCTTAATTGCATTTGTTATTGTGCATTCTGCATTTTTGGATTTCAGGCCTAAATCGACAAACCTATTTAACCCCTTTGCTGCCAGAGCAAATGTGTTGCAGGCAGTGTAGGGGTAACATCATTACATACCCATTTAAGATAGCAGAATAGTTGTTTTGTTACATGGCTAAGTGGGACGGCCCCTAAAAAGTTGCAGTTAAATGTTCTCATGAAGGTGGAGGGTAGATTTGCTTTATAAATCTGGTACAATTTGTTTGCTCAAGAATTGCCCCACTTTTGCCTTTATACTTAGGCCCCTTAGTGTTTCTAGTGAATATATATATATATTAATCTTTATGTCATGAAGTTCTACTCTTTATTTTTGCAGCATGAAACACTCATATCTGGTGAGGTATACCAAAAAATGTCATACACCCTGGCAAAATATTTTGTCAATTTAAAAAATAATAATAAATACCTGGAACTGCAACTTAATTATTTTCTCTATTAATCAGACAACTTTGTATATTCAAAAAAATATTCACAGTTAACATGGTGACTTGAATTTTGAGGGGTCCTTCCATGTGTGATGTTACTGTGTGGTACACATTCCCTTCATTAAACAAGTTATGCATTTGTCCTCCTTCCATTCCCTAATTTTACCTTCAGCACCATGGACAAGGATTTTGTTTTAACACTGTTTTAGCAAGGTGAACTAGAACTGCAATATAATACTGTATGTTGTTCGATGATAAACTCACAATAAAATCTGAGTTACAAAAATTTAAAAAATAAATAAAAGCACTTACTCCTACAACACTTCACCTGTGATTTTAACTTTGGTTCAGAATTTCAAGTACTGCAAGGTAAAAGTAGTTTGTAAACATTTGTGATTGGGGGGGGGGATCATTGCTTCCCACTATGATCCAGCACAAATCCCCTTTTAACACCTTCAATGTACTGTATCCCTCATGTACCTGCCTTATAGTGGGGAAACAGCAGCTTTGATTTCCTTACTCCCCCACCCATCACCCATGCTCAGAATACCCCTTCCCGAGGAGGCAGCATTACTACGTTCCGGGTGTCCTTGGAGAATGCCATGCAGCCCAGGTATTGAATTAACAATATGCCATTCAAAAGTAAATATACAATGCCATACAAGACCTAACTATAATTACTATTATTGTTGTTGTTGTTATTATTATTATTATTATTATTATTATTATCATCATTGTGAACATCAAACTCAGTAGGCAGTAGAATGTAATATGTTTGCTGACATCGGGGACTGCAGTCTGTTCCTCCCATCTCCCAGATTGCCCTTGACATTCTTCTTGTACATGTTCAAGACTAGTCCATGGGTGTCTCTTTAATTAATTGCGCCTGTCCAGTCGCTGTGGATGCAGAAGCGGCAGTCATACGTCAGTAGCCATGACTGTAGACTGTTACTGTTCCTTTAGCACAGTTTCACAGTAAGCAGTCTAGAGCCAAGGTGCCGATGCAATGACCAGTGGGCGAGCATCACTCTGGCAGGGGAATCTCCAGCCTGCGGGTTGTGGCAGTGCGCATGACAGGAGCACTGAGCTGTGAAGGGGTTGGTAGGTTATAGAGGCGGTGTCTGTAGGAAGGAGGAGCTGTGTATGCAGCACTGGGACTGCAGCAGAGCGGATTGTGTGTGTTAAAAAGAGCGTGGGAGCTTTCCAGTGCAATGCAACCACGCATTCTGTAACTCGGGGCTTATCTCACGAAGCAAAGTCTCAATAGGATGCTAATATTTGTCCAAACCTTGTGTTTACTCATTCGATAACTTGGCATTTAAATACAAGTGCTCAGATATTATGTGGCCTATGTATTAAGGCAATAGTGATGCAATTGTGTGGCAAAAACATTGCTCCAGAAGAATATAAAAAAAACATCTTATTGATGTCAATTGGGGATTTTTCTTTGATGCATATGGTAGCATTTTTATTTTTGCGCCAGAATTGCACCACTTTTGCGTTCATACACCATTGTTGGTGTTCTCAAATGCATTTTATGGGCCAAAAAAAATTATCAGTTTCTATAAAAGGAAAAATCCTATTGATTTCAATTTGACTTGTTTCTTTTATAAATAGGGTGCACTTAATTTGCCCCAGAATTGCTCCACTTTTGCCTTGATATGTATGCCCCCACACGCTTGCTTTCTAACTATCAATTAGCACATAAGCTAATAAGGTTATTCCTTACTTTACACACATGTTATTTCTTGGCAAACCCTAAACATGGGTTATCATGAAACTCATCTCCCCCCCCCTCCAATACACACACATTGTATAAGTGCCAAGGAAATGAACTTCCTGGTAAATGTTTATATGACAGCCCCATGTAAGATCACAGCTCTGCTGTATACATAGAAATCGAGCTCCTCACATACACGTATTCCGCCCAGCTCATGCCTTTGCTGTTCTCAAGAGACATTTATCTCAGAATAATATATACTGTATATAGAAAAGGGCCCCACTGCAGCTGTTTACTCTATGCTGTACACGCAGAGATGCCCTGGGGTATTATTCATAGCCCCATGGTTACCGCGTATAATGTAACTGGAGCTAAATATACCCACAGCACAATCATCATTACTAGCAGAGCGTAAAGGGGAGCCAGAGAGCAGAGAGACCGCAGGTAAATGGGCTGTTGTGCAGCCTGTGCCTTTAAGAACAGGTTGCTGCAGGTGAATGGAAGGGCTGCATTGACGCAGAGATGAATTTCTCATCCCCAGAAACACGTCAGAGGAGAAATCTACAGGGAGGAGAAGAGCTGCAGTCGGAGGGGGAAGGTGCAAGTGGAGGAGGAGAGAAATGACAAGCATGTGAAGGAGAGAGAGAGAGAGGAAGGGAGGTAGAGAAACAGAAAGATGAATTGGGAGATGGAATCTGCTAAAATCAGTGAGTCACAGGAGGAGGACCTCCCACCATACACATTCAACACACACACACACACAGACACACACACACACACACAGACACACACACACTTACGTGACATGAAGAGAGCTGCTAGCTATCTATCGATATAAACATAGATATATGTATATATTCAGGGGAGCACACATATGCACACCCACACACACTAAAAAGAGATTTACAAATTAAACATGCATACATACATACATACAGCCACACGCAAAAACACTCATGTATGTATGTATACTGTATATATATATGAATATAACTCTGCAGTACAGATAGATAGATTAAGATAGATATGCATTTATTCCTATATAATGCTTATACTATAATATTTCATCTATAATTCTCTCTCTCTCTCTCTCTCTCTCTCTCTCTCTCTCTCTCTCTCTCTCATACACAGATGCCGCATGTAAAAGAGATTCATGCAGGAGAGGGGCAGAGCTTAAGACTGAACGTTTTTTTGAAAGTACATCTGGAGGGAGATATCTGTCAGGAGTTTAACACGAAGGGTATTTAGTGCTATGTAACGCATATAAAGGATGTGGGTATATGGTTGCGATGATGGATTAGCAGGGGAGCAGTCATAGGTAAGATGATCTTGCCTTAATGTGACATGTGTGGGTACTGACAGGCTACCGGTGTTGATTCTGAGTGGGAGGAATAGGAAAGAGCAGAATGAGTCAGGGATTGGGAGGCAGTGTTAAGGATGCTGGATATTGGTACATATTATGGGGGTGACGGATATGGGAGTACATATTATTGTTTGCACTTTTATAGGTAAGGGCCGCATGTGGGAGCACTGAACTCTGAGCAGATGTCAGGAGCAGGTGTAGAATAGTGGGTACATGTGAAGGGGTGTGCAATAATTGGATATCGTTTATGTAGTAGTGCAGAATAATATGTATTAATAAAGGTTACATTATAGCTATACACATTATTAAGTGCTAGTAATAGGATGCGTGTTACAGTCTTTAGACTACTAAGTGAAAGTTGTTGATTTATAGATTGAAAGGTTCCGTTTGTCGGACGCGGTTATAGGGATATACAAATGAGAGTTGGATATACTGGTACAGATACACGGTTGCAGGACACGGGATTCCAGTGATGGTGCTGACTACTATATGCACATCAACCGGTTTACGTTTTAGGGTGCAGGCTAAAAGGGATACAGATTAATGGGTGCAGGTTATGGGGTGGTGCAGGGTAAATGATTGCAGACCTAGGAATGCATGATATGGGACAGTGCAGAACATAGGACATATAGATCACTAGGTGCACATTTTTTGGGGTTGTACAGATTAAGAAGGGGTGCAAAACTACGCGTGCAGAAGAATGGGCTAAGTGATAGGACGGTGGAGCACATACAGTGTGTGGACCAACCAGTGCATCAATTGCTTTTGTTGCTGCTGCCTGAGCTCAGCAACACCGCACGTGTTACTTCCCCTGTACCGTGACCCTCCTAGTAGAGCGGCGATCCTGTGCCTCTCACTCACCAGCCTGGTGCTCTCATCAAACTGCAACACCTGAACCCAATTTTCATCAAAGACCCTACAGCTGCCCCTACATGTCCCCATCAAAGCCTGATTGTAATAACCCATGGATGGGGTGGAGGTTGAGGGGTTGCAGCACTTACCTGGGGTATCTCCCCACCTGGGTCCGGGCAGCAGAGGATTCAGCACTGGACAGCTCCCAGCTCCGCACAGTCCCCTTCCCCGGCTCCCTGCTCCATGCAGCCAGCGCCCGCTCTGCTTTTATACAGAGCCCGTAGTACTAGGGATCCAGGATCCTCATTCATTCACAAGCGGCACCTACACATTTACGTGTCTCTGACGTCATCCGGACACCATGTAGGAAATGGGAAGATGTTACTATTTATATCAGCAGGGAGCAGGCTCAGGAGGAGAGAGGGGGGGAGGTGCGGGGGGGAGAGGGAGAGAGGGAGGGAAAGAAGAGAGAAAAGGTAGGGTTCTCACTGACTGCCCCGCACCTCTGCAATGCCCTTCCCCTCAATACTTGACTAGCACCCTCCCTATACACCTTTAAGACCCACCTTAAAACACACCTGCTTAAGGAAGCATATGAGTAGCTCGATGGCTGATAATTAACACCTCACACATTAACCTTGGCCCCTTGCAGACGCACTTACCAGAACGCCCTCCTACTGTTTCTGAACGTTCTTCCTACTTACCAATTAGATTGTAAGCTCTTTGGAGCAGGGACTCCTTTTTCTAAATGTTACTTTTAAGTCTGAAGCACTTCTTCCCTTTGTGTTATTTATATCTTATTATTTATATGATTGTAACTATTACTGCTGTGAAGCGCTATACATTAATGGCGCTATATAAATAAAGACATTCATTCATGCATGCCCCGTGTACACACGCTGACACCTCATGCATGCCCCATGTATTGGACTAGAGCTTTGCCTGCACCCTCTCACCCCCCACTAGTGTCGGTGCTGCACCCTGTGTCGGCAGTGGATATTCACAGTTGAGTGCAAATAGCCGCACGGTATTCGCACTCAGTAGAAAATAAAATGGAAAAAAATAAACATCCCAGCCAGGAATAGACCCTTGGTCCACTCTGTTAATGGCCTGGAGCATTACCACTGAGCTATAAGACTTTCTGATGCTTTGCAGTGAATAAAGGCATAGAAACCTATTGACATTACAGTGTTCATAGCCGCACAGCTATTCGCACTCAGTAGGAAATAAAATGGGGAAAAAAAGACAGAACACTCTCCTATTGACATTCTATACCCCCTGCATCTGTAATCAGCGCGGCTTTAGGCTGAGTCCCCAGTCAGCACTGTGGCACGCGCCCGGCGGTGGGGGGGCGCATGCACAGCGCTAGTCCGCGATCTGCGGTCTGAGGGGAGAGAGAAAGTTTGCGACGGGAGGGGGTGTGGCCATGATGTCCCGCGGCTGATTCGCCCTCATTGTCTGAACAGCCGGCGGGGGCGTGGCCACGCCTCTTTCACAAATGCCAATCTCAAACTCCCCTGCCTGCCTGAAAACCTGTCACGCACCGCTGGGGAAAGGTGCGCGACAAGGTAGGGACTGACACCGGTGGAACTGGGTGGGCGGGGCTTGATCGCACAGGCGTGCGCTGTAATAGTTAGTGGGACTGCAGCCTTAGGAGCCGCTTCCGCATGCATGCGGAGGCGTGTGGAAATGCAGGCGACAGGCAAGTTTAAATATACGCGCTGAGGGGAGCGTAGATGTGTTTAAAATATAGTGCACCTTTATGCACAAGTTTTACAGCTGGGCAACTTCGAGAGGCGTTCTTGATTTCAATTGCAAATCTGGTGCAGGTTTGTTAGGGGGGGGGGTATCTACAGTAGTTACTGAAGTCTCCCAGTTGCACCTAAATAATTGCACCAGATTTATCAAAGGGTAAAACAACCACTGGATTTATTTCTGTGATACATTTGGTGTGGGGTTTTTTTTTTGCCTCCGTTTTACTTTAGTGAATACAACTTGTCGCCCTGCCCTGCTCCTCAGCACTGCTGCAGCGCACGTGCTGCGGGCCCTCCCTGTGCAGTCACTTCCTGTTCCCGGGGTAGCGGCTAGTCGGCCTCCGCTGAGAAGTGCCGCTCGCTCCCCTCGGAGGAGCGTTCTCTATGGTGGGCCGGAGGTTAGGCTGCTGCTGCTGTTGCTGCCCCGGTGTCGGGGGTGGTCTCCGGGTCCCGGCTGGACGATATGCCGCTGATCTCCGCGCTGCCCCTGGCGCTGCTGCTGCTCGCGGCCCTCGGCGCGCTGCTCCTGGGACGGTGAGCTATACACCAAGGGAGAGCTGGACAGGAAATACCCGGGGAGGAGGGGGAGCACCGGGAGACACGCTTTCCCCGCGCCTGAGAGGTGTCAGGGTGTGCAGCTGTCAGACGTGGCACTGAGGTGTGCAGCTGTCAGACGGGGGGGGAAGTGAGCGCCGGGGGGTAAAGGCAGGCGCGCGCCGGGGGGCAAAGGCAGGCGCGCGCGCTGGGGGGCAAGGGCAGGCGCACGCGCCGGGGGGCAAAGGCAGGCGCGCGCGCCGGGGGGGCAAGGGCACGGCAGGCGCACCCCCGCTACCACCTCCTATTGCTGGCTGGGACCCTGGACAGAAGGGGGACACTCACCGCACACAGGGAAGCCGGGAGCGGGAAGGCAGTCAGTCACGTGTGCGCTTCACAAAGCGGAAGCCCCGCCCCCGGCTTCCTCTGACATGCTGCGACCAATCCCCTGCGGGCCGGCCGGCATTTTAAGTCCCGCCCCCGGCATTCTCCTGCATTCAGTACCCCCAGCAGCATTCACACGCCATTCACACACACATTGCACATAGACAATACTTACCGGCCGCCGCATTCTACTCACCGCCGCTGCCCCGTGATACCGGGACCAGGGACAAAAACCGGGACAGACTTAAACCGGGACAGGCCACAAAAAACCGGGACTGTACCGGTAAAACCGGTACGAATGGTCACCCTATCAAGGTGTATAGCACACATACAATTGACCTTAATATTTTAAAGGAAAAATAGGCTAATTAACACCTGGAGTTACCTATTGTATAGAACATAGGATCTCTAAATTACCACCACTAGCAAGACTATAATACCTATATTGACATACATGTGTTGTGCGGCATCAAGCGTAGCATACTGATCAAGCCAACCTGTAATTGTAAAATGTAGCACCAAACAGTGATATAACTAGATTAATATACTGCTGTTCTTAACAGATGGAACATAATATTAACACTGTAGGTACAACACGATCACAGGTTGGTGGTACGTGGATTGACTCTACGCCAGATGACGATAGCATACACAGCACATGAATCAATAACAAATATAGCTAATAAGGAATATAGTTGCACGAAATAATATTTTAGCTAGAAATTTATTAAATGTTAAGTTTTAACTGCCCAGGAGTGCATTTGATAAATGAGCTACTAGTTAATATTAATATCAGCTCATCAACTGCACCCGTCATACTAGGCGTTTATGGGCACACACACACACACACGTGTGTTCTGCACAATTCTATGCATCAAATGTTGCACAAAGACATTATGATATTAAACGGACACTAAAAAAATTGGTTTGTAGTTCACGTGCTATCCTGAAGGGATCAAAGTCAGGTGACATGCTTCATCCAAATGCTACAGTTTCAAACGATTGCAAAAACAATACTTTTGCTCATTGTTATGGAGCAAATTGCACCATTTTCATGCATATCCCTCAAACGCATACACTCATAAATTGTAGATCAAATCCTAATCTGCAGCCCTCACACCCCATTCACAATCACAACCACATAACGTAGGCAAGTATGAAGGTCTACACACAGAATTCCCCCTTGTCTCATATCATGACACATTCAGCTGTGTACCTTACTTCACTACTGTAGTAGCCTTCCATTAAGCACATTCAGATGTGTACATCTGTCACCAGCTCTAGTAACCTATTATCAGCACAAATATAGCTGTGTACATCTCTGTCTCCATCAAACACAGACACACACTGCATGTTCATGGCGGTTTTGTAGAAAATCTTATGAAGAGCAAACCTTCCATACATGGAACCCACGAACGCTTAGAGATGTGTACTTTTTTTTGCAAAAGTTCACAAACTAGGTGGCATTTAAAAGTCAATGTTCCCACGCAAAAAAAAAAATCAGTACCAGGTAAATCTATAGGGAAGCACAAGGGTTACGGAAAAATCAATCCAAATTTTGCGAGGCAAATTTGAAGATATTCTCATCTCTAATCTTAAATATATGTTAGTACTGAAGCTTTCACTGCCTTCCCCGGGAGTTATCACAAAAGAAACAGTTGAAGGATGAACAGAAACGTGATCCATCAACTGGTTCTATTCTAACATTCACTCATCAATCATCTAAAGAAACCCTCTCTTGATCCAGCCACTCTGTCTAACTACTGCCCTATCTCTCTTCTCACCTTTGCCTCCAAGCTACTTGAGCGGCATGTATGGAACCGCTTGACTTGTTTTCTCTTCTCCAACTCCCTGCTTGACTCTTTGCTATCTGGTTTGCACCCTCTACACTCCGTCGAAGCAGCACTAACAAAAATGGCCAACGACCTACTCACAGCTAAGTCTAAGGGTCACTTCTCCTTACTATTTCTCCTGGATGTCTTTGCTGCCTTCAACACTGTTGATCACCCACTTGTCCTGCACACCCTACGCTCCATTGGTCTCAGTGATGCAGCCCCCTCTCCTGGTTAAAGTACTACCTATCCAACCGCTCTTTTAGTGTTCCTTCTGTGTAGTCTCCTCCTCACTCCCTCTTTCTGTTGCGGTTCCACAAGGCTCTGTCCTTGACCCTCTGCTCTTCTCACTCTGTACCTCTCCTCTTGGTGAACTAATACAATCTTTTGACTTTCAGTATAATTTCTGTGCTGATGATACCCAAATCTACATCTCCTCCTCTCTCCTATGTTCCATGTCACCAACTGTCTATCTGCAATCACCTCTTGGATGTCCCACCGTTATCTGAAGCTTAACATGTCCAAAAAAGAATGAATCATCTTTCCTCCTTCCACTGTCACCCCTGCACCCAAACTCTCCCTCACTGTTAATAATACCACAATCTCATCAATCCACCAAACCCGCTGACTAGGGGTCATGCTTGACTCCGCCGTCATCTTCATTCAAGTCCTCACTAAGTTCTTCCGTCACCACCTCCGAAATATTGTTAGGATACACACCTTTGTCACGCATGGTGCAATTTAAATCCTAATTCACCCACGTATCCTGTCCCGCCTTGACTACTGCAAACTATTCCTTGTTGGCATTTCCCTCGTTCACCTGTCGCAACTTCAATTCATCCACAATGCTGCTGCCAGACTCCTGTACCTCGCTCACCACTCCACTTCTGCTGCTCCACTATGCAAATCCCTACACTGGCTTCTCATATCCTCTAGAATTAAATGTAAAGTTCCAGTTCTGACTTACAAAGCTCAACTGTGCTGCCGCCCTCCCCCCCCCTTACATCTCAGCCCTCATCCCCAAATATATCCCTAAACGCTCCCTCCATTCTTCCCATGATATCCGCCTCTCCTCTTTCATATTACCACCTCACACTCCTGCCTACAAGACTTCTCCCGTGCTGCCCCCTCTCTCTGGAATTCCACTCCATGCACCATCAGACGGTCCCCCTGCTTTCAGCCATTCAAAAACTCCCTAAAGACTCACCTTCTTAAGGAAGCCTATCTGGCATACTTCTAACATCGACCACCGCCCCTTCAACCCCATTGGTACCAGCTGTAGGGCTGGACTAAACCCCATGCTATCTAACACCCCCTAACATCCTCACCCATAAACCTTCATAGATCCAGCTGAGCGGCTGCGCCATACTCCATCCTGAGGCATACTCTGTCCCACAATGAGCAGCCACTTCACCTTTTGTTTCAACACTGTCCCATATTCCCTCTATGTTGTAAGCTCTGATGAGCCGGCCCCTCATTACTTTCTGTATCTGTTCGAGCTTGTTTATCATTATTTGTATGTCATTCAGTATTCTGTACCCCGCTGCGGAGTATGTCGGCGCTTCACAAATAAAGGCTAATAATAATAATTCTAATGTCATTGTCGCAGGGATCAGCATTGTGCAGTACTTACAACTGACCACTAGATGTCAGAAGAGACCAAGTAAAAAAAAAGTAACAAGTACAATTGTTTACCCACCTTGATTTCCATGAGATTTTTTAGTCTGCCTTTTAGTGATATTTACATACATGTATACTTGTATCTACACTTTTCTCAAGAGATCCTGATCCTATTTAACAGCTCAGTAAATCTGTTTGAACCTCATTTAAAAAGGATGAATGGTTCTACGCTAAACTCTACATGAGTGGCAAGGGAGACACAGATTTGAGCCCCCCTTTCTTTGTAACATGACATGAGTGGGACTGAGAGGTTCTAAATAATTAGCGCATTCTATATTCCTTACTCGGTTACATCTGGATCACTGTTCTTTAGCCAATATGCTGTGAGGCCACTAGTGCTGGAGAAGAGATCAGCTCCTTTCACATTAATAGGAGTAAAAGTTTCATCAGGACATGAAAGGTGACGTCATAGCACATTGAATGAGGGCCTGAAAGCCTCTTCTTCAGATTTAATGGTGCTGCAGCTAGTCGGACGAAAACTGAACTAATGCCAGTGATGTGTTTAAAGCAGCAATACTACTTTCCCCTCTTTTATATACACACACATTGTATATATATATATATATATAAAGCAACTGTAAATATTACTGTATGCTCATTTGCATGTCTTAGACAGGTCTGCAACCCTGTCTTTCCCCATTATCACCCAGCATACAGCGCTTCCACTGCAGCAAGGGATTCTGGGAAATTACATGCAAATGAGCACTCAGTGCCACCTTTTGTCTCAAGCTCGTATTACACAAGCAAATCCTCAATAACCTTAATAATTATATATATATATATATATACAAAATGTATCATTTTACACTCTTATCTAAGATGTAAATTGTTTGATGCTCCTGTTATAAATCTGTTGAAATCCTGATTCTGATTGCGTGCCTAATATAATGGCTGTCTTTCCGTTTCAATCAATCCTTCAGTCAGTGTAGCTCAGCAGCTACAATATATTCTAATATTGCTAAGGTAACATGATCTATTGTTACAGTTTGCAGCTCAAACTGCTGGGAACATTGGCAACAAATGATCTCAAACAGGAAAATGTTGCAAAGATCTTGCACTGCTGGGGAGGTGGGCTAAATAAAGCCTGTCATAGAAATCAAAGGATGCGTTAAAACTCATTAAAAATGTAATCAAGAGATGAATAAAAGAAAATGTAAAAAAAAACAATTATATGATACTACAGAACTTATTTATTTTAAAAAAAAAACATATAACATTTCATGTTTTGATGCTTTAATATATGGAGCATCCTTTGATTTGTATAGCTGGTTTTAGCACACCTCCCCAGCAGTGCAAGATATTTGCAAGATTTTGCTGTTTGTGATCATTCGGTGTCAATATTCCCAGCAGTTTGAGCTGCAAACTGTAAAAATAAATAATGTTACCTTCGTAATCTAAGAATACATTGTAGCTGCTGAGTTACACTGACTAAAGGATTTATTGAAATGCAAAGGCAGCCATTTAGTTAACCCTGTGAAGCAGGATCTCTGCTTATCGATCCTGAGAGAACTAATCGATCGGCAACTTGGGTAAGGGCTGTTATATAGTGTGTGTGTGTGTGTGTGTGTGTATGTGTGTGTGTGTGTTTGTGTGTTTTAAAACAAATAAATAAAACATGAAATAATTTTTTTTTAATACATTGTACAGACACACACACACACACACACACACACACACACACACACACGTATACTTACATTTTCAGCGGCGGTAGCAGCGCGATTTCTTTTTTTCTTCTTTCCCCCTGTCGGCTGGTTCTACTCTCCTTGACATGCGCGCGCGCGGCGCCATTATAAAAATGCTGACTAACGTCAGCCAACTAAAATTCCGCGCGCGCACACAGCGTAGCGCCGCACGGCACTATAGAACGGGCCTAATTCGTTTTCAATAAAGGTCATCAAAGGCTGCATATATTATTTTCAAAAATGCCAAAAATGACTCCAGTAGCAAAGAAAAATATCACAGGTTTCCAGGGTATGCCAAGTGGGAGCCAGTCCTGAAGCTACTGCTGGCCATTTACTAGAGTTCCCTATCTCCCATGATAGCCCTAGCATTGAGTGTGTGCTCCCAATGCACACACCCCTCATACAGAGTACACTTCCACCTGCCCAGTGCGGACCAATGCAAGTTACTGCTTATCATTTTTGAAAGGGGTATTTAAAAAGTTGTATTGCATGCAGGGCCGCTTTATACATTAGGCCGACTAGGCACAGTGCCTGGGGCTTACGAACCTTTTAGGGCCTACAATATTTCACTTGAAAAAATACCTAAACAAAAAAAAAATCACAAAATAAGAGAAAACAGCAAATTTTAAATTTAAAATGCCTTCGATTCCTTTAAATATCAAAAAACAAAAGAATCGATGCCAAATATCACTAGTATCGAAAGAAACAAAGCATAAAAATGAGTAAAAATATCGGACACACAGGCCTCTAGAAATAAAAGTGCCTGGGGCCTCCGAAGGTTTAAAACGGCCCTGATTGTATGTGTACAGTGTACATTTGAGACATCGGAATCGGTTTCACCAACCCCTGAGAGCCTGACCGCAATCACGAAACCTCTCCCTCTCCCTCACAAACAAACGACCAGGATAGAGCGCGCAACGCCAGTGACATCACCAAGGTCCCGGGATGGAACTGAACGAGCATAGCCCGGACAGCATGGAGAGAGACGGACCCTGTTAGGCAAACCTGTGGGTACCGCGCTTTCCCCCAAAAGTGTGAAAAGCTGTTAAAATCTTGATACCTTGTGAGTTTAATGCTGCTTGCTTTTATTTTTGTTTTTATTAGAAATTTTATTACACTAGGGGAGGTTTTTGCTCTTTCTTTTTCCTCTTTTGATTTCTACATGTGCTGAAGGTGGAGGATAAAAACCCAAACAGAGAGCTGCATACGCCTGCAATTGATGAGATTCAGGACGCTGAGACCTGCTTCAATATCAGATAAGGATCTGATCCTACAAAGGAACTTTTTCATCTGATGGACTTTATGGATATCAACTTCTAATTGTTTTATATTTTGTATCTTGGTTTATTACCAATGTGATTGTATATATTTTTTTTGTTGCTGATATATTTTTCTATTTTACACATGAGGTTTATTATCTTGCTTACACCTTAATACTTTACATTACACCTTATCATATTGTATTTTCTTATTATATTGTGTCCCTTAAGGATATTTAATGTGCCACACGTGGTCTACTGTCAGACGCCAGGAAATAAGGACACAGTGTGTGTGTGATACAATTGCTTTTATGTACTCACTGTCCACTCTCAATAACCCTGTCATCCTCAGCATAGGATCCCTACACTCAGCATACATATAATATTACACTTAACAGTAACACTGCATGGGTGTGGATCACTGTCAGTTGAGTGTGAGCCACCCAATTCTGGGTATATTGGATTTGTGATGGTGCCAGCACACCATGAGAGCTTTTAGGTGTATTAAAGTCTTGCAGGTCTGTACTTCGCAAATGATGCTTCGGTACCACTGTAATTGCAGCCATTCGGGGTTCCCTCCGATGGCGCTTGATGCTCTCTGCAAGGTCCCGACTTCAATCCGCTGATCCCCTCGCTGCGCATACTGCGATCAATCGCGCAACTCTCTGCAGATCTAACCTCATCTATCATGGCCACCCCTTTTTAAAGGCTCCTCTCCCTCTTATTCGCACCTCTTCCTCAGCCTTTGTTACTGGCTGCTCTTATGTCCATAAATTGTGGCATGTCCATAGCACATTGGAGAGGAACCTGCCGGGGGGCAGCACGAGTGTGTAGATTGCATCAGACAGGTGGGCATCACTTTTTTTACCGTACTACAGCTTTGTCCACATCACTTGGTTTCATGTTCTGGCTTTTGTTTATTTTACTGCATGTAAAATACCTCGCCCTCTCCTATGACAGGGGGTGGCATGCCTACTGTACATCATCAGTTGAGGAAACAGGATAAAGTCCCATCTGTACATCTGTACATCTGTACTCTACATGTACATCCTTTAAAAAATATTGTAAATACTTTTACTTGTCTGATTGTTGTTTAATGCGCCATTTCCCAAGATTTCACCCGCGGATCCCATTAATAACAGATGGGCCTGCAACCTATTGCAACAAGGAGGGCCAAAGTGAGCTAATAATAGTGTGGTTTTACCTCTTCAGCATTGCAAAGCAAGCTATTGCTCGCTCCTCTGGTGCTGAAGGGTTAAACCTATATACTGCCATAAATTTGGTTTGAACTTCAGTTGATTACATTTTTAGAAGGTTGGAAATTGCAAATTAACTTTCACTCACATGTCCTTAAGCAGCATTCCTGGCGGAACTCCCTGGGTTCACCTAATGGCCGCCTTTGAATAAATTCTGCAGTCAGTGGAACGGAACTGCAATTTACCTTATATTACTAATGTTTACATCGGTTATTGTTACAGCTTTCAACTCAACCACAGTCTCCTGCTGGGAACACTGCAAGAGATCTGTTTGTGATAATGTGTTGCCAAAGCTCTTGCACTGCTTGGGAGGTGTGCTAAAATCTGCTATAGCAACAACAAGAAAGGATGCCCAGTACATTAAAACTCATCAAAAATGGCATTATGTTGAATTTTTTTGTTTGTTTGTATTGCAGTAAGTATTATCTAACATTAGAGACCTGATTTATTAAAAACTAGCTGATATACCCGGCGTTGCCCGGGATTTCATTTTCCTGCTCCCCCTCTCTCTCCGCTCCCCCCCGCCCCTATCTCTGCTCCCCCTCTCTCTCACCAAGGCCCGCCCCATAGTCAGGCAATGGGAACCAAGGCCTGCCCCGCAGTCAGCCAATAAGAGAGCTTGACAGGCAATGACGGCCAATGAGATCGCGCACAAACCCACAGACAAACATTGTTTAAGTTCTATATATATATATATATATATATATATATATATATATATATATATATAGATTAAAAAAAGATGCCTGTAATGCTCCTTTTAGACCTGGACACATTAGGCTCAGAGATTTCATGTCTTGGATAACAAAAAGGGGGGTCCGATGCGCACTCTCATCCAATTCAATATAAAAAAACAAAAGAGAACACAGATAGTGTAATACTGTTAGGAATAAATACATGTAGAAGATATAAAATGTGAGTGAAATCATCATGAGTAATACAGGCATTTCGGTTGTTTCAAAGTAACCAACTTATAAGGTGTGATGTGTCATCACTGAAAGGGCAGGATACTCCCGGCAAAGGAAAGGAGAGGACACAGGGATAATGAAGTCAACTTTATGTAGAACAATAATAAAAAATAGCAAACACTTACAGGTAAGCAAGTTAACGTAGTGAGTCAGACCCTCAGGTTCAGCCCTGGAGAAAACCCTTATTCTTAGTGAACCTTCGTGGTGGCCATCCACATAAAGGCACTTGGTGTAAGGGTACAAATGTCCTGGGTGATCCTTCACACTTCCTCTGGTTCAGCAAGCAATGCTCAGTCTCTGTAGTGTGGCCCAACGCGTTTCGTCAAATGTGACTTCTTCAAGGGGCTTTCTAATAATGTCCCTGCTGTCTTCCCATAAAAACGCTCAAATTCGCGCCTCTTTTTCTTGCCCTTCCAGTGACGACACATCACACCTTATAAGTTGGTTACTTTGAAATAACCAAAATGCCTGTATCACTCACATAAAATTTGAGTAAAATCATCATATCTTCTACATTTATTTATTTATTACATTGTGTTCTCTTTTGTTTTTTCTATTGAACTGGATGAGTGCGCGTCGGACCCCTGTTTTGCTACTACAACTACTATATAGTGGATTTGGATTGAACCCACAACCTTTGCGGCACCCATCACAGGACTATCTACCAATCATCGGAACAGTTATTACTAAGTATACACTGTGTTTATATACCGTATTTATGCGCTCGATCTCTTGTTCTCATCTATATGTCTTGGATAACAAGACATATCAATGATATCCAATTGCTCACAGAAGGCATTTCTACTACTAGTTTCCCTGCAGTTATAGGAGCCATCAACTGCAAGTTAAACTGTGCCTTTCATTAATTATATTTGTTTGTATATTCCTGCAGCACAATGTTGCAATCAATCTAATAGCTCTGTAAGCAGCAAGCCCACTGGTGCCTGAAGACTGTCTCTCTTGGGGACTATGGATCATTTAGGATTATCCCATTGAGATTGCACATTGCAATGGTTAACCATGACCACTCACCATTGGGTTAGAAGGTGGCATCCACTGGTGTACACAAATGGGAAGGAATCCGGCAGATCTCTGACTTTGCTTAGTGTCTGGTCTAGATGTGCAGCAGATGTTTTGCAGCTGGGGTTTGGCTCTGCATCCATATCCTATATCATGAACCAGCCTGGGTAACACCCAGGCACCAAGATCTTGCATCCACTCACCCTTAGGACAGTTCTATGGCACTCCAGGCCTGGGAACGTACAACACATATTAGCATGAGGGGACGGGGTAAAGGGAGAATGGGGGGGGGGGGGGTGCGGGACGACTGGTGATCTAGAGTAGTGGTACTCAACTCCAGTCCCCAAGCCCCCCCCCCTCCACCTCCCAAACAGGTCAGGTTTTCAGGATGTCCCTGCTTTAGCACAGGTGGCTCAATCAATCCCTGCATCAGCACAGTTCGCTCAATCAGAGGCTCAGCCTTCTGAAGCTGGGATATCCTAAAAACCTAACCTGTTGGGGGGCTTGAGGACTGGAGTTGAGCCCCCTTGCTCTAGAATACACACTGAAGAAGGAATAAAGTGGAAGAGAGAGGAGAAGAAGAAGAAGAAGAAGAAGTTCCGTTCTAAGGGCCCGCCGCAAAGTGAAAATCGCTGGAAAGCAGAATTGGCGATTTTCGTGCACGTGCGCATGCGCAAACCGGCAATTCCCCCCTTCTGCGCATGCGCAATCTCCGTTCGGCACGCGCAACCTCCATTTGGCGCGTGCAACCTCTACTTACCGAGGTTCGGCCGGATTCGGGACGCGTGACCATGGCAACGCGGCGTCAAATTACGCCGCAGTGTCATGTGACGTCACAGTTGCCACGGTAACGTGACGTCAAATGACGCTGCGGGTCACGTGACGTGAAGTCACAGAACCCTGTGGCGTCATATGATGCTGTGTGAGGTAAGGAGGGGGGGCGACTGCCAGAGCAAAGCAGGTGGGGGGGCGCAGCATAAAAAGTTTGCGTGCCCTTGCTATATTCTCCCCTTATTTTCCCCCCTTTCTTATTTGTATATGTAAAGCGTGTGACAATGTATAATTCTACATTCTTACCTAAGTCGGCAATCGTTTGGTGCTCCTGTAAAAATCCTGATTGTGTGACTAACATAATGGCCGCTTCCATCAGTGTAACTCAGCAGCTACAATATAACCTTATATTACTAAGGTAACATTATCTATTGCTACAGTTTACAGTTCAAACTGCTGGGAATATTGGCAACAAATTATCCCAAACAGGAAAGTGTAACAAAGATGTGCCACTGCTGGGGAGGTGTGCTAAAGCCGCTATAGGAATCAAAGGATGCTTTAAAAATCATTAACAATTACATTGAGTTGAATAATAAAAAATACAGTAAGTATTATCTAATACAACAGAACTGATTTATTTTAATTTAAAAAAAAACGTTTTGCTGCTTTAAGAACACGTGGCCACCGGCTGATAAGTATTTTGTTTTGTTCTATACAATGTGCCTGCATTTTCCATTGTGTCTCAACATGGTGATTACCCTCATCGGAAATAATGAATTGGTAAATTAACAATAAACAAAAGAAAAAAGTGCCTATACCATAAATATACTCAGAACAAAGTGTAACCAATGAACACATTTATATATATATTTTATATAATATATATATATATATATATATATAATATATTATAATATTATATATATATGCAACTGTAAAATGCTTTATGCTTTACTGTGGAGGGTTTTTGTCACTTTTTTACCCACCATAACTTAATGACAGTATATATATATATATATATATATAATATATATATATTATTATATATATTATTATATATATATATATATATATATAATATATATATATATATATATATATATATTATATAACCAGTGACATGGTTTCTGAACTTACATACAACCCGTAGCTGGGAAATACGCTTCGTGTGTCTGTACTTTAAAAATTAATTTTATATATATATATATATATATTTAAAAATACAGAAGAGTACAGACACAAGAAGCTGTATTCCAAGCATACAGGGTGTAATCAGAAACAATGTCATTGGAGGAGAAGTTATAGTGTTAAACCCCCGACCGCAGCTAAGTCAAGTTGCTATCCAGGAAAGAATGATAGTTATGTAACTCGTGTATCTGATACAAGAATACAAGAGAATAGATGAAACCAACCACACACGAGGTTCAGTGCCAATCCTACAGCCCAATGCGGCATCTTTATTCTAAGGCCTCGATTATAGTGTCAGCGACGGCACGCGTGGTGCGAACAACAAACCTCTTCTCTATGAGTCCGCCCCAATGAGCGAGCGATGAAGCGCGCGTGCGATTCTGAAGACAAACTACTTTGTCTTTGCCACGCGACGGCCGGGTCACGGTTCAGCCAATGAGGGCGAACCGCTCACGTGACGTCACGGCCAACGCCTCCGCCATGCCTCCCCATCACCTCAAACCTCAGTACAGGTTTTGCGCAAGCGACAGGCGCTCATGACATCAGGCGCGACCACTATAATCGCGAGCTAACACTTTGGAGTGTTTTTCCGGCACGCGTGCGGGTTGTCTTCAGCTACACTAGATGTGAATATAAGTATAAAAGGGTGAATTCAGGACGCCCTCTCTGCCAACGGGCTGATTGAATTCGATTTTCCGATACAAGAAACCCCGAACCAGAACCAAGAAGGCCGGAAAGAGAAACTGTTCTCTATACCGAGGGAGAGTTTACTTTAAAAAAAAAAAAAAAAAAAACATATAGGATTTTTCTGCTTTAATATATCAGTTCTGTAGCATTGGATAATTCTTTTTGCCTTTTTTATTTTATTCTTTCAACTCCTAATGCCATTTTGTTTTTAGGATTTACTGATCATCCTTTGGTTGATACAGCAACCATTTAGAAAGTCATTTCCACTGCCTCTTTTGAAACAGGTTCTCGCGCACCTTTTTGAGATCTGCACTTTGGCAACAAAGTATCGCAAACAGATCTGTTGCAGTGTTCTAAACAGCAAACTGTCTATTACTCTGAAAGCTGTAACAATAATGTGTTACACTTAGTAATATAATCTTACATATCAGCTGCAGCATTTCACAAACTGCAGCACAGTCACAAGGCGGCCATTTAGTTAGGCACACAATCAGAGAATTGGCAAAATCGATCACAGGAGAAGGGATCAACCGGCAGCTTCGGTAACAATTTCTCATTAAAGCTATTCACATGCTACATATAGTAAAACAAAAAGGTGAAACTATGGCTGCTGCATTAAATGAGCAGCTCCCATTGGAGATACATCTGAGAAGCACAGAGCAGCCCGACACTGAACTGTGCTCGTATCAGCTCTGGGGGAGGTGGCATCAGTTACTTTGTGGTTGTTTAAACGCCCTTATCACAGGGATGATACGGAGCTGTGATGGATGATGTGACAGCTTCCTATGGGCCCACATAACATATGAGAAATATTAATAGCGTTGTGTTTACCCTGGAGAGGATGCTACCGGCAGCACCTTCCCTGGTATCTTGGGAACAGGTCGGGGGGCGAGTCCGGAGCCGATATTAACGAGTTTCATCTCCAGAGACCCCCTGGATACATATTCATGTAAGGAAAGGGGGGGGGGAGAGTAGTAAAAATAAAAGTGACAAAAACCCTCCACAGCACACTAATAAAAATGCCCCGTGTGGGTACATCCACGTCTCACACAGTGGCGTAACTACAGCATAAGGGGCCGCCGGTCATGTCACATACCTGCCGGCCTTCGCTCTGTGACATCAGGATATCGCCATGTGACGTTGCATTTCCATGATGCCACCTTGGTGGAGGGGAGCTGCTTTCCTACAGAGGCCCCACACTTTCCCCGGCAATCCGTTCCATTGCTGTGGGGAGGAGCGCGGGCCTCTGTAACCGCTTAGGGGGTTCATCACAAGTTGGGAGGGTCCTGGCTCCCTTCGGCCCACCCCCGAGCAGGGGCTCCCGTGACGTGGCCGGGCATCCCAGGCGGTAGTTACGCCACTGGTCTCAGGACAGGTCTGCAACCCGGCCTTTCCCCATTATCACTTAGCAAACAGTGCTTCCACTGCAGCTAGGGATTCTGGGTAATGACATGCAAATGAGCACTCACAGTGTGTTGAAAAAAGTGACACACTGTGAGTGCTCATTTGCATGTCATTACCCAGAATCCCTAGCTGCAGTGGAAGCACTGTTTGCCAAGAGATAATGGGGAAAGGCCGGGTTGCAGACCCGTCGGAGACGTGCAAATGCACCACAAGTGGTATATTTATTTACTGAAAAAGATCCCAAATTTGAGGGCCTGTTTAAACAACAAACCACTGTGGGGGAGGGGGGGGGTTAATAAGAAAGGGAGGAGTATAGGTGAACTCATTGTGAAGGCTGACATTTCTCTGTCACCCAAACAGCTATTTCTTTGTGCACCTTAAGCGAGCACGGTTCTGTGTCTACGTTGTGCACACTGTAGTTATCAATGGGAGACATTGTGACTCACCCCCTTACAGTTAAAACAAATCTACTAAACATTTTTGCAACCTGTGGCATGTCCTATGTGATGTATGCATTGAAAGGCCTTTGCGGCAAGATGTATGTAGGTCAGACCTCTAGGCCTGTGAAAGAGCGCTGCTGTCAACACAATTGCGATATTCGTTATCAAAATAAAGACTCGCCGGTTTCATGACACTTTACTGCCTACAGACACAAAAGAGGTGATTCATTAAACTGGGATGGCGCTGATCGGATGGAAACACACATGGTCATCAATGGAAGTTTCCCTGCATTGGTTCCCTACATTGACACTATCAGATTAATGAATAAACACCTTGTGTAGTATTGTATTGTATTGTATGTCTTTATTTATATAGCGCCGTAAATATACATAGCGCTTCACAGTAGTAATACATGTTGTAATCATATAAATAACAAATAATATAAATAACAGGTCATGGGAATAAGTGCTTCAGACATAAGAGTAACATTAAGGAAGAGGAGACCCTGCTCCGAGGAGCTTACAATCTAATTGGTAGGTAGGGGAACGTATAGAGACAGTAGGAGGGAATTCTAGTAAGTGCGTCTGCATGGGGCCAAGCTTTATGTATCATGTGTCCAGGATTATCCACAGTGCTATTCATATGCTTCTTTAAGCAAATGTGTCTTAAGGTGGGTCTTAAAGGTGGATAGAGAGGGTGCTAGTCGGGTACTGAGGGGAAGGGCATTCCAGAGGTGCGGGGCAGTCAGTGACAAAGGTTTAAGGCGGGAGAGGGGTTTAGATACAAAGGGGGTAGAAAGAAGACATCCTTGAGAAGACCGCAAGAGTCGGGATGGTGCATAGCGAGAAATTAGGGCTGAGATGTAAGGAGGGGTAGAGGAGTGTAAAGCTTTAAAAGTGAGGAGGAGAATTGAGTGTGAGATGCGGGATTTGATCGGAAGCCAGGAGAGGGATTTCAGGAGGGGAGACGCGGAGACAGATCTAGGAAAGAGTAGAGTGATTCTGGCAGCAGCGTTTAGGATAGATTGTAGGGGAGACAGGTGAGAGGCAGGAAGGACGGACAGCAAGAGGTTACAGTAATCGAGACGGGAGAGAATGAGGACCTGAGTCAGAGTTTTAGTAGACAAGTAACAGAGGAAAGGGCGTATCTTTGTGATATTGCGGAGGAAAAAGCGACAAGTTTTAGAAACGTTTTGAATGTGAGAGGAAAATGTGAGAGAAGAATCGAGTGTGACCCCTAGGCAGCGTGCTTGGGCTACTGGGTGAATGATCGTATTTCCAACAGTAATGTGGAAGGAGGTAGTAGGACCAGGTTTGGGAGGAAGTATAAGGAGCTCTGTTTTTGCCATGTTAAGTTTCAGTCGGCGGATGGCCATCCAGGATGATATTCCAGAGAGACATTCAGAAACTTTGGTTTGTACAGCAGGTGTAAGGTCATGAAAGGTTAAATTTGTGTGTCGTCAGCATAGAGGTGATATTTAACCACAAAGATGTGAGAGAGAGTGTGTAAAGAGAGAAGAGAAGGGGTCCCAGGACAGAGCCCTGGGGTACCCCCACAGAGAGATCGATGGAGGAGGTGTTAGCAAAAGAGACACTGAAAGTACGATGTTACAGCTAGACATATATATATATATATATATATATATACACATATTGTATTGTATTGTATGTCTTTATTTATATAGCGCCATTAATGTACATAGCGCTTCACAGTAGTAATACATGTGGTAATCGAATAAATAACAGATAATATAAATAACAGATCATGGGAATAAGTGCTTTAGACAAACATAACATTAAGGAAGAGGAGTCCCTGCCCCGAGGAGCTTACAATCTAATTGGTAGGTAGGGAGAACGTACAGAGACAGTAGGAGGGAGTTCTGGTAAGTGCGTCTGCAGGGGGCCAAGCTTTATGTATCATGTGTTCAGAATGTTCACAGTGCTATTTGTATGCTTCTTTAAGCAAGTGGGTCTTAAGGTGGGTCTAAAAGGTGGATAGAGAGGGTGCTAGTCGGGTACTGAGGGGAAGGGCATTCCAGAGGTGTAGGGCAGTCAGTGAAAAAGGTTTAAGGCGGGAGAGGGAATTTAGATAAAAAGGGGGTAGAAAGAAGACATCCTTGAGCAGAACGCAAGAGTTGGGATGGTGCATAGCGAGAAATTAGGGCTGAGATGTAAGGAGGGGCAGAAGAGTGTAAACCTTTAAAAGTGAGGAGAAGAATGGAGTGTGAGATGCGGGATTTGTTTGGAAGCCAGGAGAGGGATTTCAGGAGGGGAGATGCTGAGACAGATCTAGGAAAGAGTAGAGTGATTCTGGCAGCAGCATTTAGGATAGATTGTAGGGGAGACAGGTGAGAGGCAGGAAGGCTGGACAGCAGGAGGTTACAGTAATCAAGACGGGAGAGAATGAGGGCCTGAGTCAGAGTTTTAGCAGTCGAGCAACAGAGGAAAGGGCGTATCTTTGTTATATTGCGGAGGAAAAAGCGACAAGTTTTAGAAATGTTTTGAATGTGAGGGGCGAATGTGAGAGAGGAGTCGAGTGTGACCCCTAGGCAGCGTGCTTGGGCTACTGGGTGGATGATCGTAGTTCCAACAGTAATGTGGAAGGAGGTAGTAGGGCCAGGTTTGGGAGGAAGTATGAGGAGCTCTGTTTTAGCCATGTTGAGTTTAAGGCGACGGAGGGCCATCCAGGATGATATAGCAGAGAGACATTCAGAAACTTTGGTCTGTATAGCAGGTGTAAGGTCAGGTGTTGAAAAGTATATTTGTGTGTCGTCAGCATAGAGGTGATATTTAAACCCAAAAGATGTTATTAGGTCACCTAGAGAGAGTGTGTACAGAGAAAAGAGAAGAGGTCCCAGGACAGAGCCCTGGGGTACCCCCACAGAGAGATCAATAGAGGAGGAGGAGGTGTTAGCAGAAGAGACACTGAAAGTACGATGGGAGAGGTAGGATGAGATCCAGGATAGAGCTTTGTTCCGAATACCAAGAGTATGGAGAATGTGAAGGAGAAGAGGGTGGTCCACGGTGTCAAATGCTGCAGGGATGTCGAGTAATATGAGCAGAGTGTAATGACCTCTGTCTTTGGCAGCATGGAGGTTGTCAGTTATTTTAGTGAGGGCTGTTTCCGTGGATTGAGCAGTGCGGAAGCCAGATTGTAGAGGGTCTAGGAGAGAATAGGTGTTGAGAAAATGGAGCAAGCGAGAGAATACAAGACGTTCAAGGAGTTTAGAGGCAAAAGGCAGGAGGGAGACAGGTCGATAGTTAGAAAGACAGGTAGGGTCAAGCTTGCTGTTTTTGAGTAATGGTATGACTGTTGCATGTTTGAAGGAGGATGGAAAGGTTCCAGAGCAGAGGGAGGAGTTAAAAATGTGTGTGAGCGTAGGGATTATAGTAGGAGCAAGAGGTTTTAGGATATGGGAGGGAATGGGGTCAAGAGGGCAAGTGGTAGAGGGAGAAGTGGCAATCATCAGCGACACATCCTCTTCTGAGACAGTGGAAAAAGAGTCAAGGAAGGCAGGAGGAGAGTTAGGAAGAGGTGTAGGATGGGAAGAAGAAACAGAGGGGATGTTCTGACGTATGGATTCCACCTTTTCCTTAAAATAGTCAGCAAAGTCCTGAGCGGAGATGGAGGAAGGAGAGGACGCTGAGGGTGGTTTGAGTAGAGTATCAAAGACAGAGAACAGTCGGCGTGGGTTAGACTTGTGCATGTTGATTAGTGCAGAAAAGTAGGCTTGTTTAGCTTGCGAGAGGGCAGAGTTGAAACAGGATAGCATAAATTTGTAGTGAAGGAAGTCTGCGAGAGTGTGAGACTTCCTCCAGAGGCGTTCAGAGGAACGAGTGGAGGAACGCAGCATGCGCGTGTGGGAATTTAACCAGGGTCTAGGGTTAGAAAGGCGAGTGTGGCAGAGAGAAAGTGGGGCATGTAGATCAAGAGAGGAGGACAAGACAGAGTTGTAGTTCCTGACCAGGTTGTCGGGGTCTGTAGCAGAGCTGAGAGAGGAGAGGGAGGAGTGTAAAGTGGACTCAAAGTCAGGTAAGTGAATAGAGCGCAGGTTTCTGCAGAACCGGGGTGTAGATTGAATTGGAGAAGGGGAGAAGCGAGATAGAGAGAATGAGATGAGATGATGGTCAGAGAGAGGAAAAGGGGAAATATATACATATACATAAATATACATATATATATATATACATACATACATGACAAGGATAATAACTTCCAGTGCTTCTTATAGTTGGATGATATTGCTGCTACATTGGATGAAGTTGTATCCACCTAAGTAAATATTTGCTCCTTCCAGTTACCAAAGCCCTGTAATGAAGATTCTATTTACCACCCATAGGAGCTCTATTGCTTTGGTTGATTTTTATATCCTATGTAGGATAGTGCGCTACCATAGGCAAGGCAGAGCACCTTTGTAGGCATGCAGTGTGTCTGGACCGTTTTATATTATACCATAGTACTTTTCTGGGAGATGGAATACCTTACAGTTGGTAAGGAGATTCACCCTGAGGAGGTTTGTATTCTGACCGCCCCATTTGTTTCAATGTAGAGGTGTCCCCTGGATCCTCCCTACCTCCTTCCTTCTAGTTTAGGAATAAGCTTGCACTTGCATCTTGAGTGTAGCTTGTACTTACTTGAATCATAATCTAACATATGCTGAATAAAAGGGTTGTATCGCCAGGAGTTTCTGCTTCACTTACCTGTACCATGATGGGACATTAGCCACAGAACCTATTCTTGCATCACTTTGAGTCTGTGCCTGTTGCATTGTGGTGGCTATAAATGCCCATATTTAGTTTGTAGGTTTTGAAGATAGTCAGTCTGAATTTACTTCTCATCCCATTTTCCATACAGGCATTGATGTATTTGGATAGTATTTACTTAGATTTTCCCTGTAATTCCCATACATTCAGGTTTGTTTCAAGTGCTTTCTACAGAACCTACTTTTTTTTTTAAATAGGAGTTAATAATGTGTCATCTTGTCTACTCCATCACTCATCTTTTTACCTTCGTGGTTTTTTACGAGCTTCACTTTAGATAAACCTCCCCTGATTTATATACGATGCCTCATTTGGTAGTATTCGATACAGGAGTTACATAAGTATATATATTTTTTTTTCTGGATAAGAACGTTAAGTTGGGGGTTTACCCTATAACTACACCCCTAATTACATGGCTTCTGTTTTGATCCTGGGAGCTGAGAATATAGCTCCTTGTATCAGCACCGTACAAGCTGATTGGCACCGACAGGGCTTTTGGAACTGAAATGTACTGAAGGAGACAACACATCAGCTCCAGTAGGAGAAGGAGGACCAGCAGGAACATCACGAGACTGGAGCTGACTCTTTGGTTAAAAAGAACTCTTTGCCGGAGTTTACATCTGTGCCTGGTGGAAGAAAAGAAAGCAAGTTTTGACTTAAATCTTGGCTCAAACATGGTTACCAAACTGTATAGTAAAGTCCGATGCTGAGATTTCAAAATTATTTCAGATTTCAAATCTTGGGTCCTTGTTAGGCAAAGAGAGGTGATGGACAAGGCCAAGGTACGGTATCTAGAGCAGTCTTTGGGCAAATTGTCCTTCCATCTATGCAGTTTATTTGCAGGCTGTTTCCAGACCTCATTCCAGTTGGCACTGTCAGAACTTAATTTGCATGTTGCTACGTTAAATGTCTTTCGTAGTTTCCACAAACGTGCAAAGATTTTCCAGTTTGGTGGAGTGAGAAACGTACCTCATTTCCCGATGTCAAGGGAGGTTGTGTAGCAGTAGCTGGTGATGGGTGGTCACTGCTTCTGACGCATACAGGCGGGTGGGATCCCATCTTGTTACAACCTCTTGCTTCAGTGGATGGTGGCAGATTACACTTTTGTTGCAGCAATTGCAATGTTCTGCACGTGGATACTGAATGCCAAAAATGACCAAAATGTTACATGCAACAGCTAATATTTCATTTAGGACTTATCACTTGGATTACAATTGTAGAATTATATGTATGTATGTATGTCTTTATTTATATAGCGCCATTAATGTACATAGCGCTTCACAGTAGTAATACACAATATATATATATATACATTTTTATATCACACATATACAGTACACGCCACAGCTCCCCTAAAAAAAAAAGAAAACAAGATATTTAATTTATGTTTCGTGTGGTGTACACAATTGTGCCTCACTACCTGTCCCTGCCGTTAAAGATACATATTTTACATAGGTTTGAAGCAGGGGGTCCCTGGAGCTGAACCCCATTCATTTCAGCTCCGGCGACCCCCTGCTTCCTGAGATACACACCTCCAAAAGGGAGTGCCCGTATCTCAGCCAAGTTTAAAGCTCCTGTCTCACAGGGGCCAGTAGGAAGCTGGGCCTGATGACCCAGAGCTGAAATGAATGGGGTTCAGCTCCAGAGACCCCCTGCATCAAACCTATGTTACAAAGTGGGAAAAAACATGTACCCACTTGGAGTGTCTCTTTAAGGGAGAAAACTCAGAGTATGAGGGATGGAACTATTAGTGCAAGGGACGCCGCAGCCCACCCCTCTGGGTTTATACATTTTAACATTATGGGAATGTATGTGTTACTGATTTTGTATGTACAGAACTCCCCCCTCCCCCCCCCCCCCCCCCCCCCCCAAAAAAAACAGTTCCTGAATACTGGTTCTTCCGGCATTTCCTACCAGGACGGGCAGGAAAAGAATACAGGGGTACAAAATGGGGTTTGGATTTAAAAACCCTGAGCTTGTCTCTCTTTACTCAGCACTTCTGTATCCTAAATTCCTCCCGACAAGAGAACAACCAATTTAAAAAGTACATTTACTGATTTCAAGTAAGATTGCATAGTTTGGAGCTTCCATCATCATATTAGCAACTGCTGTGTTCACCCCAGCTGCCTACACTTTTGTACATCCAGACAGAGAGGAATGGTATGATAGAGGTTAAACCCCAATTCCGGAACCCTCTGCAGTGAATAGGACTCATTTGCTACTTCTGGGAACTACAGGACTGCAGAAGTCAGCAAATACAGAACATTTGGATTTTCTGATGTAGGGGTGTTCTGGAGGTTTGGCCATTTCCTTAGTGAGCACACTATTCAAAATGAGTTATTCTGTCTAATTTGGATGAGTAGCTTTGTAAAATAAGGAAGTAGCCTCTCTTATTTCACCATTTATAAAATGTCTCAGTGTTTTTCAATGCTTTATTTATTAAGGAACAATAATACAATAATTATATTGTAAACTGCTAGGAAGGCCCAACCCTCTCTAATAGCGCCTCTGAGATCAGATGCATTGTATGGAGCCCCAACCCTCTCTAATAGCGCGTCTGAGATCAGATGCATTGTAAGGAACCCCAACCCTCTCTATATGTGTGTCTGAGCGATCAAGCATTGTAAAGGAACCCCAACCCTCTCAATAGCGCATCTGAGATCAGATGCATTGTAAGGAGCCCCAACTCTCTCTAATAGCGCGTCTGAGATCAATGCTTGTAAGGAACCCAACCCTCTCTGAGATACGCGTCTGAGATCAGATGCATTGTAAATTCTTCTGTATTTACTACAATTTTCAAGTGATCTGAAAATTGCAGGGAACCCAATCGTTCCTAGGAACCCCCTGTTGAAAATCACTGGTATATGCTATAATGAGCTTGTATTACACATACCTTTGTTATATCATGACCTCTTTAATATTATTTCTTTTTCTTACAATAAAAAAAATGTGAATGTGCAGGTTTGTAAAGATAATTAGTAGTACTCTGCACGTCTCCACGCCACCACAATTCTATCACTGTCTATATTTAAAGTTGTATGAAGCGCTATGTACATTAATGGCGCTATACACATAAAGACATACAATACAATATATTGTAATAGACACTGTTTATGGTGCCGGCGTCGCTGCGTGCGCGTGCACGGCAAGCGCTGTGCTATATTTTGTAATGGGAGCTACCCCTCTGCCTGCGCTGTTTTCAGGCGGCTGCCACGTGACGTCAGCGCACGTGAACTGGTTCACCCAATGAGGGCGAACCAGCTTCGGGACGCATCCGCCACGCCCCCGCATCGTGTCTACAATCTCCTGCAGCCAAGTTCACAGATCGCTTGGGCTGCAGGAGTGCGCTGTGGCGTGCTCGTTCGCACGCGGCCGCGCAGGGACCATAATCCCAGTAGACAAGCGGAATATCATGGTACTGTGCATCTTATCCACTGGAAATGGTCCCAAGTGAACCGTGGGCCCAAATAGCTACAGCCCCTGGTAAGAAACACAGTAACACTAGTGTTTCACAACATGGGGGGTGGGTGTAGGTGGCAGGATGGAGACAAAAGCGGGTTCATATTTAAAATCGAGACATGGGAGATACAAAAAAAATGTGGCAAACGGTACCAAGTGACACATGCAGATAGAGTGACAAAAAGGGAAAAAGGCTAATTATTTACATCAAAAACCCAATGAATATATCCCACTAAGTAAATTTGGTTTTAAATGAACCAATGTACTTGGTTTTTAACAGATCTCCATCTATCGAGGACAAATGATGGATACTCGAATGTCACCTGCAATTTACTTATGCTATTCCCATCACTGTGTGACATTCATTTCCATGTAATGTAGCACGTTGTCTCTGAGGGTCCCTTAACAAACTTGCAGCCAAGGACAGCCCACTATAGCAAAAAAAATGGGTTATTATATGCAACCAATGGTCTTAGTTTAGGTCAAATTAAAAAATCTCCTTATCCACATTAATTAAAATGAGCAATATTAAATAAAGGAAAGTTACTGAGCCTCCTACAACTTTGACTTGTTCATCACAGAACAGGGAAGAGTAACAAGGGGTTATTTGTTGTTTAAATTACCCTTTTCGTTCCCCAAGTAAAATGCAATGTTATTGTTCATATAACAGAATATAGAGTATGCAAGGATTTCTGCCCCCATTGGGCAGTAGTACTGTTGTAAAAATCAGACAGCACCACTGTTTTTATAAGCTTCCATTTAATAACTAAATCAGATAGGAGTTGGATGTAAAGCCCTATATAAAAACTCCATCACCAGCAAATGAACCCTTGATTATGCCCCTTCTCCCAACACAAATAATCTCAGACAAATTTCTTTGGGGGAAAACAGGCGACAGATTTATCATTATTACAGCAAACATGTAATCTCACCCGTGTCATTCTTTTGAGCTCAAAGCCCATAAGACACAGCTCCAGTTCCCACATGTTGGGATGATACCCATGCCTGCTACACTGGCCAAGTCCTTATCTTCACCTTTCCCACTGAGATCACTTAAAGGGAAATTCAACATAGTAGTTTAAACTAAAATTAAACAACCAACTAGTATTTAATCCCCCTTAAAGTAACTGTTTTTCTGTATAAGAAAAATGAATATGTTGCATCTCTCCTGGAACACCAATTGTAAACATCTCAGCCACTTACGTTGATCTGTTTGGCTAATGGGGACTTCATCATTAATTTACAAAGAACAGAACTAACCATTTAAGAATAAGAGTACCAAGATTCAAAATACATGGGAATTTATGAAAGGGTAAACTTGTTCTGCTGTGTACACTTCAATTAAAAGGACTTAGCCACAGACACACCCAGCCCCCCCCCCCCCCTCTCTCCATCTCTTTGCTAAACCCATCCACTCCTCACTGATTCTTTTCCTCTGCTCATCCCTGTGAATTTCAGTTTATTCAAAAACTTGTCTTCAATTAGGAGATCTCTGGGGGAAAGGAGGGAGGTCTATATAAAGTTCAACCTGGATTTTATATATCCCCCCCTCCTTTCCTCCGAGGGCTCCTAATTGAATACAAATTTCGAATGAATTAAAAGTCAGGCAGCTAAATTGCAGCAAGCTGGATCCCCCATCCTCTCCCAGTAATTCAGGGATGGAATAATCTGACAAATGAAGTTGGCACATCAGTTCGTGGTTTGGAGAATGGAAAGATGAACAGCTGGAATTCAACTTGAATGTTTCACAGAGTATGTCCAAATGCTCAGTCCCTATCTCTGTGCTGCTCTCCCCCTCTACTATTTAGTCTGGTCACCCTGCTAACAAACCCACCTCCCTGCTGTTTAGTTCAAATGTTATTTGAAATAAAAACATTACAGCAGATTTGGTTGGTGGTTTCAGCTGCCTCTGGACGCCCTCTGTTTGTGTTTCTACCTACAAACGTGGTTTTGGGAGACTGAGGATTAGATCAACATATTCTGTTCTGGAATCTTTGGGCACAGGTGTTGGGTGTAATGGGAGAATGGATGTAAATGGTAAATGATCATTATAAAATGCACAGAGAGATTAGTTCATAGGCACTGGCAGTATCTGTCTCTGCATCACGAACATGAATAGTTGTTTAATATAAAATCAAGAAGGACTATACATTGAGGTACTGTTCCAATCAACCATCCCTCCACTCTGAAAATGTGATTCACATTTGAATTATCATTGGGTTCATTCATAATTCACTCTGCTCCCGTTTATATGAAAACAATAGGTAGCATCTGAGATATAATGTTGTGTGTGTGTTGTGTGGTGTGTGTGTGTTTGTGTGTGGTGTGTGTGTGTGTGGTGTGTGTGTGTGTGTGTGTGTGTGTGTTGTGTGTGTTTCTTCAGTATTAGGGATACCTTTTTTATTTGGACTAGCAATTATGTCTGGAGAAGCTTTCGAGAAGTTTTCCTCTTCCTCAGGTCAGCAATACTGTATACAAAGGTTTCTAACACTTAGAAAGGGATTGGAAAGAAAGAAAAGAAAAAAGGAAGAATAAAGACAACAGGACACTGAAGGTGTTAAAACAAGATAAGGAAGTGAGAATTGTTAGTCTAAATAAAAAAAGTATCACCTATCTGAAAACTCTTTATTCTGCACTACGCATATATATATATATTATATATATATTATATCAACTGTAAATATTCTGTATGTTCATTTGCATGTCTTAGACAGTCTGCAACCCTGTCTTTCCCCATTGTCACCCAGCATACAGCGCTTCCACTGCAGCAAGGGATTCTGGGAATGATATGCAAATGAGCACTCAGCCCACCTTTTGTCTCAAGCTGTATTACCAAGCCAATCCTCCAGCCAATGCATGCTGTTTAAAACACAGCTTTTAGACAGAGGCTGGGATAAGATGCAAATCATTAAACCCCTCACAGACATGTTTCACACCTTGATGGGTATCATCAGTGTGAGGTTGGTCTTATGGCAAAGCGGTTTGAGACTAGACTAGGTAATCACCACTACATTAAGGTTATGGTATGCTTTGCCATTAAGACACACCTCACACTGATGATACCCATCAAGGTTGAAACATTGTCGGTGAGTGGGTTTAATGGCTTTGCATCTCATCCAGCATCGTCTAAAAGCTGTGTTTAAAACAGCATGCATTGGCTTGAGGATTGGCTTGTGTAATACGAGCTTGAGACAAAAGGTGGCACTGAGTGCTCATTTGCATATCATTTCCCAGAATCCCTTGCTGCAGTGGAAGCGCTGTATGCTGGGTGACAATGGGGAAAGACAGGGTTGCAGACCTGTCTAAGACATGCAAATGAACATACAGTAATATTTACAGTTGCTTTATGCTTTACTGTGGAGGGTTTTTGTCACTTTTTTACCCACCATAACCTTAATAGTAGTGGTATATACACACATACACACATACACACATACACGCATACGCGCACGCGCGCACACGCGCACACACACACACACATTACAGCAGATTATGTGATTAAAGGTGTAAGCAATGAGGAAAATATTATTGACCTGAACTTTATGTGATGGAGTGAGAGACAGAAGGACTTGAATAACGTCGGTGCAGCTGTGGGAGGATGCATGATAACTTGTCCTCTGCCTTTGCAGCTCTCCACGGGTGAAATATTGGTCAACGTCTCACAAATGTTTTTTTTTTTTTTTCCTTCGTTTTTTTTCCTTGTCTGAAATTGCAGATGGTAGAAATCAGGGGAGGGGCTATACCACCTCAAAAAAAAAGGGGGTCCTCCTCAGCCCTTGACACCCATTCAGATAGAGCAAAGCTTCCCCTTACTGCAGTGTGCCTTGCACTGGTGCGATAAGAGCTGTCTGCAGCTGGAGCAGTGAGCGCGAGGTGGCAGTGTGAGAGCAGAGGAAGAGGCACACAGGGGGCTCAGGCTGCTGGAGCTGTGCAGCGGACAGCGAAGTCCTGGAAGCCAGCGGCGGCAGAGAGGGAGAGGAGGAGAGGAGGAGGAGGAGGAGAAGAGCAAAGCTGACCAGGAGAACTCCATCCTGGGATCACTTCCACCGGGGGATGGGGTTCAGAGAAGATCCCCAAGGTGAGTGCAACTTAGGTGAGGCTTTGGTCACTCAGCATTGTGATTCATCTCCATGTGTGTGGCTCTTTGTCACCTGGAAGGTAAATGCATCCTCCACAGAGCAACGATGATTAAGTGGGGGGGGGGGGGGGGGGGGGAAGGAGGTAGGAGATGGCATTCACTTCCCATGTGAACTACACTTGGAAATACTTTGTAGTAGTTTGAAAAACTTTTATCCCACTGAAGTTATCTTAATTAGATCTGCAGTTGGAAGAAGTGCATCAATAATAATGTCCCATCTGTAAGCAGCAGATGACAGCTATCAATGAATGGCTGAGTCCACAGCTGACTTCTGAGCCGCTGCCCTTCGTCCGCCTAATAATTTGATGGTGCATTCAGCATACAGTGCATGTGTTTGTGTTGGGGGACAGAGTGACAGAGTGTCAGGATGTCCCTGTTATTGTAACCGGAAAGCCAACGATTATCGGGTGTGATGTGAAAGTGATCAGTGAAAAAAACTTTACATTGAGAAATGCTCTGTTCTGCAATCAGACTGTGTGTCATTTCTCACTCGGTAGGAAATGTTATTTAATAATCTTGTGCTTGCTGTAAAATAAAAACACACACAATTGATACAAAATATCATTCGGTTTTGTTACTGTTGAAATCCAGATAAGTGTTCCTCTTATCAGTGTAATAAGTACTGCTGAGTAGGATAAAGAAAAAAGGATGCCATGGCTTGAACATGGGGTGTTAAAATAGTTTATCTAGAGAAATCCCTGCATGCATGAAATAGTCTTCTGAGGACAGAGAGAAATCATTTTAATTCAGATCCTATTGAAATAATTAGTAGCATTAACGCAAGATTTTTTTGTTTTTCAACAACTGCACTGAGGTTATCAATACCTGATTTATTGATCCAGTGAATAACTGAAGTAAACATTAACTGACTAATATTTTGCATTACATTTGCATTAAACCATATCATGATAAAAGATCAGTGTGTCATTATACACACGCACAGACCTAATTACAATAAATACACGTATTTGTTTTTTTTTATTGGTACCATATCCTAAATGCAGCAGCACAGTGCATTAGGGAGTTAAATAGAAAACGTAAATATATTAATTAAAAATAGCACACTAAACTATAACAGTGCATTTTCCCCAATGCATCTATATTAAAACATCAGTTAACAAAAACAATATAGTTGGTTGAGAGCTTCATGTACTGTATTAGCCCTCCTATAATATACACACAATTCGCAATTACACACACAAAAATAAACCAGATGTCCCCCAAAAAAGCAAAGAACATTTGTAACTGGTACCTTTTGCTACTGTGATTATGCAGAATTAGAGAAACCTAATCTTTAGTCTTTAAGAGACAGAGAGACAGAGAGACAGAGAGACAGAGAGACAGAGAGACAGAGAGACAGAGAGACAGAGAGACAGAGAGACAGAGAGACAGAGAGACAGAGAGACAGAGAGACAGAGAGACAGAGAGACAGAGAGACAGAGAGACAGAGAGACAGAGAGACAGAGAGACAGAGAGACAGAGAGACAGAGACAGAGAGAGAGAGAGAGAGAGAGAGAAAGAGAGAGGAGAGAGAGAGAGAAGAAAGGAGAGAAGAGAGAAAAGAGGAGAGAAGAGAGGAGAAATAGGGGGGTACGTTTGGGTAAAAATAGAGGGCATCATCCCCCCCAAAAAAGGACATAAAACAAAGAACGAGCACATTCTAGAACCAACGTTATAGACTGTGTGACACATAGCTTTGCAATTAGCTAAAAGATGACACAATGGCACAATAAATAAATATGCTTTTGCAAACAACAAATATTCAGTATCTGTACAGATCAACTTGAACAATTTGTAACTCATCAGTTAAAAGTTAAGACAGCAATACTACTTCCCCTCCCCCTTTTTTTGTATACAGTTATGTAAAGTATATGACAATGTATCATTCTACATCCTTACCTAAAGCTGCCAATCGCGTTGGTGCTCCTGTTATAAATCTGTACAAATCCTGATTGTGTGCCTAAATAAATGGCCGCCTTCTAACTTGGTGCTGCAGTCTGATATGAAACATTATATTACTAAGTGTACCACATTATTGTTACAGCTTTCAGAGAAATGACAGGCCGCTCTTTGGAACACTGCAACAGATCTGTTTGTGATACTTTGTTGCCAAAGATCAGAGCTCAAAAAAGGTGCGTGCCGGAGCCCGTTTCTAAAGAGAAAGTGGATATGACTTTCTAGATGGTTGCTGTAGCAACCAAAAGGATGATCAGTATATTCAAAAAAGATTATTAAAAAGGGCATTAGGCGGTAAAAAAAAAAAAAAAGTACAGTATTGTCTAATACCACAGAACTGATTTATTTTGAATATATATATAATTTTTATTCACGTTTTGCAGCTTTAAGTAATGGCGAGAATGTCAGGGACTTTATGCTAATACGGTGGCGCCCAAACAATGAAGCATTTAAAGAACAAAGTTTTGACTGGAAAGCCCATTAGATGATTTTATAAACAGAGATGGGGAGGATGAATCAGAGGATAGACAAAGTTTGGCTCGAGGAAAGTGAGAGTGATAAAGTATAGACTATAAAGGGAAGAGAGGGAATTAGGGAAGAGTCAGCGGTGGAAAGGAACATGAAATATCCCTATGGCCCTTATTCAATATGTTGTGAAGGAGTCTTCCAAATATTGGAGATTTCACTCCCATCGATATATATGGAGCTGAACTTTTCCTTAGCACAGGAAAGAGAGTGCCTCACAGCATACTGAGCAGGGGTCAGAGAGAGGCTGGTCAGTACAAAAAGAGACAGAGTGCTATAAGGTGAGGAGAGGAACAGAGACTGTTCTTGCCCATCGGAGAAAGAAAACGAACAAGGACAAGATCTGGTATTAGCAGTTTGGTATCAAATAAATTAAGATCTGCTACATAAAGCAAACCACTATAGAAAGGTGTAAAGGCCACTTGTATTTTTGCTGCCCATAGTGGAGGTGCTTAGATGAGGGTAACTGGCACCCTTCTGATTCCTCACATAAAAGAGAAGTTCACAACCTTACCAAATTTAGCAGGATATGGGGCCATTCACATCACTTTTTTTGTGTGCTGGTTATAACTCTACCTGGACCAGGGAAGATCATATACTACCAACTTTTCTCACTGATCCGAGACACGGCCTCTTGTTTCTCAGAGAACATTACACTCACGGAAAACATAAACGAACTGTCGTCAAAGTTGTCTAAAAGCAGGAAGCGGGCGGTGAGGAGAAAGCTGCCATGTGGCCGGATGCTATGTATTTCTAATTAGTGCTATACATCTTTCAGCAGAGAGGGTCCTTTCTCTGGGAAACACAACACACGGCCCTTGTTATTGTAACTGTCAGAGAGCGCTTGCACAGATAATCTCCAGGAAAAGGGATAAACACGTCCGCTTGCCAGGGAGTCTGCTAAAGGTACAAGGCAGCGCTGCTCTCAGTCACAGCACAGCAAAGGAAATGACAGAGCAGACAATGGAAGGAAGAGGGAGAGAGGCACGGACTGGCTCACAGCTCTTGCAATCCATTTTGTTGGCAATGGGGGAGCTGCAGGGAGCAGCTACGGGAGCCAGCAGTGAGGAAGCAGATTAAGAGAGCTAGCAATGGGGTAGGTGCAGCAAAACAAGCCAACGTCTGCGTTGGTGCAGGAAGCAAGCACTAGCAGAGAGGGATCTGCAGGAAGTGTGATGGAAGCGCAGACGGTGGACAAACTGCATGAAGGCTAAAATTACCAGTAACAGGAGGTGCTAAGGATTAGTATGTGACCATCAGCTGTGGAAGAGCTGTGGTGTATAGGCGAATAACACTGACAGCAGGGGTCAGGGGGAGAAGGCCAAGAGAATAAGCAGTGAGTGTGCAGCAGCAGAGAGCAGGCTACCAGGCTCAAGCATTAGCATTGGGTGACAGTGTGAGCAGGGTTAGAGTACTGGCAGAGTAAGGAATAGAGAACAGTTTAAGAGCACTGGCATACGCGAGAAACTGGGTAAGAATGCCAGTCTGTACAAGAGTGAGTGGCTGCAAAGAGCAGGCTATGGGCGCCAGAAGTAGGGAACGGCAGGGAGTGGCCGAGAGTGGCCGAAGTGCTCCGGCAGTGGCGGAAACTGTAGGGAGAGGACTCGCAGCGTATGTATTGGGAGAGCTCCAACAAAGACTACTGGCAACTAGGCCGCTTTCATGCCGAGTGCGACCGCACAGGCGTACACTCGCGCAAACACATTGAGGTCTATGCTCACGTCCACAGTGCGCGGGCACGTCGTCGCGGCTGGTTTTTCGCAAGACAGTTTGTCTATCTCATGACGGGCGGATCGCGTGAGCGGTTCGCCCAGCTCCGTGACGTCATCGGACAAGCCTCCCCGTTGCGAGCTTCTGTAGTCCACAGATCGCTCGGCTGACAGGCGCGCACGGGGCCATGCGCTCAGTCGCGTGCTCCTGCACCACGGACTCGGCCTAAGAACTATGGCAGGTAGGGCAGAAGTACAGGGAGAGGTCAAAGGGTGATAGTTGTGACAGCAGCAGGGAGAGCGACAAACACAGCAGCTCTGGGAAGAGCAGGAAGGGATGCATGGTTTGATGTGCGCCCTGTGAGGAAGATTAATAAAACATTGTTAGGATGCTTGCTTGAGGAAAGCTTTGCAAGAGGGCTGGGTGTAGGGGACCAGTAGGCACCCGTACAAAAGTGTAGGTTTTAGAGGCACAGCAAAGATCTGTACAAGAGGTGTGACTGTGGGGAGAGCAGCAAGGACCTGTATGGTTGATATACCACTAAAGTTAGACAGCAGTATAAATGTAGTGGCTGTGGGAGTGTGCATAGAACTGCATCAAAAGCATATGAGATGAAGGCGTGAGGAGAAGCCTCACAGAAGGCTGCACATATTGCTTCATATCAGCTCAGTGTTGCCACAGACATGTCCAGTACACCTAGGAAGATCAATTCATCTGAAAAGTCTTAAAAGAATCCAAGTTACTGAGCCTGCAGAGCACCCAGTGGGAAAGGACAGACACTGCTCACCTAGCAGCACCTGCAAGCTATTAGCTGTCCTTTATCTCTCAGACACACGGAGGGCTTCATGCATGAATCAGTCCTTAGCCAGACAAAGCCCTGGCAGAAAATCCCACCAGAATCCAAAGGAAGTGGGCAGCCCAACACCCGCCTGTCTGTCTGACACACACAGGCGCAGACAGCTACTTTCTACCAACAGCTGGATGATAAAGGTGAAGCCAACAAACAACTCGTTTACCCAAACCACAACACGCACAGGCAAAGGGGGTGGGAGGGAAGTCTAGTGCAGACTGAGATCTTTGGCACAGTCAGTGAAGGAACAGACCAACCACAAGTCCTGGCAAGGGCTGGCACTGTAGCCTACCACAGTATTGTAGTAACAACAACAGCATGCTCATATACAGTGTCTGCCATCAAACACTAGCAATACTTCACAAAACCACCATGCAGCCACGACTGAGGTGGAATCCTGGTAGTATTTCATTGGTCTGGGTTCCCATCCCAGCGTTAGGAGGGAATTAGGATCTCACGCAGTGTTAGTGACTGAAGTGGCAATTGAAGCCCAAATCTTCATTGCAGATTAACACCTTAACCACTGCTTCACATCCCTCTCTCTAAGGCTCTGAACAGTAAAAAGGTGGCCTGCAGAAACAGACCTGTCAGGAACAGATGGCAGCACCTTCCCGGAGCTCGGAGCTGGAATTAAGAGCTTTGCTGGCGCCCCTACCCCGTTTCCCCGCTCTTGTTCTCTCCCTGTGGAAGTCATTACAAGTTCAGCACTTCATTTGTTTGTGGAGAGTGTGCGAGCAGCTCGCTCGCTGCCCTGACGTCAGCAGGAAGCAGCTGCAGCTATAAGGAATCCCTCATGACATCATAAAGCGGCTGAGCAGCTAACGGGGGGGGGGGGGGGGGGAAGAAGAATAAAAGTTAATGATCTATTCCCATAGTCACCACCAAACCTGCCCCAGAGGAACCCAATGCAACAGCAGGTTCTGCTGTAGCCATAGGGCCATTTCTCAGACAAACACTCCAAGACCACCTCGATACGACTCACTGCAGCCAGGAACCCAACAACCTCTTACGGCAGTTACCCGAGGCAATCAACGCAAAATGTTTCACGGTGTGGTAAGAGCCGAGAAGGAAGTGATATACTGGAATGGCCTATTGAAAAGTGTTTTCCAATGGAGGGTACAAACCAGACACCAACATGTAGCGAGTAAAATAAGTTAAACATGAGAAGTAAGAGACTGGAATGTGAAACTGCCACGATGGGGCAAAACAAGACTGGGAAAATGAGCATCCCGCTCTCTGGGAGTTATCCACAAAGGAGAGCAGCGCAGAACAAACTGGATCAGAACCAGTCCAAGTACAAGCCTATTGAGGCTTACCTTGATGTTGGTTAGCAGGCTTGTCAAGATTTGATCAAAAGATGCAACTAAAAAAGTCTCCTTTGTCATACAGACTTAAGTTTAAAATGTATATTTTTCACCATATATTGTTAGTTCAATGGGAGAAGTGCATGGATTGACTTTCTGTTTTCCACATATGTATGGCCAATTTTTTTGCCAGCTGCAGATAGATAGATAGATAGATAGATAGGAGTGGAAAACACACACACACACACACACATTTTTCACATGTTGGCACCTGAGCGTACTCCACAACACTTTAAAATTTCACTTACACGTAGAATGTACAAAAACGACTCCAGTGGTAAAATGAAAAACATGCATTTGCAATATAAAGAAGATTTACAGAGAAAAACAGATTAATCTTAGTTGCATAAGTATCCAACCCCTTTGCTACCGCAGCCCTAAGGGCTTTTCATGTATATAGAGCCGGGAGCTTCAGGTTAGTGTGTGTATGTATATGTGTGTATATGTGTGTATGTGTGTGTATGTGTGTGTATATGTGTGTATATGTGTGTGTGTATGTGTGTGTGTATGTGTATGTGTATGTGTATGTGTGTGTGTGTGTGTGTGTGTGTGTGTGTGTGTGTGTGTGTGTGTGTGTGTGTGTGTGTGTGTGTGTGTGTGTGTGTGTGTGTGTGTGTGTGTGTGTGTGTGTGTGTGTGTGTGTGTGTGTGTGTGTGTGTGTGTGTGTGTGTGTGTGTGTGTGTGTGTGTGTGTGTGTGTGTGTGTGTGTGTGTGTGAAGAGTAGAGGCACAAGCAAAGATCTGTACAGAGTGTGACTGTGGGGAGAGCCAGCAAGGACCGTATGGTTGATATACCACTAAAGTTAGACAGCAGTATAAATGTAGTGTGGCTGTGGGAGTGTGCATAGAACTGCATCAAAAGCATATGAGATGAGAAGGTGGAGAGAAGCCTCACAGAAGTGCTGCACAATTGCTTCATATCAGCTCAGTGTTGCCACAGACATGTCCAGTACACCTAGGAAGATCAATCATCTGAAAAGTCTTAAAAGAATCCAAGTTACTGAGCTGCAGAGCACCCAGTGGGAAAGGACAGACCATGCTCACTAGCAGCACCTGCAAGCTATTAGCTGTCCTTTACTCTCTCAGACACAGGAGGGCTTCATGCATGAATCAGTCCTTAGCCAGACAAAGCCCTGGCAGAAAATCCCACCAGAATCAAAGGAAGTGGGCAGCAACACCGCCTGTCTGTCTGACACACACAGGCGCAGACAGCTACTTTCTACCAACAGCTGGATGATAAAGGTGAAGCCAACAAACAACTCGTTTACCCAAACAACAACACGCACCGGCAAAGGGGGGGTGGGAGGGAAGTCTATGCAGACTGAGATCTTTGGCACAGTCAGTGAGGAACCCCAACCACAAGTCCTGGCAAGGGTGGCACTGTAGCTACCACAGTATTGTAGTAACAACAACAGCATGCTCATATACAGTGTCTGCCATCAAACACTAGCAATACTTCACCAAAACCACCATGCAGCCACGACTGAGGTGGAATCCTGGTTAGTATTTCATTGGTCTGGGTTCCCATCCCAGCGTTAGGAGGGAATTAGGATCTCACGCAGGTTAGTGACGAAGTGGCAATTGAAGCCCAAATCTTCATTGCAGATTAACACCTTAACCATGTTCCCATCCCTCTCTCTAAGGCTCTGAAAACAGTAAAAGGTGGCCTGCAGAAACAGACCTGTCAGGAACAGATGGCAGCACCTTCCCGGAGCTCGGAGCTGGAATTAAAGAGCTTTGCTGGCGCCCCTACCCCGTTTCCCCGCTCTGTGTTCTCTCCTGTGGAAGTCATTACAAAGTTCAGCACTTCATTTGTTTGTGGAGGTGTGCGAGCAGCTCGCTCGCTGCCCTGACGTCAGCAGGAAGCAGCTGCAGCTAATAGGAATCCCTCATGACATCATAAAGAGGCTGAGCAGCTAACGGGGGGGGGGGGGGGGGGGGAAGAAGAATAAAAGTTAATGATCTATTCCCATAGTCACCACCAAAACTGCCCCAGAGGAACCCAATGCAACAGCAGGTTCTGCTGTAGCCATAGGGAATCTCAGACAAACACTCCAGACCACCTCGATACGACTCCACTGCAGCCAGGAACCCAAAACCTTTACGGCAGTACCCGAGGCAATCAACGCAAAATGTTCACGGGTTGGTAAGAGCCGAGAAGGAAGTGGTATATACTGGAATGGCCTATTGAAAAGTGTTTTCCAATGGAGGGTACAACCAGACACCAACATGTAGCGAGAAAATAAGTTAAAAATGAGAAGTAAGAGACTGGAATGTGAAACTGCCACGATGGGGCAAAAAAAGACTGGGAAAATGAGCATCCCGCTCTCTGGAGTTATCCACAAGGAGAGCAGCGCAGAACAAACTGGATCAGAACCAGTCCAAGTACAAGCCTATTGAGGCTTACTATGTGGTTAGCAGGCTTGTCAAGATTGATCAAAAGATGCAACTAAAAAAGTCTCCTTTGTCATACAGACTTAAGTTTAAAATGTATATTTTTCACCATATATGTTAGTTCAATGGGAGAAGTGCATGGATTGACTTTCTGTTTTCCACATATGTATGGCCAATTTTTTGCCAGCTGCAGATAGATAGATAGATAGATAGATAGGGTGGAAAAACACACACACACACAACACATTTTTCACATGTTGGCACCTGAGCGTACTCCACAACACTTTAAAATTTCACTTACACGTAGAATGTACAAAAACGACTCCAGTGGTAAAATGAAAAACATGCATTTGCATATAAAGAAGATTTACAGAGAAAAACAGATTAATCTTAGTTGCATAAGTATCCAACCCCTTTGCTACCGCACGCCCTAAGGGCTTTTCATGTATATAGAGCGCGGAGCTTCAGGTTAGTGTGTGTATGTATATGTGTGTATATGTGTGTATGTGGTGTGTATGTGTGTGATATGTGTGTAATGTGTGTGTGTATGTGTGTGTGTATGTGTTGTGTATGTGTATGTGTGTGTGTGTGTGTGTGTGTGTGTGTGTGTGTGTGTGTGTGGGTGTGTGTGTGGGGTGTGTGTGTGTGTGGTGTGGGTGGGGTGTGTGTGTGTGGTGTAGGGTTGTGTGAGTGAAAATAAGTCCTAGATAGATTTTAGTAAAGAAAAAAAAAGTTTAAATAAATATTTTGTTTTTGTTTTACACACCCACAAC
>CM071569.1:75761726-75995714 GCA_036426205.1 Ascaphus truei | reverse complement strand
AACACACACAGACACAGACACACACACACACACACACACACACACACACACACACACACACACACACACACACACACACACACACACACACACACACACACACACACACACACACACACACACACACACACACACACACACACACACACACACACACACACGAAGTTCTTCATCTTCGCCGCTGTCTGCCGGCTCCTCTCCCTGCCGTGCGTGCGCGGCCCTTCTATAGAAAGGCTGAGTGGCGTCAGCCAACTGAAATTCTGCGTGCGCGGCACTATAGAACGTGCCTAAATCAGCTCAGGTGTAAATTAATTGTTTGAAAGGTCACAAAATTAGTGAAATCGTCTCAGCCGGTGTGTAATCAAAGTGGTTTAACTTGTGGATCATTTCACCTCAGGTATATAAAGACTTTCAACATGCAACTCGCACAGTGATCCAACAAAGCAAACACGAAGACCAAGGAGCTTTTGAAACAAGTCAGGGATAAAGTGGTAGAGAGACACAGAGTAGAAGAGGGGTACAAGAACATTTCAATGGTGCCGATTATCCCTCTCAGCACAGTGAAGTCCATCATTAAGTGGAAGATGCATCAATACCACCCAGACACCACCCAGATCAGGTAACCGTCCCAAACTGAGCAGCCGGGAAAGCAGAAAACTGGTTCGGGATGTCACTGAAGGCAACAATGACCTTAAGAGAGCTGCAAAGTTCTGTGTCTGAGAGTCATTCTTCACATATCAACAATAAGCCAGTCCCTACACAAAGCTGGCCTGTATGGACTGGCGGGCAAGAAAGCCATTACTCAAAAAGACTCCTCTTAAATCATGTATGGAGTTGGCAAAAAAAAAAAAAAAAAGCATACAGATTATACTGTAGACCTGTGGGACTTGATTTTGTGTTCAGACGAGCCCAACACTACACATCACCCAGCCAGCACCTTCCCAACTGTCAAGCATGGTGGTAGCAACATTATGTTATGGGCATGCTGCTCTTCCGCAGGAACTGTGCACCATCCATTCCCCCCTCTATCGTGACAAGCTTCAACGTACAGGCGAAACCTTGAGGAAAACCTGTTTGAGTCAGCAAACACACTGAAACAGGGGAGGAAATTCACATTTCAGCAGGACAATGACCTGAAGCACAAAGCCAAAGCCACACTGGAGTGGTTGAACAAGGAGAATTAATGTTCTTGAGTGGCCAATCAAAGTCCTGACGTATCCAAATCCAACATTTATGGCGAGACTTGAAGATTGCAGTCCATCGACAATCCCTAACTAACTTATCAGAACTGGATACATTTTCCATTGAAGAATGGGCAAAAATGTCACCATCCTACTGTGCAAAGCTACTAGAGACCTATCCAAAAAGACGAATACCGGGCATCGCTACAAAAGGGGCTGAATACTTATACAACCAGTGCATTTCATTCTGTACATTTCCTTTGCGGATATTAAACCTCCTCCTTATACAACAGTGTTCAGTTTAACCACTACAGCTTTGTAGCTTACAATGTTTTTCTTTTTTTAAGTGTGCATACATTATTTGTAATTCAACAAAATGTGATATTATTGGTAGGGGGTGAACACAGACACACATTACCAAAGAAATAAACATATAGCACTGAACATGAAATGCTACAGACAACTACAATCACGACTACATTCCAGAGCTCAGTGCACTCAAAGCATCAACCACATAACCAGATCATCATTTTTCACTTGTTTTGTTTTCTTACCTGAGCCAGGAGGTCACCCCCCCCAAATGGAAACACCCAGCTCTTACATCCTTTTTTCGCAAAGCCCACCACCCACCTGCCCCCCCCCTCCCGTAAAGGAGGTGTAGCACCCTGATTCCAAACCCTTCTGGGAAATTAAAATGGCTACCAATAACGAGATAAACATAGCGCTATGTGATGCACAAGACTTCAGAGATCAAGGACGTCCTAAGAGGGAGGTGGGGGTGGGAATACCCCACCGGATTGCCCATTTCTCCCTTGGCTTCCCAAGTAAGGGAAGGGATACAAAGTTATGAGTGGGGAAAGGGGAGATGGTCAGCTGCTTTAAGTCAAAATAGGGTAAGTTATGCTTTGACCTTCCAACTACAGAACTGGTCATGACCTTTATTTTTATTTTTTTAACCGTTGTGGAATTATTTGCAATGTTATATGGAACTGCGCTTCCCAATTTCATGATCTTCAACTTAAAGCACCAGCAAAACTGGAAAAAGGATCACGTATGGGAACTGTTGATAGAGCTTATTAAATAAAATATATTGGGGCATACATATGTGCAACCCACAGTAATTAACATTACGTGCCAGTGTTTTAATAGAGCTTTACGGTTTAATCTAGTGTTCAAAATCAATAGCTTGGTCATTAAAATGACAAAAGGAAATTAAGGATGATTATGAAAAAAATGTCCCATATAAAACAACGTGAAGGATGTGGAGGATTCGGATAACTGATTTTTTAAAAGTCTAGCTTGGTAAAGAGTGAAGAATAAGATTGCAAGCTTTTCGGGGCAGGGACCCTTTTTCCTAATGTCTACTTATATATATTTTATTTATAAAATGTTTTACCAGGCAGTAATACATTGAGAGTTCTCTCTAATTTTCAAGTAAGTCCTGGGCACAGAGTTATGATGACAATACATGGACATATAAAATGAACAGGGTTATACATTCAATTTACAGATTTTTCAGGAGAGTTAGAGATGTGATTATGGGTCAGTGATTCCCAACCTTTTTTGTTTGGAGGAACCCTTGAAGTATTTCAAATAATTTTGGGGAACCCCTCTCTGGCTGACACATATTAGGTTTCTTTCAAACCTCACGAGCCCCCTATTTCCCACCCTCTACCAATGTATTTCTCTCCCCTCTGTCTCACTCACTCTCCCCCCCGTCCCGCCTCACATGTATTTCACTCCCTTGCGTCTCACTCTTACTCCCTCTTTTCCTCACTCTCTCTTCTCACTCTCGCCCACCTACTGGCAATTATCCCACTCACTCAATCCCCCCCACAAAATACATACCAAAAAAAAACACCCCCTAAAAATATATAACCCCACCCCGCAATACATAATAAAATACTCCGCCCCCGCCAATACATATTAAAAAGACCCACGCCACCTGAATACATTGTAAAAAGACCCCCGCCGCTCCAATACATTTTAAAAAGGCACCAACCACTCATATACATATTTTAAAAATAAATAACATTGGGCCACACAGATAAAACCATCATATCCCCTCCCCCCCCCCCCCCCCCCCCCCCCCCCGCCCCCCAGATCATCCTCCTTCCCCCCCTCTCCCCCCATATGCCCTCAGGCGGGGGGGAGAAGCTGGTATCCTGCGATTGCAGGCGGAGCCGGGCATCAAAATGGCAGAGCAGGCAGGACTGCACACACGCGCTCGCTCAGCAGCCACCGGAAGTGCCGGGTCACACTGCTAGAGCGCGCTCCTACCCAGCCATCCTGAGAGCGGGATCTGTGGGGGAGGGCGGAGGAGGTGGAGAGCCAGGAAAGCCGTCAGTGAGTGCGGGCAGCCTGCAGTCTGTAGGCGGAACCCCTGAAACTGCTCCACAGAACCACAGGGTTCCGCGGAACCCTGACTGGGAATCTGTTCTGGGCATATGTAACAGTTACAGACAAGATTAAAATGTCAGGCAGCTAAAGTCTTGAAATTACTTATACTGGAGGCAGTTTTGAGAGTCTCTGGTAGGTTATTGCAGACATGAGGTGCACGGTAAGAGGAGCGACCGGATTCCTTGTTGAACCGTGGGACTGTGAACAGTCTTTTGGAGTCAGATCTCAGGTGATAAGTGCTGCGTGTGGTGGGGGTTTGTTCAGGCAGGCGGGAAGCTTGCCCACAAAGTATTTGAAGCCAAGAAAGGAAAAAATGTACTTCGCGCCTGGACTGAAGAGATAGCCAATCTAGTTCTTTGAGCATGTCACCGTGATGTGTGTTTTAATTACATGTAGTACAAAGCTGGAGAGTTGTAGAGGGTGTCTAGTTTGCCAAAGTGAGTTTGGGGTTCTGTACCATATACTATGTCCCCATAGTCTAAAATTGGCATCAGCATCTGCAGTGCGATACGCTTTCTGATCAGCGGGCTTAGGGAGGATTTGTTCCTATGAAGTACACCTACTTTGGCATAGCTTTTGGATGTCATAGAATGGTGCTACAGTTGGTTGTGATCTGTAGTTGTCATTGGTAGCTTTAGAAATTTAGCCTTAATCCCGAATGCAATCCTTACAGTCTTGTCAGTGTTTAAAAACACCTTGTTTTAGGAAATCCAGTATTCAAGTCTTGCAAAAATTAGACTGAGTGAGGCTAGGGCTGTGTGCATACAAGATTGTGTCATCCGAATACATGTGCAATGAAGCTGCCTTCCAAGCTGTAGATGGACCATAGTAAGTATGAAGCGATAGATAAGGTAGATAAATTAGATAGATAGATAAAATAGATAGATAAGATAGAATGGGGTATTTACATGTCCATAGGACTGCGAGAGAGAGACATGCTATTGCATGACTGAGAAACTGGTTGTAGCGTGTGAGTCACTGAATGGAGGTCAAGCTCTTTTGCTCATCTTTCCCTTTCAGTTCCTATTGCCCCAGGAACTGAAATAGGGGAAGAACACCATGCTAAATTAAAGAATTCACACGCAAAGTGATATTTTGTATTGAAATCAAGCAGCCAGTTACTGGCAGTCCTTGCCAGAACAGCCTATTGACTCGGAGACAAAAAACATACAGGTACATCCAACATATCACATTGTTCCTCAAACCTGAGGAACAAACCTGTTTCTAAAACAAATAGCGCAGAAACTTCAAGCATGGACGTGCACATTTCCATATGGAGTGCGTTAATATTTAGCCTAATAACTTTAGGCTGCGTCCCCGCTGGCCCTGACCGCGCTCATGCTTGAGCGGTGATGTCACCAACTCTTCAAGCATGAACTTTCTGCTGTCCTGGAAAATTTTTAGAGCAGGAGCAGGGGGGGGGGGGAATGGCTATGAAGGGTGGGGGCGTGTCATTGGCTGGATCGGGGCTGTGTGTGTCTAAATTCTCTCCCTCCCCCCTTCCAAAAATGGCAATTAAAAACAATAGTGCAAGGAAAATAAAAAAACATCCTCAGCTCCACACACTTCCAACCTCTATCGTTTCCCTCCACTGCACCAGCGCGACGGTGAAAGAAAAAGGCAAATCTATAGGGGACATCCCCCATTCACACCTCTATAGGGGAACAGACCAAGGCAACTATCTCCGTTTTCCCTCCCCATTCCACCTCTCTCCGTTTCCCTCCCCATTCCACCGCTCTCCGTTTCCCCCCCACCCCCTTCACCTCTCTCCACTCAGCCTATTCTGCCTCTCTCTCCATTGGTCAGAGCAGGGTCATGTGATCCTGCTCTCCGCTCCAAAGTCAAACTCTCTTGTCTCGCCAAGCCCCAAGCTTGGGAGAGCGTGCGTGCCCGCACATGAGCACGCACGCACAGTGTGAGCGTGGACAGAAGGATTATCAGTCACACAGGTAACCGTACCACGCTCCAACCGCGGTCAGCGCCAGCGTGGCCACGGTGCCGCAGACCGTGCGGAGGCTGTGCAGTGACCCGCGTGAAGCAGGTGCTTTCCCTGGCAATGGTGGACGGGCCGTGGGGGACGTGCCTAGGGGCGACCCGGAGCTGGTTCGCCCTCATTGGCGAACCGGTCACGTGACCGGCCTGTCGCTCCAAGAAATCAGTTTCAACTGATTTCTTGCGCAAGACGCGCCCCCTCCCCTCCTTAAGGCAGTCTGATCACTCAGCGTGCGGACAACTCACCACGGTCTGCGGCACCATGGCCCCAGCCTTAGGCTCGTTACATAGTGTGCGCGGCCGTGCGAAGGCGCGTGCACGTGCCGCACATTGTGTGTATACTGTGCACGAGTGAGGTACTGTATGTGTGTGTGTATGTGTGTGTATGTGTGTATATGTGTGTGTATATGTGTGTGTATATGTGTGTGTATATGTGTGTGTATATGTGTGTGTATGTGTGTGTGTGTGTGTGTGTGTGTGTGTGTGGTTTGGGGGTGTGTGTGGTGTTGTGTTGTGTGTAGTGTGTGTGTGGTGTGTGTGTGTGTGTGTGTGTGTGTGTGTGTGTGTGTGTGTGTACGTATATACGTGTGTGTATGTGTGTATATACGTGTGTGTGTATATGTGTGTGTGTGTGTGTGTGTGTTTAAATAAGTTTTGAAATAAATAAATAGTTTAATTACATTTTTTAATAACATTGTACATACACACACACACACACACACACACTTCAGCGGCGCAAATTCTTTATGTTCTCCATCTTCCCCCGTCGGTCGGTTCCACGCTCCCTGCCGTGTGTGCCTTAGTGTGCTGTAATACACAGCTCAGTCTAAGTTAAGGAACTATTGCCCATTAAACTACTAAAGGGCAGATGTCTCATACTTATGGACTTGGTAGCTTGAGCTTGATATCTGGCTCCGCAAGTTGAAGCTACAAACGAGACAATAAAATTAAAGTAGGCAAGATGTGTCATAAAAACTATATTTAAAGTAGCCTCAACAAATTGTAGCTAGAACAGGGGTAACCAACTCCAATTCTCAAGGGCCACCAACAGGTCAGGTTTTCAGGATATCCCTGCTTCAGCACAGGTGGCTCAATTAGTGGACTCAGATCTTGACCAGAGCCACCTGTGCTGAAGCAGGGATATCCTGAAAACCTGACCTGTTGGTGGCCCTTGAGGACTGGAGTTAGCCACCCCTGAGCTAGAAAGACCAGTTAGGAAACCAGTCGGATAGAGGTCAGTATATGAACATATAAGGGCCCATCGCAACACTTGGGCGGCAATGGGGAAGAACACCGGTCAGTGCTTTAATGAAAGGTCATGGGGAGAATTTAGGCCAATATAGCACGTATGACAATTTCCAGTGCAAGCCATACAGACCAAAATGCTGTGCTGCACATGTCTAGGGTAGTGGAGAAAATAAATAGGCATCCAGAAGAATGAAGTTTCCCTGCCAATTACCATTATGAGGCTTTTATTTGTAGTGCTTATTAAGCAAAGCTTTCTTCCAGTGCCAGATCATAACTTTCCCGAGGTCAAGCAGGGCACAGCAAGATTGGCACAGCAAGAGCTGTAACAATATTCACCCTGGCACAGCCCTGCTGCTCTGTATCTGCTCTTCCCAACTGCTCACAGCATCTCCCTTCTCATACGCACACAGACAACATGGTGGGGGGGTGTTTAGCTCTCACCAGTGCTGGAGGAAGCAGTACAATGCATTTACAGGACTGCCCTGAAATGGTTAAACAATGTTCCTATAGAATGAAACGGCAAAGGCAAAAAAATAACAAATACCGTTGACATTGGACCCTGCGGTTGAAATGACTTGATCAGAACCAGTCAGGAAACCAAAGGTTTCATTATTTATATGGCATACAGCAGCGGTGCGCAAACAGGGGGGGGGCGCGCAAGACTGACTTTTCGGGGGGCGGGGGGGTGCAGCGTTTACAGAGGCTCCGTGCTGACAGCGCGAGGTCCCTGTAAACTTACTTATGCGGCTCCAGGCACGCGTCTCTATGATAACGTGGCGTCAAATGCCCGTTGCCATAGAGTCGTGACGTCACATGACCCAACATTAGAGGCGAGGGGGGCGCGACCGAGGAGGAGAGAAGGTAGTGGGGCGCAGCGCAGGGAGTTTGCGCACCGCTGGCATAGTGGTAGAGTATCGGAGGAAACCCTTGCCTCATACAAAGCCATTCCTTGGTTCTATGGCCTTAAAGCAGCAGTCACTCTGATGGCATATTTCTTTGAGACACACACACACACACACACACACACAATATTAAGTGTCAGGGAGATTCAAATGGAGCTCTCCCCAGAGCCCACTGCAGTGTAAAGATAACAATAGTAATCTCAGAAAACAAAGATTTAGAAAGTCACGAATTAACTTATTTTTTTTATTATTATTGTGAAGAGCAGGACATGCTTAGGGGGCAAGATAGCAACATTATATAGACTGAAGGATTGATTGGAACTGAAAGGCAGCCATTACGGTAGGCAGCAATCAGGATTGTTAAAGAATTATAACAGGAGCACCAAATGATTGGCAGCTTAGGTAAATACATAGAACAGTGATTTTCAACAGGGGTTCCTAGGAACCCTTGTGTTCCCCAGGCATCTGTAAAGTGTTCCCTGCAATTTTCAGGTCATTTGAAAATGTTACCAAATACAGAAGAATTTACAATGTATCTGATCTCAGACGCGCTATTAGAGAGGGTTGGGGTTCCTTACAATGCACCTGATCTCAGACGCGCTATTAGAGAGGGTTGGGGTTCCTTACAATGCACCTGATCTCAGACGCGCTATTAGAGAGGGTTGGGGTTCCTTACAATGCACTTGATCTCAGACGCGCTATTAGAGAGGGTTGGGGCTCCTTACAATGCATCTGATCTCAGACACACTATTAGAGAGGGTTGGGGTTCCTTACAATGCATCTGATCTCAGACGCGCTATTAGAGAGGGTCGGGGTTCCTTACAATGCATCTGATCTCAGACACACTATTAGAGAGGGTTGGAGTTCCTCAGAATTTCATTAGGGTTCCTTCACCAAAAAAAGTTGGAAACCACCGATGTAGAATTATACCTTGCCACATGCTTTACATATACAAATGAGAAGGGGGGGGGGGGGGAAGGGGGGGGGGGGGAAGAGAGAGAATGTACTATTGCAGCTTTAAACACAAAGGCTTTTGGGTGAAATTGCTGCTTTAAGAGTTGCTACTGATAAGTCCTTTCTAAAACAGATCAGAATTGTCACTGCATAAACAGAGGACAAGGATACACAGCGCTCTAACTTCCTGCCACCTTATGAGACTAGCGATGTACAGTGAGCTCCATTAACGGTCAGCTGTAAAGAACACAGCATAGCTCTGCTGTACTAAAAGGCCATTAGTTCAGCCAGGTTAGCTAAAAGTTGGGATATTTATAGCTGCAGACCAAGCAATATCCTACATGTGTTTTTTTTATTTATTTTTTAAATAGATCAGTTCTGTACTACGAAAAAATACTTGTACCATTTTAACAACGCTAAATTACATTTTTTATGTATTATACGGCCGCAAGCATTTTTTTGTTCCTATAGCAACCATTTACAAAGTCACATCCCCTTCCTCTTCTGAAAAAGGCTCTGGCACACCCCTTTTTGAGCCCTGCCCTCTCTCTAGCAGTGCACCAATTGAATCTAGTGACTGCCGGGTCACATGATCTTCCCCACAGAACTTTGCATCTTTGGTCCTCTTTTGCTGACAGCCATTTAGTGAACCCCCCGAGCCAAACCTTCGCAGATCGATCAGCAACTTAACTAGTTACTTATTCTGTGGATTGCAATGATGCACATATTATGGGGGAGGGGGGTGGGGGGGTGTGAGAACTAGCAGCCTGGGCTGCTGCTTTAATAGAATGAACATAGGTTCCTGCTTCCGAAACAAGAGCAGAGAGGCAGCAAGGTGCGCATACTGTCGCCATCATAGATTGTGATGCACCCAGAGTTTGATTTCATCAGAATTCACTTGAGACAACTTTACTTCTTATTTATATTCGTTTTGTATTAGTCTTTCCACCTCACTGATACGTTACAACTCCGCTCCCTTCTTGAGATGAGAGAACATAAACCTTTGTGATGCGGGAAGCTTATGTGCAGAAATAATATAAATATATATAGGTCAGGGAAGAAAGGGACTGCTTTTGTTTTTCATCATATTTTATATATTTCTCGCTCAATCCCCATGAAAATGTGCACAATTGTTGGTCTGTTATGTAGATTAACACTATATAAGAAGCAGTGTAGACAATGAACGGACGTTAACTAAATTGATGTCACTGTATTATGTCAACAAGTACCAGATACACTGCTGGTTAATGTTCATTAAACGAGAAATAGGAGTTTTTTAACTCGTAAATGTGTTAAACTGTTGTCATCGAATCTGAAACACTAAGATTACTTTAAAGTTTGAGTTCAAAGTGTGGTTCAGCATGTGTTCAAAATGTCCTCCGCACGCCCGAGGGTGAGAACGCAACTGTGACCGCATAATCAATAACGCGTTGATCAAGCTGCTCCCACTCCTGAACGATACATTGTTTTACCAATTAGTTTCTTCGGTGCTCCTAGCGACAATCCTTTATCAGGAAACATTTCATGTACGCGGTTTGGACCGTCGTTCTCGCTCTGTCTCCAGCACTTTATAACACGCTCATCTTCTTCGCCAGACACCATTTTGGAACTTTGCGCTTGATGAGGTCATCATGCCATCACCAATTCCTAAACATAGTTATTAGTTTATCAAAAAAATCTTAAATGTAACAATCTACCGTGACAGACCTATAATTGCTCACATTTTAATGAAAACGGAGTGATTTTTCTGCAAAACCGGATGAAAAAGAAAAGTGGCAACTTTTTTCTGCATACAAATGTGTGTGCGAATACAATATACACATACAATTTTGTTTTCCGCACAGGAAAGAGGCTACCAGTACAGCCCAGAGAATTGAATACTACCTCAAATCGCAGGGAGAGGTTTATTTTATTAGTTCTTAATAAATATCTTGCAGATTTCCTCAGGAAATACAGCAGATCACATGTAAAATAGTTTGGTACTGAAGTCAACAGTGTCAACATCTGAAATCTATTAGGGCAAAGCCACAGCAGGGAGATCAGCAGGCTGAAAAACTTCACTGCGCTAAGGCAGGGATGGGGAGGGGGGTGGGGGGAAAGGAGGGCAGGAGGGGGGAATCTCACGGCCTTCCAAATTCTTCGAGAGGTAAAAAAGTCAGCCAAGGCGCAGAGAGAGAGAGAGAGAGAGATCCCACATCCTGCCGTGTGCTGCCAGCGATCTGAAGTACCCAGAGTAGAAACAGGAGATTAATTCCATGTCTGGCCCCAGAGGGGAGGAGGGGGGCTGAGAGGAGAGGGCAGGGTAAGTGGTGCTGGCTTCTTGCCACCCCCTCCTTTCCCTCTCCTACCCACCCTCCCTCCCCCCCCACCCCTTCTTTAAGACATGTTTCAATGCAGACAGAAGTAAACCCCAGCAGACAGCAGCGCACAGCCTGCCAGGACTGAGCAGCAGCTGCACCACGTCTGACTCTACTATACAGATGTTCCTTACAGCATCACTTCCACCTTCTCTCTTTTTAAAGGAGTAGCACATCTGGGGAGGTGGGGGGGGGGAGGGGAGGGAGAGAGAGAGGGGCGAGTGTTGGATGGAACCTCGTGCTTTCAGGGGCCCCGGAGTGGGGATGCAGTTACTGCCAACAAACTGCATCTGAAGAGGATGATGAATACAGTCTGTCACCGCAGCTTCCAGGAGAAGCCCAAAGCCAAAGAGTCTGATATACAGTCTGGAGATGGGGGCCTGGAGCTTTGCTCTGTGTCACTTGAGGTGGTCATGCCCAGTACTGGACAGGATGCCTGGTTGTAACCGATAGAACATTTTTCCTCTGATGAAAAGCATAATCCACAAAAACAAAAAAAAAAGTTTGATTCCCCATCACACACATACTTACTTCCTTACCACACCTGAAATACACCTCTATATTTTCAGGATGCCAATTCAGATCCTAAATACCATAGCCTGAAGGTATTTGGGATATTGCATCTCATCACAAGCTGGGACACGACACAATAAGACTTGAAACTCTTCAGGAAAGGTTTCACTAACAAAGCGGTAGATTGTAAGCTCTTTGGTACCCCGATGTCTCAGTCTTCCTGCTTGTATTTCTATGATGAGTGTTTGCCTCAATAGATGTCAACTCATTTCTGAGTAAAGATGTGTATGTACTATATTCTAATACGAGCAAATAAGCTGCCATTTACAATAAAGTCATTTCTGTGTTCAAACCAGTAGTGCTGTATTTGGTCTGGACAATATTCAGTTGGTAATATCCAGACACAATAAGTCCATAACTCAAATAGCGATTTGGTTTCCAGATGCACCGAAATTTGGTTTCCAGATGCACCGAAAGTGACTTCTCGAACTCTGGGTGCGGCAACTCCCACTTCAAAGACAGCACTTATCACCCAGCCATGCCTCGTTTCCATTCATAACTTCAGGAGCACGTAGTCTTCATGTCTGAGAAGCCGAATCTCCCTTCGGCTCCCTATCTTAACCCACACGACATCTCTCACAGCTCACACAAGGCAGATGTGCTCAGTGGGAGCTCGTATACGACACCCAGTCATCTCTCCCACCACAAGCAGACTCGGACCGCGGATTATTTTTAAACCAAGATGCACAAGTGGCGGTAGCTTGGCGGCTCGGCAGCAGCCTATACACTGCGAGACAATAATATTTCTGTGTCCCTATTGCTGTGCTGCGGTCACACAGAACAAAGCGAGAAATGAAGCGGCCTGCGTCAGGGACCAGGCTTTTGGTTTGGTGTCGGTCTTTTCCGTAGTCAGGAATAGACATTCGCATATAGATGTGAACCAAATAAGTTTAAAAAGCATATGTTCCTCCCAGGTCAAGCTTACAGCAAAGATGCTGAAGACCTCACGTGATTATTTCATTATCTGTATTTAGAACCGTACAGCAACTGAGAATCCATAACATAAACGTGTCACATTCTCAGGCTATTGTTCTTATGGGGGAGACGCTATATAAATCAGTCGCGTAGCTTGAGCAGTCCTGGTATTTAGTGTTTTTTAATCTGTAGAGACGTATATGTGCACACGTCGGGTCCCAGCGAAAGGAAAGCAGCAACGAGAAGCCGATGGTCAGAGCGGTCACCGCATGCCTGTCCCATGGCCTGCTGCCTTAACGCAAGCTCGTGGTGTTATTTTAAGAAGTGCTGGTTTTCTGCACTGCAGCCGTCTCTGCTCTGCTGCTCCTCCCTTGGTGGCTGCTTTTCAGAAAGGGACACACAGTGACGAGACTAGCTGCTGAAGCCCTCTGCAAACAGCATTATAGGGATTGTGCAAAGCACATTCATTTTTAGGGGTGGTTTTCAGAGAGCTTTCAAACATGCTGTACAGTCCTTTATACTAGCAGCCCAAATAAAGCCTTCTCTTAAAGCTGCAGTTCAAGGTTTTTTTTTTTCTTTCCAATATGCGCATCAATACAATCTACACACTGATAACCAATTAGCTAAGTTGCTGATCGATCCGTTATCATGTAATCGCCGAAATTCGGCTGTGGGTTCTCTAAATGCATCTTGGGTAATCTTCTGCTGCACTGACATCCAAAGATCTGTGAGGAAGATCATGTGACCAGACAGGCACAGGATTCAATTGGTTCACTGCTAGAGAGAGCGGGGCTAAAAAAAAAGGTGATGCTGTTACAGAAGAGGAAGGGGATGTGACTTTGTATATGGTTGCTATAGGAACAAAAATTGCGGTTACATTAGAATACATTAAAAATGTCTTTAATAGTGCTTACGTTTTTTTTTTTTTTTTTTAACGCTACAAGTATTTTCTCATAGTACAGAACTGATGACACACACACACACACGCGCGCGCGCACACACACGCGATATTGCTTAAACTGCAGCTTTAAAAGAGCCCCAATACACAAACACCCATCATGCTCAATCCGACTGGCTCCTGATTCAACGGTCATATAACCTACAAAACCCAACGTTCCCCACAAGCTATTCCTCTACTGGTACTGGTATTTGAAGAGAAGGGGGTTTGGAGGGGATCAGTGGGGAGGGAATTCTAACCAGTAGCCAAAATAAATTAAAATAATGACATACGCGAGTAGCTGCAGGAGTTAAAATACAGCGGTATAAAAGGGCACGGAACATCATTTCAGGACAATGTCACAAACATCTGATGCTCACAATACTGCTACAGATTAAACACTATAAATAAATTAAAAGGGGGATACAGAACAGATTTCCTTTTATATTTTGCATCTGAAAGCTCTGCCTCAATTTAACCTATAATCCTAATGTTCTGTAATGCGAGCAAATGAGAACATGGAGGCGTCTGCCATATAGTGTCAACGGGGGAACACACACTGGGTACCTGCCGAGCCCCGAGAGCAGGAGTGGATGTATGGGGAATATCAAGAGGAGCTTTATCATCTCCACTAAGACAATTCAAATAAGATCAGACCAGCCCGTCAAGCTGAGCTGCACATTGTCTGAAACGCCAGGTCACCCATCGATTACAATAAAAACACTTTCTGAATAGGTTTGGTTACAAAAAAGTTTTCCGAGTCATTAAAAATTGTTTATGAAACAAATAAAACAGACAATGTCAGGTGAGAACCACACCTCGTTTTCCACTTTTCTAAGCTGCTACTTAGACCTACATCTTCCCTGGCGCCTCTCAAGCATTTTAATGCCATACAGTATTGGCCTCCACCACCTCTGCTGGAATACCGCTACACACATTAACTACCAGACGTTTTTTGTTCAATCTTACCCTGAACCAGGGGGTCCCCGGGAGCGGAGCGATGGTCCCTAGCCATGCTGGGACCCCCTCCCTTCCAGAGAGGCGAGCCCAAGATCCACGGGGCAAAGTGGAACATCCAAAAACGGCCACGGGGGTTAGGGCTCGCTCCAGTGACTGACAGAAAAGCAATAACGTCGTCGGGGGCAGAGAACGTTGCAGCTTTCTACGGCGACACCCCGTCCATGTTTGCAGTCTGGGGCCATCGTGTGCGCCTTCTTGTATCAAAAATCGGTAGCAAAAATAAATAAAATCAGCTCCGAGTCACCTCCCAATTCAACAAAACTAAAAACATTTCCAGGCGGGATTGCGGCTTTAAATAATTCTCTAGCTTTCCCCTGCAGGTTTCCATTCTGCTGCTTCAGAGCATGTCCTTTGGTTTTAGCATTCAACTTCACTGGCCCTCGGCCGCCCTTCTAAGGATAAGATTATAGTAGGCGCGCGCGGCGGAGAGAATGGCGTTGGACGAGCGATGGGTGGACTGAGCTGGAGGCGATTGGGGAGGCGTGGCGGACGCGTCACCAGGCTCATTCGCCCTCATTGGCTGAACCGCTCATGTGACGCGAAAATACAAAATAGTTTGTCTTTTGAAAAATCTGCCTTAAAGGCTTAGCATGGCAAGTACTTGTAATGTGGTCGGAAGGGGCCATGTGCCTGCTCTCCTGAGGATCACTATTCAATGCGATGAGGAACACGGATTTCAATCATGAACCTAAACAATACCTTTAATGTACTGTAGTCGAAAGATTACGTCACATACCTCTACTACCAACTATTCATCCCAAGGGCAGTACAAAGGACTCTGGGCCATCCCTTAAGGTTGGAGGAAAGGAGATTTCACCAGCAACAAAGGAAAGGGTTCTTTACAGTAAGGGCAGTTAAAATGTGGAATTCATTACCCATGGAGACTGTGATGGCAGATACAATAGATTTGTTCCAAAAAAGGTTGGACATCTTTTTAGATAGGAAAGGTATACAGGGATATACCAAATAAGTATACATGGGAAGGATGTTGATCCAGGGATTAATCCGATTGCCAATTCTTGGAGTCAGGAAGGAATTTATTTTTCCCCTTATATCATTGGATGATCTGACTGTGGTTTTGTTTGCCTTCCTCTGGATCAATAAGTATAGATATATGATAAAATATATGTTGGCTAAATTTAGCATAGGTTGAACTTGATGGACGGAAGTCTTTTTTCAACCTCATCTACTATGTAACACACACACACACCCAGCATGGACATGGACGGAGACAAACACACAAACACACAAACACCACCTCCTACCAGCATGGACATGGACCGGCAGGCAGACCACCTACAACCAGCATGGACACACCACCTACTACCAGCATGGAGAGACACACACACACACACACCTACTGCAACTGCATGAATACACACACCTATGTTAAAGCAAAAATGGCCACACAACTATTGAGTGCCTATGCAGGCTTGAATCGTGCTCGGGAAACTGGTAATCATAGAGCGTCACAGATGCACACCAAGGTGTTAAAAAAATACCAGCACTGACCACAGCAGTGGGAAAGAGAGAAGGTGTGTGTGTGTTAATCCATAAAACACTTTCTTCAGGAGTACCGTAATGTGCAGGGGCCACACATTAGATACTAACATTTGCAAGCTCACATACACACATTTATATATCATGCATATGCACAAAAACACTTACAGTACATTTAGACACATGCCAAGTGCATTACCAAAATCTATACTTCAGGATCCTACTGCTTTCTGGGTTTCCCATAGCTGGCTAATTGGGAGATGCAAATTGCTATGATCCCTGGTAGCAGCGATTCCTCTGGGATCATAATAAATCATAACAAATTAAGCTAATAAAGTAAAAACTTCCTACAACATTAAAGAAATGCACGCGACCATAAAATAAAGTAATTTGCTTGCCTTGATGGACACCCCCCTCCCCCAACCCCCTCCTGTCCCACCGTAAAGCAACTGTGGATATTGACGTTTATAGCATCATTCAATTGGTTCTTTAAAGGGGTTTTGTAAAGTTAGAAAAGCCATACTGGTCCAAGAGAAGCCTTTTAAACACCCCATTAAAAAATAAAAATAAAAGAAGGATTCATGTACATCCCTTTAAAGGGTTATGGTCAACAAAAGCTTTGGAGAGGTTTTAGCTATATGCATCTAATAATGCCTTTTCTTGACAAAACAGTAAATTCTCAAAAACACAAGTAAATTGCTATTTTTGTTTTCTTCTTTGTTTGTAATTATGATGGCATCATTAGGCAACTAGATATACAGAGCTAGCTGATATGCCACAGAGGACCAGTAGAAAAGCAAAATATACAAGAAAAACTGCTTACATTGTGAACCCCCCTGCTAGAAAATATTTGTTCTGCGACCCCTTAATTAATAAATCTTCGTGCCTACTCATCAGACGATTGCTAACAAAACTGTGGCACCGATCCCAGGCAGTATATAGTGTCCCGAGCTTGTGGTGGGAACACTCGCTTAATAAGGCCCCAAACTGCCCATCAGTCTGTGCAGACAGCGTGGGTGGTATAGCTGCGGGAGCATTTAAAGTCACCCCCCACAATGCCTTGCAGCTGTAGATGCCAAGGGAGTGACTGCTGAAATTGACAGCTTTTTTTTTAAATGGTTGCTATGGCAACCAGAGGAAGCTTAATAAAATAAAACTCATTAAAAAAAAAAAAGTTGAGTGAAAAAAATGCAAGAGAAAAAAAATGGAGTATGGTTAATACTACAAAACAGGTTTAAAAAAAAACAATAAATTGATAGGGGAGCCCCTGCTACTGCCTCAGATAAGTAATAAATGAACGGTGCTTTGGGTAAATGCACAATAGAGAGTGAAGTAGAAAAAGAACCCAAATACAGCACTCAGGTTCACGCTGTGTGTTAAGTGAATGATTTAAAACATAACTTTATTGTATCTCATATATAAAATAATGGGTGTTAAAAACTGACGACCTGAAGGAATAGTGACCTTCAATACTAGAACCATATAGGTTTAGGGTCTAGAGTGTAAATGTGTTCTGTAAAAGACAGAAACACATTTACACTCTAGACCTAAACCTATATGGTTCTAGTATTGAAGGTCACTTTCCTTCAGGTCGTCAGTTAGAACACCAATTATTTTATATATGAGATACAATAAAGTTATGTTTTAAATCATTCACTTAACACACAGCGTGAACCTGAGTGCTGTATTTGGGTTCTTTTTCTACTTCACTCCCTTAAAAAAAAAAAAAAACAACAAAAAAAACACAGAATTTTGAAGGTAGTGCTCAGTGTTACAAATTGTCAGGGTATTACATCATAAGAGTTTTCACTTTATAGCAACACACACAATGTATATGTGTATATCATATGTATAAATATGCACAGGAGGTTACAAGGGGAGTGATCATTTGCTTTGCAATGTATTTCTAACCCAAGGGGTTAAACACATTACGGACCAGGTCGCAATAATATGATGGCTCTGAAAACAAACTTCCTCCTCCTTTTCCAGCCAAAGGCTTTTTCTCCGTTGAAATCAAACTATTTTTTTACCAGACTCACAAAACGTAATTCATGAGCAAGCGCCGCTCTCTTGCAGCCACAGACTCCCGTCCAGCCTGCAGGCAGCAGGGCAGCGAGGTGCAGAGCATGTAAGTGGCACTTGGTAGCAGCCGCAGCTGCTGGAAGCGGCTGCTTGGGTAACATTATCATCTGCACACGTGCTTATGCAGGCGCTGAGGATTACACGCCTGTTACCCCGCACTACTAAACCTCTCAGCATTAGGGTCTCATTTCAGTGCGGCTAACAAGGGGGCACGGCAGGGCCTACGCGTGATGCAAGTGTGACAACAACCAAGCACATAGGATGCAGGGCTCGTCTTTTGCAAGGAGAAAAGCAGCCGCGGTGCAATCCCCATAGCCCCTGTATTTCAAGACGTTGGGGTTCCGTCCTGATCCGCTAATCTGACGCGTTTACAAAAAAAGTAGATTGTAAAGCAAGAACTAAAAAAAGCAGAATTAACACAAAGCCGCGCGTGATAAGACAGTTGCAATGTGAATATGTAACAGCACCTGGTTTCACAAAAACAAAAAAAGAAACACACAAACTAAACGGAAATTAATTAGGTATAGGTTGATCTTGATGGGCATATGTCTTTTTTTCGACCCCATCTACTATGTAACTATGTATAATATAGAAAAAATTAATTCTAATGACAGAAAGTGTGTTCAGGTGTTTGTGTACATACATTTATATATATGTGTGTGTTTTAAATAAGTTTTGAATTAAATAAACACTTTAATATTTTTTTTTTAATAACATTGTACACACGTACACACACACACACACACACACACACACACACACACACACACACACACACACACACACACACACACACACACACATACATACATATACACACACACACCTTTTCAGCTATCAATACTGAACTCTATGCTGCAGTTGTATTTTGTGCTCACACTCAAAAATATATCGCTCGCCTCAAAGCGTGCGCAATACGTTTTTTAATACTAAACTAGTTTTCTTTTATCATCTGGACACCATACTTCACTAGGAAGCCGGTCTACTTCATTAAAAAAAAAAAAAACAATAAAAAAACTTTCAATAAAAATAAAACAATATTTGCAGGGAGAGTCATCCAAAATCTCTGCAGCATTGGAATCACAGCCGTTCTAGAATTCTCAGGAAATGCAATATCAGTAGAAACAAACCATCAAACGACTTATGGGGCACATACATACTCTATTACGAGATATAAGTACAGCTGTGCCTTCCTCTGGAATGTAACTGGCTAAATTGGTCATTATTCTTCTGGTATTGGTTAGGGTTGACTTAGAAGCACCTAGAACCCTGATGGGCACTGAAAGCAGAGCCGTAACAACCTCTACCCACCGCTGGATCACAACGTAGGTTGTGTTGTGTTGGAAAAGAGCAAGAAGTCTCCTCCAAGAAGGCAACTGTCAGCACGACACCAAATCTCCTTTAGTTTTCAGGCCACTGCCCTGATCGTCATCACTGCTCCATCCCAGAAGGCAACACCACACTTTCTGACACAGCTGTGCAGGTCAAGAGTAGCATTATTCTGGGATGAGAAAAGTAGGAGAGAGGGCTGCAGCCTGTGCCGACTCTGAATGGACTGAGGAAATACAATGCTAAGAAACCGAAGGGGTGTCTACACATTTCAACAAGCTACACATGGCACTAGCAGAGTGTCTGGAGATAAAGTGGACAGCATGCTTTGGTGGAGCCGATTCAGAAGGATTAAGGAATGCAATGCAGTTCTTGCCAGCAATGCAACTTTAAGATGCAGAAATACTAGTAAAATAACATTTCACAAATGCAACAACAAACAACTCATCTAACAAGATTATATCAGGATTCTAAGTCTTAAAGTTAACACAGAACGACCAGTGTGCCTCTTTCCATATACAGGCAGTCCTCGTTTTACAACGAATGGCTTATCCAACGCTATGCAATGCATACCTATGTTCATTTATACAACGCCAAAACGGCTTATCCGACGCTTTGCAACGTTGTGTGTATGTGTGTGTATATACATATATACACACACACACACACACACACACACACACAACAGCACAACACCCCACAACAAACACTAACGTTGCCCCCCCCCCCCCCCCCAAAGCGTCGTAAAGAGCGTATATTATATCTAAAAAGTATTAACTATATAATTATTTATATATATATATATATATATATTTATATATATTTATATATATATATATATATAATACAGTATATACACTATATAATGTGTGTGTGTGCTGCATATCTTATTGCCTGCGTAAAATATTTGGTGTATTTTAGTGTAAAAAATGCCTTCAGGAACGGAACCTTTCATTTAAACAGTGTTCCTATGGGAAAACGTGTTTCGCTTTACAACGTTTCGCTATCCAACGCCATTTTGAGTAACGCAGTGTGTCGGATAACCGAGGACTGCCTGTATAAACGTTCATTACTCAGTAGAGCCTGTACATCCCAGCAAACTCATTTACCTTCTAGCCACAAAATCAAGAAATGTTTTGTACCCTGGCTCCACGCTCCCTTGAAATCACTGAAGGCCGGTGGTAAATGTTGTACCTTTGAGTTGGGAGTTGTACACCGCAAACATATTGATGGCCATGATCTGCAGCATGCGTGTGCTGCCTACTGGGGACGGGCTGTGCTGGAGCAGGGTCTGAAACTCCTTCATGACCTTCTCTGCCACCGCGGGGAAGGTTTCCATCCTGTAACAGGCAAGAAGAAACACATCAGAACACACAGAAAACCAAGAGATGGTCTTTCCTAACCAAGGGGGGGGTCAGCTCAGAATGATAAAGGAAGGGTATATACTCGCTGGAAGATACAGGAAGTGAAGGCCATACAGTGACAGACAGACAGACAGAGGGGGTCAAAGAGAATGATGAAGGCAATTTCACTACATCAAAAACTCCAAGCAACATAGTCCACTATGTGGCATCTATAGTCCCTATAATCCCATGGAGGCAGCAAGAAAACACATTTTGGTAAAGAATTGAACAGTCTAATTGCCGGCCTTAAAACTTTTTATCCCTGCCAGTCAGTAGCCAAGATTTGCCAGCCTTCGTTTTTTCGGGAAATTAAATACAAGTTGAATTTCTTAGGGGCTTCTGAATGGGGAACGCGTTGGTCAATCAAGTGTTTTCTGTACCGGGAGCCCACGTGTTCTCATCAGAGATCCAATCAAGGTAAGGGGAAGGGAGATGGAGGGGGCTCTGGCTGTGCAAGAATCGGACACAAAAAGGGACTAGCCAGAGGAAATGAAACCCTTCCCACATCCCTGCCCACCATGTTTACATACCGACTTCAAACATGTATTTTAAAATACTTATAGATGTCCGATTTGGGCAAAAAAAGGCAACCATTCATCCAGATGTAACGCCTTAAACCAGCAATTAACCCCCCCCCCCCCCCTCAAATCATGTCAGGATCCGAAAAGGCTGCATATTTACCTCCCAGACACTTCATATTTCAAACGCTCGGCTTTTAAAAATAAAAACAGCATAGGAAAGGGCAAGAGGAGATCTCTTAAAAATGCCCTCTTTCCTACTTGCTTTCCCCCCCCCCCCTTTTCTCAACTGAATGGGAGGGCTCCTCTCTGGTTCAGAAGTGGCGAGCCGGCTGTCCCCTTGAGCAAACTGGAAAACTTAAAATGGCTGCAGTGTTGGGGCTAGCACTAGTGGCCACAGGAGAGCGGGATGTTGCAGATTTCTATTGGTTTCCCCTGCAGCCATATAGGGGGTGAGGGGGGGTGCCGGTAGCTGCTCCAGCTGTGAGCTAGCAGGGGTTTGAAGTTTAGAGCCAATAGTAAGCCGAACCCGATAACTTCACGGCTTCCTATTGGCCCGCTTTGAAACGCCGCCATTACACGATCCCTGCTAGCCGAACGGCTGACGGCACCCCCCTTACCGAGGTCTGTATCTCTGGAAGCAGGGGGTCCTCGGAGCTGAAATTAATGGGGGCTGCACCAGAGACCCCCTGCTTCCATCATGTGCTAAAAAAAGAAGTTGCATGCTTGGATTGTGTTAATAAGGTAGGATTAAATAAATAGAAAACACAACATTAGCACAGCTGCTTTAAACCTGTCACTAGCATTAGTTCACGTTGGTCCTTGCAGGGACTGCCCCTTTAAAATGGGATGAGGGCCCATTAAAAAAAAAAATATTGGTAACCCCCCCTGCTCTGGAAACCAAAATAGAGTTAACAAGGGAGGAGAAATCACGCAAGGAAATGGATGTGACGAGGTTTCACTTTGGCTGCATGTCTGACCCCTAACCGTGACCCCGATCTTTTAAAACGATTAGTCTGACATGGCTTGCAATTCTGTTTTTATTTGGGGGGGGAGGAGGGGGCACAATTCAAGGTAACTGGCTGCCTAAAAGAAGAATGACAGAGTGCAATAATTGACAGTATGAAAGAGTAAGAGGCTATTATAATAATATCAAATTAACAGAAAGCAGACGGCACACAAAATGATAATCACTTAGGGAGACCTGGAATACGGTCATTTCAGCCAGTGTAGCCCTTCATCAGGATTAGTTTGTTTTTTTCTTTTTATTCTTGTGAAGGGCTTCACTGCTTCACACAATGGTCAGTTTGCATTAGATATTTGTATGAGCACAGATGGATTAAAGCCATGTTTCCATACGATCATTGTGAAGCCTGTTTTGTGTTACATTTAATATAAAAGGCTTTCACCTGGAAACTGCATCTCAAGGACCAATTAGCGCCATCACCTAGAACAGAACTATGAAGTCATGTAAATGTCAAGGTAACAGGCACTCAAAATGACAGCTACCATCAAGTAACATCACTGCGTGGCTATAGCACAGCTAGAGGACGAGATTTGGGGTGGCATCAAATCCCCCAGGTAGTAAAGTCAATGCCAAGCTCATAGAAACCAAGACAGAGCTCTTCCCACTTGTGGCCTGCTAGTCAAATCCAGCCCATGGAGAGTCTTGGTGTGGCCCTTAGAGTCTTTGTGTGTGGCCTTGGAGTCGTGGAGTGGCCCCTTGCCTTGGACCAGTGTGCTTCATTTATGGTCTATGTGGATGCTCCGAAATCATATGATGATAACCTCAAGCTGCCACATGCCAATGTCACCAAGTGTCAAGATTCCTTTTACAACTCGATACTTAAAACAATTTTTTTTTTATGATAATTTTCTTTAACTATAATGAATGTTAACATTTGTGTCTTCTTACATACAACTAAAAATCAAAAAGTACTCAAGATAATGGGTTGTAACAAAACAATATGACCCTACACCAACATACTTCATGCCTTTTTTTACACTTTAAATCGGATATTACAGTGCTCAGAAAGAAAATCATGTTATCCTGCTTCTCACTTAAGTGACTAGGGCAGGGGTCTTCAGCCTTTCAAGGAAAAGAGCCATTTTATTACAAAATAAATAAACGGTGTCCAACATATTCAGTGAGCCGCAACACATGCATGAATATTACACACCCACACAAACACATACATATACCATACATACAGTAACAGGTATATACGGCATAAGCATTAACATTCACTCCTGCACTGTCCCACGCCAGACCACTCATGCCGGTGTGTGCGTCGTCACAGAGGCCCAGTGTTGGAGGCAGGCCAGCAGCTGGGGAAATGCCCAGAGGCAACAAGAGGCCTGACCACCACCGGCCTGGTACACCCTCCACCCCTCCCCCCGTAGCTACCGGCAACCCAGTGAGGGATAGAGGCAGCAGCTGGGGAGCGGCAATCCAAGATGTAGGAGAGCCGCATGTAGGTGCTGAAAGAGCCGCATGTGGCTCAGGAGTCGCAGGTTGCCTGCCCCTGGACTAGGGTAAAGCAATGAGTCAATCTGATGATCGCCTGCTTAACCAAAATCTTCATATTTCTATCATGATGATGGACAATATAACTCTTTAGAACCGAATATAGTGCTCCTTGCAACTGTCATAACCTCAGTTTCTGCACAGCGACCCAAAGATGGCTGTTGCGTCACCTTAATATCTATATATAAGCTGAAAAGAGCTCTATGGGACCTGCAGATGGGGAGGTTAGCAAAGCCAAAGTGTCAGAGTCACAAGCCACAACAGTCTCATCTATACACTTTGCTAAACGGACTAATATCTTGCAGTGGGAAGAACATATAGGAGATTAGTGAGCAGAGTGGTAACCCACAGCGCTGCTCTATTAAGGCTTCCCTTTCTGCAAGATGCTCAGTAGTTTCAGAACAGGTTTGAGCAGATAGATTTGGGGATGCCAAAAAGAGGCCGAACAAGGCAAAGGGGGAAGTTAAATCATTCAGTGCAACAACTGCCCCATCACTAGAAACCCTTTCAGGAGGTCGGGGTGGATGAAGAGTGAGCTAGCACCTTGCTATCTCATCAACAGATATGATATAGATCTCGAGAAACATTTTATGCATACAATCCATGTTTGTTTTAATGTACGCGGTGACAGCAAAGCAGTTTTGAGACCTTGAGATCCTGTGGCTGCAATAATGGTCTCCAACCAATCTCCATCAATGCTGGATTTCGAGTGGCCTTGGGGGGAGAGCCCTAATTGTAGAAGTATGTTGTTGATCAACAACAGGCAGAAGCATAACAGAGGACAACATACTGTAGCAGTCCACTCCTATAAAAAAACGTTACCGCCACCAAGGCCATCTAGGGATCACTAAACCTCTAAGGACACAAGCACTGGCCCGCCCACTTCAACAAGTGATGACTGCAGATATTCGCCATGTGGAATCAGAGCTGCCAATGGTCCACTCGGAGGACCTCACCGGACCTTGATGAAGTCACAGAAGAAAAAGCTACACTTTTGTCCAAAGAGGGCCCAGGGGAAAACACAACAGTGACTTCTAAAACAAAGAAATCTCTTCTATTACTTAACACATTGTCAAAATGCAAATGTAGAGTAAAGACACGGGTCCTCAAAGAGCACTCGTTTTATTTGTTGTACCAGTGTTAAGAGTGTGTACAATAAACTACGGAAACCAGTGAGCAGGAATATCCAGGTCATGGTAATGCCCCCCCCGGTAGGATAACAGAGGTGATATCTGGGTCTGAAGCCCAGCATCCTCCTAGCCAACTAAAAACATCATTCAGCTGGGATGTCAAGGGAGCAATGAGGGGTGCTTCACCCACTGCGCCCTCAGCTATACACACAGCCGGGCTGCAAAGCAGCTCGCATTCCAGAGAGATGCATAATGTCGGAAAATAAGAGACAGATCCAGCACACTTACCCAATTCTGGTGAAGAGCTTCCCCTGGGCATGCAGGAAGCTGAGCAGGAAGCGTTTGTTCAGCTGCATGGGAAAAAAAAAAAATTATATGAAAGAGGAGAAACAATAAAACCTTCGACATTCTGGGAAAGGAGTGGAGTCCCGGGTGCTGAGATAACCTGGCCTGGGGATGTGGGGGCGAATGGCTGGAGATGGGAAATGAATGACATGCCCTGAATCTCACACACATGCTGGGATGGGCACATGCCATTTTAAGGAGCAGGAAGAATACATGCTGCTCAAGGAGAGCTGCGCCCTCTGCTGGGGACTTAGTGCGCACGCAGTCAAGAACTGCATTGCTTAGCCTGAGAAAAACGACACAGAGAAGCAGAATATAGATCATTATCTTACTACCAGATATAACTTTCCAATCAGGCTGGCAGTAACGGCATCAATACGTCTGACTCTTACCATCAAGGAATTTAGTTACAACAGGCCTTTGGGACTCCGAGAATACACATACCTGATCCTTAGCAGTGATATTTCCTGCTGGTTAGCGTTTAAACGGCCAATTCTTATATATTTGTCACGCTTGCAGAGTTACATGTTTAACTCCAGTCCCAGAGAAAAAGAAGTGAATCAGGGCACTACGGATTTCTTATAATCTAATGTATTGTGCCAAAGTTGCGACGTTTCGGCTGATGCAACGGCCTTTCGCAAGTGTTAACGCCATTAAAACTTGAGAACGGTCGTTGAATCGGCCGAAACGTCTCAACTTTGGCACAATAAATTTGATTAGAAGAAATCCATAGTGCCCTGATTCACTTCTTTTTCTCTGCAGTTACTGGACCACCAACAGGTTTTCTCTGGACCAGGAGTAGCAGTAATTGTATCATTTAATATTATTTATTTATGGGGTGCAGCATATAAACTTTATGTAACTCCAGTCCCAACCAGACCAGAATCTCCAAGCCAATGCCTTCATAATCGTAAAATACAATGCGCCCCATAATGTTCTCTGCCTACATCCATTCTACCATTTTATTGTAGAGACACCCTTTGGCCGGGCGAATTCATCAAGCAGGTAACCTCTTCACTTACATAAGTAGCCTTGGTCACAAGCCAATTGAACAATGCCTAAACACTCCTGGACTACGAGCATCTTTCTGAGCTAGTACTGGAGATGGGCTCTCTGCAAGCACCAAACAATACACAGCCCAAAACGCCCTAACATACACAAGGGATAAAGCCAAACTAATGCTGGTACAAAGATCTTCAGTTATCTTAACATCATACAGTGTTAAATCTCTCTGGAACAAGCCTGGAAGTCTGGATATCTTGGGCTTGTGCTGGGAGCATTACTGGTTTTTCTAATCCGTTCTGGATGGGAAAAGAGTATTAAAGGACACCCAACAATACAGACTGGCGTGAAAATTATTTGGTTGAATAAATACAATCGTATCAACAGGGGTGTCATCTGATGCTTGCATGCGATAGAACACAAGGAGACCTAGCCTTGGCCCAAGGTCATGGAGACGCACGCTTCGCACCTCACACGTAAAGATCTCAGTTTTCATAGCAAGCACATCATTATGAATACCCAATTCCACAGATGGAAGAATTGAACGTTTCATTTCTTGAGAGTCTGCATCTGTTATCCGTACATCAGCAGACAACTTATCCCGACATTTATTGCCGTTGGAGAACATGAATTCAAGTCATCAAATAACAGATTTCACAAAGGCAGGAATGGCCAACTCCAGTCCTCCAGGGCCACCAGCAGGTCATGTTATACGGATAACCCTGCTTCAGTACAGGTGACTCAATCAGTGGCTGCTGAAGACTGAGCTACTTGTGCTGAAGCAGGGATAGCCTTAAGACCCGACAGTGGCCCTTGAGGACTTTAGTTGGCCACCCCTGCACTAGGGAATGTGAAAGTCTGGTTACTTATTAATTTCCCCCCAACGAACCTGGGACCCCCACGACCCTCCAGTTCAAGATATTTGTTGCTTTATTGTTCCGGTGTTTGACCCACACACAAAAATTAAAAAATCTACTAAAATGGCTGCACTGGGGGCACTGACAAAGTCACGACTTAATCTCCCAATGACGCTACAGCTTTCTATTGGCCGCTGGCGGAAGGCAGACGCCGGCTGCCATATTAACTCCACCATGCAAGCATCGTTGCCTGGTGGAGAAAACTGTTGCAATCTCAAGAACATGGTAGCACTGCTGCTTTTATAGTGAAGTCAAATACACTAACTACAGGGCATTTCCATTCGGCTATAAATTACGGATCCACAACCAAATTAACCAAAGTATGGCGAATGTCTGTGAAAATAGCACCAGAGATATACATTGCATGTGACAGAGCTTGCTGGAAAGTTCAGTGATGCCACCTAATGCATTACCAGTTCATTATACAGTGAAAGGGTTAATGCGGTCTACGGGGGGGTATTCAATGTCACTGCGACAAGTAGGAGTGAACTCTTGTATGCTCAGCTCACTTCAGTTGGACAGAAAAAAAACACTGAGTCTTAGGAGAAAACCGTGGAGGGCTATGGAAGCCTAAAACAGCCCTCGGCCACGCCTGCAGCACCCGCGCTCCACTGACACCTGCACAGTGCCGCTCGCACGCAGAAGGCACCAAATAAGGGAAGGTTTGTGCACAGCGGCCCCAGGAAGAAATTGTGTCTGAAGATGAAAATTTCAATACTTGACTTTTGGACGTAAATTTCGGTATCTGCACTTTCTCAAGGCTGAGGCGGCTCTAAGCTTCCAGCACGAAGGAGCAAAGAGGAAAAGAGAGAGGCAGCTGAGATGCAACGATCCCTGGGAATCCAGGATACACCCAGCAGAGACACAGAGACAGAATGGACGGCCAGGGGGGAGGGAGGTGTCTGATTAAGTCAAGGGCTTTCTAGAACAAACAACAAAGCGTGAGACACTGGGCACACAAAGGCTTCCGGCAGAAAGATGTGTCAGCAAAGCAGAAACTACAGGGTACAACATGAAGGGTACAAGGGAAACCACAAAAAGGGTATTTATTTCCGTTTTAGGCCTAGTGCCTGGGCACCATGAGACAGGAGAAAGAGAAGACACGGCTACCATCTTAACATGTATATCACAGGTCTAAGATCTTTTAAAACACGGCAAACCATGGAAACACACGAGGCTTTATGCTACATAAGCCCCTTGCACCTTCACACAGGCGTGCAAAGAAATCAGCTGAACAAATGTAGAGATGAGATGTTTGCAACACTTGTGAGGTGGAAGGCCTTTCTTACCAATGGCTAGACACACATGCTGTATATAGGCTGGTAGAGAGAGCGCAGAATAACTAACGTTTTGCCCTCATTGGATGTCTTTATTTATATAGCGCCAAAAGTGTACTCAGCGCTTCACAAAGAATACAGTACAGGGAATTACAATACAATAAGCGCAGCAAAATCAGACATTAGGAAAGGAAATCCCTGCCCCAAAGAGCTTACAATCTAAGTGGTATGCTGGGAGACTTGTAGAGACAGCAGGTGAGGGAATAATTGCAGTAGATGGCAGTGCTCGGTTACAATTGTTGGTAGGAGTGACTGGGTGGGACAATAGACATGAGTGCAGGCTATTGGGATGTCTGATTTGTGAGGCGAGTTTTAAGGTTAGTATTAAATTAGATACTGTAGGTTAACAGCATTAGCAGGGGAAGAGGTGGCAAGGAGGCGTGGATGAGAGCAGTTGTGTACATGGCTGGGTCCAGGATTAGGAGAGATATCCCCAGCTGCAGGAAGGCGTAGATAGAGGGTGTGAATAGATGCAAACCATCTCGCTGCTCAGATACCCATCAGCTGACTGCCTGCACTACGTTCTCCGTTTTCTCTCGTTACCGAGTTTGGTATGATCTAGCACTTTTTCTACGTTCGTTTCCTCCCCACAAGCAATCCAGTTAAAGCATTATAGGGCAGACCCTAGCCTCCATTAGTCTTGTAATAATAATAATAATACAAAAGTCAAAGTAAAGGGGCCTCCATTAAAACAGCAGTCCAATTACAAAGCGGCTCAACTCTGTCAAATCGCAGTCCAATGGCACATTAATCCTAAATCTGAAAAGATGGGTAGCCCTAGAAAGAGAAGCTTGTCTACCTTTAGACCTAAAGACTTTGATCTGGTCCCCAAAATTATGATGAATTCGCTTAGAGAACCGCTGTCCTCTGTGACCAACTCATTGAAAATCTGGGAGACCACCAGGTTCATTTGCAGTTTGACTACCATGAATTTGCTAATGACCCCCCTCCCTACTAATTAACCCTGATTGGAAAGGATTTTACAATTTGGTAACAGAAAGGGCTTCTTAGACTCAAAGATTTAGGAAAGGATAATATAGCAAAGACGTTTGATCAAATCCGGGAAGAAAAAAGTATGCCCCATTCGGAATTCTTCAGATACCTTCAGCTTCTGGCCTTTTATAATAAACATATACCCTTTCACCCGCTAACGAATTTGTAAAAATGATGTATACTCGAGACAGACACGAGTGGGCTTACCTCACAAATGTACAGGGAAGTTACTTGTTCAGGTGTGGAGTTGCACAGAAATTGCAGTACATGAACCAATGGGAGGCAGACTTAGGTGAAGTTTTAGAGGAAGAGGACTGGAATGAAATATTGGAGTCAGCCACTAAGAGTTCAATTTGTACCACTTTAAAGGAGAACGCATATAAAGTTATGATGAGGTGGTATCTCACCCCGGTTAAGCTTTCCAAATTTATCCCTGGATATTCTCCAATGTGTCCAAAAAACTGCGGAGAACAGGCAGATTTGTTGCATATGCTGTGATCTTGTCCTCAAGTTGCATCCCTCTGGAGGGAAATTAAGACTTGGCTACAGAGGATATTGGGTCTCGATATACTTATGGAACCTTGGTTATTCCTTCGAAAAAAATCGAACCGTGCAAGGTTTGTCCAGAAACCAAAGAAAACTGGTTGCCCATTTGGCAACTGCAACGAGATACGAGATTGCAGCACTATGGAAACAAAAAGATATCCCACAAATATCCAAAATTCGGAATAGTTTCTCAATGTGACAAACAAACCAAAAATTCTACCAAGCCTGGTCAATGATAGCGGCACTACGTTTCAGAAAGGTTGGTAGCCATGGTTAGCTCAATCAGACATACCAGGGGTGGGTATGGCCACAATACTGCTATGATAGCTGCAGGTGCGTTACCTTTGAAGCGACAGTTAAGGCCGACTACGAGATGGCTTTATCTGAAGTCTCTACTGGAAGTAAGGAGACCGTGACCGTGCGGAGGAAATAAAGGCTGGACCAATCAAACACAAGAAAGTAACCAGGCCTTCTCCCCCCCCCCCCCTTCCCAGCTGTGTCTTTCCTGATATTATTGTACCCCAGATGTAATGGTGTGTGTATTTTTCCGATTTTCAATAAAATTTAAGTTACAAAATAAATAAATAAAAAATCAGCTGTCCAAGTTGCCGTTTTTTTTTTTTAATTATTTTTTTTCCCCCTTTAATATGTGCATCAATACACTAGATACAATTGGTGAACTGCTGGAGGGGGCAGGGCTCAAAAAGGGGTGTGCCAGAGCCTGTTTCAGAAAAGGAAGGGGATGTGACGTTGTAAATGGTTGCTATAGAAACAAAAAATGCTTATTACATTATAATGCATCAAAAATGTAATTCAGACTTGTTTTTTTAAAAAAAAAAAAAAAATTCTCATAGTACAGAACTCATTACAAAAACAAACAAAAAAAAAACCGTGTAGGATAATGCTTGAACTGCAGCTTTAACAGCAACTTCGATTTCCACTGGAACCATACAACCTAAACATTGTACGTGCTCTAAGACTGGATTGTCTTTGCTCAGTTAAACAGCTGTAACATCAAAGATGGGACTGAGGGATTTGATGCAGGTCAATGTTAGGTCAATGTGTAGGGGACAGACATGGCACGGCAATTGAGGAGGAAGTGGGTATATGCTGGTGAGTCAGACCAGGCAGTACACATGGTGTAAGTCACGTCGCAAGCCCAGAGACGCTGGGAACGTGGTTTTCAAGTTAAAACAACCGCACTAAGCCATGGCACCTGACTTCCCTTTCAAAGTACTTCCTCTCAGAGAAAAACAGCATACATACAAAGCGGTTGTGTGACTGCCTAGTAGGCATGTCCCAAACTACAAGTGTCTTTGCAAGTGAGGACACGTGGGTACTCTCCCCCCCAAAAAATGGCATATGATGGAGCGGAGGAAGAGAGGAATCAGTGATGGAGAGAGAGGAGAGAGAGGGGGGAAAAGAGAGAGGGGGGGAAAAGAGAGAGGGGGGGAAAAGAGAGAAGTTGTAAGAGAGGGGAGAATGTAGGGAAACAAGCACAAAGATCACACAAAGTCCCTGCAAGCTCAGAACCCAAACCCACCTCATCATAGAAGTGTGTGTCAACAGGAGGGCTACTGGGATTGTGACCATGTATATAACAAAAGACAAAAAGCCTCAGTGCTACATCCAATGACAAATTATAAAATGTATCGTTTGTCATATTGGATGTAACACTGGGGGTTTTTTTTTTTTCTTTTGTTATAAGAGATTGGGGAGATCCGGAAGAAGACACAGACAGGAGAGAGAAGGCCAGCGGACACCGACAGAAAAGCCCAAAATGGGAGAATCGCAGGTAATGCATTTTAAATACAGAACAGAGGCAAAGTGGACTCTGGACACTGTGCAATTGTATCTCCCGTGGATAAATTAAACCTAAAAAATAAATAAAATATATCAGCTACAATAGGGAAAGAAAACACAACACAGACACCACCGTACATCACAACTTGACAAGACAGAGTGCTAATTGCCAGTGCCTTCCTCCCAAGAAGACGTCATTAGTATTAGAGTGGGGACACAGCACCACCTAGAGGCCAGAGAAAAAGAGCATCTAAAATGTCCAACATACTTGGCTAATTTCCTGAAAGGGCTAGCACAGGGGTGGGGAACTCCAGTCCTCAAGGGCCACCAGCAGGTCAGGTTTTCAGGATATCCCTGCTTCAGCACAGGTGGTGCAGTCAAAGACTGGGCCACTAATTGAACCACCTGTGCTGAAGCAGGGATATCCTGAAAACCTGACCTGTTGGTGGCCCTTGAGGAGTGGAGTTGCCCACCTGTGCTAGCACCAAACTGCACTGCATTGTACTGACAGCAAAAGGTTTGCATTTGGAAGGCAAAAATGAACATTGTGAAAAACTGGGGACACAGGTTGACGCAACAAAAAGATCTTGAACAGCTTCGGCTTTCCTTATTTTTCCCAACCGCGTGATACTCGCTACCCTTATAAGCTGCCGCATGGTCTGTGTCATGGTCTTTCACTGATTATCTCTGAATTTCAATGATTCCCCCCCCCCCGCGTTAGGGATGAGCAAAACGTTACGTTTTGCCATTTAGCCACGTGTTTGGCAAAGATTTACAGGACAAGAGACTAAATGAGTCTCAGATGCTGTGTAACTTGTCACACAAAACTAAAAGGGTCAATGTCGCACCGTTTTCAAACTACTGTGAAAATGCTGCACACCTGCCACCCCACATTCACTTCTGTAATGTACTCTGCGCTCTACAAGCCCAACGTCAAATGACTTCTTAAAGCAACAAATCATTGTACTGTACCAGTTCCAGAACTCCGTACACTTACATCGCTTGGGCTGACACTATCCAGACCGCCGTATCCTTTGGCGTCCTTCTTTGGGCAGCCTCCCCGGGTCGGGTGGATCCAGATCTCCAAACGCGTAGTGTTCTCTGTGGTGTGTCGAAAAGTGGTCCCCATGCCTGGCCCTTGGGGATTGAGCCCCGTATCCTTCTGCTGCTTCTGCTCCATCTGCTCCGACTGCAGAAAACATAGCAATGTATGGGAAGTAGATCCAACAGGAAAAAAGGAGGATCGAAGAGAAAAGGTCAGAAGAAAAAAACAAGGGGGACAAGATAAATTAAAATGGCGTGTGGAAAGCGGGTAAACAGGAACGTATCTCGAGGTAAAATAATTATAGTCTCCACCTTGCGCTTGGTCTCTTCGAATAAGCTCATGAGACTCTCCTTGGCAGTCAGGATTGGGTTGCTGGCGGCCAGACTACGCATGTAGTAATACACTGCGTCCAATTTCCGCCTCTGCAACACAAATCAGAGGACAGTATACAATTTAACAAAAGTCTATATAACTGATGACCCATATACCCGGTGAGCCAATTTTCTTATTAATGTAAATTCTTCACTAAAAATGCTACAATGCTTTACATTTTCTAGATCACATGTCATCTCATTGATTAAGCCAGTCTCACTTTTCTTTCAATCATCTCCATTCTGCTGATGACCTTATGGAGACTTGAGCCTCCATCACTGTAGCTGAGGGTCTTGCATAGACCTCCACCTCTTCATTTATACTGAGGACACCATTCTCCAAAGAGCCAAACACACTGCACTACGTGTTCTACTGCCTTTATTTCATGTCTTTGGCGACTACCAGAATTAAACTCCCCATTGTGTTTTACAACCAGGGGTTACATAGTAGATGAGGTTGAAAAAGAGACATACGTCCGTCAAGTTCAACCTATGCCACATTTAGACGACAGATACACTATCCTATATCCCTCCTTACTGTATATTGATCCAGAGGATGGAAAACACACAACTCTGATATTATTGGATGATATCTCTTAAAGGGAAAAATACATTTCTTCTCGACTACAAATATTGGCAATCAGATCAACATTAACCCTGGATCAACATCGTTCCCATATTTACTTATTTGGTATATCCCTGTATACCTTTCTTTTCTAAAAAGATGTCCAACGTTTTTTGAACAAATCTATTGTATCTGCCATCACAGTCTCCATGGGTAATGAATTCCACATTTTAACTGCCCTTACTGTAAAGAACCCTTTCCTTTGTTCCTGGTGAAATCTCCTTTCCTCCAACCTTAAGGGATTACACAGAGTCCTTTTTACTGCCCATGGAATGAATACTTCTTTTGAAAGCTCCTTGTATTGTCCCCGAATTTATTTGTATATAGTTATCATATCCCCTCTTAGAAGCCTCTTTTCTAATGTAAACAAATCTATTTTAGCTAACCTCTCCTCATACGTCAGATTATCCATCCCCTTTATTAATTTGGTGGCTCTTCTCTGCACTCTCTCTAGTCCCATAATGTCTTTTCTAAGGATTGGTGTCCAAAATTGTACTCCATATTCAAGGTGTGGTCTTACTAATGCTTTGTAAAAGAGGCATAATTATGTTTACTTCCCTTCCATCCATTGCCCGTTTGAGGCAAGATAAGATCTTGTTTGCATTACTTTTAGCACTATTGCTAAGCCGGCTGTCTACAACCACTCCTAAATCCTTCTCCATCAAGGATTCTCCTAATTTATCCCCATTTAATTTGTAAATCGCCTGTTTATTCTTGCTTCCCAAATGCATAACATTACATTTATCTGTATTAAACCTCATTTGCCATTTACCTGCCCACGGTTCCAGTCTATCCAAGTCCTTCTAGAAAGAAATTACATCCTGCTCTGATACTACTGCCTTACACAATTTAGTGTCAACAGCAAAGATTGGGACTTTGCTCTCTATGCCAACCTCAAGGTCATTAATAAACAAGTTAAAAGCAGGGATTCCAGTACCGATCCCTGAGGTACTCCACTCACAACTATAGCCCAACCAGAAAAAGTTCCATTTATGACAACCCTCTGTCTATCCTTCAATCAATTTTCAATCCAGGTGCAAATATTTTTACCAAGTCCAATTTGCTTTATTTTGTACACTAACCTCGTTTGGAACTGTATCAAAAGCTTTTGTAAAATCTAAGTAGACCACATCGACTGCATTACCTTGGTCTAAATTCCTACTTACCTCCTCAACGAAACTAATGAGGTTAGTTTGGCAAGATCTATCCTTCATAAATCCATGCTGACTATTACTAATAATTTTGTTTTCTCATTAGGTATTCCTGAATATTATCTCCTACTAAACCTTCAAGTAGCTTCCTCACTATGGATGTCAGGCATACAGGTCTGCAATTCCCCGGTTATCTAGCTCCCTTTTAACTATAGGCACCACATCTACTTTACGCCAATCTTGTGGTACTGAGCCGCAGAACTGAGGGTTTCTAGGTCTCACGTCTTATTTTATTTTTACTTTCACGTCTTAACACGGAATTTGTTATGGCACTAAGCACCACGGATCCCACCCACCCAGATTATTTTAAAGGTATCTACCTCCATGGAATGCAAACTTGTTATAAAAAAGTCCTCTAAAAAAAAAAAAGGGTATACCTTCAGAATCTCAAAAACCAACAATATTTAAAGAGCGCTCTAAACTAACCTTTTAACCGTTAAAATACCCACAGATTCATTTATATGCTGTACAAAGGAAAGGTAAGAGTGGCAATCCAAGTCGGACTTCATTTCGGTGTGCTTGGCAATATTTTACACTTCCGTAAGAAAACAACGTGGGCAACATGGAAAAAGGTTACGGATTTGAAATATGAGGACACGGCATCAGCTTAACACACCGGATTTACCATTCCTGTCTCCCAAGTCAAGACCGTCGATGAGATTTAACGAGCTTCCTCTTGGGAAACCAAGTTGCCTGGGACTCAATAGTTCCCACTCATATTCACACCACTAAAGCCGCCTTCTCACGCCAAACAATTATTTTGGAAAGCAAAGACAAGAAGAAGTAACTCATGGATGAGAAAGGAGGCGAGAAATCTGCCATACCGTGTATATAGCCAGGAGGGCCAGTTGATTGTACGGTCGACCGTTCTTAGGGGCGATGTGCTTAGCTTTTAGGTACCAGCTGGAAAGAGAAAGGATGGAGGAACTCAGAAATGGGAAAAAGATAGCATTTTCTGTGTGGTAAGACTAAACAAGTGCAGGCGAGTCAGGCTATAGTTACCTGCGTGCCTTGCCATAGTTGCTGGTGTCGGTTGCCTGCTCCCTGTAACGGGCGATGTCCCCTTGGCAGATCATACAGCGCTGTGCACTGATTAGGGCAAACTTCACCTACATGGGTTAGAGGAAACATCACTGCCCAAGCCATAGGACAGAAAGCAGTGCAGTGGCAAAAAGAAGAGAGCAGGGCAGGAGAAGGCACCACACACACACACACCGTTTTACGCAGAGGCTTGCTGCGGATCGCCATCCCGTCCATATAATCCTCCATCTTGAACTGGTACGTCCCCTGGAGCTTCTGAAGCAGGCTGTCAAAAAATGCAGTGCCCTGAGATAGATAAGATCACACAGTCAGTACATTTAGCAGCCCACCCTTCCCAAGGAGTGGTGCCATCATTTTGGGGGTAGGAATATACCGTGGGCCATTCCCACGACTTTCTGGGAAAAAAAACATTCCTACAAACTTGATTTTTTTTCCCCCTCCCATTGAGACACCAAGTGAATGTCAAATTGTAATTTGTTGGGCTTGTTTAGAGCCAATTATTAAGCTCTCTCTCTTTCCCACACCAACAGTGAGAACGAGATTTGAATTCCCCAGTGCAAACATCTACTCTATGTTTATGGCATAGTAGTCTTCATGCTTCAAAAACAATAGACGGCCCCCTGAACTGGTTTGTTACCCAAAGAGTTGCTTATTTTGCCCACGACAGTGCCAACTGCACTTCCCTAACCCCCACAAACAAGACGCCCACTAACAAACTAGGGCGGCAAAAAGCCGATAATCTTGTGTCCTGCGCTTTATGCGCTACAGACACAGCACAGCTCCAGCCTTCTCACCTCGTCCAAGACCTGGAGGAGCTTCCTGCGGATGTCCTCGCTGTCAGGGGATGGATCCTTCAGGAAGTGTCGGAATTTTTCGATGACCTGGTAGAAGACGCTCTTCCACAGGACCTGATCAACATTATGCTGATCGCAGAATTCTATGTCCATCAGGAGGCAGCGCTCATAGAGCTGGAAGAGCTCTGACCTGCACAGAGACCAGTCTTATTATTAAAAGTTATTTTTTACACAGATATTGTTGGGACAAAATGAGCCTTCAGTACACAAAATACGTCATTTGGATGCGCTGCATATTGAAGAGTATTCCCTGAGAGAACTGCTATATGTGTTCATTTGTCTCTACTCTAGTGCTTCTCAACCCATTCCTCCAAGACCCCCTGTCAGACCAGATATTAGCCATAATCAATGAATTACCAAGCACACATGAATGCACTAACCTATGTGAACGCGTGGTTTGTTTGTTATTCTCAAAGCATGGCCCAGCAGGGTTCCCAAAGGAAAGGGGTGAGAGACTATGCTTTACACCCGGTGCCCCCAAAATGATTCACAGTTTGTTCTAGTGCAGGAGACTGTTACTCACCTAACCAGAGCCATTTTGTTGAGGCCCTCTGGGCTGATCCCATCCCGGGAGAGCAAGTTACTGAGCTGCACCTCCTGGTTATCTGCCAGTCTCAGAAGACGACTCAATTCTTGCTGCTGCAGAGACCTCACCTGCTGCTCTACCTCCTCGGGAGTCATGGTGCTGCCTGAGTAAGATGCAGAGCCGTACTGCGCTGTCTGAGCCGGGTATCCAGGGTAATACGCACCTGGGTACATGCCGTTACTGGGACCAATGGCATATGGCATGGAGAAACCACCACAATAGGGGTACTGAGGGTGGGGGTAGTAATATGGGTTATCAGAGTTCTGGAATTTGTAGTAAGACGTCTGGGGCAACGGTTGGTAAGCATCACCCTGGGAAGAAGGTGCAGCCTCATCATCAGTGTCCAGAAAATGGAGCGGAGGACTCTGATTCTTCAGAGCAGGCTTTTGTTCAGGGTTATTTGGGTCCCACAGTCGACGGCTGGCTCCCCCACGGCCTCTGCCACGGACCCCTTTGCTGCCTGCGGAGGTGAAGAGAAGCTTTGTGCTGCTGTGCTTTGTTTCCAGAGATCCAGCAGCACTGGAGGACAGGTCAGTGTTGGCTGGAAGGATGAGGATTCCTCTGCCTCTGCCCCGTGGTTCAGCCGACATCTCTCTCACTTCCTCCCTCTCTATATCGGTATTGAGCGGATAGGTGACTCTCTCCCCTCTTCTCTTAATCCTTTCTTCATCAGAGATGCCCCTGTGGGTAGATTCCACTTGGAAAGCAACTCCTCTGCTCTCCCTGCTGCTCAATCTCCGCTCACGATCAGCCTTGGCAACCCAGCCCTTATCTGTGGGGTTTTGCCTCTTCTTTTCATGGTTCCTGCTTGGAAATGGGCCCTCTGACCATTCACTACCATCCTCTTCAAAAGAGTCGGTAGAAGAGATAGACACTTGCTTTTTAAAGCGTATTTTTTCCTTGCGGTCCCCGATTGGCTTACCCTTGTCGTGACGCTTCTTATTTCCCTCTGCCAAGGGGGCCTCCTCGCTGCTATTGTTGCTTCCAGCAGAGCTTGTGCTGCAAGTTCGAGTGCGGGTCCTGCGTTTGTCAGAGTGAGAATAACGTTTGGTGGAGCCAGACTTCCTCTCATCTTTTCCGGGTCTCCCCAAGGACATATCCTCACCAGGCTTGGTACTTCTGTCTCTCTCAGGTCTCTTCCCCTTCTCACTTTTGCTGGATTTGCTCGCACCATCCTGAGACACATTGTGATTTGCCAGCTTTGTGTTCACGCTGTCCCTGGGAATTGACTTCTCACACTCTTCCTCGTCTACTATTTTCAGCTGCTCGGTTTTATTGACATAGTCTTCCTCGGTTGTTTCACTCAATGACTCTTTCACAGAAGCCTTCAGGCGCCTCCCTGGCTGATAGATGAGCCGGTCAGGCTTCTTGGTTCTTTTAGCAATCTTTCGGTCGCTATCATCCTTCACAAAGGAGCTCTCTTGGCCTTGTGTGATCTCAGATACTGGTCCGTTCTGTTCCAGAGCATCATCCACTTGGCTGTGATCCTCAGAGATGACAGGTGGGCTCACACCATTCCGGACAGAGCACTCAGTTTCTTCACTGCGGTATTCCTCAGAGTGGTTTCCTTCACTGACAGATGTATCCAGTTTAGGTTTGTTTCTCAACCTTGACAACCCCGGTTTGTAGATCTCGATGTCTGGACGCCTGTTGTCTCTTCTCTGCCTGGGTTCTTTCATCTCCCTCATGTTGTCTGTAATGTGAAGAGAAAAAACAAAAAAAAAGGGTTAATTTTACAGATACCCCTTACCAGACAAAATAAAAGTGGGATTGTCAGTGCGTACAAATTTAGCAAAACTGAAGTGTGAATAGTTACCCATAAAACTTTTTCTTTTAAAGTTCATACTCAGCATTTTCATAGTTTGGGTTCACTCTGCTCTACAGCATAATGAAATGAAGAATTTGTGTCCTTATGAGGGTTAAGCTACAATTGTCCCGAATGTTAGAAGCAAATTGCCAAGATCAGCAGGGCTGGAAAAAATATCGCCAGTCCAGGTAAAGTCTCACATGTCGTCGTCGTCGCCGCCGCCCGCCCCTCCGACAGATTTTCATCCTCCCTTCAGAGCCTCCTTTTCTCTGAGCTAGGCTGCTTAAAAGGCACAGAACTGCAGGCTGGCACTGCCAGAGCCTTAAAACGTGTCCACCACAATGCCTTGTACTTTAAGGAGATAGACATCAGTGGCAGCCTCAAGGAATTGTGGGGCACAAGTACTGAGGCTCCAGTAGCAAGCAACATACATGCCGCCTTCACACAGCCTGCAGTTCTGTGCCTTTAAGCTGCGAGGTCCAATGAAGAGGCTGCATCTCACTAGTATGCCACGACTTTCCACTTCTACAACGAGTGGACTCATGGATTTTTCCAGCCCTGAAGATCAGTGTTGCGTTCTATTGATTCCTTTTGTGCAATGTCTCACTAATGCAAAAATGATTCCCCTACACACTAACAATAGTTACACAACGCACTGTATTGCAGTGCATTACACGCCACTTTATCAAGGAAGGGGAGTCCTTACCAGATTCTTTACCAATATCAATCACATCAATATTCCTTTCCACAAAAGCAAACTATGGGAGAATTTCACAATGAAACATATAGTCTTTTTAAATGAAACACACATTACCTGTGTATTTATACATGATTTAGTTGTACCGGGCAGCGTTACACAATTATATCAAGTAGGATACCTTAAAAGCCAAAACGAGGCTTGAAGATCTATAGTATATAGAAGATCTACCTCATACAATAGAAGAAAGCATTAGGGATCCGAGCATTGTTGTCTCAACTTCAGACAAAGTTTAACAGAAAAGGAAGATGGCAGCAGACAGCACGTGCATTATGGATCTCAGCAACAAAGGACGTGGAGGTTGGATCCAACAAAAATATCACTTTGGCTAATGGCTCTGGCAATCTGTTTGGAGAGCTGAAGCCACTGTCTGAGCTCAGAGCTCCCAGTGACGATTCCACAGAACTCCCATTATTTGCTCACTAATGACACACAATGAACTAGCACTGGGAGTTATGCGACACTTGAATAACAACCACGCATTTTATCAACTACAATGAAATATTTACACATATTGTTCACTATTGACAGATTTACTATGATCTGTATTGACATTGAAAAAAAGACATATGTTCATCCTTGTGTTAAATTTAGACTGATTCTTATCCTATATTTCTATTTACAGTATATTGATCCAGAGGAAGGCAAACAAAAAACCCCAGTGAAATATCATCCAATGCGTTCTCATAAGGGGAAAAAAATTCCTTCCCGACTCCAATAATGGAAATCAACAATCCTTCCCGTGTTTATTTATTTGGTATATCCCTGTATACCTTTCCTTTCTAAAAAGATGTCCAACCTTTTTTTTAACAAATCTATTGTATCTGCCATCACAGTCTCCATGGGTAATGAATTACACATTTTAACTGCCCTTACTGTAAAGAACCCTTTCCTTTGTTGCTGGTGAAAATCTCCTTTTCTCCAACCTTAAGGGATGCCCCCGAGTCCTTTGTACTGCCCTTGGGATGAATCGTTCTTTTGAAAGCTTCTTGTACTGTCCCCGAATATATTTGTATATAGTAATCATATCCCCTTAGACGCCTCTTTTCTAATGTAAACAAATCTAAATTTAGCTAGCCTCTCCTCATAAATTAGATTTTCCTAGAATGGGACGTTTGGCCGTGACCATAACATCGCTGGTGTTCCGCCACGACATTTCTCCGTGGGATATTTAAAGATGGCGCATCGGAGCAGCCTGTAGGCAGTGCACAGATGTACCACGATGATTGGTCGCGCAGTCGGCACAGATTCTGCCACGGGAACAGTCCTAGCACGCGTGTGCTCACGGAATCCCTGCAACCAGACTAATGGCCCATCAGGATTAACACCGCTAAGGTAATGAAGTGTTTAAACCCCTCCCACTACCAACCCGAGAGGCCTAACCACCCACCATGGGGCAACTACCCCCTTCACCTCCAATAAACCTGGTACTCTGGTTTAACCTGTTTATTACCATAACGGCTAGCCGCTAAGATAATGAAGCTGCTTTTAATTTTATGTTAATAACATTATTGAAGCAGGGGGTCTCCGGAGCTGAACCACATTCATTTCAGTCTCGGGGACCCCCTGCTTCCCAAGTTACAGGCCCCAGTATGGGGTGTCTATCTCTCTACATTGTTTAAACGTCCTGGTCACGTGACGCCGGAGAATTTAAACATGGCGGAGATACCGGCACTCCATACCGGGGCCTGTAACTTGGGAAGCAGGGGGTCCCCAATGCTGAAATGAATGCGCTTCAGCTCCGGAAACCCCCTGCTTCAACAATATGTTATTAAAATAAAGATTGTGTGATCGCCAGTTAGAGGTGCAGAGAGAGACTGATTGGTCTACTCATTGTACGTCTCTTACAGACTGATGCAGCCCACATTCAGAAGCCAGGAACCCCGCTATGTTAATCCTGATGGGCCATTCCCCCCTGCCAAGAACTGTGCCGCGAACGCTCGACTCTTGGTCCGCAGTTCACAAGTACATGTCCTGCGGCTGCTGATAGAAGATGCTAGTGGTCCCGCGAAGGACATTTATACATGCAGATCGGAGCGGGCAGTAGGAACAGGCAGAGCTGGCTTGTTGGGTCAGGCGCACAGCAGACGGCGGTAGGGTGCGAATATCGAGGTGAAACGTCTCGGTGGCGTTGTGGTCACGGCCAAACGTCCTACACCAAGAATTTCCATCCCCTTTATTCATTTGATGACTCTTCTCTGCACTTTTTCTCATTCCATAAAGTCTTCTTTATGGACTTATGCCCAAAAGGGTACACCCTATGCAAGGTGTGGTCTCACCAATGCTCAGTGGCATAAGTATGCTTTCTTCCCTTCCACCCATGCCCCGTTTAATGCAAGATAAGATCTTATTTGCCTTTGCAGCTACTGCATGACTTTGGGCACTATTGCAATGCCTGCTGTCTATAAGCACTCCTAAATCCTTCTCCATCAAGGACTCACCTAATTTCACTCAATTTAATGTGTAAGTAGCCTGTTTATTCTTGCTTCCCAAGTACATAACCTTACAGTTATATGTATTAAATCTTATCTGTCATTTACCTGCCACGTTTCCAGTATAATTCTTCTGGGGAGAAATGAAAATACATAAAGTAGTAAAATCTGAGCAGGATGCAGTGTCATCAGCAAAGATGGAGACTTCCCTATGTGCCAACCTCAAGGTCATTAATAAACAAGTTAAAAAGCAGGGGTCCCAGTACCGATCCAGGTGGTACTTACCTCACAACTTTAGCCCAACCTGAAAAAGTTCCATTTATGACAACCCTCTGTTGTCTATCGTTCAGCCAGTTTTCACTCCAGGTGCAAATATTTTTACTGAGACCAATTTGCTTTATTTTGCACACTAACCTTGTATGAAACGGTATCAAAAGCCTTGGCAAAATCTAAGTAGACCACATCAACTGCATTACATGGGTCTAAATTTCTACTTACTTCAAAGAAACTAATACAGTTAGTTTGGCACAACCTATCCTGCATAAATACATGCTGACTATTACTAATAATTTTGTATTAGTATTTTCTATTAGGTATTCCAGAATATCATTCCGTACTAGGCCTTCAAGTAGCTTCCCCACAATGCAGGTCAGGCTTACATGTCTCTAATTCACTGGTTTCGATCTAGCGCCTTTTTAAATATAGGCACCACATCTGCTTTACGCCAATCTTGTGGCACTGAGCCTGTGGAAATGGAGTCCTTGAATATTAAATGTAATGGGCTGGCACTTAATACTTATTACTGCACTTAGCTCCTAAAGAAACCTTGGTTGCATATCAGGCCAGGTCCTTTATTTACTTGCATTTTATCAAGTCGCCCGAGCACTTCTTCCTCCGTTAACCAATTGTTTGTTAATATTGAGGTTGTGCCTTCCTCGTGTTGCAATAACCTCCTTGGTAAATACAGTGTTTCTGGTATAAAAATATTTCCCCCACTCCCTTAATTCTTTCCAGTAGTCTAATATCTTTCTTTTGGTAGAACACTTAGGCTGAATCCCAGGTAGTCAGGGGGCAGGCCCCAGTGGCTGTGTGTGTGTGGGCGCGCAAAGTGCTGTGACGCGTACGCCGGCAGGGAACACAAGAATTTTGTCCTCCCATGCCGTGACGCGGTCACGTGGCAGCGCACAGCCAATGGCTGGGCAGATATGCCCCGCCATGGCCGCGCCCCCCCCCCCCGCGCTCCCCTACAGATTGCCCATCACGTCTGTAGTCGCTGCACACGCCGCCATGCCGCGCGTGCAGCCGGGAGGACTGGGGCCGCAGCCTTAGCTGGCAGTTAAGCAAACGCTGCTTTCAGAGCCAAACCGCACAGAACGTATAGCAGGCAGGTTCTGGGGAACCAGTCAAATCAGGAAACAGTCATGTTTTATTAAATCAAACTGGAAACAACAAACGTTTCAATCTCCCATGATATTTATGTAATGTTGGAGAGAAAATGTCAACTCCTCGGGAACTCCATTTGGTTTAGCTAAATGGTAACAGCGCACAATTTGTGCAAATGGCACAAGTACTCTTCATTGCTGACATATTGCAAGACTAAGGCCCCGGACACGCTTACCGCTGGCGTGCTGAGGCGCGCTGAGGCTCAGGGAAAGCGGGTGCTTTCCCTGGCCTTGCGGTTGCTTACCGCAAGCGCTCTCAGCAGCCGTCAGGGGGCGGTCCGGGGGAGGGCGCGTCACTAGCGCGTCACTGGCCGGGGGCGGGCCAGTGACGTCACGGAGCTGGTTCGCCCTCATTGGGCGAACCGCTCACGTGACCGGCCTGTCTCGCCGGCAAGCGGGGGAATTTTAAATTCCCCCAAGACCTGCGCTTCCGCAAGCGCGCGGAAGCGCAGGTGAGCCCCTACTAAAGCCGCTCTAATTGCGGCTGTAGGGGCTCAGTGCTGAGCGGGAGCGCGCGTCAGCACGCTTCCGCCAGCAAGCGGGAAGCATGTCCAAGGCCTAAGGCACGTTCTATTGTGCCGGGCGCGTGCTACGCCGTGCGGAATTTTAGGCTGACTGATGTCAGCCAACTTTCTATACAAGGGTCGCGCGCGCGCGCACGGCAGGGAGAGGGGAGCCGACAGACAGCGGCGAAGATGAGGAAATTCATCTTTTCGCGCCGCTGCCTGCGCTCAATGTGTGTATGTGTGTGTATTTGTGTCTACACAAATTTAATAAATATATTATTTCTACCAATGTTTTTTTTTTTAATAAATAATAAAATTACACATACATACACACACATACACTGTATACTAAACACTGTATACTCACACAGTATACATACAAAAAGCATGCGGCACGTGCACGCGTGTTCGCATAGGCACGCACGGCCGCATGCTGTATATAACAGCCCTTAGGGGGTTATAAAGGGTCTAAGGCAGGGGCGCTCTAACTTTGTAGTCTGCTCACCCGCCTGGTTTCTCTCCCCCCCCCCCTTGTGTACTAGGGATGGGAATATCCTCGCAACCGCTCTAAACCGAATTAGCGTAGAGGGTGGTGCTACAATCTGGGGTAATGATGGGTAGACAAAAGCAGAAGAAAGGGACCCCACTAGTGAGAGCACTCAACCCAAAGATGAGCGATATGTTTGCAAACTATCAAAACTCATTTATTGGGAGACCTACTACAAAGTAAAATAAAGGGTAACGGTTGTATGAAAAAAGGAGTGTATACAACCAAATTCTATCAATGTCGGATGGCTGCCACCCCAACAACAGCAATGCCTTGTCCAAAAAACACGAATATTAAAAGCTAGCTAGATACCAAAAATGCTCATTTGTGGTTAAACCACAATTGTTGGTGAGCAGGGATACACCATTGCCAAATATTGCAAGTCAGCTACTCTTTGCTGCTCGTAGTGATTTGTAGCAGTGATTCTATTAGGTTATATACCGACTGCTTTTATAGTTGGAGCACTGTGTTAACCCCTTAATACTTTAGCTTAACACCGAATAATGCAACAGTCGGCTACTCTTTGCAGCTTGTTGTTGTTACTCGTAGCGATTAGTAGCAGTGAGCCTAGTACAATATGGACTGACTGCTATTGTATTTGGAGAACAGTATATTAACCCCTTGATACTTTAACACCACACTTCCTGTGATCCTGGAACATGTTGGAGGTAAGTAAATGATGCACAGAGACAAGTATAACAACCTCCTATTCACTCAGAACATCGCTATCTAGTTCGTTGAAAACCGGAGAACGTTTAGGATGTTAAAACTTATAGTGGTTTACCACAGAGTCCCGCCATATCAAGCAGGTTATGGTCCGAGTTATAAAGCCCAGATAGATTAATGCTCTATTACTGTTACTAGTAGATAGTACAGACTGTTTTATCTAAGTAGTAACGTTCAGTACGTGATGTTAGTTTGCGGGAACCGGGTGGCAGTGCTGGTCTCTAATGGTGTTGAGACCCTGCTCCGCCAAGATAGCCACAGTAAAGTGAATTGATAGAACCATTCTAATTTTAAAACGGTATAAACTCCGGTCACTGTAAATTGTAAACAGGCTTAGGAATCAGCCCAGTGTATTGTGCACGATGGTTGCTGTGTATTCTGTTTTAATACCGCAGCATATACCTTTGTGTGGAACGCTAAGGGTATGTACCCGAAGTCTGCGTTACATTAACCCCCTGCGGGCCAGTGTAGCAGTGACCTGTGTAATCAAGCTCAATTGCACTGATGCTCCAGTCCTTTAGTTTAGCCTTATTATTAAGTATTCAGTGTATCAGCAAAGAAGTGATAGTATCATAGAATCAGTGGGAAGGTGCTTGTCTCTGTTATCGAGACTCTGCTCCGCCATTACAACAGTAATCTGGTAATGAGGTACCCACCCACCTTCTTTAACATCCAAGAGCCCTAGTAATGATATATATTCTGTTAACCGGTTTTTAACTCTGCACAGGGTGCTTGAATTTCTAGTTCCTATCAAAGGCCTCGGACATGGTGACGCAGACTGTGCGGAGGCGTCCGCACGCTGAGCGAATAGACTGCCTTAAGGAAGTGTTTTTGCGTCCAGGGTGCGTGCGGGCGGAAGCAGCGCGAGTTGCGTGAGAAATCAGAAAAACTGATTTCTCAGCGAGACAGACAGGTCACGTGAACGGTTCGCCCAATGAGGGAGAACCAGCTCCGCGACGTCACTAGGATCGCCCCCCACGGCCCGTCCACCATGGCCAGGGAAAGCACCCGCTTTCAGGAAGCCGCACTTGTTCCATACAGGTTCACACTTCACCAGTCAACATCACATAAAGATCCAACCGGCACTCTGTTAATAGCAACTTGTAAGGAAACAAAGTAAGGAGATGGTGGGTTTCGATTAGGCGGTGCATCCTTTCAATCCTGGGTAAGAATTTCCCACTAGTCATCCAGGGGTTAACCCGTTTACGAATATTCATTCTCGATATTGCCATTACACATATATGCTCAACAATTGCAAAGATGACACCCAAGGCCCCACGCATTAGTGGGAAATTAGTATGGGTTTTATAGTATTTAGAAACTGGTGCTTGGTTCCAAATTGGAATGTCCTTTTCTAGCCTTTTTCTTTTCTTTGGTATGAACGCTTATTTAAAATAAATAAATAAATCTTCCTTTCAGTGACTGAAATGTTACCTAAAATTTCTGCTTAATCTACTATATATTTTGGAAAGCCATTTGTCATGCATTTGGACACCTCTAAATATATATCATAACCAAATTTTGTGTGACGGTTCAAGGAACAGGTTTTTGTGTATGTTTATAGACACGTCACACGATGTGATCCTAACCCACAACACTCAAGCTATCACTTAATCTTGATCACTCTGAAAATCCAATTTGCAACATTAGTAAAAATACAGGAGCTGAAAAATTTGTTCAAGTGCGAGATCATTGTGTGGGACGAGAGTACAATGTCCCACAAACACGCATTAGAGCCTCTCCATCGAACACTTGAGGACCTCAGAGGCAATGAAACTATTATGCGTGGAAATGTTGTGGTTTTAGCAGGGGATCTCACATTAAGAAACTAAAAAAAATCATCCATTAATAAATCTCAGCAATTTCTGATCTTAGACCGAGTAATGCGGGGTACTTCCAGCTAGTATTATAATAAATCAGTTTAAAAAAAATTCTCTCTTCATGTTGCATAACTGCATATTAACCATTTGTAAAAATAGTTCATAAAGAGTTCGTGCCCTAGTTTATTTTTTTTTATTTTTTTAAAATGTTTAAAAAAAATTGACGTACAGTATTATGCTCTCCTGGAATACACAACTGCAGGAATTAATCAGAACACAAACACACAATACAAAGCACTCACCTACTATAATTAATAATAATCGTTTGGACGGCCCCTAACAGTGTCATTAAGGACTCCAGCTACAATCTCATTAAATCAGAGGCCTTCACACAATAACTGAATACAGTTTTACAATCTCGGATGCCCATGAAATTCAGTTGCGTTTAGAGTATTTGTGCTTGTGTGCTGGTCACATACTGTACCTCCAGCAACAGGTTAGCAGCCTGAGTTTCCAAGAGCAGTCCACCCAAAACGATCTGATGCAGATACGACTACCGCCATAGCAGGCAGTCAATGTACTGTAGGCAACACTCAGCTCGGAGTACAGACAGCATTAAAGCTTGCGAGATATTTTCTGACGTTCGGGTGATGGCTGGGAATGTCATTCAACAACTTAACCCCTAGAGTGCCAGTAACGTAGTACTAAAGCGGTTAACAGAAGGTAGCTAATGATAGCTACTGGCCAAATGCTGGCTCCCACTTACTGTGTGCATGTCAAAACTTCCACGACGATTACCAGGGCTTCAAGATCATCTCCCTTTTACCCCTCAGTGGACCGCTATTTATATCACTCAATTGTTTAGGCAACTAAACGCTTTACCATTGCATTTCAAATTGAAGTACTGTACCTATAACGCAAAGGAAATAATCACTTTTGGTGGACATAGTCCGTAAAAGGTCATTCTAAACTATCTTTCTAACATTGTTAAATGTGATGCAAAATGCAATACACTAAACTCACAACACAAATGTATGATTGTGCACTTACTGCGATAATATTGGGTTACAAAAATAGAAATAAAATATATATTTTTTCAGTTAATCTTACATGGTTTTAAAATCACAGGACTACACAACATAATGCCACAGAAGCAACATGACCAGTAACAATGGGATCAGCAACAACACAAACCTGATATTACAACCATAAATGTTGTCGGCAACTTTAGAGGTTAGTAGCTAGTACCAAAGAAAACTAGATTCTTTGCAAACTGTTTTACAAATTTAACCATTTACAGGATTCAACATTAATTATCTACATACCTTATTACTTCCAGTGGCAAAGCACAGAAGGGTCAGCAGACCTGTTTAAAGTAAGTTCCCCGTCCACTTGATTGCAAGTAATCTAAGCACAGCAATACAGACACAATACAAATACTGTATAGTTAACACTATGTGCATCGACTGACCTGGCTAACAGTGTAGATTCCTATAATTTATGGAGGCCTAACTTACAGAATAAACACAAGTAATACAAAATACCGTTTTAACCAAAAAAATCAATTTGATTAAATCTCATTTTTGATTTATTCATAACATAAAGCCAACTCACAGTTTTACAGGTAATTAAACATTTTAACGTGAAATTGAATCTCTCTCCGTCTGTTTCATTTACAATGAGGAGCGAGACAAGACGAAAAAAAGAACCAGAGTATATCAAGGAGGCCATGTCCTAATTACTAAGAAATCATCTACCTCAGTTGTTCAACAAGGACATGAGGTGAGAAATACAACCTTACAACTCTCAGGAATCAAACAGTTGTCTCCATCGCACCCAAAATCACTGATATTGACGTAAAATTGACATTTATATTCTTTACTAAAGTCGAGGTGAAGAATGCACAACGTTTCAGGGGAATGGCCTGCACCTGATGAAAAGGATTCCCCCGAAACGTTGTGCATTCTTCAACCTCGGCTTCAGTAAAGAATATAAATATCAACTTTACTTCGATATCAGTGATCCCGAGTGCGATGGGACAACTGCTTGAATCCTGCGATTTTAGGGATTTTCTCCTAACATCGTCAACACCGCACTGGACAGTGGTTTTCAACCTTTTTTGTTCAGGATCCTGTAATATTGTGAAATCCCAACCCTCTCTAATAGCGCGTCTGGGATCAGATGCATTGTAAGGAACCCCAACCCTCTCTAATAGTGCATCTGAGATCAGATGCATTGTAAGGAACCCCGGCCCCACTCTAATAGTGCGTCTGAGATCAGATGCATTGTAAGGAACCCCAACCCTCTCTAATAGCGCGTCTGAGATCAGATGTATTGTAAGGAACACCAACCCTCTCTAATAGCGCGTCTGAGATCAGATGCATTGTAAGGAACACAAACCCTCTCTAATTGTGCATCTGAGATCAGATGCTTTGTCAATTCGTCTGTATTTGGTAACATTTTCAAATGATCTGAAAATTGCAGGGAACCCACGGATCCCTGGTTGGAGAGGAAAAAAAAAGGAAGAACCACTGGTATAGAGATTAAACATACTCCATACACTGGATCAAAGTGGGGTGCCAACCCTGCGACATTAACACAATGCTATTCGAAAGCGGTTGTAACCTGATGCCTAAAACCAAAACACTTGCCAGAATTGCCCCATCTGACAGTCATGGAACAGTGGCAGTAACAATTAAATGGACAAAACAATTAAAGCCCCCCCCCCTCTCTATGGACACATCGCCAAACAGCCAATTTAAATTAGATTGTTATATTTAATTGTACATACGTGTTAAACTCAATCTTTTGTACAATGTCAGTATTACTTGACACGGAGGAAGAGAGTAGAACTTGTGAAAGCTCGTCCTAAAATATCAATTGTGTAAATATTTCTTTTTTTTAAAAGGTATCACCTAATACTGAAGCACTCATTTATTTTGCAGATCAGTTTACACAAGATCACAACACGCCATTTTTTAAGGCTGCCTGATTAAAATTTTAGATCAATATTTCTATATAATACAGGGCTAGCCCAGTGGCACTTGTACCATCAATTTATAAGTTGTGAACAGTTCTGGTATTTGTATGCGGTATACAAAAGTGTAGGTTCGTTGCAGAGTGCTACTTTTCATGCGTTCACTCAATGTTATGACTGGATATCTAAAGAGACCTGTAAAATCTCCAAATATATCAAAGCACAGTGTCTCTTTATATGGTGGGAGCTATTTACCCAGCAGCCGACTCTATCCTCCTCCCTTATTAAGCCCACAATTATTTTCTCCCACATTAGGATTCAGTACTGGCTAGAATAAAGGCTAGGTTTAGCAAGTCCCTTATTTACCAGTCTGTTACGGCTGTACAAGTCCCTTATTTACCAGGCTGTCTGTTAAGGCTGTACAATTGCCTTACAGTATTTGTCTGCCTCTCTGGGTAAATAGCTTCTACCAAATAAAAAATAAGAGGATCATGCTGTCAAATGTACTGCAACCTGAAACTCACCTGGTCCTGTCACCTCACTCCCTCCTGATTGGAGTCTTCCTCCAGTGAACACTTTATGCCAACTGTGAAGCACAGCATCTATGTATTGGTTTATGTCAGAGCAATAAATGGCCCTCCTTTCTAAACACATAGCCAGCTCAGCGTCTACGTATAGAACATATTGCTCCTCGGGACCAGCTTAGCTATACTATTAGGCTGTGGCCATAGATGGGGAGACATCGCTCTCATCGAATACAAAATACCTGCAGTCGATGAGTACGGCCAGAGTGCGCGCACGTGCATGTAACAGTGAGCGCTGCAGAAATTTGGGCAGACAAATAAATTAGATTTTTCGGCGTGACGGCCGGTCACGAGTGTGGTTAAGCCAATGAGGGCAAACCGCTCATGTGACGTCACCGCCATGCCCCCCGTCGCTCAAAACATGCAGGCCACAAATCTCTTCAAGTACAGGGGGGTGACGTCACACACACCTGTACTTTGTACGCAGCCTTAGCACGGGAATTACTATCAGCCAAGTTACAAATGAAGAAAAATAAGCAGGAACTGGAAGAGATACTTTTTTTCCAGCTTTCCTCTAGTCAAGAAGCATAGGCTTAGTTCTTATATACTGTATTCAGGTAGTCCGAAAAATAGTGTCACATGCTTCAGTACTCACTTATTTTAAACACACGCATCAATGAGTAAACTTGATATTTTGTATGCTAGCATTCCTCATATTTGCAAACACTTTCCTCATTAGAAAATACATAGACTGTAACCTCAGGACTTCCTTCACCCCGACATTTACTCTATTTCATTCACGTTAGGCTTTGTCCCCACTAGCGCTGAGCGCGCTCATGCTTGGAGAGCTCTCCAAGCATGAGCGCCGGGTGTCCTTAAAATTTTCGCAAGCGCTCGCAGGGGGGGGGGGGGGGGGCGCTGCAGGGGAAGCTGAGCGCACTAGAAAGTTTAAAACATTTGTTTATCTAAGCGCCGAGCGCCGGTGAGCGTGTGCCCGCGCGCATCGCGTGAGCGGAGACTTGCATATAATATATATATATAAGCAAGTCACCTCGCCAAGTATCGCCCGCTCAGCACTAGCGGGGACGCAGCCTTTGGCTGCGCTTATAGTGCCTGGCGACGGCAACGCGACGTCGCACCAAAACAAATCCATTGACTCCGTCGCAAGCGCTTATAGTAAGCGCGACCAAAAATTTTGAAGCCGGGTAAATTTGATTTTTTAGAGACAGTCTCTACATGTGACTGTCTCTAAATCAGAGAGCGCTGCCCCGCCCCCTTCATGACGTCACTCGCCTTGTCGCCAGCGACGTCGCTTAAAACTAAAGTTTAACTTTCACTAGTGGCGATGGGTGACATCGGTCACGTCGCCGGCAATATAAGCGCGGCCTTAGATTGTAAGCCCTTCCGGGCTTGGACTCCTTTTTCCTAATGTTACTTTAATGTCTTAAAGCTGCAGTTCAGTCTTTTTTTCTTTTTTTTTTTAATTAATTTTTTTACTTCAATAGTTTCATGTGTGCAATCTCTAATTACCTAAAGAACTGTATAGCTGCCAGTCAATTCGTTCTCCATGTATTGATAGGCGAAATTTGGTGACATAATTAGAGCTGGCATATGTTTTTATTTGCTTCTGTCAGTCAGTGGAAGCTCATGAATATTCATGAGCACTCCTGCACTGACATGCTAGAGGGAGGGCAGGGCTGACAAAGGGGTGTGCCAGGGCTTGTGACAGGACATGAAGGGGCAGTGCCTTAGCAAATGGCTGTTAAAATAGAATACAAGAAAATTGGTCTTTCAAAGTTGTTTTTTTAAAAACAGAAAATGCTAAAAGTATTTTTTCTTACTACAGAACTGATTAAAAAAAAACACACATGCAGGATATTGACTGAACTGCAGCTTTAAAGCCCTTGTCCCCATTATGTGTTATATTATTAGTGTTACTGCTGTGAAACACTATATACAGGCAGTCCTCGGTTATCCACTGGAATCCGTTATGGAAGTAGCGTTGGGTAGTGAAACCGTATTAAATTGAGTCCCATGTTAATCAGTGGGGGGGAGCGTTGGGTTAACACATTCAGGCGACGGATAACGCATTCAGGCATCGGATAACGGCACAAAGGGTTGCATTGTAAAGCGTTGGATATGTCATTCGTTGTAAAGTGAAACGTTGGATAGCGAGGACTACCTGTACATGGATCACGCTATATAAAGATAAACATACACTTCTCTCCATTTTGTTATATTTCCCCCACACTGATGTCTTATATAATGTGCCGGGTTCCTGGTTGGCACTAGATACATCAAATAAGACATTTCAAACAACAACAAAAACTGCTGGTCAGGCAGGTTTGAGGGCCAACTGAGTATCACATGCAATAGAAAGAGGCAACTTTTATCAGGGAGAATGTGGAGCAATTATATCTTGTGTAAATATCACGGAGTATCCATGAAACTGGACTTGCTCAGAGTAGTGACACTAATAACAATCATGACACAGTGACGGGTTGGGGGCACGCTCGGGGAAGTTTGAGGGGGCGTGTTGTTGGGTCTCTCTGCTTGAGATCCTGCTACACAAACACGTGTAGAGACATCTTTACTGATCCCCGCCGCTCTGGCGGACCCCCCGGCCTCCCTTACCACTGCCCCCTGGCCGGTCACAGGACGCCAGCATATCCCGCAGCTCTGAGGCGGAGATTCTCACCCGCTCCAACGTCGCCGCCGCCATTTTATCCCAGCCTGCGACCGCCAGGAATCAAAACAAGAGACGAACGCACGGCGACGGCGGCCGGGACAGTCCAATGTGCGCGCACTGACTGACACACTGGTGTACGGAGAGAGGGCGCCGCCATGTCGATGTACGGACACCAGCAGCTAATTCTGCATCTACATGGAACTAAGGAAGTAAGTTTGATTTATAGACATGTTTTATCAGGAAGTTATAAAGTGTGAGTTACCCTCCCGTTTTCAAGTATGTTCTGTTACAGTTCTGGGTACAGTTATAATATTGAAAGGCATTTCATGAACAGTGTGTGCTTTTGCACGGTGGGGGAGACTCTAGTACTCCCGTGGGGTGCACCTCCCTAGGGGGCGTATCGGGATTTCAGGGTACCTGTGGTATGGATTAAATACCATTTTTTTCATTTACCTGTAGTGCTGTGCCAAGTTTACTAAGTGGCTTCTCCAAAAATACTGGACACAATGATGAAATATTGGCTGCATTATCCAGCAGCAGCCAACCAGGATGGAGGAAATCTATTCTGCTCCCTAGCAGTAGCCCTGCTTGGGGAGATCCTGCAGCCTCCCAAGCTGGACAGGTCACTATTTGCAGAGAGGTAATACCGTACACATACATGTCCAGTATTACCTCTCATGTTTTACTGGACAGAGTGTCCAAATACAGGACAGTCCGGTTCAATACTTGACACCTGGCAACCATGGTTGCCACCTCTCCGGGTTTGACCTGGAGACTCTAGGTTTCGGGAACTTACCTCCGGGCTACGGGTTGCCATCCTCAATCTGCGAGTGGCGGCGGGTTGCGGTATGGTGTGGCGGCGTCTCTGGCATCCTTCCTTAGCCTGCTGCAATTTCCACCTCCAACTGCAGTGATGATGGCTGCCGCGGCGTAGCCACGGCAAGCGGACGCTAAGTTACGTCATGACACGGCGTCATGTTGCCATGGCAATGCGACGCCGCGTAGCGTTATGACGTCACATAGCAGGATTGTAGCAGGATGCCGGGAGACACCGCCGCAGCACCACACCAAGTAAGGGATTTTTTTTTTAACGCGTTGGCCTTCAGTAAAAGAACCCTAGCTGTGTCTCTTCCCCTGGTCATTTGATTTTGGTGAAGTATCTTTTATATCAGCGTTTCCCAAATGGTGGGTCGCGACCCGGCACCGGGCCACGGCACCAAAATTGCCGGGTCGCAGCGAGGCTGGCCGCGTGGTGTCTCCCGTCACCCCCGCTCAAGTTAAAAAAAAATGGCGGCGATTCCCCCCGCGGTCCCGCGCTTGCGCAGGGCCCGCGCCCTTCCTCCCCCCCGCTCCCAACGTGGGACGGAGGAGGAAGTGCCAGCTCCTCTGCGGCCCGCACGTTACATGGGGCAGGGTGGAAGTACAAGCTCCTACTGCGGCCCGCTTCCCCCCGCGGCCAGCTTCCCGAGCTCACCTCCCGTGGCACCCCCTCCCGAGCCCACCTCCCGTGGCACCCCCTCCCGAGCCCACTTCTCGTGCCCCCAAGCCCACCTCCCGTCCCGGGCAGCAGGGGATATCGGGGGCAGCAGGGGAAAGCGTCCGGCGGCAAGGTAAGTCACCCCACCAGGATGTCACTCCACCCCCCACCCAAGTGTCCCTGGCCCGCGCCCTCCCACCCACCCAAGTGTCCCTGGCCCCCCTCCCACCCACCAAGTGTCCCTGGCCCCCCTCCCCCACCCACCCAAGTGTCCCGGCCCCCTCCCACCACCCAAGTGTCCCTGGCCCCCCTCCCACCCACCCAGTGTCCCTGGCCCCCCCTCCCACACCAGTGTCCCTGGCCCCACTCCACCCACCCAAGTGTCCTGGCCCCCTCCCACCCACCCAAGTGTCCCTGGCCCCCCTCCCACCCACCCAAGTGTCCCTGGCCCCCCTCCCACGACCCAAGTGTCCCTGGCCCCTCCCTCCCACCACCCAAGTGTCCCTGGCCCCCTCCCTCCACCCACCCAAGTGTCCTGGCCCCCTCCCTCCCCACCCACCCAGTGTCCCTGGCCCCTCCTCCCACCCACCCAAGTGTCCCTGGCCCCCTCCCTCCCACCCACCCAAGTGTCCCTGGCCCCCTCCCTCCCACCCAACCAATGTCCCTGGCCCCCTCCCTCCCACCCACCCAAGTGTCCCTGGCCCCCTCCCACCCACCCAAGATGTCCGGCCCCTCCCCCACACCCAAGTGTCCCTGGCCCCCTCCCTCCCACCCACCCAAGTGTCCCGTGGCCCCTCCCCTCTCACCCACCCAAGTGTCCCTGGCCCCCTCCTCCCACCCACCCAAGGTGTCCCCTGGCCCCCTCCCTCCCACCCACCCAAGTGTTCCCTGGCCCCCCCCTCCCACCCCCCAAGGGTTCCCTGGCCCCCTCCCTCCCACCCACCCAAGTTGTCCCTGGCCCCCTCCCTCCCCACCACACCCAATGTCCTGGCCCCTCCTCGCACCCCCAATGGTCCCTGGCCCCACTCCAGTCACTCACATCCGTCGTTGCCTGTAATTCACTGTTTGTGTCTGTGTCCATATAGGGCGGTGGGGGGGGAGGGAGTATAGAGTCAGAGTATGTGTGTGGTGTGTGTGTGTACAATGTCTGTGGATACAGTATCATTGTTAAGGTGGGTGTATCGTGGTCTTGTGTGTATCAGTGTTGGTTTTGTGTCGGTGCTTAGTGTGTCATGGTGTGGGTGTGATGTGTGTGTGGGGGTGTGTGGTGTTTGAGCGGCGTTGTAGGTGTGGTTGTGTGGATGTGGTGTGTTCGGTGTTGTTTATAGCAGTGTCTGGTGTTGGACAGAGAGCTGTTGCTTGTGATCAGTGGGCTGAGTTGGTGTGTGGTGTGATAAGTGGAGACTGAGGTGGCTGTGTCATTGGCGTTGTGTAGTGTGCGTGGGTATCTGAGGGCTGTGTAGTGTGGTAGTATCAGCGGGGATGTGTGTCTGTCGTGGGGGTGGTGTGGCCGCGTGTGTGTGTATCAGTGTCTGTGTGTATCAGTGTCTGTGGTGTATAAGTATCAGTGTAAGTGTGTGATGTGTGTATCAGGGACTGTGGGTGTATCAAGTGTTGGTGTGTGTGTGGTTGCTGAGTGTTGGTGTATCCAAGTGTGGTTGTTGCTGTGGTGGGGGGAGAGTGTGTGTGATGTGGCTTGTGTGTGGGTGTGTGTGTGCTGTGATGTGTGATGTGTCTGTTGTGTGTGTTGTGTGTGTGTGGTCGTGAAGGAAGTGATCGCGTGTGGGCTGCGGTAATGTTGTGTTGTAAGTGGTTGAGTGTGTGTTGGTGTACAGTGGCGGGTGTGTGGGGCGCCCTTTTAGTGTTGTTGTGTGTTGGTTAGTAAGTTGGTATTGTTGTGGGTGTGTGTGTGTGTGTGTGTGTGATGTGTTGTGATGGAATGTGTGTGTGTGTGGGTGTGTTGGGATGTGTTGTGGGGGTGTTGTGGGTGTGAGGTGTGTGTCGTGTGTGTGTGTGTGTGTGTGGTTGTAGCTAGTGGTGTGTGTTAGGCCTAGTAGGCCCGTAAGTACGGCATATAACATGTTTAGGTGGCGGGTACACGAACAATAGTGGTCAAAAAATAACCGGTCACGGAAAAGAAACAAAAGTTGGGAAACCCTTTTTGTATATACTATTTAGTGACGTCTGCAACTTCTTATGTTATATATATCAATATACTATATATATATCATGATATTATATATATATATAAAGAATCATGTTATTTGGTGTGTGTGTGGTGTGGTGTGTTGTGGGTAGTGTGTGATGTGTGGTGTGTGTGTGTGGTGTGAGGTGGTGTGCTGGTGGGTGTGTGTTGTGTGTGTGTGTGTGTGTGTGTGTGTGTGTGTGTGTGCTTTCTCTCCCTTTTTTTGTACAATATAATAATATACATTTTTTATTTGGAAAATTGAAGGGAAAAAAAAACAAAATTAAACCTATTGCTTTCTTACTACAGAAAGTATGCAGCTTATTGCATCATCCTATAACACGCAGCTGTGCACCTATAAGGGAGGAGTGGCTCAGTGATTAAAGACACTGTCAACACTGACACAGAGTTTGATTCAGGGAAAACTGGGTCAATTCCCAGGGTCAGCTCCTTGTGGCCTTGGAAAAGCCACTTTATGTCCCTGTGCCTCAGGCACCATAAACAGATTGTAAAAAAAAAAAAAAAAAATATGTGCTGGGTACTGTACACTATACCAGGGGTGCGCAAACTGGGGGGTCGCGGTGGTTACAGAGGCCCCGTGCTCTTCCCAAAAGCATTTAAATTAAATGTCGGGGAGCGCGCGAGGCCACTGTAACTTACTTACCTTGTCTTTGGGTGACGTGGCGTCACATGACAGTGACGCCGATTCCTAGGTAAGGGGGTGCGCGATCACTGGGGCAAAGCGCGGAAGTTTGCGCACCCCTGCACTATTCTGTAATTGTGAAGCGCTTTGAGTCATTGGGAGAAAAGCTCTATATGAAATAAAATAGTTTTGTCATGGAACAGGAATACTCCTGTCTGCACTTCTGTTTTCATCACATTTTTTTCACACCCCCCCCCCCCTTTTCCTCGAGCCTGACTTGCCAGCTATTCGTGCAGCTGTAGTGTTTTGGTCTGCCACACAAACCAGGAGTGTGTGATTAAATACAGTGTCCAGTTCCCCTCTCCCAGCAGCTTGCTGTATTAGAGATGCAACATTATTGTACATGTTGTAGCCCCCACCAGACATCCGTGCGATGCCATAGCGCCCCAGCCTTTCTCTCAAATGGGTAGTCTGAGCTTCTCCCCTTGAAGCTCTGCCCACAGATGTTCTGTCCCCAGACTATCTAACTACCACCAGCATACATTGCCATTTCCTTTCCACCACATCCACTGGACGTACGTGAAGAGTAACCCATCGCTTGTATGAACCTGTAATGGTGCTGCGGATTAGCTTTCACCACTCCCTTTTACTACTAGACCACACAGAGATTTAGACTCTATACCTCTACAAAGAGACTTTGTTTTTTCCCTGCCTTTCTTCAAAAATAAGTAAGAAAAGAAACAGACCTTGTCGTGCTTGGAAAAGAGGGGCCGAGTTGACAACTATCTGAGCTAAGTCTCCGCACGTGACCCTCTGGCTTCCAGATTTAGTGAAAAGATATCGTGTGCCTTACAGACACTTACAGGAGCTGCTACTCCAGACTCCATGATAGACAGAGGAGTCTCTGCAGACAAAGGAAGCACCAAGTAGCTCAAACTGCACACAGCCTGCAGCCTTAACAGAGAAGCAGCAGCCTACACTGCACAGCAGCCTTGCAACAAACAGTGCTCCTTACACAAAACCTAACTGCCTTTTTCTCTGTCTGAGTTCACCCCCTGCACAGCCCCATAGTGAGGAGCCACCATCTCACCTACCCCTGCGCACGTCCCCACGGCCAGCGCCATCAAGGGCCACGCCACCGGACACCCGCCAGGACACGGGTCAGAGCCACCGGACACCTGTGAGTACAGCTACCCCTACGCTGCACGCTGCAGGACACCGCTCGGCATCATCTGAGACAGACGCCCATCGCTGACAAGGTAAAAGACCGCACGCCACACGCACTGGCAAAAGGCCTACACACACCTACAGCATGGCAGAACTCAGAGCCTTACCAGACATCACGCAGGAAAGCGATCACTCAGACACAGAGAACGCCGCGCAACCGCAACAGGCGCAGGCAGGCGCAAGGCCCAAATGGACAGTCACACTGACACAAAAGGCCCGCGAAAAATATGAGACTGACATTGAAGCGCACCGCGCCAAATTAGAGTTGGCCTGGGAAACAACCGCACTTGGGGTATGCAATGTCGCCGGCGCTGGCAATTCTGTACAACAGCTCGAGCAGGCAATAACTCAATTAAAGATAGATGACGCACGCTACCAAAGACTGTCAGAGGCATACGTCACTTACCTGGCCAGGGCTAACACCGGTGAAAGCCTGCAAGAAAGGGACTTACAGCACAATATTGACTTGACACGAGACAGCCGCGTGCGAACCGCCATCGTAGACGCCCAAAGAGAGAGAAAAGAGCTCTTCCTGGAGACCGCATCGCAGCGCTCCAGCGCATCCAGACACTCATCAAGGTCAGCAAGATCAGCACAATCCAACGCGTCCAGCGCAAGCGCTACAAAGGCGCGAGCCACCGCAGAGGCCGCACGTGCCAGGGCCGAATATGGTCGAAGAGAGGTAGCCGTAAGGGCAGAAAGATCGCGCATAGAAGAGGAGGAGCAGAACGCTGCCGCTGCCAATGCCGCCGCCAATGCTACTGCCGCCGCTGCCAATGCCGCCGCCGCTGCTACTGCTGCCAATGTCGCCGCTGCGCGTAGAAAGGCCGAATTAGACACGGATCTAGAGGCACTTAACCAAGAAAAGGAAGCCGCCGCCGCCATAGCCCAAGCTGAAGTCCTGAAAGCAGCCGCGCGACAGGACGGCGGGGAGCAACCGTACAGACGGATTGCCTCAGAGGATCCAGTCCAACGCACTGAAGACTACGTAAGGAGCCTCTTCAGTGTGAACACCAGCGCACCATCTCAACACGGATGGAGCGACTCCACAGACACCAAAGACTTGCTAGGCCCACGAGGAGAAGATGCTGTTCCTGCAATGGGATAGCCACACCTTCAATAGTGATCCACACGCCAGCGCGCACACAGATGCACCACAACAGGCTCGCAATCCAGGTACACCCACGCGGGAGAAAACAGCCCCTCACACTAGCCAGCAGCCGTCACGCGTCCACGCAAGGAAGAGGCGACCGCACAGACCCTCCCAGCAACTATCTCAGAACGGGACAAACACGCCGATGCCTCAGGCCTGACAGACATAGCCAAGTATATGATCCGGCGCGACCTGGTGCAAGCAGGGCTCATCTGCTTCGACGACCGCCCTGAGAACTACCGGACGTGGAAGTTCACGTTCAAAGACGCAATCAACAGCTTGGACTTCTCAGCAAGGGAAGAGCTCAACCTGCTATTCAAGTTCCTGGGGAACGAATCCAGAGAGTACGCGAATAGACTGCGGGCGGCAAACGCGCACCAACCCCAAGTAGGTCTTGACCTAGTGTGGGAAAGGCTAGAAGAGTCCTACGGCAGCCCCGAAGCAGTCGAGGATTCGCTCTTCAAAAGAGTCGATAGCTTCCCCAAGATCACAAATAAAGACTACTCGAAGTTACGAGATCTTGGAGACCTGCTGCAAGAACTGGAGTTCGCAAGGAAAGACCATTCCTTAATAGGTCTCAACGTCCTGGACTCAGCTCGTGGAGTGAGACCCATCCTGGAGAAGCTACCCTTCAACCTCCAAGAAAAATGGATCTCACAAGGCTCCAACTACAAAAGGGAGAAGCAAGTCGTCTACCCCCCATTCTCAGTTTTCTTGAGCTTCATTCGCGAAGCAGCCAGGACAAGGAATGACCCCAGTTTCTTCTTAGGTGCGCAAACCACATACAGTGCAAGCAGCCTGAGGAACGAGAGACCAGCGACGAGATATGGTAACACCCAAACACCCATCTCGGCCCGCACGACGGACGTGCCTCCCACGACCCAAACTACTCCCGATCAGTCGGTCGCCGGAGACAAGGAACCAAGGGACCCAAACAGGGAATGTCCCATACACAAGAAGCCGCACCCACTCAACAAGTGCTTTGGGTTCAGGATGAAGTACCTAGAGGAACGCAAGAAGTTACTTGGAGAATTCAGAGTTTGCTTCAAGTGCTGCGGTTCCACGACTCACCTAGCCAGGGACTGTAAAGAAGAGATCAAATGCACAGTGTGCGAAAGTGACAAGCATGTGACAGCGTTACACCCAGAGGCGCTGACACTCCACCAACTCAAGAACCCATCCTCCGTAGCGGGGCATGGCGGGGAGAAAGAAGGAGAGTCAACATCCGTCACATCTCAGCGCACTGAGGTTTGCGGAAAAGAAGGTGACGAAATGTCCTGCTCAAAAATATGCCTTGTCGCAGTACACCCCCAGGGTCAACCTGAGAAGGCTATTCGGATGTACGCAATCCTCGACGACCAAAGCAACAGATCATTGGCGAAGACGGAGTTCTTCAACCTATTCAACTCACAGGACAATGCCTCACCCTACACCCTCAGAACCTGCAGGGTCAACTGAGTCAACAGGGAGAAGAGCAAGCGGTTACATCATACGTTCGGTGGATAGCAGAGTGAAGATAGCTCTCCCCACGCTCATCGAGTGCAGCCACATGGCCACAAACAGGAACGAGATTCCCACACCGGACATGGCACGCCATTACCCCCACCTCAAAGGAATAGCCAACCACATCCGGCCGGTAGAACAAGGCGCCAAGATCTTGCTGCTGCTCGGCAGGGACATCATGAGGGTACATAAAGTCCGTAAACAGCTTAACGGACCCCACAACGCGCCATACGCCCAAAGACTTGACCTAGGATGGGTGATCGTAGGCAACGCGTGCACCATCAAAGAGCACGGGCAAGACTACGTTGATGCCCGCAGAACGGTGGTGACAGAATGTGGACACACATCTCTCTCTGACCCATGTCTTGGCCATCTCCAAGTGACCGAAGGGCCAAGTGAAGAGAAAAGACAAGGTCATACCTCTGAGATCAACAAAGACATCCTCACGTCGAGGGGATGCGACAATGGCCTAGGATGCTCAGCAGTCCAGACAGCTAAGGATGACGAGTCGATTCCACCGAAGGAAGAAAGTAACCTCCCAAAGGTGACCGACAAAGGGATCGTCCAAAAGACAATAAACGATCAAACAGTCCTCTCGCGAGCAATGGCACGGCTAAGATGTACAGTTGTTCCTCTCCATAGAGTATCAAGCGACAAAGCAAACAGCTGCCACGGCTGGCATAGCCGTAAAAGATTGCGCCCCACAGGTGAAGCCACAGTGTCAAAAAGACTGTCCTCTCCTACGTCTAAAAAGAGACGACCACAGAGACATTTCACAAAGGGATTTACTAGGACAAAATAGACTGTTCTTCGTTACGTCCAGGGAGACAATAACCTCCCGATGGCAGTCAACAGAGAGACACAGAAGTGTTTCACTAAACGACGTGGAGATGTTCCCGTGCAAGAAAAATGCACCGATGACCTAAGGTGCACAGCGTTCCAAACAACAAGGGACGGCAAACGAACACCATCAAGGGAAGATAGAGGATTCCAGAGGTTAACTGTCGAGGAGCTCTCTAAAGACGGACTAGGCAGTTGGGTGACTCCGCTACCATTCCATTCACCAAAAGGACGCTTCCCAAACAATGGAGAACATGCCATCTCTAGGTTCACTTCGCACCTCCGCGACCTAAAAAGGGAACCAGAGACCAAAAACAACTTTGTGGCCTTCATCCAGAAGATATTCTTTACCAGCCACGCAAAGCCAGCACCTCTAATGGAGGAAGGTGAAGAATGTCGGTACCTCCAATCATCTGGGGCCTACCACCCTCAGGAACCCGATCAAATCCGGGTAGTGTTCAACCCTAGCTGGTGCTGCAGGATTATCTTTTCACCTCCCTTTACTACTAAGCACACCCAGAGATTTAGACCTACACCTCTACACAAGAGACTGTTTTTCCCTGCTTTCTCAAAAATAAAGTCACACATACACAACGTTGCAAAGTGTCGTAAGAGCGTTGGATAAGCCGTTTTGGCGTTGTAAAAATGAACATGGGTATGCATTGCATAGCGTTGGATAAGCCATTCGTTGTAAAGGGAAGCGTTGTAAAACGAGGACTGCCTGTAGCTACTTTTTCTGCTATAACAACAAATCAGCACAACAGGCTGGTTGAAAGTGACCTACATTGTGCGCTATCATCCACAGTGCCCAGAATCCAAACGTTTGTGGCAAGCCAGCAGCCTCAATGCTCACACTGATAACAATTGAAGCAAATAATGTATGTTTTAATGTCAAAAAGATTGAAATAAAAAAATTTCCCTAAATTTACAGGTGCCTTGATTTGTTTTTAGTCGCGATATTTCAAATAAAATTATTGGGGGGAGGCTGATTTGAAGTGGGGGGTGAGATTTTTATGTTTATTGAAAGGGGGCATGGGTTAAAAGAGGTTGAGAAAAATTGCACTAGAGAGTCTATCATGTAATTACTGCAGTCAGGTTCGTGCATTGTATTATCTCGAGTAGCCTGTGCTGTATACTGGTCTTGCATAGGTTCACTGCGTGCTGGTATATCTGTGAGGAGCAAGCTCAGGGAGCCTGATCTGCAGAAGAGTGCCGTGTGGGTATTATCTACTGTCAGTAAATTGCGTGTGCACTTGAGGGGGCATGTGTCCGATCTACGATTTATTGTCTGATTATTGTTTATGCCCAACATACTGTGAAAGGAGATTTTGGATGAAGATGTGGCAAATTTCTAAACCTCCCATTTCTGACTGAAAATAAGAGAAAAGGATCAAATATTTTGTAATAGTTAAATTCCTATCTTCCTCCATACACATGAATCAGACCAAGTACATACATGCACAGGATGTGGGCATCAAACTGTTAAAGTCTCCCTTTTTATCGGCATATCTATCATTTTCCTGCCTCTCCTGATAAAATCTCCCTCACCCCCATGCAGGTCACGTAGTGAGGGAGATGTTATCAGGAGGCACAAAAATGATACATTTGCAGATAAAAAGGGAGAGTTTGACAGTTCTGTGCCCAAATGCTGTGCATGTATGTACTGTCTGACGTGTGTGTATGGTGGAAGATAGGAATGTAACTAACAAACAATATTTTCTCCCTTGCTGTTTGTGACGGTGAAGGGGTACCCAGGCCATAAATAAAGGTATTATGCCCGGTTAGGTGCCCCTGAGCAATATTGGGGAATTGTGAGTGTCAGCTCTTCAACCCAATTGTGGTATATAACTGCATGTATAATAAAGATGTATGTGGTTTTACTGTTCCAGGAGTGCCAATCAGTGGGATGCGCCAGGCGTGAGCATCAGGGATGATTTTACGGGAACATTTTGTCAGGGTGTGTTTGGGTAGAAGGGGGCCCATGTTGCGGGTTACCCAAAACATGCACTCAGGAATCCCCCCAGATTCCTGAGGACATGAGGAACACAGACCACCGGATAAAATCCCCCCTAGAACGCAGTTTGCAGCTCACCGCCAAATCCCCCTGCTTCAGCACAAACCAGAGCAGTACGACCGGGCAGGGAACTGGGTTACATTCCAGGTCCCGGGATATGCCCGAATCCCAGGACCCAGTGAGGTGTTCCATAACTGTCTCACCAGGGATAAGGTGGAGAGAGTTGTAGGGGTTACATTTTAAGTTAAAGCGTAGAGTGTCAGCGCTGCAGTCCTGTGAATGTGTATAAACTGTCTATATGCGCCCGGCTTGGAATAAGAGGGCCATATCACCGTATTAAGGATTAATGAATACCCCACAACCTACACGGGGCATAAAAGGTTAATGTATATCCCCACACTCTACACGGGGTCCTTAGGATAAAGGGACACTGCCCAAGTAATGCCCAGGTACCCTGAATCCAGTATAGGGGATCTGGGGGTTACTCCAGCTCAGGATACAGCTGAGAGTTGATTGGTGTGTAAGGGAAATGGTTAAGTCAGGTTAGAATAAAACTGTAAGTTAGGTTTTTGAAGTAATGTCAGAGAAAGTCATTTAGTATGGATAAACAATCCATTTGCATAGGAAGCAGAGGGAGCTTCAAAGGGGCAGAAGACACATTTGGGATTCACAAGTACTGTGAGTCATAACGGATTTAACAAAGAACCTGGTTATAGAAATTGACCAGTTTTCGTATCCCGTGTACCGTGCCTTTCTTGAGTACTTGTATACAGATAACGTTGACCTGCCAACAGAAGATGCTATAGGATTATTATTATTATAAATTCAATTTTAATAGAACTTTTTCATTCTTCATTACAGAACAATATACTGTCAACTGCAAGATCATTTTGCTGCTTGTAGTGTATGCTCGTCTTGTGCAGTGTTGTAGTAGATCCGTCTCTTCAGTGTTCAATTGCTTATCTGTCTCTGTGTAGTAATTTTCCTTCTCTTCAACTGTCCTTCAAATTTTCTCTTTTGCAAGAAAAGGAACACATGGCTTCAGTAAGGTGTTACGTGGGAAGGAGGAGAGGTGAACTGTTTGGCCTGACAAGTGGCTAGGTGTAAGGGGACAGGGAGACATTAGGTCTCCAGGGAAGTAGGCTTGGCTAGGTATGCTAAGCAGCTGAAGTGCAAAGTTCGCACATGCTCTCATCATACCTTGAAGCTCAGTGCCAGGCTACGATGAACCTGTCAGAACTCTTCTATAGGTGAGATGATTGGTTCCCACGCAAAAGATTGCTGCACATGATACAGATAGGCTTTGGGTGTTTTTAAAAAGTGCGGCGCAGCCAGTCAGGAGTCAGTCCCATCTAAGAGTTCCATCTTGTAAGAAGTTCCATCTGATTCATCTAAGCTACAGCGGGCGGTACAGAGACTATTTCCTCGCAACTAAAGATTTGTATCCAGCTTCCAGTATTCATAAGGATTTGCTAACTAATCCTGTATTGGGGGAACGAAAATATTACTTTTGGCGGAGAAACAGAGGTTGCCGCTAGCGCCCCTAGCCAAGGACTGTTACACGGCTTTTTTTGTGCAGCAACCCCACGTGTGGGAATTCCTGCCTAGAGACTTGATTTCTGTGGATGTCGTTCCGTGGACATTTTTATTTCGTTTTGCCCATCCCAGTAAGTGTTTATTTGTGTTATTTTGTAAATTAAGCTGTGTGTGTTTCTTGTGTGAATAAATGACAATTTATTTTATCTCATGCTTGTTCAATCAAAGGATCCAGATAGTAAGGTGTTAAAAAGCTTGGTCTCCCGTGACATTGTTATATTGAGTCTGAAGTCCACAGACCTCTTCCAGATTGTGATATGTCATACACCAGGCCTGCACAACTGGTAACGTGAGAAGGGCCGAACTGCTCCAAGGAAAAAAAAATTGGGCCGCACGGGTAAAATCATCATCATCATCATCTCTCCTCCAGCACCTCATCATCATCATCCTCATATATCTCCCCCAGCACCCCTCATCATCATCCTCATATCTCCCCCAGAACCCCTCACTATCAACCTTTGCGATACTCCCTATCTATCTCTCGTACCCCCATCTCTCCCCTCACCCACACACATAATACTCCCCCTCCACATCAAACACACAATACCCCCCTGCACACCACACACATTCCACCCCCCCCTGCACCTCACATCCCTCTCCCCCTTGCACCTCACATAATTCTCCCCCCTGCACCTCCCATAATTCTCCCCCCCCTGCACCTCGCATCAACTCCCCCTGCACCTCACATCAATCCCCCTGCACCTCACATCAACCCCCCCCTGCAACTCACATCAACTCCCCCTGCACCTCACATTAACCCCCAGCACCTCACATCAACCCCCCTGCACCTCACATTAACCCCCAGCACCTCACATCAAGCCCCCCTGCACCACACATCAAGCCCCCCTGCACCTCACATCAAGCCCCCTGCAGCTCACATCAACCCCCAGCACCTCACATCAAGCCCCCCTGCACCTTACATTAACCCCCAGCACCCATCATCAAGCCCCCCTGCACCTCACATTAACCCCCCACACTCACATCACACCCCCCTGCACCTCACATTAACCCCCCGCACCTCACATCAAGCCCCCAGCACCTCACATCAACCCCCCCCTGCACCACACATCAAGCCCCCCAGCACCTCACATCAAGCCCCCAGCACATCGCATCAACCCCCCAGCACCTCGCATCAACCCCCCCTGCACCACACATCACCCCCCCCGCACCACACATCAACCCCCCCCTGCACCACACATTAACCCCCCAGCACCTCACATAACCCCCCAGCACCTCACATTACCCCCCAGCACCACACATCAAGCCCCCATCCCACAGATCAAGCCCCCCAGGACCCACATTAATCCCCCTGCACACCACACACATTCCACCCCCCCTGCACCTCACATCCCTCTCCCCCTTGCACCTCACATCATTCTCCCCCCCTGCAACCTCCCATATTCCCCCCCCGCCACTCACTCGCATCAACTCCACATTCAACTCCCCCCTGCACCCACTCCATCCCCCTGCACCTCACATCAACCCCCCCCTGCACACCTCACATCTCCCCCTGCACCTCACATTAACCCCCCAGCACCTCACATCAACCCCCCTGCACCTCACATAACCACCCATAACCCCCACACACCTCACTCAACCCCCGCCTGCACACACATCAAGCCCCCCTGCACCTCACATCAAGCCCCCAGCACCTCACATCAAGCCCCCAGCCCCTCACATCAAGCCCCCCTGCACCTTACTTAACCCCCCAGCACCCTCACATCAAGCCCCCCTGCACCTCACATTAACCCCCCCGCACCTCACATCAACCCCCCCTGCACCTCACATCAAGCCCCCAGCACTCACATTAACCCCCCAGCACCTCACATTAACCCCCCAGCACCTCACAAACCCTCAACCCGCCCTCACACACACATCAAGCCCCCAGCACCTCGCATCAAGCCCCCAGCACCTCGCATCAACCCCCCAGCACCTCGCATCAAGCCCCCAGCACCTCGCATCAACCCCCCCCTGCACCACCCATCAACCCCCCCTGCACCACCCATCAACCCCCCCTGCACCACACATTAACCCCCAGCCCCCAGCACCTCACATTAACCCCCAGCACCTCACATTAACCCCCCAGCACCACACATCAAGCCCCCATCACCACAGATCAAGCCCCCCAGGACCTCACATTAATCCCCCAACACCTCACCTTAACCCCCCAGCACCTCACCAACCCCAGCACCTCCACATCAACCCCCCCTGCACCACACTCAACACCCCAGCACCTCACCTTAACCCCCCAGCACCTCACAGAAAGCACACACCCCCCCCCCCCCCCCTCCCTACCTTACCTTGGTTTGCGTGGAGGAGCGGCAGCAGAGCAGGCAGGAGTTGCGTGCACGCTTAGCAAGCAGCAGGCAGGAAGTGCCTCAATGCTAGTGGCGCAGCTACCCTGCCTGCGAGGGGGAGAGCAGGGCAGCCTCGCTGGCGGAATGTGACACGCGCTCGCGGGATGTGACAAGCGTGCATTCAGCGGGTGGGCGTCCGTGAAGGAGGGGGAGAGCAGAAAGCCGCCGCGGGCCACACAGTGAGTGCAGGTGCGACCCGCGGGCCGCGTATTGTGCAGGCTTGTCATACACTATGCTTCCTCCTCCTATATCCCTTCACTTATCTAACCATGATCTTTGTAACCTATTCCAAACCTTTTCATCAGCAACACTCAGCCTGCTGCACAAGTCGATTTAAGTGGATCTTTGACATTGGAATACCTTTCTGCAAGGCTGTGATTTTCAGTCATAACTTCACAACATAAACATGGATCAGGATGAAAGCTGGTAGGTCATTTTTGGGTCCAATTTACTCCAAAAGCCTCATTCTGTTTCATTCAAACATTTTCATTTCCTAAAGTTATGTATTTTCTTAACACACAGATACCCAACAAGCTTTAACCCAGGGAGTGTTAGGACCTGCTACGGTCATGCCTTGAAAGTGGCAGCAGGCTTAAGACGCTTTGGCCAAAGGGTTAAACTAAATGACCCTTTTTCCAGAGAATATATAGGTATTGCACTGTGTATTTTTGTCACATTGGAAGTAGCTTTGCGCATCTTTGTCTGTTTTTTGTTGTATGTCTTTTCTTAGGCAGCTTTTGCGTTTTAGAGTTTAGGACTACGCAATTACTAGTTCACAAAGCTGCACATGGTGTGTACAGACATTAGTCAAGGTACAGTGTACATTATATACAGTTGTGTGAAAAAGAAAGTACACTCTCTTTGAATTCTATGGTTTGACATATCAGGACTGTAACAGGGGAGTAATCCCTGTTCAAGTAATGTGCTTTTAATCTAGCAGTGTGGTGGTTAACTGCTGGTAGTCAATTAATAAACACCACCTGCCTGATTTAGATTGCTTACAAAAGCCTTTCTGTTGAGACAGGAAGATGACTCCTACTTGTGGGCTGAACTTTGGAGACAGAGCAGGGTTCTTCAGTCTCCCAGGAGAGACTGACCAAGAAAACACAGATCTCTGGAGCTGACCATGTCTTGAGCTCTGCCAGAAGAAACAGCAGAGCTGCTTACAAGACACAGGGAAAACTTCTAAACCTGAATGCTGACACACCCTGAGGGAAGGGAGCTGAACCAGGAACGGAGAAGATTTTCCCTCCAAGAAACAGATAAGACTTTCATTCTTAAGAGACTGCTTATATCTGCTTATTTCATGCTATATGTTTGGGGCTGGGAGAAATGCTTAACCAAGGGAGATGTGAATTAATTGCATAGGATTTCACTAGAAATACTCCCAAGTGAATAGAAGCTTTGTTCCCCCCCTGTGTTTGGATGATTTCCTGATGAAAAGGAAAAGGCACAATAAGCCTTATTATAATTTCACCTTATAAAAGTCTCCAATTGTGTACCTCTGTGAACGTCCGTCTACATATGGTGTCCGAAGTGAGATGAGAGGTGTCTTTGAAGTTAAAAAGGACCGGAGATTTTTATGTGAAATTTTTTTGTTATGCTTTTTGCCTACAAACAGTCTGAGCAACTTAGAAAAAAAAACCTCATGCAGCAGAGATCAGAGTTAAAGGGACACACCACTGAAACTTACACTGCACTGAAACTTACAAAACCACAGATGGACTCTTTGCCCCAATCCCAAGAGGAGAGAGACTGCTGAAACAGCTAATCCTTATTTGCCTATCACAAAGTGTAATATGGTCATTGAAATAGGGGTTTTGCCTTCCAGCCATAGTCAGGGTTCAAGAAGTGAGTCAGCCCTTAAAAGGGATAGGTGTTTGTTGTTTTCAAAAGCTTCGCTGAAGCAGTGAATACAGATGGTGACCCACGAGTAGTACTGATTTTGCAAATAAAGGTTGCCACACCGCATAGGGCTACCAGCTGGGAATGGAGAATATGCAGAAAAGTGTGAAAATTGATACAAGACTGCTGAAGCAGGGGAATTTTTAGCAAACAAATGCTGAGTGTAAAATTGCCCTATAGGGGAAAAAGGGATTTCTGATCTGTGTAAAAGGTATTTCAAAGCCAATTGCTGAATGTTGAGTCACCCTGCCGGGAATGAAAGAAATAGTCCACTGCAAAGAATGTTTTTTTTCTGCAAGTAAAAAAGTCTGCCTATATATATCTTGGGAGTAAAACAGACACCCAAAGTGTGAAGTGTGAATGCCATAATACCCAAAGATGAGACTGAAAATTACTGAACTCAGGCAGAAAACCAAATTTCTGTTGCTTAAGCGGAGGGATTGCACCTAGCAAGTAAATGGTGTAAAGCAAACAGAAGTTTTTTATTTACCTAGCAACCACACATTCATCATACCTAATGAGAGATTATACCTAGCAAGTAAATGGTGTAAAGCAAATAGACGTTTTTACCTAGCAACTGCACATCTTGTATACCTGATAAGAGAAAATGCATGCACAGTACTGCTGATATTGAAAAAAAAAAATTACCCAAGAAAGAAAAGTCTACAGAGATGCCTGTGAGAGCTACGACCTCTACAAGCAAAATATGCCCATCTGTAGGACTACCACAATTGGGGGTTCTAGCAAATACAGTGGCAACAGCTGCAATAGCGCCTCCTGAGGTCAGGAAGAAAATTACACCTGATAGCCTAAAAATGGAGGACAAGATGCAGCGTTCCTGTAATGAACCCTACCCCACGGAAGAGTGGCCCTTCCAGTCCAATAAAGAGGAAGACATCTCTTATGAGGAACCCGAACCGAGTCACACCCACAAAACACCCCAAGAATGGTGGGGGTGCCTGAACTCGGCACGAACAGAAAAGACCGCTCCCTCTGATGACGAATATGATCAGCAGGAGACAGAGCGGGAGCAGCAGATCACCCAATATTTCTGTCAGCTAAAGCAACTGCAAGAAAAGCCTGGAGTATATAATGAAGCTGCTAAAGTATCAAATAAAAAAGGAGACCCCAGTATTCCGGATGGGACGGAGTCATCCAAAACAAAAAAGCGAAAAAGAAATGCGGTTCTTCACTTACCGTGGAAGGAACAGACACGTCCGCAGATCCTGTGGAGGAAAAGGGGGACCAAGTTGCCCTGCAGCCTAGAGAAAATGGAGAATTCGTCCCACGGATAACCGAATATCCAGAGGGCCCAAGGCAGAAATCGTGTACCCCAAAGAAGTGTCTGTCCGGTGCCAACAGTGAGGAACCCACAACCAGTCATCCCAGGGAAGCGGAGCCGGAACCAGTGAGTGACGATCCCTTGACCAGCCCTGAAGACGCCCTGAAAATTGCCAGGCGTGACTGTGATCTACTTCGAGAACAATTGAAACTTGAGAGAGCAGATAATGCTGAGTTACAGATGACGGTGCTCGCAATGTACTCTGAATCTGGGACAGAATTGGACGATCTCAAGACTGAGCTAGATACTGCAAATGCTACTATTTCCGCCATGGATGAAAAGCAGAGCCAATCTGATAAAATGGTGGCTACGCTAAAGCGGAAGTATGAGGAGGCACTGAAACAGATGACAGTCTTCCAGCAAGAGGTTCACACTCTTCGCATAGAGCTGAATGCCTCACAACAGGAGGTCAACAGTGTCCGGATAGAAGTGGACGTATCTCAGAAAGAGGTTCAGACAATCCGCAGAGCACTTGATGCCTCACATCATGAGACCAACAGCTGCCGCACAGACCTGGAAGTTTCCAGAAAGGAACTACACAGTCTCACTGAGGAGCTGGACATTGCTAAAGAAACTATTGGTAATCTTGATACAGATCTCAAGTCTCTCAGAAGGAGCTTCAGACCCTCAACCTAGAGAAGGAAGTCTCACGCCAGGAGATTGTCATTCTCAAAGCAGATGTGCGTAAATGGAAGGAGGACTGCAAAGAGGCCCTGAAGAATACAGAGACTAAAAAAGGAGAAAATTCAAGATTAAAAAGAGAAAACTTAAAACTGAAAGAAGAAAATTTTCAGTTGACTGAAGAAGTCAAGGAAAAGTTTGAAGCAGAGCACCGATTGCAGAACCAACTGCAAGGTCTGCGTACACACCTCCAGTATGCTGAGGAGAAGCAGCAAATTCTGCAGGAAGAAAAACTGCAGGCGGCTAAAGAGGTACAAGCGCTGCAGGAATGTCTGAATACCCAGTACGCCCCCACAGAGCAGTATGAGGAGCTAAAGGCCACGCTGCATGTCACCAGAGCATCATTGGAGGCGGAGCTTCGATACCAGGTGACTCTGTATGAGAGGGAGCGTGAGAAGGCTCAGAAACCAGAGCAAGAGCTGGAGAGACAGAGAGACGGTTCCATTCCCTTGAGTCAGTACACCAAAGAGAAAACAGACGCAGCAGCAACCTTGACGACAAAAATTACAGAGCTCCAGAATATGAAGGAGACACTGATACAGACTCAGAGAAAGCAAAGTGCGCAGATAAATTCCCTGAGAAGAGACTTGCAAGACGCACTCAAAAAACAGGGATCTCTCGCGGATGAGATTACTGTCCTACAAGGACAAGTATTGACCCTGACTAAACGTCAGTATCCCACAGCCTCAAAAACCCATGAAGACAAGGGTACAGTGAGAGCTGGGAATACCGCTCATCTGAAAGACAAGGTTGCAAAGTTTGAACCACCTAAACAAGCACTAGCAAAACCTTCAGCCACCCAGCAGGCAACAAAAGAAGGTACACGTGCTGAATTAAAACCAGAAGAATGCTTAGCTGATGAAGCTGAAAAGATGGGACATTCTCTGGAAGTGGGTGTGGAATTGCAACTTAATCTCAAAGAGGCTGAACTAGCAACCCTATTGAGTGGGAAAAGGGCAGAGCGACAGCTTCAAGAGCGGAAAACTCAAAGGGCTGTTTTTAAACGCTCTGCAACTGCTGCCATACAGTATGCCTACAATAAGACGAGCACCCAACGCGAGGGAAATCTCATGACCGCGCACGTAGAAAAAAGACTATACTTGGAAAAAGTCCTCCTCGAGCGACTGAGGGGTGCTGATCTCAAGCACCTTCAGGAGGAGACACGAATAAACTGGAGAAAGGGCTCCAATCCCAGCAGGACTGAGGGTTCTCTTCCTCCATCCACTCTCATTCAAGTCACAGAGATATCTAGAATGAGAGTGGATGGATGGGCTTTAGCCGTGGCAAGCCCGAGCTTCCCACAAACAGGGGAGGTATGTAACAGGGGAGTAATCCCTGTTCAAGTAATGTGCTTTTAATCTAGCAGTGTGGTGGTTAACTGCTGGTAGTCAATTAATAAACACCACCTGCCTGATTTAGATTGCTTACAAAAGCCTTTCTGTTGAGACAGGAAGTGACTCCTTAGCTCACTTGTGGGCTGAACTTTGGAGACAGAGCAGGGTTCTTCAGTCTCCCTGGAGAGACTGACCAACAGAACACAGGTCTCTGGAGCTGGCCATGTCTTGAGCTCTGCCAGAAGAAACAGCAGAGCTGCTTACAAGACACAGGGAAAACTTCTAAACCTGAATGCTGACACACCCTGAGGGAAGGGAGCTGAACCAGGAACTGAGAAGATTTTCCCTCCAAGAAACAGATAAGACTTTCATTCTTAAGAGACTGCTTATATCTGCTTATTTCATGCTATATGTTTGGGGCTGGGAGAAATGCTTAACTAAGGGAGATGTGAATTAATTGCATAGGATTTCACTAGAAATACTCCCAAGTGAATAGAAGCTTTGTTCCCCCCCTGTGTTTGGATGATTTCCTCATAAAAAGGAAAAGGCACAATAAAGCCTTATTATAATTTCACCTTATAAAAGTCTCCAATTGTGTACCTCTGTGAACGTTTGTCTACAAGGACATAATAACAATCATCTGTTCCTTAGCAGGTCTTAAAATTAGGTCAATACTGTCATGGGAGACCAGGACTAATACCAGGGATCAATATCGCCAGACAGAACACGAGAGTTTATCAAATTAATTTATTGGAAAAACATATCCACAACTATACAAAACACACAAACATCACACATACCCAACTGGGGAAACTGGGGAGTACCCTGCCTAACTAGTCGCAGGGACCTACTTGCAGAGATTTCCCCTGTTCTCTTTCTTTGCCCAGTGCCTACGGGACTGGTTTTCAGGCCTGAGACCAGCACTGGATTGGACACTGCAGTTTCTCCCTGTCACAGCAACACCTCTGTAAGGCCTCAAAGGTCAAAAAGACCGTGCTGAGCCGTGCTGAGGGGAAACATTCTCCCTATCACCACGGCTTTAGACGGTGCTTCCGCACGCTTCCGCAGGCGTGCGGAGGCGTGTGGAATTTTAGCCGACAACCCAATTTTAGTTTTCCTGCTGAGGGAAGCGCAGGGCCGGTCACGTGACTGCCAGAAGTCAGTGGCAGTCCGTGACGTCGGCGCTGTGACGTGTCGCGCTAGCCCCGCCTCCCGCTCCGCCTCCCGCCCTCCTTCCACCCGGCAAACAAGCGCGCTCGCTGACGCTCATGCAGGGACACGAAAAATCTCCTGCTTGAGCAGGAGAGCATGAGTGTCAGCGCTGCCCAGCGCTCTTCCCTGCACCATGTCCGTAGCCTAAGGCCTGGGACATAGCAGGTTCAGCCGCGCTGAGCCACGCTCCTGCTCTGCCTCGCCTGCTCAAAATGGTGCTTTTTCCTGTCCTGGCAGGCGAGGCAGTGAGCGTGCTCTGGGGGCGGGGCGGAGCGGGAGGCGGGGCTAGTCCCTCACTCCCATTGGATGTGAGCGGTCACGTGACCGCTCCTCCACTTCCCCGAGCGGCAAATTTGAAACTTGCCTGTCTCGGCAAAGTTTCTGAGCCTCCGCACGCATGCGGAAAGGGAAACTATAGCCGCGCTGATGACAGATGCAGGGGGTTAGTGCATCTGCTCAGCGTGGCTCAGCCTGGCTCAGCGAGGCTGAACCTACTATGTCCCAGGCCTAACTCTCTGCAGGCTCTGTCCCTCCCCACCTTTTTATACACTTAAAGCTGCAGTTCAGTCTTTTTTTTTTTTTTTAATTTATTTTTTACTTCAATAGCTTCATGTGTGCAATCTCTATTTACCTAAAGAACTGTATAGCTGCAGGTCAATCCGTTCTCCATATATTGATCGGCGAAATTTGGCGACATTTTTAAAGCTGGGATTTGTTTATAATTTGCCTCCGGCAGTCAGTGGAAGACTCATGAATATTCATGAGTCTCCCAGTGACGTGTGCTCGCTCCCGATCTGCCGCTGTGTGGTGCCCCCTTCTGCCCGATCCCTGTGGCTGTCAGCCTGTGCGAGATGGAGGGGGCTTGTGCCGCCAGTGGGGAGGGGGGAGCGGGAGATGTGTTTCACTTCTGCTCCGATCCCTGTGTCTGCCTCCCTGCCTGCGCGGGAGATGCAGGGGGGTTGCGCTCCCCCGTGGGGGGGGGAAGGGAGAGGGGGAGCGGGAGATGTGCCCCTTCTCTCCTGATCCCTGTGTCTGCCTCCCTGCCTGCGCGGGAGAGATGCAGGGGGGTTTGCGCTGCACCGTGGGGGAAGTGGTTGTGTCCCGGAGCGAGTGGTGGCAGCAAGGGGTGGTGAGTAGTGTTGATTATAGAGGTGTGATGTGGTGTGGTGGGTGTGTGTTGTGTGTGTGTGTGTGTGTGGGTGTAGTTATATATATAGGTGTGTGTGTGGTGTGTATATATGAGGGTGTGTGGGTGTGTTTGTAGGTATGTTGTGGGTGTGTGTGTGATTGTGTAATATATGTGTGTTGTTTGGGTGTGTATATGTGTGGTGTGTGTGTGGTGTGTGTGTGTGTGTGTGGTGTTGTGGTCGTGTGTGTGTGTGTGTGTGTGGTGTGTGTGTGTGTGTTGTGTGTGTGTGTGTGTGTGTGTGTGTGGTGTGGTATTAGTGTGTCACCACAAGTACCCAGTCACCACCCTCTCCTCTCTCCGCCCTCTCCACTCACCCGCCCACCCACTCACCCGCCCACTCACCCACCCACTCACCCTCTCCCGCCCACCCACCCACTCACCCTCCCGCCCACCCACCCACTCACCCTCTCCCGCCCACCCACCCACTCACCCTCGCCCACCCACCCACTCACCCTCGCCCGCCCACCCACCCACTCACCCTCTCCCGCCCACCCAGTCACCCACCATCTCCCTCTCCCGCCCACCCAGTCACCCACCCTCTCCCTCACCGACCCACTGTAGAGGGAGAAAGGGGGTGGCCCGGTATTAAAGGGGTTGCACCCCATTTGGCCACCCCTGACAGCACCAGGGAGACAAGGGGTTAACTGGACTGAGGTCCAGAAATGTGATTTAACCCTTGTTATGACCTGTAAATGTATTCTCCCCTGTTCCATTGTAATGTCTGTGTTAATCAGTGTCTGCATCACACACACACTAGAATCCATCCGGGAGCACAAGGGTTAATAGTTCTTTAATGATTATGGCTCTTTGTGTAGTTTTCCCGCCTTTTCAGGCACCATTTTGCAGGTCCCCATTGGCCGCCATTAGGGCTCAATGCATTCCAATGGCAGAATGTGCTGTTTTAGTCCTGTTTCCTGTAAAGACCAGCAGGTGGCGTCCGAGAGGGGGAGCGGCGGTTTCCCATTGAAAGACAATGGGCCCATTGACTTCAATGGAGATGCCTCGAGGTAACCTTTTCAAGAAGAAGTTGGCTGCCGTCCAGACCGCAAACCACAAAGCGGATACAATGTCTAGGGCACCTAGAAATAAAATTATTTTTGCCCCTAGTTCCTAGGCTTCCCCCCACTCGACCACAACCGGGTCCCCGAATCCTGGACCCCCGATAAGGGTCGAACCAGATAGAGCGGGTCGCGCCATAGGCTTTGACGGCGGTGGCAGAAACGGCTCAGAAAAATGACTAAGTGTGAAATGCTGAATTTTAGGAATCCATATCTCCGGTTCCGGAGGGACCAGAGGATCAAGGTTTGGGGTATCTGTAGTCACTGCTCCGGCATCACTGCAGAACCATCCTTGACCCTCTTGGACCAACCCGACGGAGTATGAACCCCCTTGAAAGTTCGGGGCTTTTACCATTGATTCCAATGGGAGAAAAGCCGCATGGTGAAAAAATGACTAAGTGTAAAATGTTGAAATGTGTAAGTCCATATCTCCGGTTCTGGAATGCCCAGAGGGATGGGATTTGGGTGACATGTAGCCAAGGTTCCGGCTTTAATGCATGCCCATTTCCAGCCCCCTCAGACCAACCAGACGGAGTATGGACGACTGTAAAGATTTGTAGATTTTCTCATAGACTTCAATGGCGGCGGTTCCCCATTGAAAGTCTATGGTAGGAAACCCCATTGACTACAACGGCGGAGTTGCTCCATTGAAACCCATGGCGGCGGAGCCCGTTGTTTTCAATGGGGATTTAGTGAAAAGCTGAGATTTCTTTTTCCATGGAGATTTTTGTATTAAAATGATTTAATGTACATTTGTTTAACTCCGGTTTCTTAGGTCGTAGCAAGTCGCTTTTTGGACCATATGGTGTCCCAGTTCTGGCAATGCGAACTGAGAAGTTTGGACCTGCTAGACCAAACGGAACCGGATATTTTAATACGTATATGTTTTATGCTTTATATTGTATTTTAAGGTATGGGTAAGTTCCAGAGGAAATTCTTTTGGCCATAAAGTAGCAGATGGCCCTAGGAGACGCCCCAATGTCTAGGACTTAAGTATTGTTCAAAGGATTTTGTCACCCTCCCTGTTTACCTAAGGGCGGAGGAGGCTCAAGCCAGAGCAGTCTTTAAGTGTCCCACTTCACACCTTTCAACAAAGGTTTTCCTGCCAGAACTCCAAATGGATAGACTGGCTGGCATTCCTGATGCAAATGTGGGGCTTCAGAAATGAGACCCCAGAGTTCTACTGCGCATGTGCCAACTAGCAGGGGGGCATGGGTCAGAATGCTTTCCCACGTTAGTGAGTGGCTGGAGGTAATTGAAAACCAATCCCCTGTGCTTAAGGTTAAGAATAGAGGGACAAAGGATATATAAACTGCTGTTCCCTATATTCCTGTGTCTTCGTTTGCTGAATGATTTCCTGAATGCTGAGAGAAACGCTAAGCACTGTCTTCCTGCCAGAGGTCTGTCATGTCTTTGGTGTCTTGATGACTATGAAGAGTGCTGCATGAACTGCCAGTCCAGATATGACTGCTTCATCATTTCCATGTTAAGTAAGTGTCTATATTTTGCCTGTTATTTATACATTATTGTGTGTTCACCTTTATCAAGGAATAAATTATATTTGTTATATCTAAGTCTCGTCCCAGTTCAAACCCAGGTATATATATATTTATATATAGTTTTGGTGTAAATTACAACTTGTCACAAGCTACCGTGACACCCAGTCACCCACCCTCTCCCTCACCGACCCACCCTCTCCGTCACCCACCCTCACCATCACCCACCCACCCTCTCCCTCACTCATTTATATCTGGCTTTTTTTACTAGATTAGTAAGGAACTATGTACAGTAACAAGGACTAGTTGTAGTAAAGTATAAATGTAATACAATAAATAAACGGTTATGTCAAAAACAAATGTTATTAGTTCTTACTAGGAATTTATTCCATTTCTTTTTTAAAAGGTGGGACTGGGTCGAGTAGATTTTTGGGTGATTTGTCTAGATAGAGGTGTGTGTGTGCGCACACACACACACACACACACACACACAAGCGGTCTGACAGAAGTATTCTCTGACTTCCAGTGTCTGCCGCTGCTACAGCGTAACTCCTCCCTACCGCCCTCCTGTCCCGCTCCTGTCCCATTCACATGGTCCTCTTTTCCCTCTGCCACCACTGCTGTCCTCTGCCGCTGCCGAGCTTCGCTGCAGGATGCCGTCCTTCTCTCCCTCCGCTGCCGGCTGTTGACCTTCGCTATATATCCATACATACATATACATATATACATACAGTATATATAAATAAAAATAATAAAAATATATATATAGAGAGAGAGTTCTTCAGTATTTATTGATACCTTTTTTTTATTTGGACCAACAATTTGTGTCATGGGACAAGCTTTCAAGAGTTTTCCTCTTCCTCAGGTCAAGCAATACCTTAAATATATACGCACATAAACATGCGCACACACAGTGTATATGGGTGCGTGTGCACATGTTTATGTGTGCGTGTGCGCATGTTTGTGTGCGTGTATATGTGCGCATGTATGTGTGCGCATGTGCGTGTGTGTATATGTGTGCGTGTGCGCATGTATGTGTGTGCGTGTGTATATGTGTGCGCATGTATATGTGTGCGTGTACGCATGTATACGTGTGTGCATGTTTGTGTGTGTGTATATGTGCGTTTGCGCATGTTTATGTGCGCGTGTGCGCATGTTTGTGTGTGCGCATGTATACGTGTGTGCATGTTTGTGTGCGTGTGCGCATGTTTGTGTGCGTGTATATGTGTGCATGTATATGTGTGCATGTATGTGTGCACATGTATGTGTGCATGTATGTGTGCGCATGTATGTGTGCATGTGCGCATGTATGTGTGCGTGAGCGCATGTATGTGTGCGTGAGCGCATGTATGTGTGCGTGTGCGCATGTATGTGTGCGTGTGCGCATGTATACGTGTGTGCATGTATATGTGTGTATGTGTGCGTGTGCGCATGTATATGCGTGCGTGTGCATATATATCTATATCATACAAACACATACATACACACCTAAGCTCTGCAGGGTCCTGTGCCTGCAAAATGTCTCTGTAAAGTGCTATGTAAAACTAGCAGCGCTATACAAGAACAAGCCATTACAGGCAGTCCTCGGTTATCCGACGCAATGCGTTACTCAAAATGGCGTTGTAAAGCGAAACGTTGTAAAGCGAAACCCGTTTTCCCATAGGAACACTGTTTAAATGAAACGTTACGTTTCTGAAGGCATTTTTAATGCTAAAATACACAAAATATTTTACTCAAACAATAAGATTATGCTGCACACACATACATTATGATGTAAAGATTCTATTTATTGAATCCAGAACTGTATAATAAAACTGTTAGACATGTTGAAAGGCATAAATATACCACAAAACCTTCACACAGACTGATCTGGATGATTTCCCTGACTGCAGATTTCTGATTGACATAATGTTGCAAGTTTGCAAAGCGTCGTAAGAGCGTCGGATAAGCCATTTTGGCGTCGTAAAACCGGCCATAGGGATGCATTGGACAGCGTCGGATAAGCCATTCGTCGTAAAACGAGGACTTACTGTATTAATTTTAATAACACATTGAATTGTACACATTCACATACACACAAAATTAAATATACATATTGTTTACAGTATTATATATACAGATTTGATTTTAAATGAGTTGTAATATTTAACATTAACTACACAAGTGCAATGGAATAAGGTTTAATTAATTAATTCTGAGCTACTCTCCTTTTCTGCTGCTGCTGTCAGTTCTGGGGGAAGATCATGTGACCAGGCAATGACTGATACATTTGTGCTCATGCACGTGCACGGCTGTGGAGGGGGCAGGACTCACAAAGGGGTGTGCCAGAGCCTGTTACATTAAAGGAAGGGGTTGTGCCTTTCTAAAGGGTTGCTATAGAAACAAAAATACTCGTTACATTAGAATACATAAAAAATTGTCTTTCAAAGTTGTTTTTTAAAAAAAAGAAAATGCTACAAGTATTTTCTCACAGTACAGAACTGATTTATTAAAAAAAACACACATGCAGGATATTGACTGAACTGCAGCTTTAAACCATAATATTGCAACACTCAGGGACAGGAGCTGCCTACATGCCCTGCCCTGATTGGTGGTTAGAACTGCAACATAATACCAATGTATTACTGACAGGTAGGGGTAATGGCAGACTTAACCTTTATAAACAGCAGCCATATTTCCCCTTGTTTTCCTTGTTGAAAAGGGAGAAAAGCAGTTGAATAATTCAGAAATACTACAAAGCTCTTATCCAAGCAAGGTTGGAGAGAGAAAGGTATCTGCACAAACGCTCTGCAGTGCTCATCATAAAGGCTGCCTACAGAGGAACGAAAACTCGTCAGCTGTATCGCCAGAATAAAGCAGCCTGCCTTCTCCAGTCAAGATGGAGAATTCGACGACAAAGAGAGAATTATGAACATTTGAAACAATGTGTAGTTTTACTCCGGTCAAATGTTAGGAAGTGTCTGCAGCAAAAATGCTACAGGAAAGTGAAGGAAGCTGCTTGTGTGAGTCAATCCAGATATAGGTCCTATGTAACAACCAAGCAAGCTGTGCGTTGCTGTAAGCGCACCCGCAATGCTGTCTCAGTGGTTCAATCAGCTTCCCACAAAATTCAGGAAAGAAGAACCGAATTACGACTGAGAAGTGCAATACAAATCCAGTCATGCTACTGTGCCCAATCCAGATTCCTCTTTATTAAAATAGCCGCTATAAAGATTCAGTCTTAGGCTAGAATGAGGCAGAACCATATTGGTGATCACACCCCTAAAGACACAACACTAGTTGTGTACTCGTCTTTGCAATGGAAAATGGCACACGACTACAGGTTTGCCAGCTACAAAGAAGAGAGGCCACGGGTAACAGTTAGGTGTGAGAACTACAACCAAACCGATGTACTGGAATCTAAGTATCCTGAACCAAACGCAAATTACCTCTCTACTGATAAGGGGGTCCTGGTTGTTGCGGATTAGCCCCTGATGGATGAGAAAGCTGTAGCCCGAGGTCCCCTGGTACTGAAGGAGCTGAAAAACTGTGCTATTATAGCAGAAATACCCTGCCAGACATCACTTGGGATTTCCCTACACATTGAAGAATCAGTCAGGGTAAAAGTAGTAATACGCCAAGATGATAAGTCTACAGACTACCAAACAGAGATGCCACGGAGGCCAATCAGGGAGGATAAAAACTCTGCCCTGGTTGAACACCCGCAATCATTGATACTGAACCCGCTGCAGGTGGTCACCCTAGTCTCAAGCAAGAAAAGATCGCCCGACGCATGGCCAAGCAGTCAAAAGAAGACTTGGTAAAAGGGAAAGAGGAGCTTGAGCGAAAGTCCTCATCGAGCGGCTAAAGAGCGCTGATTTCAAGCACCTCCTTGGAGAGACAATGGTTACCTGGGGAAAGGGCTCCAATCCAACTGTGACTGAGGGTTCTCTCCCCCCATTCATTCTCATTCAAGCCGCAGGTACATGTTGAGTGAGAGTGGAGGGATGGGCTTCAGCCGTGGCTAGGCCGAGCTACCCACAAACAGAGGAGGTATATAATAGGGCCGTAACCCCTGTCTAAAAGGACTTAAATAGAAAGCCTGTATTGGTCTGAAGAATCCAAGAGGGAGCTGGTTAATTGCAGCTACAGACAATTAACCAGTCTCCACCTGGCTAATCAGACAGGTAGAAAAGCCTTCTGCTTGAACTGAATGGGATATCTTGAGTACAGGAAACTGTTGAAAGAAAGAGACATTGTCTTGGGCACAGGACTGTGCTGCTAGCAAGACACCAGGACTCAGACCTCTATTCCAGGACACGGCGGACCCTAGAACCCGCCAGAGGGTGGCCCCTCAATAGACACCAATGCAGAACCAGAGACTGACATCAAGGGCCCCCTGCTTACAGGTACCTCTTTGGGGTTATAGGTTGGAAAGAGGTTTATCCTCCCAGCCCCGAAGATAGGGACTGGGAAAGTGAGTTAGCCCGTATAGGGATAGTGTAGGGATAAGATGTTTATTTATGTTGTGTTTCCTGCATTGTTTAAAGTGACAGACTAAATAAAAGCCGTGGTTTAATTTCCCCAAATCTGTCTCCTTGGTTGTACCTCTGCACATGTCTCTTACAGTAACTCTTAGCACACTGGTTCTGTTGAGGGTAGCTGTTCTTGGGGAACCTATTCAGATGTCCCTTAACCCCTTCCCCTCCTCCTGGAACAGGTAACCCCGTCCTCTCTCCCCATGTGACCTGTCCTCCCCTCTGGCACCCTTAACACCTTTATCTCCCCCCTGGGACCCTTAACCCCTTCCTCTCCCCTCTGGGACTCAACCTCCCCTTGCATGTCTACACCTCACTCTTTGTCACCTACAACATCATCCTCATTCATCCGTTTATGAAAATGTGACAAATGAAAACAGATGTTTCGATCATTCATGTTGCAAAAACTGTTTAATATATTTTACATTTTTTATAAATCCAATGTGTTTTGAAATGGAAGGAGCGTCAAAGGGTGAGAGTGATGGGATGAGGGGGGTGGAAGCAGGTGAGAAAAGGTGAAGTGCAGACATGAAAAGGGCTTGGAAATAAAGGGCAAATCTAATTAAAATATATTTATTTTGAGAACACATTTTATTTTGATTTACTAGAACATTTTCAGACTTCTATTTTAACAAATGTATCGCGATACATATCATTATTGCGATAAACGAAAAAACTCCCACTATATGAATACATTTATCATCCAACCCTTGGAGGGGACAAGGAGCGCCTGGCAGCTTCGTAAGAGAAGGAATGCAGCATGACCAGTGTTGCCACGTTGCGGGGAATGGAAAGACTGGAACCAGGAAGTGAAGGGAGTGCTGCGGAGCCCAGCTGGAGGGAGGTGCGGCCTCAGTCTGGCACTCACCCCACCTCCACTCCTCCTGTGCCGGCCTTGACGTAGCTGCAGCTGCCTCCCAGTCCCACTGAAGTCTGCCAAGTGTTGAGAGCTTCACATGCACGGAGAAGGTAGGGATCAACCACTGTCCGCCTTGTTACACCGTCCTCCACTGCTCCCCCACATTACTCCCTGTCCCTCCCTTATCCTCCATGTCACTCCCTGTCCCCCCTTGTCCTCCACTGCCCCCCTTGTTACACCGTCCTCCACTGCTCCCCACGTTACTCCCTGTCCCTCCCTTATCCTCCACGTCACTCCCTGTCCCCCCTTGTCCTCCACTGCCCCCCCTTGTCAGTCCCTGCCTCTTCCCATCACTCCCTGCTCCTCCATCACTCCCTGTCCCCCCTTGTCCTCCACTGCGCTCCCTGTCACTCTCTATCCCCCCTGTCACTCCTTGCTCCATCACTCCCTGCCCCTCCCTTCCCCTATTTGTCACCTACACGTCTCTCTCCCACTTGTCACCCCCTCCACACCCTCCAACTTGTACTCTGTGTCAGTGTTTAGGGCCGTCAGTTTACATACTTACTCCATGTAAAATACAGGGAAAAAAACCTCAGAAATGGCAAAATAAACCACCACTAGCGCGCTATACAATTGTGTTAATAAATGTGTTGATAAATGCAGTATACACAAATACTGTCCCTGTGAACTGCCGCCAAAAGGTCCTCAACCTCACAATAGTCGAGAAATAGAAAGTATATATACAAAAAATACCTAGGCGCAAGAAATGTGACAAAAATAGGTAAAAAAGGGAAGATAAAAATAAATAAATAGAGTAGTACGTCTCAAACATGGAAATCTCCCACCACAGGTAAGTATGGCTCTCACATTTAGTTTCCTTTAAAAACAGCACCTGTCCTAATAGGTCTGAATCATGTTGAATTTAACAGGAACCGGTAGATCTTGTTCAAATACTGTATCTCTCCCCCCCCCACACACACACTCACTCAGGTTACTTCTCAGGAAGACAGAAATAGGTACTGTACATTGTGTAGATCTTCTTTTTATTTTGCAGATTAAAAGGTAAAGCACTTGCATCAATTAAGAAATGTCAGCGCTCACTGAGCTGCAGACACGCGGAGGTCGGCCCCCACGCAGCCCTGTACGAATTGTGTCTGCAGCTCCGAGCGCTGACATTTTTTAATTGATGTAAGCGCATTACCTTTTTGTATCCGCAGAACAAAAAGAAGATCTACACTCCGTACCTCTTCCTGAGAGGTACCCTGAGTGTGGGTGTGGGGGGGGGGAGGGGGGAGATCCAGTATTAAACAAGATCTACATTGATTAACCCATGGACTCAGCCAGCTTGCTCCACCATAATTATAAGAGCCTGAGGGATAGCCTCGACCCGTACCCAACATTCCCACTAGCCACCCAGGCCTCATGGCATGTAAAAACATCACAGGAAGGTCACTCACATACCAGCCTCCCAGCCAGGCATGACACTGCTTTCCCCATACCATCTAATAGGGCTAAACCCACCTCACCTACAGGAGCCCAGACTGACTGAATCCCCACCCCGTGCCACATTTTCTCCACCAACAGCAAGGTACTTTGACTGACCTTAAACTGGCCTAGTCGCCAGTTTACACTTTCAAGTGTAACCTGCCACGCCAACACTCGAATATAATTCCCTATGTAAGAAAGGTGAACCCCATCTTCACGATAAAATCCGCTTGGCTCCCACTCTAAATCCTTGTGCCTAATTGACATAATCCAACTCAACTACAAAATCCGCCATTGTGACTTTTCTCCTTGATCTGTCCCTAGCCCCTCTCCACACAACCCATGGCACTATCTTGGACCATACTAATAAAGGGTCCATAAGCTGGACCAACAATTGCAATATCTACCTATACATCGTCCACTTAAACTCTATGGATTGAACAAACGTCAGGTCATTCCCTCCCCATGTGCAGCAACAATATATCTGGGGAGACCTCTGGCCCGTTTCCAGCGCAGCAGCTCGTATCATACTCCTTTTGCCAAGCCACAACATTTTCACGAGTCTTCACCTCTGGTCTCACCTTCGGCCCAACTGTTTGCTGCTCCCTTCCCCACCCAGTGGACATGGGAGTCCCTGCAAATCCATTCCTCTAGGGGGTGACTACCTGAGCAATAAACAGCAAAACCCCAAAGTGACCCGACGACCATCTGCCCAATTTCTTTATTACGTCATCTCCTAAACTCAGTCTGGTTGCCTCTGATGCTGCCCCAATATGGAAGGAGTGTGAACATACCATAACTCCACCCAGTCCCACCTTCGACAAACATCCATTCAATACCCTAGTGAACTGGAACCGGGACATTGGCAATCCATCCTCATGCATCAAAAACAGCTCTCCACAAGCAGGTATGCTTTGCAAATAAACCCCCACCTGCCACACTGGACAGATCACGCTACCCTCCAAACTGCCAGGCAGAAAGCCATGCTAAATACCTTTGCCTGTGCCAGGATCCGTGGTTCTCGACGCACTCGGCGTACGCGGTGCTTACCCCAACCCGTGCTTGGGACTTCCGCTCCACCCGTCAACCGTGACGCTCTTCTTCCTCCTCCTGTGAGGCGTTGATATGGTCGTGCACGGAGGTAAATAGGCATCCCACCGGTCCCGCCTCCAGACTCCGCCCACGTGGCGATGTCATTGGCGCGCTGTCAGCATGCGCACGAGTCACGTCATCTGGCGTCATCAGGGATCCTTCCCACACCTGTCGCTTGCATCCCTTCAGCCTATCACGTCCTGCCTTACTGACATGCTTCATCCAGTCTGTTCCTCATTGTTACCTCTCTCCTATATATGCTCAGCCGGCCCACTGGCAAATCGGCTGAGCATAAACCTTCCTATGTGCGAAGTGTTCACTGCTACCCTTGCCACCACAGTTTTGTCTTGTACGGTTCCTAGCTTCTCTGTTCCTGACCCCGGCTGTTCCTCTGGACTCCGCTCTTCTACGCTCCTGACCCCGGCTACCAACGACGATCCGCACCTCTCCAATCCGGACCTCGGCAAAGTACCTGCAAAGATCTGCACCTCTCCAACCCCAACAAGTATCTATGACCCTCCATACCTCTCCAACTCTGACCCGGCTACCTCGACCATTCTACACTCCAGACATGCCCACGTGGCTGTGGGTTGGTGTTTATATATATATATCCCCACCTCGGCCTCGCGGTCATGCCTTGCTTGTGGTGAGCACTCCGTTACAGCCTGATAGAACAAAAAAACAGACAACCTGTGTCACTCTCACTATCCGCTCTCATCCTTGGTCTTTGTCTGCTTCCTCCAACCGGCCACCAGTCTACGCACCACATAATCCTTCGTTATATCCCTCCTGCCATACAATTTTAGGAAAAAGGAGACTCCCACCAGGATTTTCTCCACAGAGGACACCGAGCACCCGCTTTCCTTCTTCGTCACAAATGCAATTAAACGCTTGCAGGAAGCGACCTCCTCATCGCCTGCTGTCACCTGCTCTATTCCCACAAACTCTCCATTCACCCCAGGCCCTCTCGTGTGCCGACCATGTTCCAGGTGCCGTGGAAGCTCTCCCAAGCTCCATTATTCCTCCACTGCCAACCCCCCACTCACTCGGTGGGATAAGCTCCCCTGCCGCGCCCATCACCAGATCCCGAAATACCGTGAACTGAAAATGAGACAGAGAATTTGCTATTCTGCTTTCAACTCCTGGAACATGCTTGGCCTGGAAACCTGGAACTTCAAAATAAAACAAGATCCACAAGAGCCTTGCCACCAACAACGAAGATGCTGAAGTCCCGTTCACAGATGCCACCATCATCATTATCCGTTCTGAATATCACCTCCCTATCTGACAACTCTACACCCTTGAGCTGAACCGCCAACAGAACATTTCTAAAAACAGGAGGTTGCTCAACACGCCCGCCATAGCTGACCAACTTTCCACCCACCAGCATCCTTTAAAGAACCTCAGTGCTCTGGATGCATCTGTAAACAGTTCGATTTGCTCACTCTCCACCGCACCATGCAAAGCCAACATACAACCATTACAGCAGCTTAAAAATGTACCCCAGACCCTCAGATCACCTTTAATCTCTCTTGACAACCTTATAAAATGAACCGCAAACAAAACGCTCTCTGCCCATTGGTAGAATTGTAGCCGTAAAATTTGGCCCAGAAGTGACTGAAACTTCCTCATCAATTTTGATACTAAGAAAACTGAGACAGACCGTGGGACCTTCTATCTTGTCCTGTGCAAAGGGAACCCTACAATTATACATCAACCTCTGAAATTCTCCTAAAAGATTTGCCCACTTGTCAGAACCAGCCCTTCCAATGAACAAGAAGTCATCCAGACCTGGCTGCATCCTGCAACCCCCCCCCCCCCCCCCCCATTCTAAAAATGACCGGAGTGTCTCAAAGTAAAAATAAGAGATCGCACAACCCATTGGGAGACAAAGATCGACATAGAAGCTCCCGTCAAACATACGGCCAAGCAGGTGAAAACATGCTGGATTCACAGGCAGCAACCAAAATCAGCCTTTGCCAGCAGCAATCCTTGTCCCGCGTCCCTTACCAGATCCCCCCGCCCCTCATACATCTTACAAGCACCCCATATAGTATCCAAATGTATTTAAAGAGAGCTGAATAATTCTCTGCCTCCGTTCCCTTTCTTCTTCCTCCTGCGTAGCATCTTTATTTCTCCGACCTCGCCAGCTCTTTATAGCCAGGAAGCAAGGTAAATATATCTACAGGGAGAAGGTTAAAGAATGTGACAGCAGCCACCAATGTGCATACTACTGTATCAATGCATGTTCGGAGGGAAGGTTTACGTGTGTGTGAATGTTTGAATGATGCAAAAGCTATAGAAGGTTAAAAAGTAGCAGATAAAAAGTGTAGCATATAAAAGCAGCAGCTATAAACCGGATCTGGCCATGCTTATTGATTCAAATATTTTAGTATGAAACACTATTAAATGATATGTTTAAATATATTGAAATGCATACTCTTATTCCTGAATGCTGCATTGTATCCATAATTTGGTAGAAACAAGTAGCTAAAGGCAGCTAAATCAATGTAAATGTCCATTCTGTGCGGTACCCGCTAGCTACGTATCCTTTAGTTTAAGGTTTTTTGTTTTTGTTTGTTTTTTAAAGAAATCAGATTTTTATTACAATCTTGTCTATACTTGTTACAGTTGTAGCATTATGGTTTGGGGCGTATTGTCTGCGGTTGTTTTACAGATCCCTAAATAAATCTACCTACTCACCGCCCCATACGCACACCTTAACTGCCGGAGCCAGATACAAACCCAATGGGCTAGTAACACAAAAATATGCATCGCTAAACACAAACATTCTGCCAGAACACACACGCACAGCCCTCCGAAACAAAACACATACACCTGGGGGTCCCTCTTTATTAGAATAGTATTATATAAGGCGAACGAGTGGCTCAGTGAGTAAAGACACTGACTGGTTCAATTCCCGGTGTCGTCTCCTTGTGAGTCAAGTCCAAGTCACTTTATCTCCCTCACTTTATCTCAGGCACCAAAAACATAGATTGTAAGCTCTACGGGCAGGGACCTGTGCCTGCAAAATGTCTCTGTAAAGCGCTATGTGAAACTAGCAGCGCTATAAAAGAACATGCTATTATTATTATTATTATTATTATTATTATTATTATATCACAGGGAGATCTACAACTCCCACCATCCCAAATATTGTGCTCACCACGACTCATGGTATTCTGCAGATTAGTGGTTGGGAATCACTGCATTAATAATCCCATGGAGGGGCCAGCACTAAGGGTTAACATTTGCTTGTTCTTTGTGGAACGTCAACCCCACCCACTGGAATGTTAACGAGCCATGAGGACACAAAGAGCTTTTGTTCACAGCTGCATTGCATCTCAGCCACCCACCCCAGTGTGCATCTGCGTTGCCCAAAAGGCGTGCAGCCAAAGGGTGCTGGTGTTTAAAGCTGCTCTAGTTCAATCTGAAACTCACAAATTCCTTTATCCCCTGTACCCAGTTTTCCAACTCTATCTGTCCGTGATTTGACTGTATAACCCTGTACTTTTAATGTAACCATGTATTTTTTATAACTCTGTGCCCAGGACTACTTGGAAACGAGAGGTAACTCTCAATGTATTACTTCCTGGTTAAACATTTTTATAAATAAACTGAAGAAGTTCAAGGGACAGTAATCCTTAGCAACAGGTATTGGAATTGCAGTTAAAAAAACTCAGGCTACTTTCTCTACCATGGAAAAATAACTGAGGGCCTTTACAATAAAAATATTGTGCCGTGCTAGTGAGTGAAGTTGTGTGAATGTCTTAAAATTTGCTTTGTAACGTTTCTTTCTTACATTTCGGGAAAGTTTAAATGAGTTGGAAATGCAAGAATATAGAATGAGGTGCAACCTTTTTGCCAAATGTGATATTTTGCGATTTTGGCCTGAATGATTTTGCAAAAATGTATTGGAATTTGCCATGCACGTGGACTTTCAATGCAGGTCTTATGAAGGCGGGATCCTTGGTGGTCCTGTGGAAGGCCTCTATGTATTCTGGGTGTGTGGGCTTGGGGCCCCAAAATATCCTTCTCCCAGGGCACCCTATTCCCCAGTCTCACCTCTGTGTGGCATTTTTTATGCAAACATATCTGCAAATTTTGCCTGATTTGGAAACAAAATCTATACCAGTGAGTAGAAGAGTGTCACAGGGAATATCTTTGTCTTTCAGGACCATGGATACCCAGCACTGTGTCACACTGAGAGATGTGCAAGAAGCTCTGGACAATATTCAAGGTTTAGTCCATATGACCCCAGTCATGAGCTGCTCCAGTCTGGACACATTAGCTGCACGCAAGCTGTCCTTTAAATGCGAGCTCTTGCAGAAGACCGGGTCTTTTAAGGTGAACCAGCGTGAAAATCTGAGGAGGGCAGCACAGTCTGTCAGTCTAACGTTAAACATTTGTGTTTCTTCCCACTGATTTCATTACCAATTTAACCCTGGTTAGGCTGTGTCTATAGACACTGCAGCTGTGCGGAGGCTGAGGGAAAGCGGGTGCTTTCCCTGGCCTTAGTACGCGCGCCGTCCGGGGGCGTGTCTATGGGCGGGCCAGTGACGTCACGGAGCTGGTTCGCCCTCATTGGGCGAACCGCTCACGTGACCGCCCTATCGCGCGAGAAATCATTTTTGACTGATTTCACGCGCCCCCTCCCGCACGCTGTATAGACGCGGTCACTGCCTTTAGGCAGTCTGATTGCTCAGCGTGCGGACGCGTCCGCGCAGTCTGCCCCTGTATGGACGCAGCCTGAGGCTGGGATTAGAGTCCGTGCAATGGCGCTCGCACAACAAGAACAACAGGCAGAATCCCTATGAGGCCGCCCATACCGCGTTTTGAAATGGCAAAAAAAAGTTGCCTTTCTAAGTCACGTGAGCGGTTCGGCCAATCACAGCGAACCAACTTGGTGACGCCTTCGCCACGCCTTCCAAATCGCTGGAAGCTGAATTCACCCATCGCTCGGGCGAGAGGCACGCGCAGACTATAATATCAGCTTTATGGAAGAACAGCTGACCACGCAGTGCACATATTCAGCCAGCAGGTGGCAGTATATGATAAAAACCCATATTGTAGCACAGTCATTACCAAACCTTTTACATCGGTCAACACCTACTAGAAAATATTTGTTCTGTGAATCCCTAACTAATAAATCTTCTTGCCTACTCATCAGACTATTAATAACAAAACTGGGTCACCGATCCCAGGCATTATAGTGTCCTGAACTCGTGGGGGGGAGACATGCTTAATAAGGCCCCAAACTGCCCCTCAGTGTGTGCAGACAGCATGGGGGGTATAGCTGCCAATTACTGCGGGAGCTTCCAAAGTCACTTAGCGATTTGGCCACAGCCTTGCTGCTGTGGATACAAAGCATTGTGGGTTGCGACTTTGGAAGCTCCAACTGTAATTGACAGCTATAGCACCCACGCTAAGGTGCAGTTTGTGGCCTTATTAAGAGCCGGGGAAGGGAAGACAGGGGGGCACAGCTTCAAAAGTTTGCGCTCCCCTGCACTAGACAACTATTTTGGCGTGCTACTCTTTTCACTTCATTTCTATGAGATTTCACCATTGAGCACCCGCTAGTATCTTTATTTTTGGAGTGCACGTATACACACAGGTATACACACACACACACACACACACACAGGTATACACACAGGTATACATACACACACACACACACACACACACACACACGTAAGGCAGATCAGTTCTTTGTATTTTGAAATAAGCCAAAAGGTTCATCGGTGTGTCGTTAGTGATAATGATATCCCTTTTCTACCAGCCTTTCAAAAACCGCACGGGATTCTCAACAAGCCACAGGGTTTAAAGTGTGGGCAAATGCCAACACACACACACACTGCCACGGGGCAGGTTCTTTATTATATTGGGTGCTGTCCCTTCAGATTCGCGGTGCATTAAACGCAGTGAAAAAGCTGTCGGCAGAGAATCCAGTGGCAGTCGTGACGCACAGCAGTGGCAATCATGGCCAGGCCCTGGCATTGACGGCACAGATGAGCGGTACATGACGACGCCCGTTCCAATATTAATACCAGTCCAAGTTCATATGCACAGTCATTTATGGCATGTTCGTCCCCTAGGAATTCCTGCCTATGTGGTGGTCCCACGGACAGCTGCCTCGTGCAAGAAGGCAGCAATCCGTGCATATGGCGCCCTAATCGTGGAGTGCGACCCTACTGATGAGGTAATAAAGCAGGCATTGTGGTTCTTGAAATTGTCTCTTCCGTTTCTGCTTATTTGCATGTATTTATTTATGTAGCAGGACACATCCGCCTAAAGCAAGAAGGAGCCGGCACTCCCGAGGTCTTCATACAAGAAAAAGAAGAATTTTAATCCACTCGGATCGACCGTTTCGGTCAAACACGCTGACCTTTGTCCTTTATTTATATAGCGCCATCCATGTACTTAGAGCTTCACAGTAGCGATACACGTGACATAATAATATAACAATGGGAATAAGCGCTTCAGACATACAAGTAGCATTAGGAAAAGGTGTCCCTGCCCCAAGGAGTTCCCACTGTATGTGGTAAGTAGGGGAAACTTTCAGAGACAGTAGGAGGATGTTCTGGTAAGTGCGTCTGCAAGCGGCCATGGTCAGTGCATATCAGATGTATAGTAACAGCCAAAAGGTGGATAGAGAGGGTGCTAGTCGGGTACTGAGGGGAAGGGCATTCCAGAGGTGTAGGGCAGTCAGTGAGAGAGGTTTTGGGCCGGGAGAGGACTTTAGATACAAAAGAGGTAGAGAGAAGACATCCTTGAGCAGAACGCAAGAGTTGAGCAGGTGTATAGCGAGAAACTAGGGCTGAGATTCAGAGATTTTGGTCTGTACTGTACAGTCACACCACAGAAGACACCTGACTTGTGAGGTGGATTTTAACTGCAGCAAATCAACCACTGCACACTGTCTGATGCATTTAGAAGGTCAGACACTACAATGTAACAATGCAGCAATCTTCATCAATGTTGGATTATGTTTACATTCGTTATTGCATTCAGTTCTTTCTATACACTTGAAGAAGAGACCTGTGAGGTTTCAAAAGCTCTGCCCACTATACTTTAATCTATGAAGAAATATAACGTCGGGCCCCCTAGAAGGTATCAAATTAGGAGACCGGAACTATTTGTATGGTATTAAAACATAAGACATAACCAAAGTAACAAAGTGAATTTCAAAGTTCATATAACCCCAGATGATTATTGTATTGATTCAAGTTACTGGCAGTTACCACCAGATCAGACACAATGTGTCGCATTTTGATGATTATGGCCATAACTTCTATGACGGGCGGAAACGTCTGGTCACGCCGGAGCGCCAGACTGCCGGAACCCAAAACAGCGGTGCACGGTACACAGAGTCTATCCAGACTCAACCTGCCGGGAAAGCGCCTTGTCCTGACCGCAAGGGATTCCCGCTCGAGCTAGGGCAAAAAGGCGCCCAAATACACACTCTCCCAGCCTTACTATGCTAGGTTGGTAGCGTCACCACATAGGACCACTAGGGGAAACTCACCTCAAGAGCCACAGTGCACATACAGTAACAACCCGAGTCTAAACTCATCAGGGGGTAGCATTGCCACCAACCAGGCTATGGGTGAATGCCCACAAGGTACACAGGCCCACCCACTGCTGGTAATCCCTGACTCATGCAGGGAGTCAATCCCACTTCACTGACTAGCGAAGTTAGGAAGTGGTGTAGGATGGGAGGAAACAGGAGATGTTCTGACGTATGGATTCCACCTTTTCCTTAAAATAGTCAGCAAAGTCCTGAGGTGAGATGGAGGAAGAAGAAGAGGCAGCTGAGGGTGGTTTGAGTAGAGAGTCAAAGACAGAGAAGAGTTGGCGTGGGTTAGACTTGTGTGTGTTGATGAGAGAAGAAAAGTAGGCTTATTTAGCCTGAGGGCAGAGTTGAAACAGGATAGCATACATTTGTAGTGAAGGAAGTCTGCGAGAGTAAGATTTCCTCCAGAGGCGTTCAGAGGAACGAGTGGAGGAACGCAGCATGTGTGTGTGGGAATTTAGCCAGGGTCTAGGGTTAGAAGGGCGAGTGCGGCAGAGAGAAAGCGGGGCATGTAGATCAAGAGAGGAGGACAATGCAGAGTAGTAGTTTCTGACCAGGTTGTCAGTGTCTAGAGCAGAACTGAGAGAGGAGAGGGAGGAGCGTAAAGTTGAATCAAAGGCTGGTAGGTTAACAGAGCGCAGGTTTCTGCAGAAATGAGGGGGAGATGGAGAAGGGGAGAAGCGAGAGAGAGAAAATGAGATGAGGTGATGGTCAGAGAGAGGAAAGGGGGAAATGGAGAAATCCGAGAGAGAAAAGATTTTAGTGAAAACCAGATCAAGGTAGTGGCCATGCTTGTGGGTGCTGGCTGCAGTCCACTGTTGAAGGCCAAAAGAAGAGGTTAGAGAAAGAAAGCAGGAAGCCCAAAGAAGAGAGGGGTCATCAATGTTGCAGTTGAAGTCCCCAAGGAGAAGAACAGGGGAGTCTGAGGAGAGAAAGAAAGAGAGCCAGGATTCAAAGTGAGAAAGGCAGAACGGGGGTGAGTTGAGGTAGGTGGGCGATTGATGACCGCCACGTGCACAGGAAGAGGAGAGAAGATCTGGACAGCGTGAGCCTCAAAGGAGGGAAAAGCAAGAGATGGAGGAATAGGTAGGGTATGGTAATGGCAGAGGAGCCCCACGCCTCCACCCCTGTCACCAGGGTGCAGAGTGTGGAAGTAAGAAAGGCCACCATAAGAGGGCAGCTTCCAGTCAGACTGAGTGAGCCAGGTCTCAGTTATAGTAAAGAGGAGCAGAGAGTGAGAAAGAAGCCATGCACAGAGAGGAACTTGTTAGACAGGGAGCGAGCATTCCAAAGAGCACAGGAGAATGGGAGAGAAGAGGGAGGGTGGCAGGGGAAGGGTATGATGTTGGAGGGGTTGACACCAGAAGGAGTAGAAGTTGCATTTGGCAGGCGAGGACGAGAGCATGTAGAAACAAGGAAGGGACCAGGATTGGGAGAGATATCCCCTGAAGCAAGGAGAAGCATGGAAAGAAAGAGAATGTGTGAGGCTGATTTGTAGGGGTGTGTTTTAGTGCAGGGGGTATAGCTGTGTAATGTCAGAGGGCGCAGGTAAGAAACTAGTTCATGTGAACCGAGAAGTGGCGAAGAAAGGAGAGATGGAGATATATGAATAGAGTTAGAGATATAATGAGGCTGGTAGAAAGAAGTGCATAATTTGAAAACAAGTGAGGCCATAGTAAATATAAATAGCGAAGGCGGCATCACAACAATAATAACGTGCGGAAATGTACTGCTTTCAATTGAATGTTTAACTATCTTTTACAAGTCCCGAGTCGAGGTGGCAGCTCAAACTATTAAGGAGACCGGGGGTGTTTTGGTTCACTCAAGCCAGGGCCCTGCTGTGATTGCAGGACAGGGAACCATTGGACTGGAAGTGCTACAGCAGGTACTGCTCAGATATTAAAATAAGCATTGCTTTTCAAGTTAAAATGCCGCCTTCTGCTTCCAACTGCTTTGTCTTGTTTGTCAGGTGCCAGACGTGGAAGCGCTGGTGATACCAGTAGGAGGAGGGGGCATGATTGCAGGGATAGCTGTTGCTGTGAAGGTCAGCATTACCGCAGGATTATCTCTCACCTTCTTACCTCATTGAAGGTACAACCCTCACAGTGTCTGTTCCACAGGCACTCAAGCCTCATGTGAAAATATATGCAGCTGAACCTTTAAATGCTGACGACTGCTATCGCTCAACGATTAACGGGATGCTGACCCCTAACCTCCTACCTCCTGACACCATTGCAGATGGTGTCAAGACTAGCATCGGGCCCAACACCTGGCCCATTATCCGAGACCTGGTGGATGATGTGTTCGTGGTCACTGAGGAGGAAATTAAGGTAATACCCAGTGATATCCTCTCTGATTCAGTCACTGCAACTATAACTTCATCACATCGCATGGTCTATGAAATAAACATCAAAAGAGGCAGAGGCTGCAACATTAGTCACAGCCCTGACACTGTAGTTGGCCGATTAAATGTTATCCTTAGATCCAGCTGTGCACTATTGTACTGGAAATTCAGTGGATCTGAAATCTAGCGACGTATTACTAACCAGTAATATACGAGCTGTATTACAGAATCCGTACTTGTACTACTATGAACCAATGTGACGAAGGACATATAGGCCTAACTGGATGATGGATGCCTACATTATATATCAAATGGAAATATTACTGTATGCTCATTTGCATGTCTTAGACAGGTATGCAACCCCGCCTTTCACCATTATCACACAGCACTTCCACTGCAGCAAGGGATTCTGGGAAATGACATGCAAATGAGCACAGTGCCACCTTTTGCTTCAAAACCATTAACATGGTCCCCTGTATATATATATATATCTCCAAATGAAGAAAAAACAAAGGACAGCGTTTTCCAAAAATCTGGGGCTCAGCAATGATGAAAGAATAACTTTTATTAAAGGGTTGACAACATGGAGGTGTACAAATGTACCTCTGATGCGTTTCACGCTGTAATAGCGCTTTATCCGAGGTGTTTTTTTTTTTTAAACTTTATCAACATGTGAACCCCACACCTGGAATGCCTTTAATTTGCTCGTTTCCCTCGTGACATCATGGTGATGAACAAGAGTTTATAAAGCTCCCCCCTCTACTGCCTTCCCTATCTATATTGACCTTAGATTTGAAGCACGATTGACCGAGGCAACCCCCAAGTAAAACAATTTTAACAGCACTTCCACCAGTAACCCGTGTTATTGCACCCAAGATGACTTCCATGTCTTGTTGATTTATTCCTTCCCCCCCTTACATGGTCTTCTTCCAATCTCAGGTTGCTACTCTGTTGGTGTGGGGACGGATGAAGCTGCTGATCGAGCCAACGGCTGGCCTAGGTTTAGCTGTAGTTCTCTCCAAGCGTTTCCAAGAGGTTACCAGCAATGTATAGAATGTGTGTGTGGTGCTGTGTGGGGGAAACCTGGACCTTGGGAACACAGACTGGTTACTGGCCAAACAGGCAGTAACAAGAGACCCAGCAGTGGGGGAAGCAGCACTGCAATAGACTCGGAAGCAGTTACGTAATCTAAACCAGTCGAGGACAGCGTTGACTCAATAGGAGGATGGCGCGAGGGGACCCTGGGCCGTGTTTGTGTCAGGAGAGACGAAGAGTGCTGCTCATCCCAGGAGCATTGGTCTATATACTTTAAAGGTCATTTGTGTGTTTTTATATTGCTGGATTTAAAAAAAAACAAAAAAAAAACACACATTTTTGCACTGTGTGTCCCCCCTCTTTCCTCTACGAAATACATCTCTGAGACAACTACCCAAGAACTGAAGCTCGTTTACTTCTCAAAAGGCTTTTTAACCATCTACACTTGGGAGTACATTGGCCATTTTTGTTCAAATCCATGTCATTTTGGGGGGGGGGGGGGTGAGTCACAAACTCAAGAGCACTTGCACAACCCTCTGTGTTTTATCCATGGGATATTCAGAAAGTTCCTCTTTGTGGAGCTGCATTTATAAGAAGGGTTGTATTTCTATTAATGTTTATATTCACAGCATTTCACTGTTGAACCTATTTGATTCACTAGCTGTGTGTGTGTGGAGTGATTTGTGCTGGCACTTTTGTTTTTCACCAGTAACAAGATGTAAATCAACAAAAGCTCCAGGCCACCACAGCTCGTGTGAAAGGAAAGAGGAGCTGAACCTATACTGCTGCTGGATTTCTGGAGGGAGATGGCAGCATTTCCTTCCACTTACTAAAAGAAGACATTGGAGGCATCACATTGTTTTTGTAATTTGTTATAATTTCACACATCTGAAAATGCCTGAACACTTAAAAATAAATACAATTTGCAGATCTGGGTCTCTTCCAAGGCACATAGGGGAGCTGAAGTTGGTGCAGTGCACGTGACGCCCACTGCTTATTCCATCTCCACCTCCCCTGGGTCGACGGTGCTCTCATTCTTCACCCAAGTCACTGGCCGAGCCACGTATGGGTCAAAGTTCCATTTGGGATACACACGCTTAAACAGGTTTATAAGGACAGTGTCCTGCGACTTCAGCTGCCCATCAAAATGGCACTTCATGTGTCCGTGTGTTCCTGGCAGGGAGAAAATAATAATTAACAACCAAAAGAGAATACTGGTAATAGTTTGTTAGCGTGGTGGCTGGGTAGCTAGTGTGCTGTCAAAAGTCAATAAGATGAGGAAAGTGAAAGAGCCGGCACTCCAGAAGACTTTTGGTGTAAAAGTGAAGGTTTGAGAATACATTTCGGTCCTTACTTGGACCTGTCATTCTTGACAAACGTCCAAAACGTTGATCTATCAATAAGACCTTCACTTTTACCCCAGAAGTCCTCTGGAGTGCCGGTTCTTTCCTTATCTGAACGTCACTCCTTGTGGAAGGCTGAGCACCCGTGGCAGATATTACTGGACTACTGCGAGTGCTCCTTTTGTATTCAAAGGCAATAATAAGACAGCAGACAAAACCGCCTACTTACCCAAAGGCTCCTTGATATGTCCCCTGCGGCCCCACTTTGTGCGCAACTCCACCGGCTTAAACCACAGAATGTCCTCTGCGAAACAGAACACATTTCTTCATTGCATATTGTTCACGTTATTTTTTTACCCAATTACATCTACCTGAGCAGGATGAAGTGTTTAGATCAAACGTTCCAATATCTGAGCCACTGAGCATCAGGTTTGCACAGATGTTACAGCCGACTTACACAGCAGAGACAATCTCTCCAGGCCCTACTTATAGACGCTGGAACAGACTGAGAAGAACATGCTCCTCTTATCTTTATACACGAGAGATATATTTGTAGCGACTCACAGTGCAACATTAAATTTGTTCTAGTTCCAAAAGAAACCACAAATTACATTGTGCCGCTCAGATTGATTTAAGACCACTTTTTATTAACTCACATTTTTGCAAAAAACGTAATTTAAAATTAAATAAAATAATAATTTAGACAATTTTAGCCCTCCAGTAATCACTACAAACCATTTAACGGTGTCACCCAGCCCCCAACAACTATGTCCATTGCATGCAATTTAACTCGCAGTGCCCATACCTCTGTTGAAGAACATGTATCGCACCACTGCTGTACGTTTCAGGATTTTCAACGGGTGGCCGCTCAGCACGATTCTTTTGACGATTATTCGGTCAGGATTGACACTCAGCAGGGAACCGGTGGCCACCAGATCCTGCATCCCTAGAGAAGGGACATGTGCAAATTAGGCAGGCCCCTCCTCTGCATACTAATGCCCTTCCTCCATAGCACACAGAAAGGGACAAGGCTCACCATTACTCCGCTGCTTAAATAGGAGCACCGATGCGGGTGGGAAAGTAATGGGCGCATACACCGTGGCGACCACAGCAGTGTCCGACTGCAGGAAACGTTCAGATTTGTGTTTATCAGCTGGAGAAAGGAAAAAAATAAATACACCAGTCACTAAAACCATGCCACAGCCGGGTGTAAGAAATTGGGAATTTAGAGTCAGTTATTAGGAAACTAAAGTCTCAATTATTACTGCTCTGAAGAGAGATGGCATGGAACAGCTCATTGCAAGTGCGTGCCTAGGTACTCTTAAAACAGAAAACAGTGTGTGCAAAGAAGGAATAAGACGAATGGTCATGGCAAGGTGGGAGAGAACGTTGCTATGAAATAGTCTACGTCGTATTGGTAGCATAACCTATGCAAAAGTGCGAGACTGAAATAAAACATCTTCGTAGAAAGTCAAGTGTACATGGGCTGGATAATCTGGCAGGACAGGGTTTAAAAGATGCAAATGGTACATGTAAAATGAGACTAAAAGGAATGACTGTACAAATGGAGTAAGGTACAGGTGCAGCCGCCAGTGGTTATGCCAGGTAGTGGATATTTTTAAGATAAAAAGGAAAGGGGAAACACAAGGGAGAGGAGGGGAAGGGTCTGGCTGACCGCTTGTTGGAAGAGCATGCAGGTTTCAGACCTGACGTGTGCTGAGAGTAGAGCGGAGATGCCCGGAAGCGCCTGAAGCCACAGTGGAATATCAGCTCCTCTTTGGCTTGAACTGGCTCACTGTTGCCAGGATATCGCCGTACCAGCATATTTAACACAGACATCTGCAGACACAGAATTAGCATTCACCAAGTAGCAGAATTCATGGTTACAACTGTAATTAATGCATATCCACAAAAGTAGGCAAAATAGGTTCTCAGCACACAGCCACAGAGAATCAGGGTTAGAATGATGAAAAAAATGATTAAGCAAACAAAAAAAAAAATCCAGAAGTCTAGCGCTCTCCTACGCGTTTCGTGCCTGGTGTCCCTTTATCAAGGAGACAGGAACTGCAAAAAATGAAGTCCTTTTAAAATTAGCTGTTTTGGCAGTTTTCGTGCCAAAAACGTGATGACATCACGACGCTCCGCGAATGCATACCACTCGACGACAGCCCTCTCCCCCCCCCTTGTGACCTATGCATTGGTCAACCCTCTGCCATTGGTGTCCTGAACGCATGCGCGGAACGGACACGCCCCCATGACGTCGGGCATCCCCGTGGTAACCGCCCAAACAAAATAGAAATTCTGAAATCTTAACGATGCATTAGACATTTTTTCTTTGACACCTCACTAAATGTTCTGTATATACAATTTTGAATGTTATACTTTACCCCTGTATTCCTGTGTCTCCATTTTTGGATTATCATATACAATATAATTATGTGATCTAGTACTACAGCACAAATACCACTGCTGCTTTTTTTTTTTTGCAATACTACATAACCACAAAAGTGCCTCGCCATTAATTACCCAAAACACCACAACTCACATTTGAACAAACACTTCTCTGCCCCCTTATCTTAGGATCACTCTTCCCCTACCTTAAGTTCTGCCACACTACTTACCATAAGGAAACAAAAACATGATGTTGCTTGTATGAAACTCGTATGAATAGGAACAATGCACTTACCTTCTGTTCATGGCGGAGAAGTGAACAGAGGACAAGTGGACCTCCTTGACTGAAATGTTCCATCACAGAGACCGGTACATCGCTGATGTGCACTGTAACATACCAGCCAACCTGAGGATAACAGGAGAGGCTGTCAAACATGGGTGCAAAATCAAAAACAAAAAGTCCTTGTGGTAAATCTGTTTTATGAAAAAGAGTACATTCAGTCCTCGGTTAACCAACGGAATTTGTCCTGGAAGTAGCGTTGGATAGTGAAACTGGTGTAAAGTGAGTCCCATGTTAATCAGTGGCGGTGAGCGATGGATAACGCATTCAGGCGTCGGATAACGCATTCAGGCGTCGGATAACGCATTACGGCGTCGAAAACGGCACACAGGGTTGCATTGTAAAGCGTTGCATATGCCATTCGTTGTAAATTGAAACGGATAACGAGGGCTACCTGTATTCAAGTTTGAGACAAGAGCTAACTCTGACTTTGCATCATGGCAGAAATCGTACATGCTCTGTAGAAAAAAGGTACAGTAGTGTGCCTGTTATTACATGATAACGTTATTTGATTAATATGGAAGGCATCATATTTACCATGGCCCCTTCAGTTTTCTCTTCCACCATCTGTCGGAAGACGTGCTTCCTAGTTCTGAGGAAGTCATGAAACTGGAAGATGCGAGCATAGTCTCTGGGGAGGTTTTCCTTGGCATCCCATGGGGACGTGCGGAAACTTTTTAAGCCACGATATTTCTGGAACCTGCAGGATAATTGAGGTCTGTGAGCAAAGATGAAGGCACAGACAGGTAGGGACTGCTCTTGCCAAACAGTTTCATGCGATAACAGGGGGATGTAGAAACGTTCCCCCCTTCATACCGGACTTTAGCCTGCTGGTCCCGAGGAGTATCCACTTCGTCAGGAAACATCTCATCCTGTCGTTGCAGCTTGTACTTCTCCAGCATCTGCTCATCCTCCTCCTCATCAAGGTTCTCGTCGTATTTGTCATCTCGTGTACTATCAGGTATAGTCAGAGACTCGCTCTCCTCATTATCACTACCTTCTTCCTCCTTACGTAGAGCAAGGTACAAAACAGAGAAACTAGTTACAAAAAGATAACCACTCTCTCCAACAATCCTATCTGTGTACACCTTGTGTTGGTTTTCTGGTGTCTATGCACACAGTATGAAGTGGACCACTCTACAACAGCTCTGCACTCACTTCAGAAGCTGGTTCATCCATAGCATCTTCCTGGTCATCCTCCATATCATCTTCACTGCCCTCGTCTTCGCTTTCTTCATCATCGTCATCACCATCATCATCCAAGATCCATGCGGCCTGGTAACTGGAAGTCCCTTTGGGAACCTTCTTTACAACTCTTACCCTTTCCCTTAAAGCATCTATGGGGGAAAAAAAACAAAAAAAGTCCATTCTAGAGACGTACATCTGTGCTTACAAGATGCTGCAGTAACCATACACCAGGCAAGATAAGAACAGTTTACTTTCTTTGCATCAGCACAAATACCCAACTATTTCTTGCATCCACTAAAACTACTGACAAATAAACCTGACAAAATTAGAATTTCTTTTAAATAATCTATTATGCAACATGAAAAGGTTTTGCAGTTCGTTATGATGCATCCAGTTACCAACACAAATATGGCTCCAAAACGGTATACTTGTGCTCCTAACAAAGCAGTTACTTCTTACATACGTGAACACCACTATAACATTCCCTACTAATGAATATTTTCTAACAAGAAAAACAAAACCATGAACCTCTTAAATGACCTTTGTGTGTTAGTTTGTAAAGCAGCTTAAATATGTGCGTTTACACAACGGTTTGTAAAGGATCCAGATCTGCTTAGTGTGTTAGCACTGTGTATACACTATAATTGCAGACACTTCAAAGATTTTCAGACAAAAAGGCCAAAAACTAAAAACACGCGCACAACGCATGAGAGAAAATGAGACGCAACCAGCATCCAGATATCATGGCACAGCTACTCGCCTTCAGCCTCCTTCAGCTCCTCTTCTGTAGGCCAGGTCTGCTCCCCCTCCATAGGATCTGGGACCACCTCAGACTGCAGTGACTCCTGCACAGTGGTGTTTGCCCTCATCAGGACCTTCACATCTTCGTCCATCTCAGAGGATTTATCACCAGGCTCGTCCTGCAAAGAAACAAAAAGGAGCTTAGCGCAGACACAAATAAATAATGTTGTTCATAAAGTCTTCTTAACAGTACACCGCTCATAGCAAGCTGTGGGTTGTACACAAAACAACAGCACGCCATGACATTTGGGGAGGGGGGTGGGGGGGTGTTGGGGGAAAATAAACTATAGAAAAACAAAAAGAACGATTCCTGCGCTCCTACCAATTAGGCTAAGATAAAATAATATTCTCATGAAAAAGGGTATTTTGTTAAACCCTTTGGCCAAAGCATTTGTAAGCCTGCATGGCATGTCAAGGCATACCAGTTAATGCAGGACACACACGAAAAAAGTGTAAAAGCCCTGAAGGGGTTAAATAAAGCATGAGCTTATGTGAGTACAGGCATAAGCCCGCATTAACGTACGCAATGGGACCGGAGCATGTATGTAAAACGAAAATGTACTTAAAGTGAAGCACTACCTTTTCCCACTTGTCAATGCATGTACTGTACTGCAATCGTCATATACGTGCATAACTGATGTAAATAACGCATTTGTAACAGGCTCTATAGTCTCCCCGCTTGCGCACAGCTTCGGTACAGGTAGGGAGCTGGTATTGCTGTTCAGAACGTGCTGACAGGCGCATGCGTGAGCTGCCGTTTGCCTATTGGGCGATATGTCCTTACTCGCGAGTGTACTTAAAGTGAGTGTCCTTAAACCGGGGTATGCCTGTAGTGCAATTAAAATCTGGCTAAAGCCAGTATCATACTTACCTTTGCTATAAAAGGTAAACTGGGTGCACAAATTCCCTGGTGTGAATATAATAAAACTTACTCATATATCTCTCTGTCAGCCTTACACATTCACCTGCCATACAATGATTGTATGGTAGGTGAATGTGTAAGGCTGACAGAGAGATATATATGGAATAGGGATTGGCATTTGGTGCCAACAGGGCATGTACAACCGAGTTGTTTAAATATTGTGGCAAGATTTAGAACTGTACATTTTCAATAATGGATATAACACACCTGTCACTAAATAACAGCTGAAGACTTACAGGATGACATTTTAAGCAAAGTAAACTACATCAGGAAGTTTAAAGGGACAGAAATCATACCGCCATCTCCTCGTCCTGCCCTCGCTTTGGCTTGTGTGCTCGGGGATTTAGAGGGCAAGGGTCAGGAGGAGCGTCGATTTGGCTCATTTGGAAATCTCCATGTCCCACGATGTGCAGCAGCCAGTTCACGTTCAGCGCTTGCCCTCGCACATAGCCAGACACCTTCAGGGTGCCCAGCAGGCCGCTCTCATCATTCGGCAGGAAGTCGGCTCTCTGTGCCAGCAGGTAAGAGCGGCGATCGCGGAATGCCAGATGCCGCTGCTTCTGAATGGCCATCTGCCTCAAAAGCATAGCCACCTCCTGCTCAGTGTCCAGGTGGAGGAGCTTGGCATCAGGAAACCTCTTGTCTGTGGCTTTGCTCAGCTGTTTTTTTAGGTCTGTCCTTTTCTTTAGCGGTAGATCATTCATCCCCTGCACCGCAAGCACTGAGGCCGGGTCATTAGGAAAGGGGGAAGATAAGGGAAGCAAGGTAATCATGTTAGTGAATTTCTCAGCAGTAAATATTGGTAGCTAAGAGAACGAATCGTCTGACTTCATACACAGGAAATTAACAAAATTAAAGAGGAAATCCCAGCAGCACTTTAAAACAAAAACAGAGAGAAAATATATATATATATTTTTTTTTTAAAGGACCGTTCCAAGCAATATCCTACGTGTTGTTTTTTTTATTCAACTCAATGCTATTTTTAAATTAGTTTTAAAATAATGAGCATAATTTGATTTCTATAGCAGGCTTTAGCACACCTCCCAAGCAGCGCGACATCTTTGTAACACTTTCCTGTTTGTGATAATTTGTTGCCAATATTCCCAGCAGTTTGAGCTGTAAACTGTAGCAATAGATAATGTTACCGTAGTAATATACGAATACATTGTAGTAGAGTTACACTGATGGATTGATTTGAAATTGAGGCAGCCATTTAGTGAACACAGGGAAGCAGGATTTTGCTGATCGATTACGCTGCATATATTAAAACATTGTTTTTGTTAAACTGCTTGGATTGCCTCTAATATATGCAGCCTTTGATTACCTTTATTGAAAACAAATTACTTAAGCTGCCAATAGATTTGTTCTCCTGTAATTGATCCCTTTCTTTCCAGGGTATACTAAATGGCTGCCTTTCAGTTTCAATCAATCCTTCAGTCAGTGTAACTCAGCAGCTCCAATGTATTCTTATATTAGTATATTAGAGTTATTTACTATATGCATGCCATGCTGTCACCTAATCAATAAATTGATTTTAGTAGTTTCACCATTGTAGCCCCATCATTTTTGCCGCTGTGCTCCGTTTTTCCTCCTTTTCCTGCATCTATTCTACAGCCTGAGGCACGCCAACGTGCAGCGGACGGCATAACATCGTGAGTAACAATATATACTTACCACCTTATGGTTACCAACAGTGGGAGTATATTGCTGGACTTTTTACATATAAGCTCTAGAGAGGTAGTCCACATAGGAAGAGAAACAGTACTGCTTACTACAGATATGATCTGCATCATGAACCAGGACATACATTCATATCCTCCCTTTCTATGAGCATTATTGATTGTACACCAGACTCCATGATGCCTTGAATTGTTTCCTCTCCAAGCAAGCTTATTGTGTTCAACATAAACAGATTGTCACCTTGTATCCAAGAATTGGTAGCACGGATCTATGGACATTGTTTCCTTTTGTTTGGCTGTATTCTTATATTACGAAGGTAACATTATCTATTGTTACAGTTTACAGCTCAAACTGCTGGGAACATTGGCAACGAATGATCAAATAGAAAAGTCTTGCAAAGATCTTGCACTGCTGGAGAAGTGTTTTAAAACCTGCTATAGAAATCAAAGTATACTCATTAAAAATCGCATTGAGTTGAATTAAAAAAAAAAAAATTAAGACACGTAGGATATTGCATGGATTGGGTCTTAAGTTTTATTAATTAAGTATCACTCCTACTAAATGATGGTCACTGTATTACCTAAGGTCTGGTAACTTCATTGTGACATTTTCCCGATAATCCATTATACCTTCTCTCCCACTTCAACATACAATTGAAGCGGAGGAATACATCTTTGATAAACACCTACAATACACAGTAATTTATACAGGAATGCCGTTTTCCTGATCCTTTTCCCCCTTAAATTTTTATTTTCAAAATATAATGATAAATTGAAATAAATCATACAATACAAATCATTTACGGACATCCCGTGCATTGCGTCGACATCAGATATGGAACGTAGAGTTCCAATTAACATGCACATATAAAGAGAAAACTTGGGAGTGTGCGGGAGGAATGGGGAAGGGAGGAAAAGGGGGGGGGGAGGTAGGGGATGAAGCCCACAGAAACCACCTAGGGTCCAATTACTAATTTAATTTTTGGGATGCCCAATCCCACTGGACACTTGTAATCCGCTCTCAGCCTTTCTCCCCCTTATTTTTTAAATGTAATACTGCATAAAAGCCCACAAACTATTATCGCTCCATCTCTATACATCAATGATTACAAGGGATAAGAATATTGCCATTTACATTGCCATATAATCATTCTACTTATCTAAAACTTCAGTCCGACATTCACTGAAGTAAATCGCACATGTAACATATTTTTAATGTTTTGTCCCAAAAGCAGCAAAACCAAAGTCCACAGAACAGATTGCTTTATATGGGCCTAACTAAGTGATCACACCTAAGAGATCGTTTTGCTGCATCAATTTCAGTAATTTGAGCCATAAATAAGTTTTACAATATTCACATACACCTATTTAGAGAAGAGTAATTGGACACCAACATTTCTCTGAAACTGAAAACTCAAAAAGTAGAGCTGCTCATTAATTATCAGGGTTGAGGATGCTTCCTGGACCCCTTAAAATACCTACCATAGCTGGGAAGGCCCTGAGCAAAGAGGCAGGAGAGGCAGTAATCACCGTAACTGTCCCAGCCCTCTTGTGGATCCAGAACAAACAAGAGGGTGTCAGCCACCTTAGCCAAGTCCAACAGAGAATGCAGGTCATCTATGAACAAAGAGAGGGGGTTGATTTATAGGAACTAATTGCAAATGCAGAAAATGGAACATTATTGAGACATAAAAGCATCTGTTGTCTATGGAGAATCTAGAAGTTGATAATAACACAAGTGTGTATGATTTTTGTACCCGTGTCTGCTTGGACGAATCGCCATCTCTGCTTGAGTTTAGGGCAAACCAGAGTAAACATGCCCCCTTTCTGGTCATCATCATGCACCACGTCATCTTCATTACTCTGCATCAACTTCAAGAGGCTGTTGGTGACAATCCCTGCATGCAGTCGGACAACTACCACCAGGTGTGGAGGGCCATCCTTACTGCCCAGGTTCCGCTTCTCTGTGAGGACCTGCAGATAAAGGGAAGGAATAACAAACCAATCACAGTGCTCACTCTTCAATAACACTAATATAGCGAGATGGCAAAGGATCACTACCCAGCACCTCTATCAACACGTAAAAAAGTGACAACTTGGTCCAAACATCAGGTTTGTTAAATAGCCAAAGAATGACAATGATAAAATGTTCTTACATGTATCACAGACTCAAGGATAAAGTAGGTGACATATGCAAAGTCATCAGGTGGAGATTACATGTTTCATAAGAAACTGATGTTTATTCTGTAACTTTTTTACTCATCTGAAACAAAGCACTTGTTAAAGAGCTGCTAGTTCATCTTATTGGCCCAGAAAGCAGCATTCTCTGCACTGGATACGCAGACACACCGGTAGGTGTAAAATATTGACGAATGATAAAATTAACCAATGTATGTCAACTATATGGCAGTGTAAAAGAATTGCACAGCTTAACAGTTAAATATCATACCACACTGAATAAAGAGAGGGTTTGATAGATTGGCTTAGAGAAAAATATATATATTTGTACTAGCTAGCATATACATTTAAAGTCAGGAATGCCATTTACAGCTCAAACCATCTATAAATGTAGTTTAATCTGGTTGACAGTGAATTTGTGTCAGAACCATCTCACTGAGCCACAGGTAGGTGCTCACTTCCACATTAAGAGAAAGGTCTCCGATCTCCCCATGACACTCACAGCTTCTTTCCTATGCTTGCGGATCTGGCTGGCTTTGTGTCTCCTGTCCAGTTTGTTCAAATGTTTTCTAAGTTTTTTACAAAGGACTTTTGCGGGAACACGGCCTGAGGGGGAAGAAAAGAAATTAAAGATGCACTTATCTGAAAGTCAGAGTTTTCATGCTGAAGATGCAGTGTTTATAGTTACAAAGGATGCCAGGATGTATTATCTCATAATTGGACAGGGTGTGTGGAGATATTTTTTATATATATATATAATATATATAATATATATATATACACATACATACACACACATACACACACATACATACACACACACACACACACACACAGTAATGCAGTAGTCCTCAAACTCAGTCCTCAAGGGCTATCAACAGGCCAGGTTTTAAGGAAATCTCTGCTTCAGCACACATGGCTCAGTCATTTAAACCGAGCTAGGGATATCCTTAAAACCTGGCCTGTCGGTGGCCCTTGATGACCAAGTTAAAACACCACCGGATTAGTGCTTCCAAACTGAAGATGCGGCATGTGCAGATAAAAGACAGCAACGGTTACTGCTCTACGGTTACTGCCAGTTCTACATACATGTGCCAACACAAGATATTAAGGTACACAGCCGCACGGATGTGAGGGGTACAGCACACCGTGTTAACAGCGTTTAGGGAGCATAATAAGGCGGTGCTGCCTGCACACGGCATGTCAGTGATGTCTCGGGTCACACTACACGTGGAGCAGCAGCACATGGGTCAGTGCACCCGGAGCGGGTGTCACCGGTTCACAGGCTGCCGCTCTCACCTTTGTTTTCTCTGTCCTGCGCCCCTCGGCCCCGGTGCCTCCCGGTCTTGTGCTGCTTGTTCTGCTGTTTGAAGGCCCCGGGTCGGTGCGCCTCCTGCTGCTGCTCCCCCGCCGCCATGTTATTATTTGGAAGATCTCACGCACAGCAGCACCGGGCCGCCGCACGCACGCACGCCACTTCCGTAATGAAGTATGCCACGCCCAACTCAGGGCGGAAGTCACTCCCATCTCTATGACAACAGGAAAAGCTCGAGGCATTTAGCTGCCTCGCTCTAGTTTACGCGTGCTTTGCTGCGCATGCGCAATGTGGGATGCTGATTGACTCGCTTTATAACTCTGCGTTGCAGCATTTGGAACGTTGCGCTGTGACTGGTAACCCCAATAGATTGGTTGACAACGTTCTAAGAAGAAGGCGTTCTGATTGGCTGATATATCTCACCATTTCATTAGTCGGCATACAGGCAATCCCCGTTTTAGAACGAATGGCTTATCCAACGCTATGCAATGCATACCTATGTTCATTTTTACAACGCCAAAACGGCTTATCCGACGCTCTTACGACGCTTTGCAACGTTGTTTATATTGTAATTTTGTACACATAAACAACGTTGCAAGCGTTGTAAGAGCATATATATAATATTAATAATTATCTATATAATATTATATTATAATATTATATTATACTATATAATATATTATTTATTATGTTATATTATATATAAGGAAGTTCAAAAAGAAGTAGAAAAGTGGACAACACCTACTGCTTCTGATTCCTGCATTTGATCTACGCTGGAAAGGAGCATATCATCCCAGACTACACATCTCAGCACTTACCGATTGCTGTGATGTCACCTTTACTTTTTATATTTGCTGTGACCTCACTTATTTTCAAATTATGCACTTCCTTCCACCAGCCTCCATGTCTCTAACTGTATTCATATATCTCCATCTCTCCTTCTTCCCCACTTCTCAGTTCACATGAACTCCTTTCTTACCTGCGCCCTCTGTCACTACACAGCTATACCCCCTGCACTAAAACACACCCCTACAAATCCTCCTCACACATCCTCTTTCTTTCCATGCTTCTCCTCCTTGCTTCTGGGGATTTCTCTCCCAATCCTGGTCCCTGCCTTATTTCTACATGCTCTCGTCCTCGCCTACCACAGGCAACTTCTACTCCTTCTGGTGTCAACCCCTCCAACCTCATACCCATCCACTGCCACCCTCCCTCCTCTCTCCCATTCTCCTGTGCCCTTTGGAATGCTCGCTCCCTCTCTAACAAATTCCTCTCCGTGCATGACTTCTTTCTCTCTCACTCCCTGCTTCTATTTGCTATAACTGAGACCTGGCTCACTCAGTCTGACTCTGCTCTGGAAGCTGCCCTCTCTTAGGCTGCGTCCATGGTGAGTGATGCCGGGCGGAGGCGCGCTGAGGCTGATGCAAAGCAAGTGCTTTCCCTGGCCTTAGACCGTGCACCGTCCGGGGGCGTGTCGGGGGGAGGGCCAGTGATGTCACGGAGCTGGTTCACCCTCATTGGGCGAACCGCTCACGTGACCGGCCCTGCGCTCCCATGAGCGAGAAAATTTTAAATTTTGCTAAGACTTACGCTTCCGCAAGCGTGCCCCTGCTAAAGCCGCTCTCATTGCGGCTGCAGGGACTCAGTGCCGAGCGTAAGCGCACTTCAGCACGGGTCAACGCATAAGTGCTGACCATGCCCGAGGCCTTATGGTGGCCTTTCCTTCTCCCACACTCCGCACCCTGATAGCAGGGGTGGAGGCGTGGGGCTCCTGCTCTCCTCTCTCTGCCGTTACCGAACCCTTCCTATTCCTCCATCTCTTGCTTTTCCCTCCTTTGAGGTTCACACAGTCCAGATCTTCTCGCCTCTCCCTGTCCACGTAGCAGTCATCTATCGCCCACCTACCTCTACTCATCCCCCTTCTGCCTTTCTCTCTCACTTTGAATCCTGGCTCTCTTTCTTTCTCTCCTCAGACTTCCCTGTTCTTCTCCTTGGGGACTTCAACTGCCACATTGATGACCCTTCTCTTCTTTGGGCCTCCCGCTTTCTTTCTCTAACCTCTTCTTTTGGCCTTCAACAGTGGACTGCAGCCAGCACCCACAAGGATGGACACTACCTAGACCTGGTTTTCACTAAAAACTTTTCTCTCATCGATTTCTCCATTTTTCCTTTTCCGCTCTCTGACCATCACCTTATCTCATTTTCTCTCTCCTGCTTCTCCCCCTCTTCATCTCCATCTAGCCCTCGTTTTTGCAGAAACCTGCGCTCTATTGATCTACCAGCTTTTGAGTCCACTGTACGCTCCTCCCTCTCCTCTCTCAGTTCTGCTTCAGACCCTGACAACCTGGTCAGGAACTATAACTCCACCCTATCCTCCTCTCTTGATCTACATGTCTCGCTTTCTCTCAGCCGTCCTCGCCCTTCTAACCCCGGACCCTGGCTAAATTCCCACACGAGCATGCTGCGTTCCTCCACTCGCTCCTCTGAACACCTCTGGAGGAAATCTCATACGCTCGCAAACTTCCTTCACTATAAAATGATGCTATCCTGTTTTAACTCTGCCCTCTCTCAGGCTAAACAAACCTACTTTTCATCACTAATCAACACGCACAAGTCTAACCCACGCCGACTCGTTTCTGTCTTTGGCTCTCTACTCAGACCACCCTCGGCTGCCTCCTCTTCTTCCTCCATCTCACCTCAGGACTTTGCTGACTTTTTTAAGGAAAAGGTGGAATCCATACGTCAGAACATCCCATCTGTTGCCCCCTCCCATCCCACACCGCTTCCTAACTCTCCTCCTGCTTTTCTTGACTCTTTTTCTGCTATCTTGGAGGAGGATGTGTCACTGCTGATCTTCTCTTCTCCCTCTACCACCTGCCCTCTTCATCCCATTCCATCCCATCTCCTAAAACCTCTTGCTCCTTCTATAATCCCTATGCTCACACAGATCTTTAACTCTTCCCTCTACTCTGGTACTTTTCCATCCTCCTTCAAGCATGCAACCGTTATACCATTGCTCAAAAACAGCAAGCTTGACCCTACCTGTCCTTCTAACTATCGACCTGTCTCCCTCCTGCCTTTTGCCTCCAAACTCCTTGAACGTCTTGTAATCTCTCGATTGCTACACTTTCTCAACACCTATTCTCTTCTAGACCCTCTACAATATGGCTTCCGCACTGCTCACTCTACTGAAACAGCCCTCACTAAAATAACCGACAACTTCCATGCTGCCAAAGACAGAGGTCATTACACTGTGCTCATATTACTCGACCTCTCTGCAGCATTTGACACCGTGGACCACCCTCTTCTCCTCCACATTCTCCATACTCTTGGTATTCGGAACAAAGCTCTATCCTGTATCTCCTCTTACCTCTTCCATCGTACTTTGAGTGTCTCTTTTGCTAACACCTTGTAAGGAATCCACACCTCAGTTTACTGCTTACCTTGCCTTACAGACATGTGCAGTCCTGGAACACTCCCCCTGGTATCTACAGCAGCTGTGCAAGCTATGACTGTAGCCCCAGCCTGGGTTCAATCATTAGAGCAATGCTGTCACACGCCCCTTCTGCTATTGGTTCGCTGACCTTTAAATACAGCATTCCCCACAATGCTTCTCTGCCGAGCATAATCCTTGGATGTTACATGTGTTTTGCCACTAGCCCCAGGCTTGTTATCTCTCGTCACATATCCCTGTTTCTGTTCTAGTTCGTGGTACTTGTTCCAGTTTCCTCCAGGCTTGCTGCTACTTCGCTGAGGCCTGTGTTTCCTGGTTCATGGGGTCTGCTGCTCTCTCTCCATTGCAGAGGCCGTGTCCTGGTTCCTGTGCTGAAGCGGAGGATCTCCAGCGTTTACTTCAGCTCCCTGTTCCCTGAGGCCTGCTGCCCTTTCCGTAGCAGTGGCCTGTCTGCTGAGTCCTGAGGTCTGTAGCTTTCTCTCCATGCACAGGCCATTCTGGACACCTGCGCTGAAGCATTGGTTTACCAGTGCTGCCTGGTGGTGTGCCCACTCTGGTCAGCCTTCTCCTTCCTGAGACCGGCGCCATGGGCCGTGGACGCCACTCGCGCAAACCCCGTTCCCGACCTGCAGCAATTACGCTGAAGCAGGAGGACCTGCTTGATTTTCTGATGCTGACTCCCTGCTTGGACTATGTTTACCCTGATATCTCCAATCCTGACCCTGGCTCGTCCACTGACTACGCTGCTCTCTCCAGTCCCGACCCTGGCTCGTTTGACTATGGATTTCGCATTCCGAATCAGCCAGCACGGTCTAAGGTCGGTTCTTATATAACCCCACCTCAGCAACGCGTTCCGACCCTGGTTTGTGGCGAGCACAATCGTGACACACCTCCTCCTCTATCGATCTCTCTGTGGGGGTACCCCAGGGCTCTGTCTTGGGACCCCTTCTCTTTTCTCTTTACACACTCTCTCTAGGTGACCTAATCACATCTTTTGGGTTTAAATATCACCTCTATGCTGACGACACACAAATTTACCTTTCAACCCGTGACCTTAAACCTGCTATACAGACCAAAGTTTCTGAATGTCTCTCTGGAATATCATCCTGGATGGCCATCCGTCGACTGAAACTTAACATGGCAAAAACAGAGCTCCTTATACTTCCTCCCAAACCTGGTCCTACTACCTCCTTCCACATTACTGTTGGAAATACGATCATTCACCCAGTAGCCCAAGCTCGATGCCTAGGGGTCACACTCGACTCTTCTCTCACATTCGCCCCTCACATTCAAAACGTTTCTAAAATCTGTCGCTTTTTCCTCCGCAATAACACAAAGATACGCCCTTTCCTCTGTTATTCGTCTGCTAAAACTCTGACTCAGGCCCTCATTCTCTCCCGTCTCGATTACTGCAACCTCCTGCTGTCTGGCCTCCCTGCCTCTCACCTGTCTCCCCTACAATCTATCCTAAACGCTGCTGCCAGAATCACTCTACTCTTTCCTAAATCTGTCTCCACGTCTCTCCTCCTGAAATCCCTCTCCTGGCTTCCGATCAAATCCCGCATCTCACACTCCATTCTTCTCCTCACTTTTAAAGCTTTACACTCTTCTGCCCCTCCTTACATCTCAGCCCTAATTTCTCGCTATGCACCATCCCGACTCATGCGTTCTTCTCAAGGATGTCTTCTTTCTACCCCCTTTGTATCTAAAGCCCTCTCCCGCTTTAAACCTTTCTCACTTTCTGCCCCGCACCTCTGGAATGCCCTTCCCCTCAATACCCGACTAGCACCCTCTCTATCCACCTTTAAGACCCACCTTAAGACACATTTGCTTAAAGAAGCATATGAATAGCACTGTGGATAATCCTGGACACATGATATATATAGCTTGGCCCCCTGCAGACGCACTTACCAGAACTCCCTCCTACTGTCTCTATATGTTCCCCTACCTACCAATTAGATTGTAAGCTCCTCGGAGCAGGGACTCCTCTTCCTTAATGTTACTCTTACAGTGTGTCTGAAGCACGTATTCCAATGACCTGTTATTTATATTATTTGTTATTTATATGATCACAACATATATTACTACGGTGATGCGCTATGTATATTTATGGTGCTATATAAATAAAGACACAATATATAATACAGTATATACACTATATAATTTATGTGTGTGCTGCATATCTTATTGCCTGCGTTAAATATTTGGTGTATTTTAGTGTTAAAAATGCCTTCAGGAACGGAACCTTTCATTTAAACAGTGTTCCTATGGGAAAATGTGTTTCGCTTTACAACGTTTCGCTATCCAACGCCATTTTGAGTAACGCATTGTGTCGGATAACCGAGGACTGCCCATATAGAGTGTTCTGTAGGTCTGAAAATAAAAATACTGTATCACTTGTGATCACGTCTCAGACAGGTCTGCAACCCGGCCTATCCCTATCATCTCTTAACTACAGGGGTGCGCAAAGTGGGGGGCGCAAGATTATTCTGGGGGAGGCGTGGACTTCTACCTTATCTTCAGTGACGCATCGCCATGGCAATATGGTGTCAAATGATGCCGCGGGGTCATGTGACGTGCGTATCGCCATAGCAGCGCACATCAAATGACGCCGCAGGGGTCACGTGATATCACATGACCTCAAGCGTCATTTGATGCTAGATATTAGGTAAGGGCGGTGCGAGCATAGGGGCTAGTAGGTGGGGGGCGCAGCACAGAAAGTTTGCCCGCCCCTGTCTTAACATACAGTGCTTCCATTGCAGCAAGGGATTCTGGGTAATAACATGCAAATGAGCAGTCAAAATTGGCTTTTTGTTTGGCTAATGCATCAAGCTTTACTTTTGTATCGGACTGGACATGGACTGATTGTGGTTGTTGTTTTTTTGCACTTGCATTTAATTTCTGTTATTAATTTATGCACTGGTTTCTGTATATGTAGATTTGCATATTTTATATTTGTATTGTTTTTGTTGTTGTTGGTTATCTCATTTAAGGATTTAGCTGATTGCTTCTGTTATTGCTTGTATAGCATTATTGGGTTTTACATACAATCATCTGGTCCTGTGTTGGACATAGTGATTCTTTGTTTTGATATTAAATGTATACATTTTTTATATTGCTGATCCCCGGTGCGCTGTTTGCATTTCCTTGTCAATTCTCCATTTAATGTGACAGCCAAGAACAGTGGAAAGACAATGTTTCAGGTCCCATATGACCAATGACCTTTCATTGGGTCATTGACTTCAAAGGACATTTTTATCCAAAAACGGCTGCTTTGGCAGATATAGAATTACTTCCATAGTTAGTGAAAAGAAAACGACATAAGCAGTAGTTTGAATCATTTCATATATTTAAAAAAAAACCTCATATACAAAAACACAATGTTCCCAGCACCAATAAATAAATACAATACAAGTAACACACTAAATAATTTATCATAAACCCAGTATGTACATAAAAACAACCCTACAAATAAAATGTCCTTTCAACATTCATTGTTAGGGGAGAGAACCCAGTGTTTGTCCATCAAAGAGCTTTAACAGGAGCAATAATATGAACACATATCCTGTAAAGATAGGCACAAGCAGTCACAAGGTAAAGTGCACTTACTATAAAAAGAGCATACCATTTTTTCTTATACAGTGTTCGACAAACCTATACATTTGCTCGCCCCGGGCGAGTGGATTTAACCCCCGGGCGAGTAAATATTGGCCCAAGCAGCACACGTTTGGTACTAGGTGGCGAGTAGATTTTTTTGTGTGGCGAGTAGATTTTTTGGTGATTTGTCAACCACTGCTTATTGATGCCATTAGTAAGATTCAGCATAAGCTGTTGTCCATGGATCAGACCACTCATAGATGATCCAGCTGATATAACTCTCATACATTGTAGTAGTTATTGTTAATGGATAACTGTGAAATACATGGACCAGGGAGAGGGAGCGGCTCAGTGAGTAAAGACACTGACAGAGAGTTTGAAGCAGGGTAGTCTGGTTCAATTCCTGGTGTCAGCTCCTTGTGACCTTAGGCAAGTCCCTTTATCTCCCTGTGCCTGAGGCACCAAAAACATAGATTGTAAGCTCCACAGGGCAGGGACCTGTGCCTGCAAAATGTCTCTGTAAAGCGCTACGTAAAACTAGCAGCGCTTTACAAGAACATGCTATTATTATTATTTCACCTTAATAGTAGTGAGTTTAATGTAGATAAGCATCTTCCCGAAAAAAACAAAACAGCGCAAGTGACTTCACTAAATAGAAATAAACTCGCCGTGAAAATATGCATCTTCTAAAAAAAAAGACTTCCCAGATGTCTCCAAATATAACCCACAATCAAAACACAAAAGTTAACACAATCTAACCAAAAAGGGAAAAATTAGCCCTAGAAGTACTAAATGAACCTATTGTGATTACAGCTGATGACAAAGTAGGAGACAGGGTAATTATGAGCAGAGACTTCTACCTGAAGGAATCACTAAGAATTCTAGAAGAGGAAAAACGTATGTAGTATTAAAGCAGCAAAACGTGAAATCTTATGTAACGGATTTTCTGGCCTGGCCTGACCCACCCAATCTCACATTGGCCCCTGTGGTCTAACCAGCCCCCATTACAGTGTAGTGTCTGGTGGTGCACCTGTTTGCAACAGGACTCCTGAGTCTCCCGCATGATGGTGTGTGGGGATTGCCAACCCAAACAGGCAGCTGAGGTAGTGTGCATGAGTCCTACCTATATCCAGTGCAGCGCCTCCACCTCATCAGGATCCCAGCGTCCACTTGTGGATGGTCCTGGTGAGGAACTCCTCTCTGGTGCACTCCTCTGTGTAATCACTCCACACTTACACACGAGGGTATGAGTTAACAAGATCATCTTTATTGACTTGCGGCGGGCCAGCTGCCCCTCACAGTGGTTGTACTCAGCCGCTCATGTTCACCGCACTTCCCTTTGAAAGGTGTCCTTCCCCAAATTGGTGGATTCCCTATCTCCCCTTAGAGAGATATTCCCTGTGCCAGGTCCCTGGTCACAGTCTCATGAGCTGCATTCTCCCAAGTCTGCACTCAGGCTTGCTCCTTCTACAACCAACTCCGCAACAACCTCCAACAACCTTGAACACACTAACTTTTAGCAGTGCTGTGCCTTATGTATCCTCTGGAGGCAGGCACAACTCTGACATCACTAATCATGGATTCAGAGCATGTGACCACTCCCATCCATACATAGGGCACCTCACCAGGGTGTGAGGGCAAACCTCCATAATTACTGCTGGCATGCCCATAACTTACCAGGCCTTACTGTCAGCAGGAGAGATGACTGTAATCCATTTTACAGAATGGTTACATTCTCCCCCTGGTGAATCCCACCGTCCCTGGCTGGGACCTAAATTTGAAGTACCTTTCTTCAGGAAGCACTGTAAAATGAATGACACACATAATTAGTCACAACATTGACAGATTTCACAACATATTGCGCCAAGCAAGCCCTAAGCAGCAGCCACTAGCTTACGCAACAGCCATCCTGTTCCCCCTAATAATAGTGACGAGGATCGGGTTTCTTAACTTCCCGACCCCCCATGTCCAGGACGGTCACACTATAATCACGTGACGACCCCCTTTCAGGCCGATACACCACTTTATGCTTATAGACACTCCTGCCTATACTCCACACCCGCATAAGGTGCGCTATCCTCTCCTCAGCTCTGCTGCCCTTAATGGCACCCCCCTTATTCACCATATACTCCTCTATGGTTTCTCGCAACCATCTGTCCCTATTGTCCTCGATTTCCTGCATGAGGGGTTCTGGAACGTAGGGATATTCCAAGCCATGGGAGTACTTGTACTTGGCGGTAATAGCCCTCTCAGCCCGGCTACACCTTGTTAAATTAGCGTTCCCTGCTCTCCCTGGTAACACCCAAGACAGGGGATCGTCTGGGTCTACGGGGTCTGTCAGTATACTGGGACTCTTGGGCTTTATACTGCCGTGGCAGATTTGAAACCACCGCTCCTGCATCTCCTTTTGCTGTTTTTCCGGCGTAAATTCTCCCCTAGCCCACCAGTAGTCTACTACATCCTCCCTTTGTAGTAGGAACCGAGTGCGGTCCATCCATCCCACATAACCCTCGAATAATGGGGCCCACCACCGGGTCTCCCTAACCTTCTCGGGCTCGGATTCTAAGGATTCTCCCTCCTCTGTGTCCCCCCAGGAAGACACCCCCGATGTCCCAGTAGATCGGGACTTAGGCCACCCCACACACTTTGGCCTTTCTTCTAACTTTACAATAGCCACGCTAGGGCTCCAACTAGACGTAGATGCCTCCCCCGAATAGCCTCCACCCACCGACCCATCATCGGACGTATAACTCGCCAGTCTCTCCCCAGTCCGTTCCTCACCGGTTCCCTGGGACCCTCCCGACATTCCCAAACTGGACATGGACCCACGGGAAAAGGTGACTGGGACAGGGGCTTTATCTAGGGCATAGGTTTGGGCGTATGGACGGGCAAATGGTATCCGCGGGGTTCCGACCCGCTCTCTACCCTTAGATTGTCCAGGATCACTGCGAGGACTCTCCGCTGGCTGAGCCTCACCCTTCTCGACTCTCCTCACAGCCTGCCAGCTCTTGGTTGTCACAGGTGATCGGGAAGCACTGCCCGATCGCCAAGGTGTTGTTGTCATCTCTCCGGTCGTTCCGCTACCTCCGCCGGAAGTGACGTCATCACCGGAACCGGAAACTCCGCCATCTTGAGATGGATCCCCATGCGGGATCTCTTCCTCCAGGACGACGTCCGGAAGTTCCGCTGCCTTCTCTAGCGCCGCCTGGGCCTGACACCGCCTCTCCTCCACGGATGCCGTCACCGGAGCCTGGTAAGTACAAGGGCTGCTCTTACCACTCCGCAGGTTGGGCGTGGATCGCCCGTCACCGCTGGACCCGCCGGTTCCAGAAATGCAAGGACTTCGCCTCTCTGCCTTCCGCTCCACTGGCGACACCCGACTCCTCTCACCGATACTCCCGGTAAATGGTAGTTTCCTCCGTTTTCTCCACAGGATACTGCCACAGGCCGGATCACCGCACCGGACGACACTCTGGGTTCCTCATCGGAGGAATCCGCTTCCACTCTGCTCGGGGTCACCGTTCGTGGCGACCGCCTTTTAGTCTCTCGATCGGTACGCTGACCGACCGCTCCTTTCTCCTCGGGCTCGGCTTTAACAACCGACCCCGATCCCCACTCTCCGGGATCCGCACTTTCTTTCCACAGTGCACCGGGGGACCCGGCGTACAGCCTAGCCGTATCCCCCGCGGGTTCGATAGTCTGGATGGGCACAAATGTAGGCATAGGCCACAAGTACTGTGTGCCACATTGGGGACAGCGTGCCGCCGTGCCCATGTACCGCCGGGTAGCCTGCATTGTATACAGAGGCACACCACAGTCTCGGTGCCCGCCACCCGAATCACCAGTAAGCCTCCTGGTGCCGAATAAGGTTGAGTGGAGACCATCATAGTCGCTTCTTGTGGACAGGCCATTGGCTTAGTAGGAGTCACTCGCAGTAACGGTCTGTTCAGCGTACTGGCTCCTCGTGACTGACGAGCAGGGGTTGGATTGCCAACCACTCCCTTGACTAGCTCCACCCTCATCTGGCAAAGCTGGAAACCACCCCCACTTGTTGCAATTATGGGAGGGTCCCACAGTCTTATAGAATGTCCCGGAATTAGGGCTGTACTCTTCGCAGTCCTGGAGGGCGCGGCCACAGCTTTCGCGCCATTACCCCCAACAGGGTGGGGTTCTTTCTTTGGCGCCAATCCCGGCCAACTGTCTGCAACTTTTGCAAATGCAGGTTTCTCTTCAGCAAGTCCACGCGGTCTCCCAGGGAAGCGGGAGCCGCCATCTTGGTTTGCTTTTCCAATCACTTTAGCTACTGAGGTAGCTCTTGGTATAGCATTCACTGACTGGCAAGCAGATTCTTCTTTTCCACCACACATTACGACAATGTCCTCAACACTGTCCTCCAGGGTAGTACCCCGCGGTCCTAGGCAGGACCAAAACGGTGCGGCCACAGCCTTAGCACCACTCCACAGATGGCTCGTGAAAGTCATTTCCTTAGCATGCTCTTCACCCGCACACACGCCATGTGCGCTCTCTTCATTATCCTCCGTCCGCCATCTTGGACCTTCCGCACCGCGCGGATCCTCCATTCTTGCGGTCGCCATTCTTTCACTGTACTTAGAATTATTGTACATGGAGCTCCTCTCTGCGGGGCAGCTACCACACCGGTACAATAAAGATTACCTTGATGCACCACCTTGTGTACCTAATGTAGGCTGGACTCGTGTTTGCACTACCTCAGGCTAGGCTCACTCTATCTGTGTCTGCTGTATCTCCTTCCTCCCAGTCTGTGCTCCCTTCGGTAAGTGGTCTGGAATGGGCTAGAGTACTCTGGCTCTTCCATGCAGTACTTGGGCGTCTACCTACTGTTGGCTAGCCTAGCGCAGACCCTCTCCAGAATTCCTGACCACGTTAACAGGCTATCCCTTCAGGCATCCTACCAACTAGCACTGCCTCAAGGTGACTAGAACAGCTATAGCCAACTCCAAACCTCCAACTCCTTTCAGGCCCCTAGGTCGTCCCTGCGAGCTGACAAACTCCATCAGCCCCCTGACTACCCCTAGGTCCGTCCCAACACAGCACAAAGTGGCAGCAGACACTCTCCCTGTTTCCAAGTGACCTAGCTAAAGCCTGTCCTGTTGACAGGTCTCTCAGCAGCGCCTCCAAATGTAACGGATTTTCTGGCCTGGCCTGACCCACCCAATCTCACATTGGCCCCTGTGGTCTAACCAAGCCTCCATTACAGTGTAGTGTCTTGGGGTGCACCTGTTGGCAACAGGACTCCTGAGTCTCCCGCATGATGGTGTGTGGGGATTGCCAACTCAAACAGGCAGCTGAGGTAGTGTGCATGAGTCCTACCTATATCCAGTGCAGTGCCTCCACCTCATCAGGATCCCAGCGTCCGCTTGTGGATGGTCCTGGTGAGGAACTCCTCTGTGGTGCACTCCTCTGTGTAATCACTCCACACTTACACACGAGGGTATGAGTTAACAAGATCATCTTTATTGACTTGAGCGGGCCAGCTGCCCCTCACAGTGGTTGTACTCAGCCGCTCATGTTCACCGCACTTCCCTTTGAAAGGTGTCCTTCCCCAAATTGGTGGATTCCCTATCTCCCCTTAGAGAGATATTCCCTGTGCCAGGTCCCTGGTCACAGTCTCATGAGCTGCATTCTCCCAAGTCTGCACTCAGGCTTGCTCCTTCTACAACCAACTCCGCAACAACCTCCAACAACCTTGAACACACTAACTTTAGCAGTGCTGTGCCTTATGTATCCCTTGGAGGCAGGCACAACTCTGACATCACTAATCATGGATTCAGAGCATGTGACCACTCCCATCCATACATAGGGCACCTCACCAGGGTGTGAGGGCAAACCTCCATAATTACTGCTGGCATGCCCATAACTTACCAGGCCTTACTGTCAGCAGGAGAGATGACTGTAATCCATTTTACAGCATGGTTACACTTATATGTTTTTTTTAAATAAATCAGTTCTTTAGTATTAGTTTTTATTCAACTCAATGCCATTTGTAATGAGTTTTAAGGAATCCTTTGATTTCTATAGCAGGTTTTTACCCACCTCCCAAGCAGTGCAAGATCTTTGCATCTTTTTCTCCTGTTTGGGATCATTTGTTGCCAATGTTCCCAGCAGTTTGAGCTGCTGAGTCAGGCCTGTAATATAGTGTGCGCATCGCGCGTGTCAATGATAATTGGCTGTGTTAGCCAGACGTTTGTATACTTGGGACACGCGCGCACGGCCGTGAGCGGAGGCGCAGCAGATCAGGGAAATTACAATAATATTGTATTTTCGCGCTGCTGCCACGCCGGGAACCAATCACAGCGCGTCCTAACGCTGTGATGTCAGTCATGCCCCCTAACCGTGCGCGTCACCGCTTGCACCCTAGCAACAAAATGCGCATGCCACGTGCACGCGCAATGCTGGGCACGCGCCGCGCAGCAGCGAGGACTATATAAGTAAGCCATACACTGACTGAAGCAGCCATTATGTTAGGCACACAATCAGGATTTTGACAGATGTATAACAGGAGCACCAAACGATTGCTAGTTTAGGTAAGAATATAGAATTATACATTGTCACATGGTTTATAAATAGAAAATAATAGAAAAATAAAAAAAGTTTTGCTGCTTTAAAAGAGGATCCTGCAATTAAGTTCACTACAGAACTTAAAAGTATTTTAAGTGAAAGAAAGGGATTATTAATGATGGCAAGCATAATTTCATTCTCAAGGAACATGCCAACATAATACCAACATTATACTTCCTTCCTAAAATACAGAAACACGCTCAAGAATTATTTATTGGTATTAATTCAATAACATCCATCCTCTCACACTACATAGATTTATTTCTACAGAAACATGTAATAGGATTACCTAGGATTACCTTCGTATCTAAAAGTGTGGATCACATGTGATGTGTCTTCGCTATATACCAGCATTAACCACATACAGAGATGTAAGGCGATTGCAAAGATAATTTACAGAGATCCCGATATGAAAATAAGTCAAACTGCATTTTATCATTGACAATATCACATTTATCTTAGAACATAAATACTTTTTGTTCGATGGTAGATTCTTCCTATAAACTTGTGGGGTGGCCATGGGGACCAGGTTCCCACCGAGCTATGCAAACTTGTTTATGGGGATATGGGAAGAGGAGCACATATACAAAAACAACAGGGTCGGTGTGAGCCTGGTCCTCATAGAGGGGTAAAAAAGCACTATAGATGAATTTCTGGAATTTATAAATAGTAACAATATTAGTCTGAAGTGTACTTCAAAATGTACCGTGAGACAGATGGATTTCCTAGATTTCACTCGCTTCATAGAAAATGACAAGCGCGAGCACTGGGGCTAATGAGGTAAGGGGGCGCAGGGGCTAATGAGGTAAGGGGGCGCAGGGCCAAAAGTTTGCGCACCACTGACCTAAACTGCCGATCGATTCATTCTCCCGTGATCGATCAGAAAAGATCCTGCTTTCCAGGGTTCACTAAACGGCCACCTTTTTGTTTCAATCAATCCTTCAGTCACTGTATAACTCAGCAGCTACAAATTATTCTTATATTGCTAAGGTAACATTATTGTTACAGTTTGCAGCTCAAACTGCTGGGAGTAGTGGCATCAAATTATCACAAACAGGAGAGTGTTGCAAATATCTTGCACTGCTGAGGAAGTGTGCTAAACCTGCTATAGAAATCAAAGGATACTCAGTATATTAAAGCAGCAAAACGTGTGAAATCTTACGTTTTTCTTGAAAATAAATCAGTTCTGTAGTATTAGATAAAACTTGCCGTATTCTTTTTTTTTTATTAAACTCTTAATGCCATTTTTTTCTCATTGATCTTTTTATTAAGTTTTACAAACACGTTATTGTTGCCATGAAACATCCAAATAAAAATAACAATAGAAATGAAATACGTTACAAAATGCAAATACAAACATAAATATATAATTATGGCTTTATACATTTTCCACACATAATTCAGTATTTCAATTGACTAGATGTCAGTCCAATTTGCTTTGCCTCCCACCTAATCCCTGGAGACGACCAATCTCCAAAATTCTTATAGACTAGTTTAGCATTCGGAGTTTCTTATCCCCGGGACCTCTTCCTCTATGTTAAATGCCCTGTTTTTTTCTATAGATTGCTCCAGCATAACAGAACTCAACATTCTAGTCTTTGCACACAAAAAGAAATGTTATTTTGAAAATAATTACTTACATACAAAAATAATAGTAATTGCGATGACGTTCCAAATAGGTTAGAATATTCTTTAAAATGGTTGCATTCTTTCTGTTTCTGAGTTGATCTTAATATCATGATAAAAACATATCTTTCCTCCATTTTGGTTTCAACCCGTCTCTCTCTTCATGGTGGAATCACTATGTCCTCACATTCTAATGGAATCAATCATCTTGTTCCTCTCACCCCTCGCCTCCTTCTCTCTCAACCTGTTGCTACATTTTTATTGAGAGGGAGTGGCTCTGTGAGTAAAGACACTGACTGGCACTGAACAGGGGAGCCTGGTTCAATTCCTGGTGTTGACTCCTTGTGATTTGGGGCAAGTCACTTTATCTCCCAGTGCCCACCAAAAACATAGATTGTAAGCTCCACGGGGCAGGGACCTGTGTCTGCAAAATGTCTCTGTAAAGTGCTACGTAAAACTAGCAGCGCTATACAAGAACATATTATTATTATTATATTATTGAGATAATATTCCTTGAATCAGCTGTTACTATATATTTCTATTCCAAATTAGGTTCTGCAGCTTCAAACTGATGTCATATGAACTGCCATACATAGAATAACCAAATATGGCGTATCTACTGTAATATTCTCAGATCTCCTTATTAGGCTGCGTCCCCGCTAGCGCTGAGCTCGCTGAGCGGGCGGCGCTTGGAGCGGTTACATGTGTATATATATATATATATATATATATATATACATGTTCCCGCGCGGGCACACGCTCTGCGTTTTTGTAAACAATATTTTTAAACTTTCCCGCTTGCTTGATAGCCCGCAATTGCACCCCCCCTCCCCCCGCTCGCGCGTCCGCAAGTTGCAGGACAGCCGGCGCTCATGCTCTAAGCATGAGCGCGCTCAGCGCCAGCGGGGACTCAGCCTAAATCTAATCTAACTGTCATAGCCTCTTCTCCCAGCTAGGGCCTACAATTGTCAATAATCCCTAACCAGGGAAGTTCAAGCAATTTAAAAATATTGTATCTATTCTGGTGGTTTGGAATAGGTTAACCACACCTCTTTTACTTAAAATACTTCACATGTAACTGAATCTAGGAAGATCTGACATTATAAGTTCTTGAAGGAGCGTCAGAACTCATTCCAGTGTTAAAATAAATTAAATATACTGTATCTCCTTATCTTTGTAAGACATATTTTCAACAATTGTCCTGTAATCATCATTCATATACTGAAATTTTAGAGTGAAAGACAATTTCTTACACTCTACATCTTGCTGAACTCTTTAAGATTACTTTTATCTATGTCCTTCTGAGATTTGTCTCAGGAGGCCCCAAGTTGTGGGTTCAAAGGCTTGTTTGATCAAATCTAGTTCCTGTTGTGGCAAAGTATCAATAACATGTTCCCATTTTAAAGAATTTCTCCGTTTTCAGTTCTTTATTTGTCTCCGCCTCTAATTTGTCTAACATCATTATTCTTGCCATATAATCTTTAACATTATCTAAAACTGGAGATTCATGTTTAATCCACTGCAGCATTACACATGATCTTGCTGAGAGCAAAATGATTTCCGCTACCATTGGGAGGTTTTTCCCCTCATTAGCCTCTTTCCATTTTTCCAACTATCAGAGACATAGGCTCTTTTACTGTATTTACTGCAGTTATGTCTTGTATCTATTGCAGAACTTGGTCCCAGATATCAGAGATGGCCACACAGTCCCAACGACAAGGTTTCACATCAGCCCTGTCCTGGGAGAATTTCAGGCACTTGGTTTTAGATTTCTCTATCCCTTTGTACAGTATTTAATATCAAAAGCATAATAGACCCTGTGCATAATCTTATGTTGCATCTCCCTCCATTCCTCAGATATTATTATTTTTCTAATACGATTCATACCCTTCAGTATTGGGTCAATCCCTCTATTTCAAGGAAGTCCCTAATCCATCTAGAGAGCATGGTCTTTAATTTCTCGTCGTAGTTTTTGTCTCTGATCCAGGTATCTAACTCTGATATTGAGTAATTAGGACAGTTGGACCTTTCAAAGAAATCGTCAAACTCGTTTTTTTTCCACAATATGTCCCTCTTATAATGCTCCAGGCTTTTGGAGTAGTGCATTAGCTGCATGTATGAAAAAAAGGTGTGCTTGGGCTAAGGCCCTTATTATCCTTCAGCTCCTGGAATGTTAGAAATCATCCATCAGAGGAAGAAGGAGTGGCTCAGTGAGTAAAGACACTGACTGGCACTGAGTTTGCAGCAGGGGAACCTGGTTGAATTCCCGGTGTCAGCTCCTTGTGACCTTGGGCAAGTCACTTTATCTCCCTGTACATCAGGCACCAAAAACATAGATTGTAAGCGCCACAGGGTAGGGACTGTGCCTGTAAAATGTCTCTGTAATGCACTATGTAAAACTAGCAGCGCTATAGAAGAACATATTATTAACCATCTGACCAAGGTTATTTTTATGCCTTTTGTCTTCCATGCCTGGAAAGAAGCCTGCACTGCGCATGGCAGGAATTTTAAGTTCCCTTGTATGAGTATACATTTTGTGAATGTGTAGGATACCCCAAACTGTCTCTGAAGTATTTTCTATGTGGACCATGTGTCTTTTATCAAGGGATTATCTTTGGCCGCTATAGGTACTTCCGCCCAGGTCTGATGTAACACCCCCTGCAGGCTCCAAGGGGACACTGTCTGTTCCTATAGTTCCATGCAAGAGTATTGATGGTACCCCATAATTCAGTCTTCTACATGACTCACTGTACAGGCCAGATTATATTTCCTTAAATCCGGTAGATTTAGGCCTCCCATTTCTTACATTGTTTTTTTTTAAAGCAATTCTTATTCTGCCTTTCTTCCAAATAAATTTACTGAGTGCTTTATTCAATGATTTGATATCAGAATGCTTTAATAATATTGGTAGTATCTGCATGTGGTATATCAGTCTGGCAAAGCTAATCATTTTAACCAGCTGATATCTGCCTGCAAGGTTTAAACGTAAGTTCAGCAAACTTTCTAACTCTCTCGTCACCTTGGAAATAGTTGTACTAAAATTGTTTCTGTATAGTTGCTTACGATCGATCCGTTCTCCTGTGATCGATCGGCGAAGATTCGGCTCGGGGGTTCACTAAATGGCTGTCAGTGCAGCAGAAGAGGACCAAAGATGCAAAGTTCTGTGGGGAAGATCATGTGACCAGGCAATGTGTGTGGCCAGTGTGCGCAAGTGCCTGAGCATGCTCAGTGCTTAGCTGCTTGCCAAGCAAGCAAATTAGAATTTGCAGCTTGCCTGCGCCGTGCATGAGCGCCTGCACGCTCAGCGCCACCCTGGCCGCAGCCTAAGGCTAAGGCCCCGCTCCCAGAGTCAGCGCGCCCGCACTGCAGACAGGCGGGGCGCTGACATACACAGACCGCGATATGCGGTCTGTAGGGAGCGGGAGCCGGAGCGGGAGGTGGGCGGGAGTGGGAGGTTTGAGCGGGAGGGGGGGGCGTGGCTTGAGCGGAGGGACCCGCTACTCTCCCCCCCCTCCCTCCACGGCTCGGGTAAGTAAAGCAACACACACACGCAGGCACTCATACACAGACAGAGGCAGGCACTCACGCACTCAGGCACACACATACACACACTCAGATAGGCACGCACGCACTCAGACACACACACAGACAGGCACTCAGACACACACATACACACACACAGACAGGCACGCACGCACGCACTCACTCACTCAGACACGCACGCACTCAGACACACACACACACACACAGACACACACACAGACAGCACTCACGCTGCTTTCATTCCACACTCCTCCCCGCTCCCCGAAACCTCTCCTCCTCCCGAAGCCTCCCCTCCCCATTGGCTCACAGCCACACCACGTGACGCGTCAACGCTAGGGAACACCATTCTCTTGTATCCCATAGCGGCTGACGCACCACAGCGTGTAGTAAGCTGTGCAACCAGGGGGGACCGGCTCCGCAGGATTCCCCTGCTGGTGGGGAACTCGCGTGTGGCCGCCCGCGCCACCGAGTGCAGCGGGACCGAGGCCTTAAGAGCAGAAGAGGACATGTGAAGTAGCACCAGAGACCAATCCCATACACGGCCCAGACCTCTCCCCAACATGCTGTATAACTTCTAACCGCATTAAAGGCCCGGTCTTTATTGGAAGAGAAAAGTTTTAAAGGATAAAGGTTAATATTTTGAAAATACGATTGCAATAATGCGAGCAACCACAACAGAACTGTGGGGCAAATCCAAATATCTCTCATCTTTTGCCCCTTGTACCTTTACCAGAATAAAGAAGGCTGTAATACATTGACTTCTATTTAAAACATGAAAACAAATTCTAATTCACAGTGTGACTAAATTCTCTGCTCAAACAACTCCAATAATACCGCCCTCATGTTTTTTGTTAGAATTTCTTGTGTGATATCTGTTGGGATTGCCGAATTTTTGGAAAAAGTGTATAAGTGGTCGTGTCAACGATATACTAATTATTCTTATATAAAAAAAAAAACATTTAAATTCTGAGTAGCGTATAACTCAGCTAGACGCGGTCTGCAAACAAATCACGTCGGCCTCCGGGCTCGCGATATTTCAACTTCTGGTTTGGTCGCTCTCCCCGATCAGCAGATCAATCAGTAAATCTGACTCTCCTCAACACTATACAACAAAAAACAAAGATGCCCAAAGCTACTTCCATTGTGACAAAAATACACAGTGCAATACCTATATATCTCTTGTAAAAAGGGTCATTTAGTTTAACCCTTTGGCCAAAGCGTCTTAAGCCTAATGCCACTTACAAGGCATGACCGAAGCAGGGCCTAACACTCGTATTGCAAAATGCTTCCTCAGGAGTCATGGTTAAGATACGGACTGAAATGGACTGTATAGACTCAAATGGAGGACTCATCAGTTTCTTAAAGCAGCAATACTACACCCCTCCCCCCTTTTTTTTCTTTTTATATGTAATGCATATAACAATGTATAATTCTACATTCTTACCTAAGGTGGCAATGGTTTGGTGCTCCTGTTAGAAATCTGTAAAAAATCCTGATTGTGTGCCTAACGAAATGGCCACCCTCTAACTTTGGGCTGCAGTCTGTGAAATGTTGCAGCCGATATGTAATATTATATTACCAAGTGTAACACATTATTGTTACAGCTTTCAGAGCACTAGAACACAGCAACAGATCTGTTTGTGATACTTTGTTGCCAAAGGGCAGAGCTAAAAAAGGTGTGTGAGAGCCTGTTCCAAAAGTGGAAGTAGATACAATGTTCTAAATGGTTGCTGTAACAACCAAAAGGATGATCAGTACATTATAAAAAAAAAATCATGAAAAATTGCTTAAGGAGTTAAAAAAAAATGCAGACAGTTATCTAATACTACAGAACTGATTTGAGGGGGAAAACAAACAGATTTTTTAATGTTTTTCTGCTTTAAGAATCAACACCAGATCCTGTGGCCGGATTCTATTTTCAGTGCCTCTTCACTACATCTGGATGATTGGACAACCGATGTAGGACTCCATCCTTATGCTGTTCAGTGTCGATATTCGCACCATCAATATTTCTCAGGCCTAATCCCGTGTCCAATGCCTCTTGTAAAAACCCCAGAGACAATGGGATTGGGGCTTCCTCTAGATCCAATCAATGTAGAGTGCAGAACTGGCTAAACGAGCCAGACATTCGCCATTGAATGCTTGCTGGCCTTTAGCAAGGTACCCATCTTACAGCTACAGAGTACACCTTCAGCTATCTCTGCCTTTCAGCATCCAGGCGGCTAATGAAAATGTATATGGGTTTGTATGAAAAAGTGGCCCTTGTTTTAGAAGATCATGGATGCATGGGATTCTCTACTGAGGAACGCAAGCCATATTTACTGCATCTATGAACCACGCTCTACTTGGCAAAACAGGTCATTTCGCCATAACCCTTGCCCTGGCAGCGCTGCTCTTTCTCAGGTCTAACGGGATGAGAGGAATCAGAGGAATTACATAAGAAATGCTGATCTATATACTGGAGACAAGGTTTCCTCTTGGTCTTAATGTTGGTGTGGATTTAAAGCCTTTTTTTTTTTTTATAAATGAAAATGTGTAACATTATGTTATACAACTTTGAAATTATGTGTTTTTGTTATATCTGTGTATTTTATATTTTTGTAAATGGAGAGAGATGCTGATGTTGAATTATGGAGTTTGCACATAAAGTAATTTTACATATGTAAAATGCCAAAATAATATTTTCATTATGTATATATAACATTTTGATATTGCACTTATACATAGATTTAAAAATTACCACTTAGGTGAAAAAAATGGTTATATACTGTTGGGTGCATTTTTATATATAGATTAAGTGTAATTATTAAAATAATAAATTATGAAACTATAGAATTTTAAAAAGTTAAGGATGATTCTGATTATAACAGTATATTACTAATTATTATGGATTGTTTTATTTCAGCATAATATAATATATTTCCATAAACTACAATGTTGTAATTATTAAATTAGCAATGAGGGTAGAGATGGTATGTGCTAGACTAGACAGCTCACGTTATTCCCTGATGCGTTTCGCACAGCAACTTCATCAGGAGTGTGTAAACGTCATTACTTGCACGATCTGACACCGAGTTACTAAGTCACATACGCCAAGGAATTCACTTTTGTAAATAATTTAAGTATAATTAACTTAATAAAACAAAACAAATTATGCCAATAGCAAAAACCTTTTTTATTTTTTTTAAATATAGAACTTAACTACAAATCACATTTCTTAGGGGCGGCAATAGGGATTGATCAGTCGCATTCTCTTTACTCTTATTGAAGATTCTCAGGGAATAAACCAGCACTCGTGGGATTAATGGTAGAGACAGAGTGGCAGCGAGCGCACAAGGAAAAAAAAATAAAAAGTAAATGAATTAAAAAAAAACGTGTCTAAAATGATTTCTAGCAAACATATAAATTGAATGCAGTATGGACAATAGAGGGGGAAGGGAAAAGTGATAATCTCTCACACGGTCATGTGTGAGTGGCCCGCATGTAAATTGCAGAATTAGATAACTCTGTAAGGATAGATGCTTCTCTTCTATGGCTCCCAATGGATGAATGTGATTTGGGACGGGATAAATACAGTAGGTATAAGATGACTAAAACTATGTTCAAATATCAGCACTGACACGGCCATGTGTGAGGGATCTGCGTATCTGTTGCAGAGTCAGCCACCTCTGTTACAGCAAGCACTTCCACTGGTATAGTTCACCTCCAAGCTCCTTTCTTCCTCCGTCTAGGTATGGCCGTATGCGAGTGATTGTTTGTCACAGTATAATGATTGCTGATTATCTTCTATTGCAATGCGATACGTCCCCTCAGTAGTGTGGTGACAAATGGAGGAGAGGTGTTGTAAAATGGTTCACTATTTATTACATAAAAATACAGCGAAAAAATAAACACGTCCATAGACTTACACTTGTAAGTGAACAGAGAGGCTCTCCCAAAGTATCTTTCGGTCCCTCGCTGCAGGTGCTTCACGCGTCCGGATCACGGAACTGCAGACCAGGAGCTTTCAGAAACTATGGTGGCTGACAACGATCAAAATTCTTCCTCCGCTGAACAACGCGTTTCGTAATACTGCTTCATCAGGTTCTGGCGGTCTGGGGTGCTGGTATTCCACATATACCAGTGAATAGATCAATTCAATCAATAGAATTAGAAAAATCATAAAATATTGAAATATTAATAATATCAGTGTTTGTATACCCTGATAGGTATATTCTGGTAACCCATATACAGATAATGTCTCTATTATTATAAGAATAGGGCACATACAGAAATAATTGAATCTTTCAATCAGAATAGTCGTGTGTGTGTATAATGACAGCTCTAATCTATTTGACTGCACAGAGGGATGTTATCTATGCTTTTATCAGAGTGCATATAGAAATATTCCTGAGAGAACAAACAATATTGTATCAAACAGTGTTGAAAACAGATAAAATGTAATTGTCCGTAACAATTTACTTTAATAAATAAATTTACAAGACTTTAATAAAACAATGATTACTCCCACTCTATAAACAGAGTAAAATCGGATAACTGAGTGTATGGCGATGTATAATGCAGCAAGGCACACTGGATCATGCATCATAGATGCTGAGAAGTATAAATGTGAAAAGGCCTAAATGGACTAGCTGGTAATTGACAAACACATCTGATAGCAACTATACAATTTAGAATATATCAATAGTGATGAACCTGAATATATTCTAACTCTTTATAACTGAGTGTATGGCAGTGTATAATACAGCAAAGCACGCTGAATCATGCATCATAGATGCTGAGAAGTATATAGGGAGGAATGTCTAAGTAAACTATCTGGTAGTTTGCAGACACAACTAGTAGCGCCTTAGAATTTGGTATATATATATATATATATATATTAGAATATATATTATATATTATAATATATATATATATATATATATAATATTATGTGTATATGTATATATAATATACTGTATGTTATAGATGTGTCTTATGATACTATATATATACTATATATATAGTTATATATATATATTATATATATATAGTAGAAAAGAAAAGAGAAAAAGGCCCGATCCTTTTTCTCTTTTCTTTTTCTAATAGGTACTATGGGAACTTGGTGAGCCCAAGAAGAAGCTGCCTGGACCTTTGTTTTATTCACTCATGGACTTCATTTGGACTTAAGTATCAATTTTTAGTTCAATTTTTGTATTTTTATGCTATTTTTTATGTTCAACAGATTATTTAATTTTTTTTTATATATTTTTGCACATTTTTTCAATTACATTTTGTTAAATATATGTTTTTTTAATTATTGTAATTTAATTAGTATAGGCAGGCACCAGTTGGTTCATGTAAACATCTTATTCAATATTGATATTTGGTGCAACATTTTGGCACACGTCACCGGAGTGGCAGCAATTTGGGTGTGCTGAAAAAAGGAGCGCTGTCTTTATAACTGTATATATATAATATATATATATATATATATATATATATATATATATATATATATACCAAATTCTAAGGCGCTACTAGTTGTGTCTGCAAACTACCAGATAGTTTACTTAGACATTCCTATATATATATATATATACACATACCGGTATATAATATTATACATTAATGGATTCAAACTCTTTATAGGGCATATTAAAACATGGTGTAAAATAGCATGTGTACAAATACGTAGTTCGATATACCCGTGTTGTAATATGCTAATTGATAAACGTACAGAGAACCATACTCATAATACCAGCATCTATGGTGCACCTATACAATTTTATAACTGTCAATGTATTACTTCCTGGTAAAATATTTTATAAATAAATAATAAATAAATAATATAATATAATAAAATAGGTGCCTAATGGACTTACAGGCAATTTAAACAGATATATCTTGACGTAATAATACTGTCAAGTGAAATGTGATAGTACATTTTCCCGGTCAACTAAATTGCAGTAATACATATTAAGAGGATATGTAATCACATGGGTATTTATAGAATAATAGTAAAATCAAGCAATAGTAAATAATTAAAACATTTTTTTTAAAAGGGCCGACGATTGTTCATAATCTACAACGAAGAACATAAAAACTAGAGTCAATTCTGAGATAAAAAAAAGATATAAAACAGTGAAAGAATGGTGCATGGTGAAAAAATAAAAGTGCTAAAATGTGTATAGAAGGCCGTAGATTGTGCAGAAACTTTGATGTTATATGAAAACTCCTAAATCGATATCTATGTTCAACCCCAGTGGGGACAACGCTTTGAGCTTGTAGATCCAGTATTTTCTTTACGTGATAAATTAGCTATGTGATCTCCTCCCGCCAATTGTTGGGGATATGTTCTATTGCTCTGTAGAATAGGCCATGTGGGTTTTGGTTATGTTTTTGGGCAAAATGCTTAGGTACACTGTGTGTTAGGAGCCCCTTTTTAATATTGCCTACTACTGATGCAGCGGCCGTTATTCGAACACATCACGGCGCCGATTTTGAGTTCTCTGCTGTTCCCCACGCAGCATGAACGCAGCCAATCGCCCCAGTCACCCGCACTTAACGTGGATGTTTTGTTTGAATTTCATGGATTCTGTTTCTTCGGTTGCAATAAAATGGATGAATTGTAATGTGTACAGTACTGTGCTACTGTGTCAGTTTCATGTTTTTAAAAGCCAGAACACTAAAATTCGTTTTTCTGCACTCGCATCGTAGCGCGGGAAGGCTGGAATTCATCCCGCAGTTTCAAATCGGGATTCCAATGTACGCGACGCGTGAAGTGTTCGAATAACGGCCGCTGCATCAGTATGTTCAAGTATGCGTACCTTGAGGGGCCTGCTGGTACGCCCCACGGGCACTGAAGAAGATACACCAAGAATGTTGTTTTACAACTCATATTGTTTGGATTTAAAACATTCACGGGTTGATGTTGATTTAAAATCTGTTTTTCAGTGCTGCCAAATGGGCATGCTTTACAATTACATTTTTTTTTTTTAAAACACTGGAATGGGCAACCAGCTTGTTGGTGTGGGTTTTAATTGGGTTTTAAATGTCCTAGGATTATTAGGAAGATTTTTTTCGAATCTTTATTATATTTTGTTATAAAGGGGACTTCGTATTCGCCATTATCATTTCTCTTTTTGGCTATAAGAAGTTCTCCTCTCTCCAATTGGATGGTTTTAGCTATGGACATTTCCAAGGTTTTTTTTACTTATCATAATCTCTTTCTAAAAAACGTATATTTTTTAAATATCTGCCTGTTCTAAAAATACAGTATCATCACTCTTGGGATTAATGCCAATAGAAGCAATTCATTCATCCAAAAACATTTGTCCTTAGAATCGAACCTCATAAATCACAAAACTTCTACCTTTAGAAGTGACATCAAAATTCAACCAACCATGGTTCATAAAAAAAAAAAAAAAAAAAAGAACAAACCAGTGATCATAATACTATCAGACTGCTTAGCATATAGACAGCAAATGAATTAATATTTCAGTTACCTGCAGCAGCTCGAGAGACAAGTATAAGAACAAACGTTGGGTAGTAAAGGCCTGGTGACAGTCACGCAAAGGCATGTGGTCATGTGCAAGGTCATGACATCACAAATCATAAAGCATAGGTACGAGATTATCCTCAAACGGAGCATTGCAATGTGTGTTTAGGAAAGTTTACCACGAGAGATGATTATTTAACTAAAATAACGTAACGAGGAAAAAAAGGAGAATGTCTCAATTCTGCTCAAATTCAGTAAAGCAAAGCCATAAAATAAAGCATCCTATGTACATGTGTGTTTACAATAAAGGTATAAATATGGAACAGCATATCATTCCTACAGATTGTTTTAATACGCAAAAAAAAAAGTAATCTAGGATTGTAATGACAATAGTGCTCAATGGTTATGCAGACTTATATAGCTGATAGTGATTTCATGGTAATGCCATATGTATAAATTTATTGTAGACACATATGGACATAAGATGCTTTAATCATGGTTTTGTTTTACTGAATGTGAGAACCAGCATTGAGGCTCTGTTTTCCTTCCTCGTTAAATTGTTCCAGTGTTTTGGCAATACACTTAAATCTTTATCATGTGTGACACACACACACACACACACACACACACACACACACACGCTGCATTATGCATGTCATGACACTGCGCGCTTGTGCACTACCATCACTTGGCCTTGGTGTCTAACTAACGCAGGTAACCCAAATATTTATTATTTTGATGGGTTTAGTCCAATTCCTGTATTGCCGTGTTCAAAAACATTGGTGGGTGACAAAAATCACGTCTACTGGCATTAATCCGGGGAGTGCTGCTCTTCTGTGCCGAGAGTCTTCATGTTACACACTTGAGTTCTAGCTCCCGCCAGTATTACTTTGAGTGCGTCTATAGCCCTCTTCATCTCAGACTTCTTTTACCATAGCCCACCCTGTCCTTATCAAAGATATTGAGAAAGGGGGGTCTTTAGCTGTGCAAGCACTTGCTGAACACAGAGCCATCAGATACATGGCAGAGGATATCGAACCCCACCCAAGCCTCAGCACACCACGTTTACAAATTAACTTCAAAAAAATAATATTAAAATAGGTGTGAGATTTGGGTAAGGGAAAGGCATCAATCACCCAGATTCAACACCTAAAACATGTCACTGGCATTCGTTCGCATTGGTCCTAGGAGGGACTGCCCCTTTAACATTAGCCGAAAAACGTATATACATATCGGCAGTAAATGGCCGTGCTGGAATCAGCCGCCCATCACATCCCTGTAGGATGTAACCACTTTGTATGATACTCTTGGTAACACACACAAATCAGAACAGTCCGGTCAAGATAGACAGCAGACGAGGTCCAGGAAAGGTATTGCTTTATTCAAAAATAATAATAATAAATTCCCAACAAGTTCTTTGATTCAGAAGGATGGGTGATCGGGACAAGGCTCAGCAGTGCGGGAGTTTACTGTAATGCAGCAGCTTCCGTTTCGTGGGATGGAGCCCCAAACAATGCCATCTCTCTCGAAAACTAGACAAAAAAAAAAAAAAAGGCTTGGGGGATGCAGATAAGACTAGTAACTGCTTCAGTCTCATAATATCAGGGCCAAGGTGGTGCGGTTGTTAAAATGAATAGTTACAGTTCTACAAAGTGCCGTACAGCCAAGGCTGCGCGTGTAGCGTCACTACCAGTGAAGACCGGAAGGGGGAGTCTTCTCATCCTTGTTGCTCTCCAGAGAAAAAGGAGGAATCCGGACATCAAAGTGTGAGCCGTCTGGTCTCTCAAAGCGGAATGTGCCCCTGAAATGCAGACATGTGCATGCAGATAAAGCAGAGCTCATACCCAACTCAAAACATCAAATAAAACAAGATACCTTCAATCACAGCTAGCAGACAACCCCAAAACACCCACAAATACTCGCTCCTTACCCCACACTGGAGTTTAATCACGCCAACACAACATATTATGCACTCTCTCCTGTCTAAATCTAAGCATTGATAGTAAGGGAAGGGACGTATGGAGGAAAAGGGAAATCCAGGTTATCGCATGGTTCTTTAGGACCTATAGGCTCACTCTCTTGCACTTAAAACACTAGACCAGAAGTGCACAAACTGGGGGGTGCGAGATTGTCTGCGGGGGGTTTACAGAGGCCCCGCGCGCTTCCAGGAGGCACTTAAATTAAATGCTGGGGTAGCGGCGAAGGCCTCTAAACTAAACTGCACTTACCTTGTCTCAGACTGCTTCTGGAGACGCGTCCGGGTCCGTGGCAACCTGACGTCATGATGCCCAGAACCTCGTTCTGGGCGTCATGACGTCACGTTGCCATGGACCCCAACGCGTCTCCAGAAGGAGCCAAAGTAAGGGTGGGCTGCTCAGAGAGCGAGGGACAGCTCGCAGGGGGGGGGGGCGAAGGAAAAAAAAAAAAAAATTAGGACCTATAGGGAAGAAGAAGGATTGCGCTCCCCTGCTCTAGACAACCATCTAATATGAAAAGTTATAGGTTTCTCACCACATGTGGCCGCTTGATGCCTGAAGAGAGACATGGCTGCTGTACTGAAAAGCCGGCTGCTCCTTGGACAGTACAGGCTCCTAAGGGGATTAAAAAAAACCACAATCACTCAAGACGCACATTATAGAATACAAACACACAAACACACAAACACACAAACACACAAACACACAAACACACAAATCACTGCTCACGTCCCAGCAGTAGTCCAATTCACAGTTTCTTATCCAAGGCCTCGGCCAAGCTTCCCGCTGGCGTGCTGAGGCGCGCTGAGGCTCAGGGAAAGCAGGTGCTTTCCCTGCGCGCCATCAGGGGGCGGGCTAGTGAAGTCACGGAGCTGGTTCGTCCTCATTGGGCGAACCGCTCACGTGACAGGCCCTGCGCGCCGGCAAGCGGGGAAATGTTAAATTCTGGTAAGACCTACGCTTCCGCGCGCTTGCGGAAGCGTAGGTGAGCCCCTACTAAAGCCGCTCTAATTGCGGCTGTAGGGGCTCAGTGCTGAGCGGGAGCGCGCCTCAGCGCGCCTCCGCCAGCAAGCAGGTAACATGGCCGAGGCCTAAGGTAGGTGAAACAGATAGCACCTATAAACACAGAAGCAAGCACCCATCCCAAAGATCTCACCCTGCCCACGACTCCACGTCCTCGCACAGTTTCCAGAGTTCCCGAGAGACTAAAGATCCGCCAGTGTCGCTCTCGCAGCTGAACCACTTCTGCAGCTAGATTCTCCAGGCGGATACAGTAACGCCACTGTAGGGATTGCAAGATGAGAAAGCCGAGGACTGCACAGTTACTTCTGCACAGAAGTTGTTATGAAGTACACCTAGTGGGCACCAAGATCATCCCCTGCTGGACTTTGACAGATGGTATCATTCAAGCAGCTACAGCCTAAGGCCTCGGGCATGGTCAGCGCTTAGGCGCTGACCCGTGCTTAGGCGCGCTTACGCTCGGCACTGAGCCCCTGCAGCCGCAATGTGAGCGGCTTTAGCAGGGGCTCGCTTACGCAAGCGTGCGGAAGCGTAAGTCTTAGCAAAATGGTCTAAGGCCAGGGAAAGCACCTGCTTTCCCTGGCCTTGGTTAGCGCGCCGTCCGTGGGTGTGTCGGGGGGCGGGCCAGTGACGTCACAGAGCTGGTTCGCCCTCATTGGGCGAACCGCTCACGTGACCGGCCCTGTGCTCCCATAAGCGCGAAATCTAAAATTTGGATAAGACCTACGCTTTCGGAAGCGTAGGCGAGCCCCTACTAAAGATGCTCTCATTGCGGCTGCAGGGGCTCACTGGTAAGCACCAGCGCGCTAAGCGCCTAAGCGCTGACCACGCCCGAGGCCTAAGGCTGCGCTTATAGTGCTGGCGACGGCGACCGTCGCGTCAAAACAAATGCATTGTTGCCGTTGTTGGCGCTTATAGTGCACGCGACGGCGTCAAAACGACGGAGCGACAGTGCTACCAAAAATCTTGTAGTCACTGATTTGTTTTTTTTCAGCGATGGTCTCTCAATGTAACCAATCTGAGAGCTTTTCCGTCCCTCTGCTTTCCCCTTTTATGACGTCGCTGGCCTTGTAGCCAGCGACGTCGCCTAAACTTGAAATTTAAATTCGCAATGGTGAGGTCATCGGTCGCGTCGCTGGTACTATAAGCGCGGCCTAACATTTTAACAAACATTGCGATTAAGAAATTATGTATTGTAGTTTATGGTTGTATAATTTGTGTTTATATTTTTTTCCAACAAATCTTATATTTATACAAATGTTAGTAACCTCTTTTGTACAAACGGTTCCTAAATAAAACTTTAGATAAAAAAGCAAGCTGCCAGTGTTTTATATAAGGGAGCTTTCACTCCTTTGTACAACATATTCCCACACGTTCCCATACTGTACACTACAGCACAAAAAGGTCTCAGTAAAATTGACCATAAACGGCTTAAGTATTAAGGGTTTTAAAGTTAACATTGGTGGTTCTTATAGGTGCAGTCCTATTTAAGACTACAGTTAACTAAAAGCACAGGCAGGGTAGGAATAATTATTTGATCACACACGCAAATAAAAAATACAGTATAAAAATAGAAAATGATTGAAAGCATGAAAAATGTCAGTTGTTTTCAGGCACTCTGAATGGGGGGGACAGGCAATGTTAACCAGTTTGATTTGTTAAATGGGGGAGGGACAGGCGGTGTTAACCAGTTTGATTTGTTGCACCCTACAGTTGCTGGTTTACTTTGCGATGCTTAAAAGCGGCAAAACGTGAAATCTTATCTTTTTTGTTTTTAAAATAGATCAGTTCTGTAGTATTAGTTACTTTTTTTTATTTAACTCTTAATGCCATTTTTAATGAGTTTTAATATACGGAGCACCCTTTGATTTCTGTAGCAGATTTGAGCCCACCTCCCCATCCTCGGGTTATTAGAACACATACATAGCACATACAAAATGAAGATCATAAAAATAAGCAAATAAAACACAGAGCTACTTACCCAATATACATGGGAGTTCTGCGCCTCCTGGACAGAAAAACAAAACAGCTAGCATTACATTGTATCCACAGTATCAACACTTATTGTTTCACTGTGTGCCCGCGCTCACAAGTTACCTACACCAAACCATACAGTGCTTCTGGAGTCACACACTTCATGTATGATGAGAAGGGGGAATCAGCCCTTAATATGACGGGGCTTAGTGAGTCAAACACACAGAACAGGAGATCTTGTGTCCCTTTAAGCACCCCCCATGACCAGAGACAATGGACTGAGTTAAACACAACCTCCAAAGACAATGCTGCAGTACAGACCCGCATTCCCATGTAGAAGGGGATGACTGTTATCCTGATATTCTCGGTGGTCTCTCGATGCACATCAGAAAGCTCCAGCCAGGGGTGATTTTTCTCCTGCCATGCGCACAGTGTTTCCCGCGCTACAAACGGTGGCACTGTGGGAGACACAGATATCACAGGGCTGGAGGGACATGGGATGATAGGCAGTCATTTGAAATACATTTCAAGTCAAATCTACACACATTCCTCTTATGTTACCTTTGGTCTGATCAAAACTCAGGAACCTCTCAAACAGCTCGTGCTGAATAGGCACCTGGTCGGTGGAGTTGTAAGGAAGGATGTCCTCATGACTTACATAATCTAAACCTAGACAGAAAACAACCAAAACAATATGTTACAAGATTCCCTCACTACTCAAAGAACAAGAATTCACAAACCCCAACAGGTATAACAAAAACTGTGTCTCAACCATTACAAGCATTTAAACATGCTCTATTGCAGAAGGTAGAGTATCAGATAGGAGGACATTATCCTCATCTTTGCAAGAACCGTCCATGGTTTGTAAATTAAGGAAACAGGCCTCTGATAGAGGAGGGCTGAGCTCGAGAACCCAGAAGCAGAGGAAGAGCTAGACCCTCAATTCCTACTCTGATGGTAGCATGCTAATAGACATACCAAAAACACATCTTGGAATGAGTATTCACCTCGTTTAAGGCATATGATTGATCAACCTCAGTGTTCAGCACAAGTCCCAATTTGGCTAAAAGTTAAATCTTGCTCTGGCAAGATCAACAAATACATCACATAATAATCTCTCTCTCCTCTGAACTGGCCTTTCCCATCATGCCTTTAATCCATATTACACAGAGACTACAGCTAGCCTGCCTATTTGCTCTAATGATCATTAGACCTCAACCGCCTTGATCTGTTTTATATTCAAGGTTTTGTATATCACCATTTCCCTTTATTTATATTGATGTATTTGCCCAGCTTCCAGTTCCTTTATGTGTAAAAAATTGATTTACTCTATATACTTTGGTAGATGAGATATGAAGAACAAACTACATTTACTCTTGGTGAGGTTATTCCTCCACGATTTCTTTAAGTCTTTTGAAATACTTGTATGCAATGGTTACCGCTGATCAGATAAGATTTCTTCAACGTTATGACACCATTGGTTCAATTGTGATTTGCTGGCCTCTGCGCTTAATGGGTTTGTCACAGCGCCTTTCCAAGAACATCCACGGCCAGAAGGCCCCGAGTGCAGAGGTCATAATTTCCTGCTATGACAGGCCCTGATCTCTCCCATAGTTCCCTGGGCCACGGAAGCGATATGGACAGAAGGGAAGAGATCACAGCACGTGGAGATGTAATGGTGATCAAGTGGCTTGAAGCGTGTAACACTTAACACTAAAAAAATTGGAACTGGATGGAAGTTACGTAAACCCTTACGTCCTTGTTTACTTACCAGGAATTGCATATAGGGCTCGACTGTCATCATGGTTTGCAAGGAACGTCACTGCCTCTGTCTGTGACCTCTGGGACTAAAAGGAAGAACGACAATATGCTCAACTGCATCCATCCCAACACACAAAATGTATCCCAGCATTCATTATGTTACCAGCAAACTCCGTTATTACACTGGGGTTTTAGCACTTGCAGATTAGAGAAGTAAATAATAGGTTTATAAAGGTTGTGGTAGAAGTGTGTGTGTAAGGGAGAGCGAGCGACAGAGCGAAGGCGGAGCGACAGAGCGAGGGCGGAGCGACAGAGCGAGGGCGGAGCGACAGAGCGAAGGCGGAGCGACAGAGCGAAGGCGGAGCGACAGAACTCAAAGGCTGCGGCCAGGCAGAGAGCGGGTGCGCTGGTGCTCGTGCTCTGCGCCCTGCTTGGCCGGCGATTCCCTCATTTGTCGAACTGGTCACGTGACGCACGTACGAGCGGAAAAATCAAATTTGCTTGCTCTGCAAACATCCTAGGCCAGGTCCCCGCTGGATACTGCAGTGGATGCTGCAGGGATAAGAGCCGCCCCACAATGGGGCCGGGCCCACTGCGAGTTGGAAGAAAATTGAGAGCAGAAGTCGCAAAGGAGCGCTAGGCCACGCCCCTGGCGGTTCAGCCAATGAGGGTGAACCTGCCGGGTGACGTCAAGTGTGTGTGTAAGGCTGCGTCAAGGGTCAGCGCTTAGGCGCTGACCCGTGCTGACGCTTCTCAGTGAGCCCCTGCAGCCGCAATGAGAGCGGCTTTAGCAGGGGCTCGCGAACGCGTCCGCAGGCGTGCGGACACGTGTGTTTTATTACATTTTTAGATTTGGCGCTCACGGGAGCGCAGGGCCGGTCACGTGAGCGGTTCGCCCAATGAGGGCGAAGCAGCTCTGTGACGTCACAGGCCCACCCCCCCCAACACGCCTCCGCACGGCTGCAGTCCTATGGACGCAGCCAAAGGGAGAGCGAGTGTGCAAGAGAAGGCGGAGCGACAGAGCGTGCAAGAGAAGGCGGAGCGACAGAGCGACAGAGGATGCAGAAGAGAAGGCGGAGCGACCAGAAAGCGGGCAAGAGAAGGCGGGCGACAGAGCGGGCAGAGAAGGCGGAGCGACAGAGCGTGCAAGAGAAGGCGGAGCGACAGAGCGTGCAAGAGAAGGCGGAGCGACAGAGCGTGCAAGAGAAGGCGGAGCGACAGAGCGTGCAAGAGAAGGCGGAGCGACAGAGCGTGCGCGGAGCGACAGAGCCACTGCGCACACCCCTGCAGCCCCAGCGACGTGTGCACTAGGCTGCAGGAGATTGGGGAGGCGATCGGGGGCGTGACGAACGCATCACGAAGCTGGTTCACCCTCATTGGCTCACGCGACTGCAGCCTGAAATCACAAATTTACTTGTCGGGCCAAAATGTAGCAGCGCCAACGCGCTACAGCGCCGCTAGGTGCAGCAGGCACTCGAGGAACTACAATAGGAAATGAGGTTACAGTCCCGGAAGCGAGCGCGCGCAGCGACGCCACCGCCATGAGCGCGGCCAAAGGTCTCAGTAACAGGAGAAAGGACAGTGACTGGGACACCCTCTTGGTCACCCCCACCAGTGACGCTTGGAATAGGAGAGAATGAAGCGGTTGTAAAAAAAAAAAAAAAAAAAAAAAACCATTGCACAAAAATCTATTTTTTTTCTAGTTGAGGTTTTAAGCTGTTTGGTGAAAAGCAAGAGTAAAGCTATTCATTTGGGCAAACAGAGTGAGGCGCCCTTCCGGGGAGTATAACACTGTGCACGATTACCGATCTTAGCCCTACAGGAGCAACTACTACCCTAGAAATTTCTGCAAGGCCTTGTGATTCCTATTCCTATACTAAGAGCATCGAGGGGTAGAATGAGACTACACTCCTATACTATGGCATTGAAAACACACCATGTAATCCTCCTAGTAGAGACTGCCTCTCGCCCTGACGATTAACATATTCCAAAAAATTATCATTTAACATAATAGTTTAATACATACATTCATAAATTTTAACAATTCAAAATTTGCAACCTATTTATTTGCTTAGCTTGCTTTCCACTGACTAAACTCACAGGAAAGGTATTCGCTTCTCATGTTTACGCTTATGCCCGTTTCATTTATCGCTATGGCTGAGATTATAGTAGGTGTGTGCGCACCTGTCGCTCAAGCGATCTCTGCATTGTGATCCGAGGCAACCGGGAGGTGTGACCGTGACATCACAAGGCTGGTTCACCCTCATTGGCTGACCCGCTCACGTGACCCGGCCGTCATGCGACAAAATCAGGATTTCCTGTCTGCTCAAAATTCTGCCGCGCGGCCGCTCTTCATCACATGCGCGTGTGTTCACTATGGCTGGCCCTATAGAGCTGCTGCACTTTGTTCACACGCACTATAAACACAGCCTAATACACGCCACTGAAGCTTAAAGACAGTGTAAGAAGAATAAAACAGTACACTTACTATATGAGGACAGTCCCGTGCATCTATAAGCACTTGGTAATAGGTGTGGGTTTTCCCTTTCACCTCTTTGGATCCGTGCGCCACCGAGGTCTCCACTCTGCACAGAGAGACCAAAAAACCATTCAACTACTAGACACACAGCTGGGGCACAAGCGTAGATGCAGGCGACCAGGACAGATAGACTCACTTCTCTGTGATAGGGGAAGCAACATCTCTGTCGTACAGTCTGGCCTGCCATGGGAACAGGACAATGCCTCTGTATCCAAAAACGCTGTGAAGAAATAGCTGCAGAGGATACAACAGTGATGTCTCTAAGTTCTGCGACACATATCCCCGTTCTGTTTCATTTACTCCCTCCCAGAAAGTTTATTTAGTATGAATTATTTTTTATGCAATGTGAAATAATACAGCAGTTTACCATTTTTAAGTATTGATCTAAATAATGTTTGGGGAGTGTGAGAAAATGGTGGGCACGATATCATTATAAAAAAAATGTTATTAAAGGATATTTTTGTGGTAACCATTAATAAACATGAAAAAAAAAAATATAGAACAACTTAAGGCAGTCAAATCCCATTTAGCCAGCAAAAAAACCCCAATGTAATCAGCTCTCTAAAACAAATCTTATGCTTTGAGCACACATTTTTCCTATTAGTTTAATGGTTTGCATTTGAATAGGGTCTCTAAAGAATAGAACACGAGCCTTAGGCTGGGGCCATGGTACTGCAGACCGTGCGGAGGTGTCCGCACGCTGAGCGATCAGACTGCCTTAAGGCAGTGTTCGTGTCCATGCTGCGGCGGATGCGGCGCGCGTTGCACAAGAAATCGGCTGAAACGGATTTCTTGGCGCAACAGGCTGGCCATGCGAGTGATTCGCCCAAACCAGCTCTGTGACGCCCCTTGGCACGCCCCCCCCCCCCACGGCCAGGGAAAGCACCCGCTTACTTCCCAGCCTCCGCACGGGCGAAGAAGGCACCATGGCCCCAGCCTAACACGTCTTTCTTCCATTCTTCATTTGTCACAATTCAACTGATCAGGGGAGCAGAAAGTGCACCTTGGGGAGTGTACACAGACGACACAATAAGGAGGTGCTACAAAGAAGAAGTCCCCAGAGAACGGGGTGCAGTTAGAGCTTAAAGAGGCAGTCCAAGTGGCACTTAAAAAAATGTTTTAATATATGCAGCCTTCGATCACCTTTATTGAAAACAAATTAACTAAGCTGCCGATTGATTAGTTCTCCTGTAAAAATCGATCAAAGATCCTGTTTCCCAGAGTTCACCAAATCAGGGGTCTGCAAACTTTTCAGTCTGCGCCACTTGCCTGCTTTCTCCCTCCCCCACCGTGTCTCCGGCATCAAATGACGCCGCGGGGGACACATTACCCAGTGTTGCCATGGCAACATGACGTCGTGTGACCCCGCAGCGTGTTGCCATTGCGAAGAGTCGCCCGAAGCCAAGCTAAGGAAACTTACAGAGGTTTTGCGTGGTTCTCCGGCATTTAATTAACATGCTTTGGGTTTGGAGTGCGGGGCCCCTGTAAGCGCCGCACCCCCCTGAAAAACTCACGCCCCCCAGTTTGCGCACCCCTGCACTAAATGGCTGCCTTTCAGTTTCAATCAATCCTTCAGTCAGTGTAACTCAGCAGCTACAATATATTCTTATATTACTAAAAGTAACATTATCTATTGTTACAGTTTGCAGCTCAAACTGCTGGGAACATTGGCAACAAATGATCACAAACAGGAAAGTGTTGCAAATATTTTGCACTGCTGGAGAGGTGGGCTAAAGCAGGGGTGTGCAAACTGGAGGGCGTGGTGCTTACAGAGGCCCTGCACTTTTCCCCACAACATTTAAATTAAATGCCGGGGGAGCGCGCAAGGCTTCTATAAATCCCTTACCTTGTCTCCGGCAGCTTCTGGCGACCCGATGTCACACGACGGGTCACATGACATCAGAAAACTCCGGAGAAAAGTTAAGGGAGGGCACAAGCAGGCAGGGGGGCGCAGACAAAAATTAAAGCCTGCTATAGAAATTAAAGGATACCAAGTCTATTACAACCACATCAAAAAATGACATTAAGAGTATCATTTAAAAAAAATGCGTATCATCAAATACTACAGAACTGATTAAAAAAAAAAAATTCCAACGTATGATATTGCTTGGCTTGCTCTTTAAATACTACACTCTGCACACACCAAACCGCTTCGCTACTAAAGATGCCTGCAAAATAACTGAAGCAATGCACTGCTGGCAACAACAGTGTCAAACCTCATGAGTGTAGCATTGGGGGTTCAATATGAGCTTGTAGGTGTCCTGTATGTTTTACAATTCTTGTTCAGCTGGTCTTTGCTGACTGGAGGGTGGCTCCTCCTACCTAGTTTGAAGCTCACCCCCTCCCACTTTTAAGTGGTTAAAAGTTCACTCCATTGCATCTCCCACTCTCAAGGGAACTTGCTTGCTTGCAGTTTGATTGTGACAAATCTAATACAGAGTGCTTTTCCTGGTAATGTACAGGTTAATAAGAGCTTCAATCAGACTTAGAACTATGCAACTAATTTTGACAGATTTATTATAAATCATTCTTCCTGGTAATGCACAGGGTATTAAGAATTTATATTAGTGTTAGGTACCCTTGAGATGTGGTCTGCCGTGTAGTGGCTCAGGGGCTTACAACACTTTGGCCAAAGAGTTAAACTAAAAAACCATTTTATTCAAAAGATATCTATACATATATATTTAGGCACTGTACCGTGTATAAGTTTCACTGGATGTGCACTGAGCCCTGTCTGTGTTTCATGTTCTGTCTTTGGTTTTAAACAACAGTATCAAACCTCATGAGTGTAGCATTGGGCAATATAACGATATGATCGTAATACTGTGATAATGAAAAATAACCTCAAGTCATTATAGAAAATGTGTATTTTCCCAATATTATCATCAGTCAGCCTTGTTGTCATTGATATAACGGCAGCTAGTAACATGAAGTTTAAGATACAAAAGCTTAAAGAAGTCACAAAGGCCACTGTAAACTGGATCTTAGCACACCTGTACCCCAAAGAGATAACTAGCTTGTGTTTACCCCCATTCTTCCTATTCCCAATCCCACTCCTCCTCTGAAAATGGGGCAGTAAGGCCGTTTGTTTATTTAAAAACATTTTATTTGTCATAACTGCTAAATGATTGGGAAGACACTCACTTTTATTTTGAAAATGGGGTCTGAAAAAAGGTTTTCAAATGAATTAAAAACAGTACATGTCTTTTTTCCTATTATGCAAATATTAAGAGAAATATCGTTATCAGAATCATTTTCTTAATATTATTTTGTGAACTTTTTAGGGTATTGCCCATCCCTTAACCAGTGTGGCTTCCATCCATGAGGAGCCACCAGCTTTTCTGAAAGGAAAACTAAAACAGCAGAGAGAACAGAGTGGTCAAAATAACATTTTATAAGACCCTCAAGGTCCAGAGAAATGACTGCACATCTAGAATCCTACAGCATGGCATGGCATGGCATCCATAAAGGGTTCCTGCAGTTTGTCATTTGAAAACTGTACCAAATACAGTACTGACGAATTTACAATGCATCTGACCTCAGATGCGCTATTAGAGAGGGTTGGGGTCCCTTACAATGCATCTGATCTCAGACGCGCTATTAGAGAGGGTTGGGGGCCTTACAATGCATCTGATCTCAGACGCGCTATTAGAGAGGGTTGGGGTCCTTACAATGCATCTGATCTCAGACGCGCTATTAGAGGGTTGGGGTCCCTTACAATGCATCTGATCTCAGACCGCTATTAGAGAGGGTTGGGGTCCTTACAATGCATCTGATCTCAGACGCGCTATTAGAGAGGGTTGGGGTCCCTTACAATGCATCTGATCTCAGATGCGCTATTAGAGAGGGTTGGGGTCCCTTACAATGCATCTGATCTCAGACTCGCTATTAGAGAGGGTTGGGGTCCTTACCAATGCATCTGATCTCAGACGCGCTATTAGAGAGGGTTGGGGTCCCTTACAATGCATCTGATCTCAGACGCGCTATTAGAGAGGGTTGGGGTCCCTACAATGCATCTGATTCAGACGAGCTATTAAGAGGGTTTGGGGTTCCTTACAATGCATCTGATCTCAACGCGCTATTAGAGAGGGTTGGGGTTCCTTACAATGAATATGATCTCAGACGCGCTATTAGAGAGGGTTGGGGTTCCTTACAATGCATCTGATCTTACACACGCGATTAGAGAGGGTTGGGGTCCCTTACAATGCATCTGATCTCAGACGCGCTATTAGAGAGGGTTGGGGCCCTACAATGCATCTGATCTCAGACTCGCTATTAGAGAGGGTTGGGGTCCTTACCATGCATCTGATCTCAGACGCGCTATTAGAGAGGGTTGGGGTCCTTTACAATGCATCTGATCTCAGACGCGCTATTAGAGAGGGTTGGGGTCCCTTACAATGCATCTGATTCAGACGAGCTATTAGAGAGGGTGGGGTTCCTTACAATGCATCTGATCTCAGACGCGCTATTAGAGAGGGTTGGGGGTTCCTTACAATGATACTGATCTCAGACGCGCTATTAGAGAGGGTTGGGGTCCCTTACATGCATCTGATCTCAGACTCGCATTAGAAGAGGGGTTGGGGTTCCTTACAATGCATCTGATCTCAGACGCGCATTAGAGAGGGTTGGGGGTCCTTACAATGCATCTGATCTCAGACGCGCTATTAGAGAGGTTTGGGGTTCCTTACAATGCATCTGATCTCAGACACGCTATTAGAGAGGGTTGGGGTTCCTTACAATGTATCGGATCTCAGACGCGCTATTAGAGAGGGTTGGGGTTCCTTACAATGCATCTGATCTCAGACGCGCTATTAGAGAGGGTTGGGGTTCCTTACAATGCATCTGATCTCAGATGCGCTATTAGAGAGGGTTGGGGTTCCTTACAATACATCTGTTCGCAGATGCGCTATTAGAGAGGGTTGGGGTTCCTTACAATACATCTGCTCTCAGATGCGCTATTAGAGAGGGTTGGGGTTCTGCAGAATTTCACAATATAATTATAGGGTTCCTTAACCAAAAAAATAAAAAATAAATAAAAAGGTTAAAAACCACTGCCCTATTGCATCTCAGGCTACAAAACAACGCATTGCAGCAAAAGGGTTAAAAACTGGCATATTAGCATTGCTCAAGTAGGGTTTTGCATCACCTCAGGTCTCTGTGATTTCAGTGTGTCATAACACAAAAAAATTAACTTTTACAAACACTGTCATCAGCAAACAAGGTAATTGTACTACATGGTAATGTATTTCAATTCCATTCCTAGCCACTTTATTAGGTACGTTAATGAACTTAAGTATTGATAAACTGATGGGGCCCCTCACAAGGTGAATCATGTGAATTGGAATTCCAACTGGGGAAACATTTTTTTTATGGAAACCCTGATGCATGCTGCCTGTCTAACATCCTTTAGATCAGCGGTGCACAAACTGGGGGGCGCCCCCCCGAATTTCTAGGGGGGGCGTGGTGCTTACAGAGGCCTCACCCTCTTCCCCACAGCATTTACATTAGGCCTCTAACTCCCTTGCCTGTTCTCTGCCGGGTCTTCGGCAACACGTCACCATGGCAACACGCGTCAGATGACGTGGCAGGGTCACGTGACGTCACATGACCCGCGGCGTCATTTGACAGAGTCCTTGAATAGGGGGGCCCGAACGCTGCGGCTGCCAACAACTTGTCAACATCCCTTGTTAATCATTCCTTTACACCATGACACGTTGTGCCCATGTACTTTTACATGACTTCAATGCTATGGTGTGCAACCTCAACTACTGGCTTTTTTGTATACTTGAGGATCATCTATGCTCTATTATCACATGAACCTCTATATAGTCTAGTCGCCCTTACCTGACCCGTTTCATATTTTCCTTGATGTTTTGGCACCTCGAATACTCCCACAGTCTCCAGCACTTTTCCCTCCGGTCTGTTTCTATAGGAACATAAATACGTACAAGAATCGTCACCTAACAGGAAGCTGCCATAAGACAAGGAGAGATACAAACAAGGACACTTACATTCCCATGTGACTTGTGTGCATCTCTGACATGTGAAAATCAGATATTTCTGGCTTGTAAAAGCTAGTACATGGCAACTCAAAAGACTTTTGGGTTTATTCAATATAATCCATTACCAGCTATTCCTTCGCTTTACAAGAATAATTACACACGAATGGATAGATTAGCACGTCTGTCTTTCTAATCTAAGCTTGCATACTTCACATACAGTACTGTTCAACCTAAAACAGTGTCAAATTTCAGGTGTGAGAGAATGGAAAACATCCCGGTGACAAACGTGGTTCTGGCTGAACACTGGTAAATAGCTGATGTCCAGCACACACACACAACCTGGACTCACTCCAAGCAGGTCCATCTGTTTATTCCAAGCCTGTTATGTCACAAGATGATCCTGCAAAACCTGTTGGTGTCATAACACAAAAGATCAGGGCCGTGTTTACAGTAAGACCGGTGGGCTGGTATGTGATCCGCCATCACTAATCAAAATACAATCCTTAATAATAGGTTTATTTCATATAGCATATTTCTCCCAATTGGACTCAAAGCACTTCACAATAACAGTACATACGATTTTTACAGATCTAGTATATATATACTGTACATATAAAATAGAAGTGCAAGAACTAGTTTTGGGTGGGACTGCTGTACATACAAAAGCAGTAACATTCATAGCCATAATGTAAAAATGCATATACTCCGGTGGCAGGTGCTGCAACCCCACACCCCTAGTATGTATGTGTATGTGTATATATATATATATATATATATATTATATATATACACATACATACGTTTACATGAATACATCGCAGATCTATTTTCTCTTCGAATTTTTACATAGAATGTATGTCACACACACACTTGTACCCCCTGGTGATTATATTTCGGTGTGACCTCACCCCCCTCCCTCTTCTTTTTTCCGTTACCGGGAAGACAGTGAGCGGCCTTGCTGGAAGCAGCAGATGCAGACGGGACGCAGGAGCGCTGGCCGTGCGGACCGGAACCCAGTCCCCAGAGTCCTCCCCACAGCTCCCCGCTGGTACCGACCCAGGATGGAAAGGCAGCGCCGCGCCGCAGAGGCCGCCATCTTGCTGCGGGGAGGCGTACAGATTGCGTCTTACGTAAGAAAAGGGGGGACCGACGTAGCGTACGTACCTGCTAATTTAACATCTTTTTGACCTTCTTAATCCCGTCATGCACCGCGCCGCGGTCAGCTGACTCTGGGTAGAGATGGCGAAGGGATGCAGAGCCGGGGAGCTGCTGCTGCGGGCGCTGCGGGAGGAGAGTTCCCGTCTGCCCCCGGACTCGAAGACCGAAGCCGAAGAGGTGCTGAACCGGGGACCCGGAGCCGTAGTGTCTTTCCGTGTCCTCAGAGATCTGCATGACGCGCTGCGGAAGAGAGGTCCGGGGCGGAAGAGGCACCGTCACTTGGGAGGGGTGGGGGACTGAGTGTGATGAGAAGTGACAGCCATGTTGACTGAAAGTCGCATACATGCTTTGAGTGCGTGTGATTGAATGTTTGGTTTGACTTTCATGCATTGGGTTGCATGGCGGCCATTGAGTCCCTCTCATTTGGGTTGTGTGGTAGTCATTGAGTCCCACTCACTGGGTTGCATTGTAGTCATTGAGTTGCGTGGTGGCCATTGTGTCCCACTCATTGGGTTGCGTGGTGGCCATTGTGTCCCACTCATTGGGTTGCGTGGTGGCCATTGTGTCCCACTCATTGGGTTGCGTGGTGGCCATTGTGTCCCACTCATTGGGTTGCGTGGTGGCCATTGTTGCGTCGGTGGCCATTGTGTCCAACTCATTGGGTTTGCGTGGCGGCCATTGTGTCCCACTCATTGGGTTGCGTGGCGGCCATTGTGTCCCACTCATTGGGTTGCGTGGTGGCCATTGTGTCCCACTCATTGGGTTGCGTGGTGGCCATTGTGTCCCACTCATTGGGTTGCGTGGCGGTCATTGAGTCCCACTCATTGGGTTGCGTGGCGGCCATTGAGTCCCACTCATTGGGTTGTGTGGCGGCCATTTTAACTATGGTTACGGCAGAGAGACTGCTAGGGAGCCTTTGAAATAAATGTCAGTTCATCTCAACAGATTACTCATCAGGAAGACGTGAGCATTTATTAAATGTCTCTGCATAAGCTCTTAAAATAAGCTAAAATATATATTTCTTTGCATTAGATTTCTGATTTTGTCTGTGATTTAAGTTTAATGTTTAGAGTTTTGATCCTGAACATGTCCCTTTCTCCATCGCCTATAGGGTCGCATCAGTATCTCCATGAACTGCTTGAAGGAAGTGATATCCATTTGCCGGCAGTGGAAATACCTCAACGGGTATTGAAAGTGATAGAAAGCTGGATGTGGTGGGAAAGCTGTGTGTTGATGAAGGGGGTTCATAGTGTGTGGGGGTGATTGGTGGATGTGCCAGTTAATGATGTGTGCTGCGGAGGCATCTTTTGGCTGTGTAATAAATGGATAGTATGTGTGTGTTGTATGAAGGAGCTTGAAAGGTTTGTGTGCTGATTTATCATAAGTTATTTCTGTGAAAGAGGTTTCTCCAAAACGTCGGATATCCCGTTGATCTGTTCTTTTGTGTTCAGAATCCCGAGCTTGTGGCTCGCTTGGAAAAAATAAAAGCAAAGTTAGCAAATGAGGAATACAAGCAAATGACAAAGAATATTAACTGCCAGGTATGGAACACTTCATTACATGAGGGAAAAATATAATGCATTCTATGTGTGGGAGACATGTCATCCGTTAACACCAAAATAGGATCTTTGTGTAGATAAATTAAAGCAGCAGTCCAAGCTGCCGTTTTTCCCCCTTTAATATGTGCATCAATACAATCCACACAATAAGTAATTGGCTAAGTTGCAGATCGATCCGTTCTCCTGTGATCGATCTACGAAGATTCGGCCCGGAGGTTCACTAAATGGCTGTCAGTGCAGCAGAAGAGGACCAAAGATACAAAGTTCTGTGGGGAAGATCATGTGACCACAGTCACTAGATACCATTGGTGCATTGCTAGAGAGAGGGCAGGGCTCAAAAAGGGTGTACCAGAGCCTGTTTCACAGGAGGAAGGGGATGTTACATTGTCAATGGTTGCTATAGAAACAAAAAATGCTTGTTACATTATAATACATTAAATATGTAATTCAGAGTTTAAAAAAAATGCTACAAGTATTTTCTCAGTACAGAGCTGATTTATATAAAAAAAAACAAAAACCCATGTAGAATATTGCGTTGTCTGCAGATTTAATAGGTGTGCAGATGACATCTTTGTAATATAAGGCCATTTGCTATGTTATGTGACATGTTATTGGTTGCAAAGAGCTGCATGAGTTTGTCTTGAGGTAATTCCAAAGTGTTTATAAAAGGAATGGGGGAAGCCGTTTCCAGAAAAAGCAAACCCATAAAACGTAATGAATGAAGTAGGAACCCTATCATTTGCTTGATGTGGTTTTCTGTGATGTACACCAGGCTTCATTGTAAGACTAAAGCCGCGCTTATAGTGCCGGCGACGCGACGTCGCCCGAAAACAAATGCATTGTCGCCGCTGCGTGCGCTTATAGTAAGCGCGACGTGGCGACGCGATTTTTGGAAGCCGGAATATTTGATTTTCAGGGGCTGTCGCCTCATGTGACAGCCCCTGAACCAATCAATGGCCTGGTCGCCCGCGACGCCGCCGCAAAGCGAAATACAACTTTCGCTAGCGGCGACGGGTGACGTCACGCGTCGCGAGCACTATACGTGCGGCCTTATAATACAGGGTGTTTAAACTGTGATAGTGCCAATCAGGGAAACTATCGCACAGAAACTTCCATTAAAGTCAGTATGAGTTTTTGTGCGCTCTGTATGATTGCAGTTTAATTATTAACCCCCAAAGTTTTTTTTTGTTTTTTTTTAATACAGGAGAGTCAACACGGAACTCTGGCAGAACTGAGCAGGCAAGGTGAGGTGAAATCGCCTGTGTACAACGCTTCACATTGAAATCCTCTCACCCAGCCCTATACTATCTCTCCGCCCCTTATTGCTTTTCCCCACAGCAGTTATTATGTAGCTTAACGCAGATCAACACTTGTGATCTCTTGTTGAATGTTTCTGCAATGTCTGTTTATATTGATACAGGGGCACTCGCAATTACTTAAATACATATACAACGGGTGCTTAGACTTCCGACGCAAAGCAGGGGTCACCTGGAAAACAAAGAAGCAGACGGCACTCCAGTGGTCCTGTGATACCAGCGTGTGCATTTTATTGGAGGATCGACGTTTCGGTCCAGCTTTGGACCTGTGTAAAGATACAAAGTTATGAACAAAGGTCCAAAGCAGGACCGAAACATCGATCCTTCAATAAAATGCCCACATTTGTATTGTATTGTATGTCTTTATTTGTATAGCGCCATTAATGTACATAGCGCTTCACAGTAGTAATACATGGGGTAATCATATAAATAACAAATAATAAACAGATATAAATAACAGGTCATGGGAATAAGTGCTTCAGACAAACGTAACATTTCGGAAGAGGAGTCCCTGCCCCGAGGAGCTTACAATCTAATTGGTATGTAGGAGGAACGTACAGAAACAGTAGGAGGGCATTCAGGTAAGTGAGCCTGCAGGGGGCCAAGCTTTATGTATCGTGTCTAGTAATATCTACGGTGCTACTCATATGCTTCTTTAAGCAAGTGTGTCTTAAGGTGGGTCTTAAAGGTGGATAGAGTGGGTGCTAGTCGGATATCGAGGGGAAGGGCATTCCAGAGGTGTGGGGCAGTCGGTGAGAGGTTTAAGGTGGGAGAGGGCTTTAGATACAAAGGGGGTAAAAAGAAGACATCCTTGAGCAGAACGCAAGAATCGGGATGGTGCATAGCGAGAAATTAGGAATGAGATGTAAATAGGGGCAGAAGTGTAAAGCTTTAAAAGTGAGGAGGAGAATTGCATGTGTGATACGGGATTTGATAGGAAGCCAGGAGAGTGATTTGAGCAGGGGAGACGCTGAGACAGATTTAGGAAAGAGTAGAGTGATTCTGGCAGCAGCGTTTAGGATAGATTGTAGGGGAGACAGGTGAGGGGCAGGAAGGCCGGACAGCAGGAGGTTACAGTAGTCGAGACGGGAGAGAATGAGGGCCTGAGTCAGAGTTTTAGCAGTCGAGCAACAGAGGAACGGGCGTATCTTAGGCTGCGGTCCCAGTCATCACTGTGACACGCGCGCCCGGCGGGGGGGGGGGGGGAGGCGTGCACAGCGCTAACTGCGGTCTCCAGGAGAGAGGGAGCTTGCGACAGGAGGGGGCGTGGTCGGGGATTTGCGGGGGCGTGGCCATCACGTCACGCGACTGGTTCGCCCTCATTGGGTGAACCGCCGGTGGGGGCGTGGCCACGCCTCCGTCGCAAGGTTTAAACTCAATTTCATTGAGTTTAAAAAAACCTTGCAGTACGGCTCGGCTGCACCTTCAGCGTGAAGGTGCGTACTGGGCCCAGCCCCATTGAGGGGCGGTGCTTACACGCACAGCGCACGCCGAGGTGTGCGCTGTAGCAGTGACTGGGACCGCAGCCTTTGTGATATTACGGAGGAAAAAGCGACAGGTTTTAGAGACGTTTTGAATGTGGGAGGAGAATGTGAGAGGAGTCAAGTGTGACCCCTAGGCAGCTAGCTTGAGCTACTGGGTGAATGATGGTACTTCCAACAGCAATGTGGAAGGAGGTAGTAAGGCCAGGTTTGGGAGGAAGTATGAGGAGCTCTGTTTTTGTCATGTTAAGTTTAAGTCGACGGAGGGCCATCCAGGATGATATCACAAGACCACTGGAGTGCTGTCTGCCTCTTGGTTTTCCTTCCAGTGTCTGCGTCAGTCTTGAGTAATTAAAGGGAAATCCAGTATGTACTTAAAGGTGCAATTCCTTGTAGCTAACAAAAAGCATATCTTTTTTTTGTAAACGGCTTAATGTATTTTGATTTTGTTAAAGGTAATCCTGTTTAAAGCCAACATTGACTTGTTTTTGTTTAAAACAAGTAAATAAAAATAAATAAAATAAAAATACATATATATATTTTTAAATGGCAATCCTGAATGAGAACTACCTGTTAATCAAACATTTCCACCCTCGGAACGCCCTGTCTGTCAGAGGGACAGGGACAATGTTCTTGCCCTGCCCTCCAGTGTCCAATATAATTTGGAATAGTGATAATGGTCAGTATTAAGCTGTCACGGGTGAACTATATAATATAACAAAGTGAAGACAGACGCACTCTTTCTAGTGAACAAGGTCCCCTGGGACCATTTATTTTGTATATTCGAGACTTCGGGTCGCAAAGTTTCATGACACTGAAAGTCCCTTCTTCAGGTCATATCTGTTTGACACCTGAGGAAGGGACCTTTCTGTGCCCCACAAATGTTCTGCACCCTACGTCTCTGGTATATGGAATACCTGGTCCCACGGGACCTTTTGCACTGGAGGGGCGTGTTTATCTTCACTTTGTTTAAATTGTACAGGGACAGAGGAGTGCAGGGTAGGGACTTTGCCTGTACAAGATGCTCATCACACTGTATGAACTCACAGAAAAGGGAATGTTTACAGGAAATACAGTCCCTCCTACATTTCACTTTACAAGCCAACCTTAAACAGTTATTTAAATGTATTTGTAGTTTTTTTTAAATTTTTTTTTATTTTTTGTATACCTTTTGAATGAATCATTCACATGTATTCCCTTAAACCCCTTTCCTACCATTGGATTAGGACTTCCACCTTGTTAAAGAAATACTCTCACACTGTCAAAATCCGCATCATGTATTTTTTGTTACATGTTGCATTTATTCTTCCTCTTTCATTCCTGGTCATATGCCTCATTGTGAAATCATGCAATCGTGTTTTTTTTTTTTGTTTTTTTTTAGAGAAACGTTGATAGTTCATTAAAATATGGATAGCCGTAAAGATGGCTGCAGCTGTTTTATTCTAAAAACAAATGAACAAGTCTGCATTAACCATTTATATTTAAATGTGTGCTCCGTCCAGTAATTATGAGCGCCTCACTAGGAGCAGCTCGTGAATTCTTATTGAGCGTTCCAGTTGAACTTTTAGGCCAAAATGTACAAAGCTGGTGGACGTTTTGATTTATTGCTGCTGTCTGATTTCAGCATGTTTCTAAATGGGAAAGCCCCTTCAAGTGTTTAGGATTCTGTGCTATTGTTAAACCCCAATGGTTTTGTCCTCGTGCCCTTGGATTAAAGGGAAAAGACAATGAGCATACACCAGAGGTGGGCAATTCCAGTTCTCAAGGGCCACCAACAGGGCAAGTTTTCAAGATATCCCTGCTTCAGCACAGGTGGCTCAATCCGTGGCTGTCTTTCACTGCACCACCTGTGCTGAAGCAGGGATATCCTGAAAACCTGCCCTGTTGGTGGTCCTTGAGGACTGGAATTGCCCACCCCTGGCATACACACAAGCCCCATGTTTGACATTAAGATCGTAGAAAACCTAATATCGAATACTTTTTGTACCCCATGAAGCTGCCGTGTATTCGAAGTCTTGAGTATTTCAAATCAAAATCATGTGGCATTGAAACCACCAGGCATTTTCTTTTTTCAAATTCAACAAACAAATTCAGGTATAAAATAAGCACCACGGAATCTGACTACTCTCTCTCTCACTCACATTGGAGTGGCGAATGCTCCTGCCATTTTACAAGGGTAAACCCAGGATTGATTTGGCTACTACAGGAAGCTACAAAAAAACACCACGCAGAATAAAGATGGTTGAAGTTATGATGTTAAAAATTTTTTATTGATTACCCCCAGAAACAGTGTCTGGCTTGGGATCCCAAAAAGTGGTTTAGGAAAGGTTGGTCTGAGAGATCAGCGTTGCAGTACTCCTTGTAATCCCCATTCACACATCATTTTGTTGTGTGTTCCTTTTTCTTTCATTTAACCCTGACCTCCTTCTTGCTTTCATGCCTACAGTGCGGCCAGTGAAGGCAATGGTCGTGACAGTGTTCAACTTTTTTGTGACGGTTGCGGCTGCATTTGCCTGCACCTACATCGGGAGCCAGTACATCTTCACGGAGACTGCTTCGGTGAGTGCCGAGTGGGAGCTTGGAACATGCATCCAGCACTGGGGAGTGGTGGAGGGGGTCCTGTTGAACACCGTCTCGTAGAGTAACCTTGCTGGCCTATCTTGTAGCAAAATGGTGCAATCCAAGCTGGGGGACTGAATGATTACGATGGGCATCTAACTTGCTTGTTGAAGTTTAGCTTTGTTTTTATGCAAAGGTTATATAATAGGTACATTGCTACTACAATATTAATTTTGCATGTGAGGTCATACTACAGTAGAGGCTGAAATAGTGGTAATGTCCCTGCTTTTGAAGCGGGCAAACCAGATTCAAATCCCAAGTCACTTTTCGGCATGTCCATCCTATGCTCTTCAGGGACTCATTGTGCCTGAAACATTATATGTATAGCTCTGTAATAATTCTCAATGCTATATACAAAACAACTTCCAGTATTACTGCCGTGCACATTATAAAGCTTTCTTTACAGATCGTTTCCTCTGATGTACGCTATAAAATGTCAGGATTTCTGCTCTGATAATGGAGACTTGTACATTAAAACACAAATAAGAGGAAGGTAGCAGGTGCCTGTAAAGGACACAGGAAAAGCTTTTTGTAATAGAGCACAATAAAGATTAAAGGGATGCATTTAATGGCTAACGGATGCCTCTAAAAAGTGCAAGCTTCCAGGATCACGTTCCTTCATGGAATAGGTATGAAGGGATGCTACCTGGGCCTGAAAGCTTGCGCTCTTTATAAACATCAGACACATTTTTATTTTTTGTTCTTTATGACAAAAGCTTTTTTTTGGTCCTGTAATATGCTTCCCCTCTCCCCCCTCTCATAAATGAATGTACTGCTATAGTTCAGTGTATGTAAAGGAGGACAAATCCTTGTGGTTTTTTCCCCCCTTCTTTCCTAGCGGGTGCTGTCTGCTGTCATCGTGGCATCCTTGGTGGGTTTGGCAGAGCTGTACGTGCTGGTCCGGACAATGGAAGGGGTACTTGGAGAGTTGTAGCCAATGCGTGTGAGATACCAGTGGAAACCATCCCTGTTTCTGAGCTGGACTCACGATAATGACACTTCAAGTTAGAGCTCTTCTATGCTCTGGATGGGGAGATATCTGTATAGTTTGTGTGCATTAAATAGGTTTATGTGTCTTTCCTGTTACAAAGCTGAGTTGTTTGAGCATTGTCTATGGATTTTATATAAATGTACTTTACCTTTTTAAGATTATTTCATTTTCAGTGAATTATTGCACTACTAATTGTAACATTGACCAAAAAAATAAACCTTTTATTGATAGTAAAAGACCACTGTCTGTAACAGAGGACATATGGAGGCATACTCAGGAGCGTAGATGAACAGAAAATCTTGGCTTTTACATCGCAAGGCAAAGAATTTTCCACAGCAACAAAATGTAACTTTATTTAGCATAACAAAAGCAGAACAGTCCAACTTGTATATACAGCCCTTGGTATAGGGGTGAACACTTTAGTAAAGTAATGCAGACTGAGCCATTGGTAGTAGGGGTACCACTGTAACAGAGCCATGTAGGTTTTGCACAGGCCATGTTAGCAGGGCTTTCACGTTTGAATAGTGCAGGCTTCTGGCAGTCTGTGCAGCTATGTATAGTCTTTGGTCAGGAACATGCAACGGCAACAAGTACAGAGTTTGCAGAGGCTGCATCTTAAAGTCTTTTAGTGAGCTTCCTTGTACCTGAGCTTTGAATCTCAGGCAAAGCCATCTCCCTGAAAACCAGAACTGGACTAAGGCTGCGGTCCCGCTGCATCCGACTGCGCGTGCCGCTGCGTGCGCGTCACTCACCTGCTCATGACTTCCTCCCGAGTCGGCCCCAGTCCCTCCTAACTGCCAGGCTCACTACGCACTGTGACGCGTCAGCCGGCAAGGGATGCAAGAGGATTGTTATCCTGAGCAGTGATGTGGTGCGCTGGTGAGCCTATCAGCACCGGAGGCTGTACCTTCCTGGAGCTGTCAGCTTCCCCCACCTCCAAAAGGTGTGTGTGTGTTTCGCACAGCCCTGGTGTATCTCCCCCTCCTCTCTCACACATGGGGGGAGGAGGGGGACACTTTACAGCACCCGATCTATCTGCCCCCTTGTATCACCCCCTCTCCTCCCGGACCCACAACCCTCTCCTGCGGACTCACAACCACCTCTCCCCGGGCTTAATGGCTGCGCCCCCCCCTCCCCACTCGGTTTGGCCATGCCCACCACGCCTTAAAAAATGCTCCCTACAGACCGCAGATAGCGGTGAAGTGCCTCTCCACGCGCCGCCTGTATGCAGTGCTGGCGCGCTGTCGGATGCAGCAGGGCCTCGGTGTAAGATTATGGACGAAGCCTGTATTCCACGGTAATAGGACTGATCATTTTATTGTCCTTTTCCCTTCTGCACCCCCCTACCCCCCAAACCACAGAGCTTCCAATAAACAATATTTCTTTAAACAGAAAGCGGAACCATGCGTTTGTCAATAACCCGTAGTGGTACTCTGAGGTTCTAAATGAAAAGGTGGTTTTACTCTGTATCAACAACACAATGCCTACCATTAAAGAAATGTTTCTAAGTGGGATTACATCTTTAGAATGAGATCAGCGTGTTGCTACTCATGGGACATATATCAAGTGTTGCATGAGAGCATTGCTACAAAACTGGTACCTGTTGCGTCTTAAGATTGTATCAATGTACGAATGGGCTGTTTTTTGTGTGTGCCATGAGCGTCTTGGAGAGGAGGTAGAACAATATTATGAAATAAATCAGCTGTTGCGCCTATAACTAGTGCAGTTTTCCATTCGTCAACTAAAACGGCCATTTGCACCATTTTGATATTGCCCCATGACGTCTCTGCAATCAGGTATTTCTCTAGCAAGTTTAGGATTGCTTGGAAGGCAGCCTGCCAGACTTTAACAATGTTGATTAATGTTCTGCTAAGCTCCTTCTAAAAACACTTAAATATTTTTATATGTACAGATCTAACCTGGTTCTGTAACGTTGTGGTGGGATTAGGTAATGTAAATAAATCCAGAGCCCCATCTCTCACACAATCATCTGTAAATAGGGGGCCAGATTAAACTAATGTTCAGGAAGATTAGTTGGTATTACCGATGATTCTAGTATTCGGTGACATTCCCTGGATTGCTCTGTGTGGCTCATCGCATGGCATTGCAAAGTTCTTTAACAGTGAACTACACTATAATACTATCAATCCATTGAAAATTAAAAAAGGAGATAAGCTGATAGTAACTGCAAAGAAAGCTTTGTTTTTTTGGTTATTTTTAATATACAAATATAGAGATCTGTAACATGGTCTTCATAAACAAAGATAAAATAGCAAATCTGTATAATGTTCAGATTAGGGGATTGCTAGAACTGTGTCTCTGCATTTGGTTTCTGCAACAGCTTTGTGGGTCTAAATTCTCCTTTAATGTACAATAGACTGCACAAAGCTGTGAACCCATTCCTGTTCCTTAGCATCCCTTGCACCATAATGTCCTCAAGGCTGGGGTCACTTGTCCTCTTTTCTTTATCCAGGAAGCCCCCATCCATAGTCTTAACATAAGGTAGTCCTTGGGATGTAATACTTGATCCCATCAATCCATCCCATGTCTGTGGAAGAGGGACTAGGAGTCTCCCAAATTGGTTACTATGGCAGCATTGTATATGAGATCTGAGATGTAACCTAGAGAGGTTTGAGGTCCAGTCTCATTTCTGGAGTGAGGAAACCTCTCCCAGCATGGCCTCTGAGAGGGCGTAAGGAGTTGCTCCACAAACTGCGCCCCATACAATGTAGCCTGGTACTCTGAGACTGGGCTAGTGCTGTTGGGGTTGAAGTCCTCCCACTGGATCCCATCCTGGCCATAGTTGTACTGCAAAGTCTTGTCCCCACACAGGTACTGCTCAGAAAGTGAAGGTGGTTGCTCTATGAATGGCTGGTATGTCGGCTGCTGCAGGGCACCTCCTGGCTGACTGTCTGCCACATACAACTGCATGGGTTGGTTTGAAGGGTACTGCATGGGAATTAGGGGATCCCTTTGACTGTAGTCCTGTGGTGGGGAGGGAGTGTGTAGTCCCAGTTGAGGGGTGCGGATTGAAGATGTTCTCCTGTACAGGGACCTGTCCAGCTTCCCACTTTTGATTCTCCGGGCTCTGCGGTTCTGGAACCAAACCTGTGAATAGAACAATTGCTTTAGCCAATGTCTGTGTGTGCCAGTCTGGGGTTTTAACGTGGTGCTAGGCCATTCAACGCCCTTATCACCTTACATCTTGTATTCACTTGTGGTCTGGAACACTCATGAAGAAAGAATAGAAATGGTGATACCCATCACTGCATATTTTTTTTTTTTTTAGCACAGACTATATATGTAGCAGTGTTGCTCTGTAATACACCCTATGGCCCATTCAGGTAAGTTCAAATCATGCAAAGGTGTTTTACAGCACTGGAAGGCGTTTTATGGCATAGCAGTGCTTAGTAAATATGGCCCCAAAAGCATGCACATAGCACAGGGTGAAAATAAATTCCTTGGGCAATGACGACTCCCCCAAAACATGATTGTAATTGTCTCAATATTGTAAAAATAAAGGGGGTGGGGGAGTATCTTTTACTAAACACAATAATGCACACCAAATCAATAGAGAATCCTTCCATTGTTAAAAATTTACATAATAATATAAACATTAAAATATACAAAAATCCAGCTAAACATATAAATTCTGAAATGAAAAGTAGTGACACTACGTGTGAGAAATCCTACACATTAATAAGGGACACATCCATTGTCAGGATTTCCCTTTAAGGCGCACCAGTCTTTTTAATGTGTCACTTTGCACTTTTTTTGCGGGCTTTGTATAGCTTTTGATATTTATATTATTTTGGATATTTTCTACAACCTACGCATTGTTCATTTCATAATAATTTGGTATAGAGAGAGCTATACAGTTCGTGTACAATTCATTGGGACTTATGTTCATGCTATTCCATGCAAATTATCCCAGCCAGCACATAACAGTTTTGTCAGTGAATACATCTTGTAAACTCAGCACCATGACTTCATAAAGAGGCATTAAGCACTAAAATGTAGCTTATAGATATAGACTGTAACTATACCAGACCATGGCTGTCTCCCAGCTTTGCTGACATGCTGAATCTTTGTATGGTGTACAAACATGATCAAATGTAGCTCAGACAGGACTGTCTCTGAGGGGAATGTTATTGGAACAACATCTGTACTTTGTATAAATGGCTTTCTTTTTTTTAAAATTCAATAAACACATATACAGTATTTAAAAAATAAATAAAGAAGAACTGAGCAACTTTGTTGTGAAGGTGCCCTGAGGTTATTGTATCGTTTTCAAGGTTGCATTTGAAGTCGCCTCCAAAGTGTATCCCCTTAAAACCTCGAGATATCGTAAATGGTATATATTCCTCCTGTGCCCCTGATGGGAACGGACTGGGATGTGTTTGGTAAAGCCCTATATATAAGATAATATATAAGAGATATGTGCAGAAGGAAAACAAACTTCTGGGTTGCTCTGGTACTTCAATGGTTACAAAAGGAACCTAGTTTTACCCCTTACCTGGATTTTGGCCTCCGGTAGCTTGGTGACGGTGGCCAGCTGCTCCCTTGTGCTGATGTCTGGATAAGGTACCAGGGCAAACACCCTCTCCAACTCCAGCAGCTGCCCCCTGCTGAACGCTGTCCTCTTGCGCTTCCTTTGACCAGGGGCGGTGGCCTTCACCTCGGGCTCTGCATCCGGTGGCTTGGACTCTGTTTGGGAGAGGACCAGAAGCGGCTCAGAACCTGATATTTGCTTGTGCAGTAACTGGTTCATAATACAACTTCTCTAAGTTTTGTTCCAAGCGTTGATGCCTTTCATGGGACCAACATCAAACTTCAAATGACTTTCTCAAGGACCACAAAAGTCTTTTTTTTTCCCCAGATGTGTGTCAAAAGCAAAAGACAATTGTGTGGGCTCAGAAGAGTTTATTCATTATCTTGAAAAATGAGTTATAAAAATGCCCCAGATTTATCAAAGAAAGACAACGAGCATTGCAATATTTGTTTTCTTTGATTAATATGCTGCAGTTGTTTTAAGGATACTGAGAAATACCCAATATATATATATATACATATATATATATATATATATAATATACTATATTATATATATATAATATATATATATGATATATATATATATATTATAATACTATAATTATATATATATAGATACACACACACACACACACACACACACACACACGCAAAATTTTTGTCCAATATATGTATCAAAATCTGCTTGTGAAATAGGGAGGTCTAAATGCACATATTTAGATTTGGATAAGATAAGAAATTCATGTGCCAGGTCATTAACAATAACAATTGTGTTGGATTGTGCTCTTAGGGGGGTGTAGGGGTAAAATATAATATGTCAGAAACATTTGGTATCTCCTTCAACCCTTTGGCTGCCCGGGGGGCTTTGCAATGCGTTGCTAGCCAAATGGACATAAGGGAGCCTGAGAGTATGCATTTAAAACGTCTACCAGTCATGAAATGCCCAGTTTAATAATCAGATAGCATCAAATGTATCATTTACACAAAAACCCCGCTAAGGGGCTTATTGTTCAACGGCCGATCGGCTGATACAGAATAAACCCCTAAAAGTATTAGATCACACACCTAATAAAATGGGGTCACGTTATTTTACCTCTTTAATGGCAAAGTGCATTGGTTTTCACAGCGCAAAACTCACATTCGTTGACTGGGAACGACCCACCGCCCCATGACACTTCTCCAACCACGTCTCCCATGTGGTGGGGTTTGATTGTTACCTGTAGCTGGCTCCTTCTCCTGGGTCCCCCAGACTGGGACTGAGGCTGCCTGCTCCTGGTTGGAGAGAAGCCCAGGTCTGAAGATGTTCTCCATGACTGATGGGGGTGTGGATCGTGGATCCGATGCTGCTTGTGTGCTGCCCTACCTGTCCAGCTGTGGGGTTTTAGCCTCTTATACCTCTACTCATATCCCCTCCTCTCACACACCCCGGGGGGTCCTCGGTATCCCCCACCTCTGCTTTTGAAGTGATGGGTAGACCTGTGTCCTGTGCTCTGCTTCCCCTTTGATCGGAGCTGGCTGACAATATTCCAGTTGACAAAAGTGTCTGGCACCTGAAACCTTTCTTCTCTGCTGCATCCCTCTCCAATCCACTTTGGGAGACCCAGCCCCTCACATCAGCCTGTCTGAGCACTTCCTCAGACAGGAAGAGCATCTGTACTCTCCACCAGACACCAGCGAGTGACAGAGATGGGAAATGGGGATCATGTCATACAAGGAAGAAAAAGACCAGGCAGGAAAGACAGCAGCCACTGCACATAGAGAATCTAGGAGGGTGTTGTTAAATATTAGGACAAAGCTCTTTCAATGTCAGGTTAATTTAATCAATATTTATACTCTAAACAGAAAGGTATTTTTTAATAAGTATGTTTTTTTTTTCTTAAAAAGGGAAACTGAATGACAGAATAGTGGAAAAAAAACCAAAATAACCTGTAATATTGGCTTGTAGATAAAATATAGTAGTACTATATGTAGTGGTAATTAGATTGTAAGCTCTTCGGGGCAGGGATTTCCTTTCCTATTGTCTGATTTTGCTGCGCTTATTGTATTATTATAATTCCCGGAACTGTGTCTTTGTCAAGTGCTGAGTACACTTTTGGCGCTATATAAATAAATACATACAATACAATATAAAATAACTTGTAATATTGGCTTGTAGATAAAATATAGTAGTACTATATGTAGTGGTAATTAGATTGTAAGCTCTTCGGGGCAGGGACTCCCTTTTCCTAATGTTACTTTTATGTCTCAAGGGCTTATTCTCATTATGTGTTATATTATTATGTTGTGTGTTAGTGCTGTGAAGCGCTATGTATGTGGATACATACTACTGCTGGAACCATAAGGCTGAGTCCCCGCTGGCGCTGAGCGCGCTCCAAGCATGAGCGCCGGGTGTTCTGTCATTTACGCGCGGGGGGGGGGGGGCATTGAGCGCACTGGAAAGTTAGATATTTTTGTTTACATTAGCGCCGGTGAGCGTGTGTGCCCACGCACGAGCGCGCGCACACCGCGTGAGTGTGGACATACATATATCTATATATGTAAGTAACCGCGGCAAGTGCCGCCCACTCAGCGCTAGCGGGGCCGCAGCCTAACACTGGTCTGTGTATCAGAGTGGTGTTTTTGGAAGCAAAATAATGCTGGAATCAAAAACAAAGGCAAAATGATTCAGATCTAAACTACAGTAAATAAACAAGCTTAAAATAAAGAAACGTGGGAGAAAAGGCATTTATAAACTCCTAATAAATATTCCAGTCTCGTTCGTCTAGAACTCTAAAAAAAAAAAGGTGCTGGAAAAAAAGAAAGGTGTCAGAATTCAGTTCCCTTGAGAGTCCTCCCCCAACCCCCTCCTACACACCGAAATAGCCCTGGTCTCTGGCCTATTCATCTGACTTGGTCATGGAGCTGTAATTTCATTGATCATAATGCTGACTTCACTGAGTGAGAGGACATGGAATTGTACAAGATCACTGTCAATGTTGGAAATGATGGAGATCAGTGCCTGAGTGTGGGAAAATGTATTCTTAACATATACAATGTTTGTAGCAAATTGTGTATATCTATACCTGACTGCACACACAATGTGTTACACACTTGGAGAAAAAGTGATGTCTGTGTTTATAATTTTAGTGTATTTATATATCTATATATATAAATAAAAATAAAAATGTATTTTTATTATTGTAAATGTAAGTTTCTGATACACGTTGTGTGTGTTTTAATATACTTATTTGCAGTGGTCGACAAATCACCAAAAAATCTACTCGCGAACAAAAAAATCTACTCGCCACCTTGTACCAAACGTGTGCTGCTTGGGCCAATAGGAGCTCGCCACGATGTTAAATCCACTCGCCCGGGGCGAGCAAATGTATAGGTTTGTCGAACACTGCTTATTTGGATACTCACTTCTGGTGCGCTGTGTGTCTTTTTTCTTGTCTTTGGAGATCCTGCCAGGTCTCACCTTTGGACGAGCGGAGCGCCCATTCGACACACGCTGCAAGAAGGTGTTTTTGCCTACAAGACCCATTACCTGTTTCCTGGAGTGAGGGAGAGTCTGCGCAATAGGGATCTCTCTCTCTCTCTGCCTCTGTCTCTGTCTCTGTCTCTCTCTGTCTCCCAGTCTTTCTCTCCTCTCTCTCATGAAAATGTAGTTTGCTGGTGCATGTCCCATAAGGATAATATAGTAATACGATACCGTGTAATCCGGAAATCAAGAGACTGCACACAGCGGAGTAGTATAGAAAAAAGTGTATTAGTGAACGTGGTACATCAAACACCAACGTTTCGGTCCTCGCAGACACCAAAAAGGTATACAAAAAAATGTATGTTATTGACTCAATGTTTGGGCCTCCCTCTGGAGGCTTCATCAAGAGATTAGCCAAAGCTGTAGCTCAATAAAAGACACATTTTTGTATACCTTTTTGGTGTGCCTATCTTTATCTTTTTATATACAGTACTTGTGTGGTACTTGGATTGCAGCACCCATTCCAGCACTCTGACTGCTGTGTGCCCCATATCCGCCTCACCTCGCTGTGCATCGATGAACGATTCCATCTGTCGGCATATCAGCGATTGTTTAAATATAGAAGTGTATGTGGTGGTGTTTGTATGTTTATGGAAATTATTCTTCAGAGCCTGCAGTGCTGGGAAAATAGTCACAAAAAAAAGAAATCAAGATTGCTACAGAAAAAATACCTTCAAAACAAGGGGATTCTTTCTTTGATAAATAAGGTGCTGCATTGTCCCAGATTTGCAGCTGTGATACTGCTCAATAGGCCATGTGAGTGTTTTATAATGCAGTGTGTTCTGTATAAGTATCAGTATGTGCTCCAGTGTGCATATGTGTTTCAGGGAAGGGGGAGAGGTGAGATCACAAGGTGAGGTGTCGGGCTTGGGTGCCTTGTTAACTCCTTCAATACTGGAGGTTCTTGCAAGACACGATGGCTTAAACTAAAACAAAATGTTTCATATATAGACAGGAGAGCCTAAAATTCTGATTTTATTTGTCCTGTTGCTCAGATTCGGGTTTAATTGTTCATTTTAGCAATGGTGCTCTGGGTACTTATACTTGTGCAAGAATTTGTAATAACTACGTCAGGGCCAGCAATGCATTGCTATGGCACGGGTAATAGTAATTATAATCATAATACTATTAGTCATAATAATAGTAATAATAATCATACAAATAAATATCCCTTTAGTTAGGAAGTCAATGGGAGCAATGCATCAAAGTCTCTTCTGGCTGCAAAATGGGGGCAAAAAGTGGTGCAAAATATTACTCCAGATTTATCCTAAGAACAATCCCATTGAAAGCAATTGAGGTTTTTTTTTTATCTTTAATAAATCAGGTGATATATTTTCGCCCCATATTTGCAGCCAGGAGAGTTTGATACATAACCGCAGTGACCCACAACCATCTCTAACCCATCATTCGCAACACTAACAACATACGCAAGGATGTGCATTAATACACGTCAAATAAAGAAATACTGTATTTTTTTTAATGTAATGCCCTCATGGTACCTTACAATATTTAAACAGTTAATTAAATCAGATAAAATGCTGGGTGAGAAGAGAAGGCGAAGTCTGGTGTGTGTGTGCTTATTGTAGGGTCTGACACCTTCCATACAAAAGACAGCTATACATAATATTTCTAAATGCTGCATGCCAGCATTCCCGACAACACGGTCCTGAATTCTGATCACAATGCCTTTGTGACCTTATAAATGCAACATATAGCATCTTTGGATAAGAACACTCATGATACTGAGTTACACATCGCCGGCGAAGTCCGGGGGGAGGGGGGGGGGGGAATCCGTGTATGTAACGAATCACAAAACTGTTGCCACTAACGAGGTCTTTAAGTAAAGAAGAAGAATATTAATGTATTAAATAAAAAGATAAACGTTTCAGTGCACTCTTGGTCTTGACAAAAGTCCCAGAGCGGATCGAAACGCCGATCTTCTTATAAGTTGATATTCTTCTTTAATAATATAATAATAACTTTATTTCATGCAGCGCCTTTCTCCCAACGGGGCTCAAAGCGCCTCACAATTACAGTATAGCGCGCGTTACGCAGCATATAGGAATTTTTGCACACACAGTCCCAGCCCAGATGAGCTTACAATCTATGTTGTTGGTGCCTGAGGCACAGGGAGATAAAGTGACTTGCCCAATGTCACAAGGAGCCGACACCGGGAATTCGTGATAAATGCAGCCACCTTCTGTTCTGACAAACCCATTTTTGTTAATGTCACTTTTCAACAAACCTTTTCTATGCTCTGTACATAAACCCTTATCTTTGTTTTACGTCAGAGATCTGCCTGTTAGATTGCAAGCTCTTCGGGACAGGGACTTCTTTTCCTATTGTTTTACGCCTGACGCGCTTATTCCCATTATGTGGTACAGCAGGGCCCCGCTTCTCGGCGCTTCGCTTCTCGGCGATCCGCTGATACGGCGGCACAGAGAAGGGGGCCGCCATGCTGGTTTGTAAATCGCGCATGCGCAGAACGGGCGTGTGCGCCCGGCGCGCATGCGCCAACCGCAGGTTGCGCGCGCATACCATAGGTTGCGTGCGCATACCAAAGGTTGCACATGCGCAGAACAGCAAAAATGCCGGTTTGCGCATGCGCAGAAGTGAAAATCGCCGGATCCGCTTTCCGGCGATTTTCACTATACGGCGGGCCTCTGGAACGGAACCCGCCGTATACCCGGGGCCCTGCTGTATAATATTATGTCACGTGTATTGTAAACGTGAACGCGCTACGCACCTGGATGGCGCTATATAAATAAAGACATACATGCCTGCCATTTCTTCCTTCAAATAGAATGATTTTTGCACCCTGGTCACACGAGGCGACAGCCCTTGAAAAATCAAATATTTCCAGCTTCCAAAGTTCGCGACGCGATGCTGCTCCGTCGCATTGTCGCCGTCGCGCTTACTATAAGCGCACGCGGCGGCGGCGACAATGCATTTGTTTTCGGGCGACATCACGTCGCCAGCGCTATAAGCGCGGCATTAGGCTGCGTCCCCGCTGGCGCTGAGCGTGCTGTGCGCTCGGCGCTTGCCACTTTTACTTATTGCACTCTTTATGTGGAAGTCCCTGCTCACACGGTGCGGGCACCCGCGCTCACCCAAGATTAACGCTTGAGCAGACAAAAAAAACAGACTTTGAAGCGCGCTCAACTTTCCCGCAATGCCCCCCCCCCCCCCGTCCGCGCTTGCAAAATAAGCAGGACACCCGGCGCTCATGCTTAGAGAGTTGGTGAAGTCACTGCTCTCAAGCATGAGCGCGGTCAGCACCAGCGGGGACGCAGCCTAATAAGGCTGAGTCCCCGCTGGCGCGGTCCGCGGTTTGCGCTTGGTGCGCTTACCTTAACAAATGTGGATCGGCACATCCCCTCTCCCGCTGTGCGCGCGCGCTCGTGCGCGTGCACACGCTCTCCCAGGCGTTGTGCTTGGGGAGACAAGGGAGAGATATTTTCGTGCTGAGAGCAGGGTCAGCGGCAGCGTGGACTCAGCCTTAACAAAGAAAAATGATCAACAATGATGAAAATGGTGAATTTATCAGGAAAGGAATATTTTAGGGATGAATATAAAAGTCATGTTTTACAGAGGAATAAAAAGAAAAAAAAGCTATTGCTTATTTAGAAATATTATATTTAACATGTTCTATTTACAATATGCTTTGAGGGCAAAGGGCTCCTTAGACAATAATAAGGTTGTGCATAATACCTGAAATAATAGGGCGATCCAGTTTAATACAAACAATGTTGAGCGTTAATGTGTAGGTTAGGGCATGTGTTTGTGTGTATAAGTATGCTCTTTGTGTATCTGCCCTTTCTCTAGGCAGAGGGGCACAGTGTCTGCCATCACTCTGGCAGTCATTAAAGGGTTTTGCTGTGGCCTCAGGCACAAGCGACTTGTGTATTTGAGACAGACAAAGCAGCAAGTGGACATTCAGCTATTGTGTAGCAACAGGGGCAAGTCATCTGTCCTTCCCCCCCCCCCCCACCTCCTACTTCCCAGAACACTTTATTTCCTACTGACTCCTTCTGTATATTACACTCCACATTCAGACAGCAGCGTGAATGTATCAGGGGTCCTTCATCTGCAGCAGTAGAAGTGAGGGTTGGGATAATCCTAGGCATGGGGACAGCATTGCAGAGAGCTGTGGTTCAATGTTTTTGTAGCTGCATTAGTGCTGAAGACATGGAGGTTCATTTGCTACCTTTTCTTTTAGATCAGATTGGGAGTTCTTCATAGGGGACATTATAGGGGGTTATTCATTAAACTGCGATAGTGCTGATCGGGTTCTCTTCATGGCTTGAATGGGAGTTTCCATGCGGCAGTGCCCTATAGGTTCTATCACACCATAATAAATAACCCCCCCCCCTCCATAGAGTGCAGAGTTTTTCAAACCTCCCAGGTCTCTTCCTGCACTGTGGGATGTAATAAAGCTAAAGAAATCATGGCTCAGCCGGGACAGTCCTAAATTGCACCAGTGAAACAAAAACTTAATAAAGCGCAACAAATATAGTGATAAAGTCAAGCTGTGTGAGTTTGTTTCCATACCCCTCGGTGTTGTTTGTCTTCATGAGTAAATGTTAATACACTATACCCTCTGCATTTGTGTTCTTGTCTTCATATGAGGTTCACTAGGAGTCCGCAGACCTGAGGATTTCACTATATGGAGCAACAGTATTTTGTGTATTTCAGTGCTATTTATCACTGGGTTTATTTGCACATTTAACTGTACACTTTTTGTCACTTTGCGCCACGAGCACTTTTTGGTTTAGGTCTAAATTGCACCAGTCTGTAGAAAAAAAACAGTCAGTAAAAATGGCAGACATCATGAAAGATGCTTTACTATTCCAAACCCTTCACGGCCAAAAGGATCAGCAACGCCTGGCCTTCCAGCAAAGGGGTTAAATAAAGTGTCACAGTTTAAGCTTTTAGAACAGACCCTTTCTTCATCTCCAACATATTGCTCATTCAAGAAAACCTATGATCAGCACTGTACAGAAGTAGATTTCAGCTGCAGACAGCATTTATGTAGCCACGATATCATGTACGAGCGCCAATCCCATGCCTCTATTTAACAGTGAGATTGCTAAGTAGTTATATAAACACTGATTTATTTCTATGCTTTATCCTGATACATTTTCCCTTCATCTGAGTCACTGGAAAATGAAGCTATATCTCTAGTAGTCCTCCCAGGTCTCCCTGATTAAAGTTTTCACACGTGGGCCGGCATGCTGAGAAGTTATAGCTCGCCGTGTATCCTTGAGAACCAGCAAAAAGGGGCAGAGGAGCACAGCATGAAAAAAAGGAGAACTGGAGGCCAAATACTACAAATCTAAATTTAATGCAGCTTAATGCTAAGCAGGGTTACCACCTCTCCGGGTTTGACCCAGAGACTCCGGGTTTCAGGTACTTTCCTCTGGGCTACGGGGTTAGCCTGTCAATCTCCGGGTGGCAGTGGTGTGCTGTTGCGGGGGCGGGTGGCGGCCGCGTCTCCGGCATTCTCCGGTATTCTTCTGCAATTCCCCCTCCAACTGCACTGAACATGGCTGCGTGGTGTCATATGATGCAGCGTAGCCATGGCAATTGGACACTACTTGATGTCATGACGCTACACGGCGTCACGTTGCCATGGCAATGTGACGCCACGTAGCGTCATGATGTCACATAGCGTTCCATTGCCATGGCTACGCGGCATCATATGACACCACGCAGCCATGTTCAGTGCAGTTGGAGGGGGAGTTGCAGCAGGATGTCCGCCAAGTAAGGGAATTTTTTCTCCCCTCCGGGTTGGTCATCAGTTGAAGGTGGCAACCCTGATGCCAAACGAAGACAACAATTGGATAGCTCTGACTCTTTAAAAGCGCCAGCTACGGCGGGAAGCACGTCAGAGCTATCCAATTTTTGTCTTCGTTTGGCATAAAGCTGCATTCAATTTAGATTTTTAGTATTTGGCCTCCAGTTCTCCTTTTTTCATTCTGTGCTCCTCTGCCCTTTTTGCTTGTTCTCATCGATCTTCTACAGCTGGATGCACCCGCAGAGGATCAGAATCGTGAGTACATGTATTGCTACTTGTGTGGCCGGTCTTAAGTATACCACGATTAGCTATCTAGCTTGGATGTATCTATGCCTGAACCTCGAGCTGTTAGGTTACATTGACCTCACAGTACCTGTTGGGCTGCTTCATTGCGGGGCTTCAGCTATTGGTCTGTTTCCTGCAGACTCACACTTCTGGTTCAGGCTCTCAGTGGTTATGACGGCACAGGAGTATACAGTAGGGCCCCGCTTTTCGGCAGCCCGCTTTACGGCGTTCTGCTCATACAGCGGTACCGGGAAGGGGGCCCCCTCGTTCTGCACATGCGCAGAACGGGGGGTGCAGAGGTCGCCCATGCGCACAACGGTGGTCACGCTTGCACAGAACGGAGGTTGTGCATGCGCAGAGGGGGAAATTGCCGGTTTGCGCATGTGCTGATGCTGAAAATCAGCGGTTCCGCTTTCCGGCGGGACCATAGAAAGGATCCCGCCGCATTACCGTGGCCCGTCTGTACTCAGAGTCTGATCAGTCTATTTGCCTAAAAAACATTTATTTGTCTCTATTCCGCCCTGGAAATCATTCCTACTAGATATTTATAACACCACATTAGAGATTCAATTTTCTTACTACACATCGACGTGTATCCTGCAGGTTACTGTTTCCAGACGGTCACCATACTCCTGAGTGTCTTTGGAATTCACTTTATATTTTGTTTTTTGGGGAGGAGGAAGGGGGAATTACAGTTCTGAAATCCCTGCTGCCGGAAGGTTTCACCTCGCGAATCAATGATCCGACACTGAAGAAAATAGAAAATGACAACATATCCTTCAACAAACACATTCCAGTTTCGATGTTAGTTCATTTACAAGAGAAGTAACATGTTTAAAAGAAGGTGACAAGTTGAACTACTTGTGTGTGCTTCAGTGCCTGATGGATCCTGGTAATTTCCTACACTTGTATATCTTTGGCTTTGTAGCCAATAAAGAATATCACTTGTGAGCACATTCACATGTCTTAGACAGGTCTGCAATCCTGCCTTTCAACCATTTCAACCATCACCTAGCACAGGCCTAGCACCTAGCACAGGCCTGCACAACTCGTAAAGTAAGAAGGGCCGAACTGCTCCACGGAAAAAAAAATTGGGCCACACATGGGTAAAATCATCATCATCATCTCTCCTCCAGCACCTCATCATCATCTCATATATCTCCCCCAGCACCCTCACATCATCTCATACTCCCCAGACCCTTCATCCTCATAATTCCCCAGAACCCTCACTATAACACTTTGCGATACTCCCCATATATCTCTCATACCTCATCTCTCCCTTCACCACACACAATAGGGACCGTCTAAATTGCACCAGTGAAAGAAAAACTTAAAAGCGCAACAAATATAGTGATAAAGTCAAGCTGTTGTGAGTTTGTTTACCATTCCCTCTGTGTTGTTTGTCTTATGAGTAAATGTTAATACACTATACCCTCTGCATTTGTGTTCTTGTCTTCATATGAGGTTCATAGGGTCCGCAGACTTGAGGATTTCACTATATGGAGCACAGTATTTTGTGTATTTCAGTGCTATTTATCACGGGTTATTTGCACATTTAACTGTACACTTTTGTCACTTTGCGCACGAGCACTTTTTGGTTTAGGTCTAAATTGCACCAGTCTGTAGTAAAAACAGTCAGTAAAAATGGCAGACATCATGAAAGATGCTTTAGTATTCAAACCCTTCATGGCCAAAAGGATCAGCAACTCCTTCCCTCCCAGCAAAGGGGTTAAATAAAGTGTCACAGTTTAAGCTTTTAGAACAGACCCTTTCTTCATCTCCAACATATTGCTCATTCAAGAAAACCTATGATCAGCACTGTACAGAAGTAGATTTCAGCTGCAGACAGCATTTACGTGGCCACAATACCATCTACGAGCGCCAATCCCATGCCTCTATTTAACAGTGAGATTGCTAAGTATTTATATAAACACTGATTTATTTATATGCTTTATCCTGATACATACTAGCACCCTCTATCCACCTTTAAGACCCACCTTAAGACACACTTGCTTAAAGAAGCATATGAATAGCGCTGTGTATATTCTGAACACATGATACATAAAGCTTGGCCCCATGCAGACGCACTTACCAGAACTCCCTCCTACTGTCTCTGTACGTTCTCCCTACCTACCAATTAGACTGTAAGCTCCTCGGGGCAGGGACTCCTCTTCCTTAATGTTACTTTTATGTCTAAAGCACTTATTCATATAACTTCTGAAATACCGCTCACCAGTAATTGATAAATAAAGAAAATAGTCAAAGCAACCGGAGCAAAGGAATGGTATTAACAGACACAAACAGAAATGGAGACAAGAATAGTCTCCATAGGATTCCTATTAACCGCACAGCAAGGCTGCTGAAATAAATAGGGGTTCAAATACTCCCTAACAGATAGTATAGGTAGGCTGTGCGGGGTACAAATAAGTAACCGCTCCCAGCACTGTGGGAGGACAGTTACCAGTAAAAGCCTAATACAGGCCAAAATATCTCTCACACCTCATCTCTCCCCCTCACCCACACACATAATACTCCCCCTCCACATCAAACACACAAACCCCTGCACACCACAAACACATCCCACCCCCCCCTGCACCTCACATCCCTCTCCCCCTCACCTCAAATCATTCTCCCCCTCATTACATCACACTCTCCCCCCTGCACCTCACATCACTCTCCCCCCTGCACCTCACATCCCTCTCCCCCTACACCTCACAATATTCTCCCACCCCCTGCACCTCACATCACTCTCCCCCCTGCACTCTCACATCACTGTCCCCCCTGCACTTCACATCACTGTCCCCCCTGCACCTCACATCACTCTCCCCCCTGCACCCACACACTGTCCCCCTGGCACCTTCACATCACTCTCCCCCCTGCATCTCACATCACTCTCCCCTGCATCTCACTCACCTCCCCCCTGCACCTCACATCACTCTCCCCCTGCACTACATCACTCTCCCCCCCTGCATCTCACATCACTCTCCCCCCTGCATCTCATATCACTCTCCCTCCCTGCACCTCACATCACTCTCCCCCCTGCATCTCACATCACTCTCCCCCCTTGCACCTCAAATCAACCCCCATGCACCTCAAATCACCCCCCTTGCACCTCAAATCACCCCCTTGCACCTCAAGTGAAAGCGGGATCGCGGGGTGGAAAGCAGGCTCAGGAGGGAGGAGGACGGGGAAAGCCGCCGCGGGCCGCACAATGTGTGAGGGGCGTGCCACGTGTTGTGCAGGCCTCACCTAGCATATAGTGCTCCCACTGCAGCAAGGGATTCTCGGAAATGACATGCAAATGAGCACACAATGTGTCACCTTTTGCCTGAAATCCATTTACATGAAACCCATATAAGCAAATGCTCTGCTGTTCACACAGCTTTTAAGTTTGGCGTTGTAGATACAAACGTATGTGTTTTGTGCACCCGGGTTTACATCTTTGTGAATATCATTATCATTTATTTGTAAAGGGCCAACATATTCCTCCGCTCAGAACAATGCCCATTGGAAACAATCAGACCATTGCTGTGTTTGTTTCTCTGACTGGTATCTGTCCTTTGTGTATTTAGGTCCATGTAGCTGACTCTCAAAGCTGCGAGATCGCTGATTCGTGCGGTGGGACTGTGCATGCCTATTGACTTAAATGGGGCTTCCGTGTCATACTGCACGGATCGGCGATCTCAGAGCGTATAGAATATACCCCCATATATTACTAAGCAGTGCTTTGCCATAAGACAATTTCTAACTCCAGATTACACCTTATGGCTAATTCAAGTGAAGGGTTAGTAAGGTATCTTCTGGCACTGGATGATGTCTTAAGGGAGGGGTGACCAACGCCAGTCCTCAAGGGCCACCAACAGGCTTTATGGATATCCCTGCTTCAGCACAGGTGGCTCAGTCAGTGGCTCACTCAATGACTGGTGGTGGCCCTTGAGGATTGGAGTTGGCCACTCCTGTCTTAAGGCATAGCCCCACTTAGTAAATATGGCCCTTTGTGTCAGTGTGTATTTTTGGGTGGATAGAAACTTGTGTTTTATTTTTCATTCATTCTAATTGTGTCTATTGTACTTTACATTTTCCTGCAGTAAACGCCTCAAATAAAGGACAGAGGCTTCTTGCTCAATATGCTATGAATCTGCTTCAGAGATCAGTTCCATAAGGTTCCCCGCATGTTTTGGGTCCTGTAAGACCAGCTGTACCTATTACACAGAACGTTTTTGTGTGTGGTAAGCTACATAGGACAGGGGACTTCCTTAGGAATTGTTTGCAAGTGCCCCCACCCAGCACAAGTAGAGTAACTACAATGGTACCTATTTAAATGTACACAATGTTGGAAGGTCTGATAAACTCATCCCTGGCGGAGAGAAGCAGCTTCTCAGCATCATGAATAAAGACCAAAATGAGGAGACAACGTACGTTGCTATGCACAAGGACTTGATAGTTGAAAAATATTGTGCCCCATATTTTTCCGTTTTGTTGGTAGTAACAAAGGGGTAGTAGGTGGCATGATACCTGCTGTTGGACCAACAAGTAGTTGATATGTTACAAGCTTTGCAACCTCTCAGGGCACTTTATCGGGCATGGCAGAAATACAGAAACAAATGATATACAGTGTTTGTTAGAGGGATATCTGGTTACAATGGATGTTGAGCAAAAGTGGGAAATAAGATAAGGTCGCCCAGTGTGAAAATGAACAGTAGGACTACCCACCCTTCTTTGCCTCTTTTGTTGATGTACATGTATGTCATCTCTCTTGTATACGGCTGATTTGGAGCAAGATTCCATTATGACTACTAATCCCCCAGTGTTGAAGGCCTCAGACTTGTAAGCGCAGTTTCTCTCCTACAATGCAAAGTGAATTATGTGGTACTGATAACAGGTTATATTTGAGTGTCTGGCACCTATTAAAAAAAAAACTCACACACTTATTTGTCTTTAACTTTGACTTTTTTCCATGGTCATCACATACGTTGCAGAGCCTTCCTGATTTTCATTTCATCTCTTTCATTGTAAGGCTGTTTGTGTTCACGGCAAAGTAACTTCTGCCTGGCTCCCATGGATAACTGCTTTTCCGGACAATTTCACATCCAGGGAGATGTTGAATGTGTAACTATGGAATTTGTATTTTTCCACTTATAAGGATATAGAAAATAGTAGGATCAGGTTGGATCCTTTAGGATGGGGTTGCAGAGGTTATTTCAGACCATTGATCATAGTATCTGTCATGCGAGATTTTCATTGTATTTTTGATTTACTGCCCTTAACTTTTTTAAACTATTGTTAATTCTAGAGACTCGTGCGTTTACGCTTTTTCTTATTGCTAAGCAATTCCTTCCTCGCTTTGCCCTTCTCCCCCCCCCTCTCCCATTTTATTTTCTGTACCCTACCTTATTTCTGTAAATATATTGAAAAAACATCTCCATGGAAAAAAAATAGACTGTTTGGGTTTTTTGTTGATTTGTTGTTTCCTGAACTCCCGGGAACCTCCTCATTCCCGAGATATTTGTTGTTGTTTTTTGTGTGCTGATTTTTACACCAAAAATAACAGCGAATATTTCCCATTGACGTTGCAGCTTTCTATTGGCAGTCAGATCGAGTCCTGATCCTGCCGCCATTTTGTGTCAACCAACAGTGGACAGTCCTGCTCAGGGATGCCCGGAGGTCAGGTAACCTGAAAACAAAATGGTGAGCAACACACACTTCCACTTAGTCTTTGTTGTGGTTATATTGTTTTAAGTAATGATGTCATCATTAAGAAGTAGTGACCGCTCCACAGACACTTGTGGTCAGTACTGCTTGATCGTTTTTGACAAAGGCCCATGTGGCAGCCAAAACATTGAATGTTTAGAAATAAATTGTAACCCTTTTGCCTAAGTCCACTGGTAGTGCTTATTTTGGGAGGCATTTCTTCCATTTATTTTAATGTGAGTATTAGTACATATGTATTTCTTTATATCTTCTCTCAATATCTCTGTGTATACGTGTGTTTGTATCTTCTCTCTGTATCTCTGCATATGTGTTTCTCACTTCTTTCTGTATCTTCATGAAAGTGTATGTACATGTAACGCTGTGCTCACCACAAACAAGGTGGGACCACGGTGCTGAGGTGGGAATGGATATTACGCCACCCACAGCCATGGGGACGCGTCAGGAGTGTAGAGTAAGTCGGAATAGTCGGGTCGGGGTTGGAGAGGTACGGATCGTCGTTATACCTGCCGAGGTCAGAGGAGGAGAGATGCGGAACTTTGAAGGTACTATTAGCCGGGTCCGGGGTTGGAGAGAGTAGCGTCGTCGTGGTCCGTTTGCCGAGGTCAGGGTGGGAGAGAGTAGAATGGTCGTTGGTCCGGATGCCGAGGTCGGGTTTGGAGAAGAGCGGATGGTCGTGGGAAGCCGGGTCGGTACCCAGGAAGAAGCAGCAAGGCAAGACAGGACAAGACTGTGGAGGCAGAGAAGAGGCGAGTTCAACGCAACTAGAACTATGCTCAGCGAAAGTGCCAGTGGCACAGCGGAGCATATGTAGGTAAGAGCGTCCAATTGAAAAACTGCAGCGTGGAGGTGTGTGCAAAGGTGAGGCTGCGATAGGAGGCAGGGTAACCAGATTCAGGTGAGCTTCCTGGGATGGAGCCTGTGAGAGCTGCGCGCGCATTCGTGTGGGTGCCCGTGCGCGCCTGTGCACTTGAGTTGCGCGTGCCAACCGTCCTTGCGAAGGGATGGCTTAAGGGAGCGGGTGTGCGTGTGCCTAAAGGAAGATGGCTGCCGGAGAGACCGGCGGAGCCCGCGGAGGCAGGAGCAGGTCTCGGAGGAGTGTTTGCCACCAGAGCAGGTGAGTGGGGAGTACACCGAGGGCGGCGTGGCTCCCCGAACCTTACAGTACAGTATGTCTAATCTCTTAGGCCACGTCCATAGCAGGGGAAGCCGCGCTGAGCCGCGCGGACGCTCCGCGCTGAGACCCGGCATCCTCAATGAGGATGTCTTTAGAGGCGGCTCACGCGAGCGTCCGCAGGCGTGCTGAGGAGTTGGATTTTTCAGCCGAGCGCCAAGCTGTTTTTCAGCGCGCTGTCGGCTGAAAACATCCAATCAGCGCGAAGCAGCGTCAACGTCACGGCGCCGTGACGTTGACATCGGTGCGTTGCGGGCGATTGGCCCAGCGACGTCACTGCCCCGCCTCCCTCAGCCTCCCCCCGCCTCCCGATCGCGCCCGCTGGGTCGCCTGCATGTGCATGAAATCGCACAGGCTTTAGCAGGCGAGCCTCAGCGTCAGCGTGGTTCTGCACTGCTCCCATCTCTATGGACGCAGCCTAAGTATCTCTTTGTATGTGTGTGTCTGTATCAACCCTCTTTATCTCTGCAGATATGTATGTGTGTGACTATATCGTCTCACTGTATCTCTGCAGATATGCATGTGTGTGACTATATCGTCTCACTGTATCTCTGCAGATATGTATGTGTGTGACTATATCGTCTCACTGTATCTCTGCAGATATGTATGTGTGTGACTATATCGTCTCACTGTATCTCTGCAGATATGTATGTGTGTGACTATATCGTCTCACTGTATCTCTGCAGATATGTATGTGTGTGACTATATCGTCTCAGTGTATCTCTGCAGATATGTATGTGTGTGACTATATCGTCTCACTGTATCTCTGCAGATATGTATGTGTGTGACTATATCGTCTCATTGTATCTCTGCAGATATGCAAGTGTGTCTGTATCAACTCTCTGTATCTCTGCAGATATCTAAGGGTGTGACTATATCGTCTCACTGTATCTCTGCAGATATGCAAGTGTGTCTGTATCAAGTCTCTGAATCTCTGCAGATATGTAAGTGTGTCTGTATCGTCTCACTGTATCTCTGCAGATATGCAAGTGTCTATATCGTCTCACTATCTCTGTCAACATGTATGTGTCTGTATCAAACTCTCTGTTATCTCTGCAGATATGTATGTGTGTCTGTATCGTCTCACTGTATCTCTGCAGATATGTTTGTGTGACTGTATCATCTCACTGTATCTCTGCAGATATGTTTGTGTGACTGTATCATCTCACTGTATCTCTGCAGATATGTTTGTGTGACTGTATCGTCTCACTGTATCTCTGCAGATATGTGTGTCTGTATCGTCTCACTGTATCTCTGCAGATATAGTGTGTCTGTATCGTCTCACTGTATCTCGGCAATATGTGTGTCTGTATCGTCTCACTGTATCTCTGCAGATATGTATGTGTGTCGTATCGTCTCATGTATCTCTGCGATATGTATGTGTGTCTGTATCGTCTCACTATCTCGCGATATGTATTGTGTGTCTGTATCGTCTCACGTTTTTCTGCAGATATGTGTGTCTGTATCGTCTCACTGTATCTCTGCAGATATGCATGTGTGTGACTATATCGTCTCACTGTATCTCTGCAGATATGTATGTGTCTGTATCATCTCACTATATCTCTGCAGATATGTTTGTGTGTCTGTATCGTCTCACTGTATCTCTGCAGATATGTATGTGTGTCTGTATCGTCTCACTGTTTTTCTGCAGATATGTAAGTGTGACTGTATCGTCTCACTGTTTTCTGCAGATATGTGTGTCTGTATCGTCTCACTGTATCTCTGCAGCTATGCATGTGTGTGGGACAGACTAAAATGCTTAATGTGAAAAACGTTAAGCATTTTAGTCTGTCCCCATGTGTGTGACTATATCGTCTCACTGTATCTCTGCAGATATGCAAGTGTCTGTATCGTCTCACTGTATCTCTGCAGTTATGTAAGTGTGTCTGTATCGTCTCACTGTATCTCTGTAGATATTCATGTGTGTGACTATATCGTCTCACTGTATCTCTGTAGATATTCATGTGTGTGACTATATCGTCTCACTGTATCTTTGCAGATATGTATGTGTCTGTATCGTCTCACTGTACTCTGCAAATATGTATGTGTGTCTGTATAAACACTCTGTATCTCTGCAGATATGTATGTGTCTGTATCGTCTCACTGTATTACTGCAGATATGTTTGTGTGTCTGTATCGTCTCACTGTATCTCTGCAGATATGTATGTGTGTCTGTATCGTCTCACTGTATCTCTGCAGATATGTATGTGTCTGTGTCGTCTCACTGTATCTCTGCAGATATGTTTGTGTATCTGTATCGTCTCACTGTATCTTTGCAGATATGTTTGTGTGTCTGTATCGTCTCACTGTATCTCTGCAGATATGTTTGTGTGTCTGTATCGTCTCACTGTATCCTGCAGATATGGTTTGTGACTGTATCGTCTCACTGTATCTGTTGCAATATGTATGTGTGTCTTATCGTCTCAACTGTATCTCTGTCAGATATTTGTGTGGTGACTATATCGCTCACTGTATCTCTGCGATGTTTTTGTGTGTCTGTATCGTCTCACTGTACTCTGCACGATGATGTATGGTGTGGTCTGTACACATCTCTGTATCTCTGCCAGATAGTAGTGGTCGTATCGTCTCACTTTTACTCTGCAGATATGTTTGTGTGGTCTGTATCGTCTCTCTGTATTCTCTGCAGATAGTATGTGTGTGTATCGTCTCACTGTATCGTCTGCAAATGTTTGTGTGTCTGTATCGTCTCTCATTAATCTCTGCAGATATGTTTTTGTGTCTGTATTCGTCTCACTGTATCTCCTGCAGATATGTATGTGTCGATGTCGTCTCCACTGTATCTCTGAAGTATGTCATGTTTGTGTATTCTGTATCGTCTCCTGTATCTTCTTGCATATATTTTTGTGTGTCTGTATCGTCTCACTGTATCTCTGCAGATATGTTTGTGTGTCCTGTATCGTCTCACTGTATCTCTGCAGATATGTTTGTGTGCTGATCGTCTCACTGTATCTTGCAGATATGTAGTGTGTCTGATCGTCTCACTGTATCTCTGCAGATATGTTTGTGTGTCTGTATCGTCTCACTGTTCTCTGCAGATATGTTTGGTGTGTCTGTACGTCTCACTGTACTCTGCAGTTGTAGTTGTCTGTATCGTCTCACTGTATCTTGCAGATTGTTTGTGTCTGCATCGTCTCACTGTATCTTGCAGATATGTAGTGGCTGTAATCGTCCTACTGTATCTCTGCAGATATGTTTGTGTGTCTGTATCGTCTCACTGTATCTCTGCAGATATGTAAGTGTGTCTGTATCGTCTCACTGTATCTCTGCAGATATGTGTTGTGTCTGTATTCTCACTGTATCTCTGCAGATATGTTGTGTGATCTTATCGTCTCACTGTATCTCTGCAGATATGTTTGTGTGACTGTATCGTCTCACTGTATCTCTGCAGATATGTTTGTGTGTCTGTATCGTCTCACTGTATCTCTGCAGATATGTTTGTGTGTCTGTATCGTCTCACTGTATCTCTGCAGATATGTATGTGTGTCTGTATCGTCTCACTGTATCTCTGCAGATAGTAATGTGGTCTGTGTCGTATCACTGTATCTCTGCAGATATGTTTGTTTATCTGTATCGTCTCACTGTATCTTGCAGATATGTTTGTGTGTCTGTATCGTCTCACTGTACTCTGCAGATATGTTTGTGTGTCTGTATCGCCTCACTGTATCTCTGCGTATTGTTTTAGTGTGACTGTATCGTCTCACTGTATCTGGCAGATATTGTGTGTGTCTGTAAATCGTCTCACTGTATCTCTGCAGATATGTTTGTGTGTCTGTATCGTCTCACTGTATCTCTGCAGATATTTGTGTGGTCTTATCGTCCATCCTGTATCTCTTGCAGATATGTAAGTGTGTCTGTATCGTCTCACTGTATCTCTGCAGATATGTTTGTTGTGACTGTATCTTCTCACTGTATCATGCAGATATGTAGTGTGTCTGTCTTCGCTACTGTATCTGTGCAGATATGTATGTGTGTCTGTATCGTCTCACTGTATCTCTGTAGATATTCATGTGTGTGACTATATCGTCTCACTGTATCTCTGCAGATATGTTTGTGTGTCTGTATCGTCTCACTGTATGATCTGCATATAGTATGTTGTTGGCAATATACTCGTCTCACTGTATCTCTGCAGATATGTATGTGTGTGACTATATCGTCTCACTGTATCTCTGCAGATATGTATGTGTGTGACTATATCGTCTCACTGTATCTCTGCAGATATGTATGTGTCGTATCAACTCTCTGTATCTCTGCAGATATCTAAGGTGTGTGGACTATATCGTCTCACTGTATTCTGCAGATATGATAGTGTTCTGTATCAGTCTCTGAATTCTCTGCAGATATGTAGTGTGTCTGCTATCGTCCTACTGTATCTCTGCAGATCTGCAAGTGTGACTATATCGTCTCACTCTCTCTCTGCAACATGTAGTGTGTCTGTCAAACTCTCTGTTATCTCTCTGCGATATGTATTGTGTCTGTATCGTCTCACACTGTATCTCTGCAGATATTTGTGTGTGACTGTATCATCTCACTGTATCTCTGCATATAATGTTTTGTGACTGTATCATCTCACTGTATCTCTGCAGATATGTTTGTGTGACTGTATCGTCTCACTGTATCTCTGCAGATATGTGTGTCTGTATCGTCTCACTGTATCTCTGCAGATATGTATGTGTGTCTGTATCGTCTCACTGTATCTCTGCAGATATGTGTGTCTGTATCGTCTCACTGTATCTCTGCAGATATGTATGTGTGTCTGTATCGTCTCACTGTATCTCTGCAGATATGTATGTGTGTCTGTATCGTCTCACTGTATCTCTGCAGATATGTATGTGTGTCTGTATCGTCTCACTGTTTTTCTGCAGATATGTGTGTCTGTATCGTCTCACTGTATCTCTGCAGATATGCATGTGTGTGACTATATCGTCTCACTGTATCTCTGCAGATTGTATGTGTCTGTATCATCTCACTATATCTCTGCAATAATGTTTTTGTGTGTCTGTATCTTCTCACTGTATCTCTGCGATTATGTGGTTCTGTATCGTCTCACTGTTTTTTCTGCAGATATGTAAGTGTGACTGTTACGTCTCCTGTTTTTGCGATATGTGTGTCCTGTATCGTCTCACTGTATCTCTGCAGCTATGGCATGTGTGTGGCAGACTAAAATGCTTAATGTGAAAAAACGTTAAGCATTTTAGTCTGTCCCCATGTGTGTGACATAATCTTCTCACTGTATCTCTGCAGATATGCAAGTGTCTGTATCGTCTCACTGTATCTCTGTCAGTTATGTAAGTGTGTCTGTATCGTCTCACTGTATCCTGTAGATATTCATTGTGTGACTATAATCGTCTCACTGTATCTCTGTAATTTCATGTGTGTGACTATATCGTCTCACTGTATCTTTGCAGATATGTATGTGTCTGTATCGTCTCACTGTACTCTGCAATATGTATGTGTGTCTGTATAAACACTCTGTACTCTCTGCAGATATTTATGTGTCGTATCTTCTCACTGTATTACTGCAGATATGTTTGTTTGTGTTCTGTATCGTCTCACTGTATCTCTGCAGAGTATGTGTGTCTGTATCGTCTCACTGTACCTGGCAGATATGTATGTGTCTGTGTCCGTCTCACTGTATCTCTGCAGATATGTTTGTGTATCTGTATCGTCTCACTGTATCTTTGCAGATATGTTTGGTGCTGTAATCGTCTCAACTGTATCTCTGCAGATATGTTTGTGTGTCTGTAATCGTCTCACTGTATCTCTGCAGATATGGTTTGTGACTGTATCGTCTCACTGTATCTGTTGCAATATGTATGTGTGTCTTATCGTCTCACTGTATCTCTGTTCAGATATTCAGTGTGGTGATCTAGTATCGTGCTCCACTGTATCCTCTGCAGATAGTTTTGTGTGTCTGTATCGTCTCACTGTATCTCTGCACGATGATGTCATGGTGTGGTCTGGTACAACATCTCTGTATCTCTGCAGATATGTAGTGTGTCGTATCGTCTCACTTTACTACTGCAGATATGTTTGTGTGGTCTATATCGTCTCTCTGTATCTCTGCAGATAGTATGTGTTGTATCGTCTCACTGTATCTCTGCAGATATGTTTGTGTGTCTGTATCGTCTCTCATGTAATCTCTGCAGATATGTTTTGTCTTATCGTCTCCACTGTATCTCCTGCAGATATGTATGGTGTCGTGTACGTCTCCACTGTATCTTGCAAGATTATGTTTGTGTATCTGTATCGTCTCACGTATCTTTGCAATATGTTTTGTGTGGTCTGTATCGTCTCACTGTATCCTCGCAGATATGTTTGTGTGTCTGTATCGTCTCACTGTATCTCTGCAGATATGTTTGTGTGACTGTATCGTCTCACTGTATCGTGCAGATATGTATGTGTGTCTGTAGTCTCCACTGTATCTCGCGATATGTTTGGTGTCTGGTATCGTCCACTGTATCTCTGCAGATTGTTTGTGTGTCTGTATCGTCTCACTGTATCTCTGCAGATATGTAGTGTGTCTGTATCGTCTCACTGTATCTCTGCAGATATGTTTGTGTCTGCATCGTCTCACTGTATCTATGCAGATATGTAAGTGTGTCTGTATCGTCTCTACTGTATCTCTGCAGATATGTTTGTGTGTCTGTATCGTCTCACTGTATCTCTGGAGATATGTAAGTGTGTCTGTATCGTCTCACTGTATCTCTGCAGATATGTTTGTGTGACTGTATGGTCTCACTGTATCTCTGCAGATATGTTTGTGTGACTTTATCGTCTCACTGTATCTCTGCAGATATGTTTGTGTGACTTTATCGTCTCACTGTATCTCTGCAGATATGTTTGTGTGACTGTATGGTCTCACTGTATCTCTGCAGATATGTTTGTGTGTCTGTATCGTCTCACTGTATCTCTGCAGATATGTAAGTGTGTCTGTATCGTCTCACTGTATCTCTGCAGATATGTATGTGTCTGTGTCGTCTCACTGTATCTCTGCAGATATGTTTGTGTATCTGTATCGTCTCACTGTATCTTTGCAGATATGTTTGTGTGTCTGTATCGTCTCACTGTATCTCTGCAGATATGTTTGTGTGTCTGTATCGTCTCACTGTATCTCTGCAGTATTGTTTTGTGTGACTGTATCGTCTCACTGTATCTTGCAGATAATTTGTGTGTCTGTAATCGTCTCACTGTATCTCTGCAGATATGTTATGTGTGTCTGTATCGTCTCACTGTATCTCTGCAGATATTTGTGTGTGTCTTATCGTCCTCATGTATCTCTGCAGAATATGTAAGTGTGTCTGTATCGTCTCATGTATCTCTGCAGATATGTTTGTGTGTGTGATCTCTCACTGTATCATGCAGATATGTAGTGTGTCTGTATTCGTCTCACTGTATCTCTGCAGATATGTTGTGTGTCTGTATCGTCTCACTGTATCTCTGGAGATATGTAGTGTGTCTGTATCGTCTCACTGTATCTCTGCAGATATGTTTGTGTGACTGTATCGTCTCACTGTATCTCTGCAGATATGTATGTGTGTCTGTATCGTCTCACTGTATCTCTGCAGATATGTTTGTGTGACTGTATGTCTCACTGTATCTCTGCAGATATGTTTGTGTGACTGTATCGTCTCATCACTGTATCTCTGCAGATATGTTTGTGTGACTGTATCGTCTCACTGTATCTCTGCAGATATGTCAGTTTGTCTGTAAATCTATTCAAATAAGCTTTCTTGGCAGGACAGAAAAACATTTCAGTATTACCAAAATACAAATAACACGGGATAGGATATGAAGTTTACATAGTACCTGGGTAACAGGGATGTGGGGTTTAGTGAGTGTTTCTAAACCTGTGACAGGCGGTCTAGAACGTGGGGCCGTTTTGACATTACCAAAGCACCGCCGGCGTTCTGCTGCCACTACAATTCACTGCCGGACAGGTCGCCGCGTGACATTTTTCTGCGCACACTCTTGCCCACTCTCCGACCCCAACATTAACCTAATGTCACGTGCGGCGGTGGCCCTCCTCAATGTCCGGTGTCCCACGTGGGACATTTAAAGTTGTTAAGTCAGAGCGGCGGGTGCACGGGACATTGAGGAGAGTGTGCGAGACTCTTTAAAGATGGCAGCCACACAGAACATTATATGGTGGTCGCATTGACATTTAATGATGGCGTCGGGGTCGGTTGTCAATGCCGGGGTCGGTTGTAGTGGAGACAGAGCGCCGGCAGCACTTTGGTCCTGGCCAAACGTCCCATCCCGTGTGGCAGGCCACAGGCGCTGCTGTGGTTTCGTCTTCTCCTAAGAAAATCACTATTTTTTTGTTCTGTTCTATATTATTAAAGTTCTGGATAAGAGCTGTGAGTTTCTCGACATGAGAACTCCTCACCTCAGAGTATTATGTGCAGCGCAGCAGGACATATGTTTAATCTTCTACCTCTCCTAACTCACATCGCTGGCACAGTCTCACCTCCCGGAGCTTCCAGTTCTGTCTGTGTCTGCCTGTTTCTATTTCCAGGCTGTGGGTACTCATTCTGTACTGGCACAAGGTCTGTCTCTGCTTTGGGTTATTTACCTTCAGTAAGTCGGGTGCCAGAGTGTATTCTCTCTGTACGCTCTCTGGACCACCCTCTTCTCCTCCATATTCTCCATACTCTTGGTATTCGGAACAAAGCTCTATCCTTGATCTCCTCTTACCTCTCCCATCGTACTTTCAGTGTCTCTTTTGCTAACACCTCCTCCTCCTCTATTGATCTCTCTGTGGGGGTGTAAGGAATCCGCTCCGTGGTTTACTGGTTGCCTTACCTTGCAGACATGTGCAGTCCTGGAGCACCTCTCCTGATGTTTGCTGCAGCCTGGATTCACTCACCAAAGCAATACACACTCCCTCTGGTATCTACTGCAGCTGTGCAGCCTATCACTGCAACCTAGACTTGCATTCATTCATTGGAGCAGTACCTTCACACCCCCCTCCGGGGATTGGCCCGCTGGCCTTTAAGTATTGTCTTACCATAATGCTCCCTGCCGAGCATAGTCCTTCCTGGATGTCACTATCTGTTCTGCCACAAGCCCTCGCTTGTTCCTGTCCCTCATGCTGAAGCGGAGTATTCTCCTTGTTGTCTGCAGCTCCAGGTTTCCTAAGGCCGGCTGCTATATTCACGCAGCGGTCTGCTCCAGTCTCCTGTGTTGTAGCTGAGTACTCTTCTTGTTCACTTCAGCTCCTTGTTCCTGGGACCGGCTGCTATATTCACGCAGCGGTCCACTCCTGTTCTCCTGTGCTGAAGCAGAGGTTTCGTCCCTGCGTCCTTCAGCCTCCTGGATTCCTGCACAGTAGCGGAGGTATCCCTGTGTATCTTCAGCTTCCTGGTTCCTGGGGCCTACTCTTTCCCTAATCTAGAGAGGCCGTGTCCTGGTTCCTGCGCTGAGACAGAGGATTCCCTAGCCCGCTCAGGACTCTTGCGCTGTAGCACTGGTGCACCCGTGCAGTAAAGCGGTGTGCTACTCTGGTCTGCTTACCATCTCCTGTGACCAGCACCATGGGCCATGGCCGTCGCTCGCGCAGAGCCCAACCCCGCGCTCCTAAGCTGAAGCGGGGTTCTCCTGACTACATGTTGCCGAACTCTTGCCTGAACAATGTTTATCCTGATGTCTCCTGTCCTGACCCTGGCTTCTACAACGACGACGCTGTCTTCTCCAATCCTGATCCTGCGACATATGACTACGAACTGCGCAATCCGGATCAGCCTGCGCGGTCTCAGGTCGGTGCTTTTACAACCCCACCTCAGCCTCGCGGTCCGGTCCTGGTTTGTGGCGAGCAGAACCCTGACAGTATGCTCGGCCGCACAAACTCGGACCGCCCTGTGGTGAGGGTTGGTAAGTTTCTGTCTGAAAGCCTGTCCCAGCCTGTAAACCAGTCCCAGTGTGAATACCAGTTTCTATGTGAGATAATACCCCTGATTGAAGATCTGATTGTGTTTGTAGGTTTAACCCCTTTGCAAAACAAATGCCGTAATGATCTCATGATGAAGGTTTACCGCCTCCGGGACTTAAAACAATCGCTGGCCGCTTGTATTTGCTTTCCTGGTTACCCTTTAACTTGGGAAAAAGTGTACCCTTTAGAATTGGACGACGCCCAAAAGGAACTCTCTTCCCTGGCCTTGTCTTTAGACATTTATATAGCAAAAGAGGACCCTCTCCTCATGTTGGCTGATGCCCAAAAAACACTCCATATCCTTTCCATGACATTGGACATTTGCATAAAGGAACAGGATCCTCCCCTCGCCAGCTTCGCTGCCGCTTGGCTGTATCCCTGGTCTACCACGGATCCTTGCCCTGAGTGTATGGCCGGGTTCCCTGACGCCAATGATATGTTTTCGTTAACCCCTGCCGATCAGTCCTGTGAGGTTCCCCTGGAGAATACATATGTTGCTCTACCCAGCACTAATGTTCTTGTATCAGAGAATAAGTTCATTAGTTCTCCTATTTCTAGCTCAGAAGTCCTTTCTCTAGGTCTTGAGGGTTTTCCAGCTTTAACCCCTGCCGAGCAGTCCTGTGAGGTTCCCCTGGAGAATACATATGTTTCACTAGCCAACACTAAGGTTCTACTATCAGAGAATAAGTCCCTTTGTTCCCCTATTTCTAACTCCGTATCTGTCACTCCAGCTCTTGAGGGTTTTCCAGCTTTAAACTCTGCTAGGCAGTCCTGTGCGCTTTCCCCGTCAGAGAAAGAATCCCTAAGTACTGTTCCCAGGGTTATTTCTGTATTAACCCCTGTGGGGCAGCTCTCTGAGTTTCCTTTGGTAAATCCCTGTTCTCTGCCAGCCATGGTCACGCCCCTAGCTTCAGACGAGAGATTCCTGGTCTCTCCTAATACAGAGAGATTACCTATGTTTTACTCTCAGGCATTGTCTGCATTAACCCCTGTAAATTCTTGCTGCCTCCAAGTTAATGCCTTCGTTTTAGCCTCAGAGAATGAGTCCACAAGTCAGACAGCAGAGGTTGCATTGAGGGATTCCCATAACCGTACGGAGTCCCTAGATATTCTTTGCTATAAATCCCCTGCTTCAGCTCAAGTTTCCGCAGTTTCGTCTCCGGAGACTTCGGCTAAAGTTCTGGTTCCTGATAAATGTTTCCGCAGTTTCGTCTCCGGAGACTTCGGCTAAAGTTCTGGTTCCTGATAAATGTATTCAGGAGTCAGGTTTTTCCCTAAGCTTGCTCGCAGAGTTCCTTCTCCCGGGTGTTTCGCTGAACCAGCCTGTCGCCCACATAGCGGTGATCCCTGCTTCAGCGCATAGTTCCCACATTATGGAGTCTGCAGTAATTTCTGGTTTCCCAGACATTCCTTACCAAATACCTACTTCAGAGACCAGTACAGTTATGATTCACCCCCGTGTACTGTCTGAGTTCTCCTCCTCTTTAAGCTTAGGGTTAAAAGCATACAGTAGTCTGTATGTCCCTCCTGGGGTTCATATTATGTTCCCAGGAATGTTTGCTGACGCACGGTTTTCTCCCAAAAGTGACGCTTTTTCATATAGATTAGTAAAAAGCTTGCACACTGTTTCCCTTTTCGCTGAATTGTGTCTTTCTAGTTTTGAGACTCTGAGAGGTAATGATTCTCCTTCTGATTCTGAAGCTCTTCCTACAAGGACTATCCTGATTGGGGGTCCCCCTCATTTCTCTGTCCAGGCTAATTCTCCAGGGATCAGCATATCTGTGGTCACTTCCTTAGTACTGTCTGAGGTCACCATGCATATATTACAAGTCCTGGGGTTTAAATCTGAGCTATTTAGCTGTCCTGCCTTTGCTGAAACCCAGTCCCTCAGTACTGTGTCTAAATATGTCCCAGCAAACATGGGGTTACTCTGGGAAGAAATTAAAGCTCCTGTCTTAAAGGGTATTTTTTCTCACATGTCCAGCAAATCTAGAACCTCAGTAATTGTTTCTAAGTCACTTATCAATACATCTGATTTTTTCTCTAATCAAACCCAGACACCCTCACTATCGGTTAGGAGTCCTGTGATCAGAGATTTTGCACTAGAAAACACACCAATTCATGTTTTTGTCAGGTTAGGTACCCCTGTGGTTAGGGCCATTGCAGTTTCGGAAAAGACTCCTTGTACTCCTAAGGTGCCTGTCATTAAGAGTTTTCATAGTTCATACTTGCTGCTTGTTGATTCTCAAGGCCCTGTCACTGAGGTACAGACTTCAGCTTCTGATGTTAGCTTCCCTCCCACCACTACCCTGGCTCTGCCTTTTTCTCAAGCTACTGATTTGAAGATCCCAAGGACTATTCCTGATTCACTGACAATACTATCTCCCAATGAAGATTTCCCAGTATTGGAGAGCTCTACTGTTGTTTGCTTCTCTGCTCCTGCTAAACCATGGTTTTGTCCCTCGGAATTTTCGGTTGCCCCTGTTATTTCCTCTCAGTTGGAAATACTCTGTACGTATCCCAAGATTTCGGTCCCTATGCCGGGTTTACTGCTTGCCTTGTCACCTTCCATACCAATATCGGGAGATGCTTCCAACCAGCCTATACCATTACTAACCATTACCTGGGAGCCTTCTAGAGGAAAAAATTCTCGCAAATTTCAACATGCAGTGGTCAGCCAAGACTTTTTCTGTTACAAAGTTCCTCCTGGTGTATTCGATCAACTATCAGGGCCGCTGAGCCTAGATTCAGGTTCCTTTATTAAAGACTGGGCTTCCTGTAGGGGTTCTTCTGCCGTTTCTGCTCTGGAACCCTCTGGTTCTTCACAGCCCTGGATTTCCAAGTCATTTTGCGGGGCGAGCCATGTACCAAGGATGTTTCTTCTACCACTCTTATTTCCTAGAACTGTACTCACCAAGGAACTGCTAGTTTACGGATCCCCTTTCCACCTAAAGAACTTTAGGAACAATTCGATGTCTCCGAGACCCATGGATGGTCCTGTCTGGCCGCTGTTTTCAACGTGGGGTGGGGACACTAAGGAGTAACCACGAGTCTCTGGACCGACTCTACCCCAATCCTAGACGGTTCAGCAACAATTCCCGGTCCCCAACTCTATGTGTGCTCTGTTCGCCCGGAGGTCTCGCTGTGAAGGGGGGGGTACTGTAAGGAATCCGCTCGGGGTTACTGGTTGCCTTACCTTGCAGACTGTGCAGTTACTGGAGCACCCTTCCTGATGTTTGCTGCAGCCTGGATTCACTCACCAAAAGCAATACACACTCCTCTGGTATCTACTGCAGTGTGCAGCTATACTGCAACCTTGATTGCATTCATTCATTGGAGCAGTACTTCACACCCCCTCCGGGGATTGGCCCGCTGGCCTTTAAGTATTGTCTTACCATAATGCTCCCTGCCGAGCAATAGCCTTCTGGATGTCACTATCTGTTCTGCACAAGCCCTCGCTTGTTCCTGTCCCTCATGCTGAAGCGGAGTGATTCTCCTTGTTGTCTGCAGCTCCAGGTTCTAAGGCCGGCTGTATATTCACGCAGCGGTCTGCTCCAGTCTCCGTGTTGTAGCTGAGTACTCTTCTTGTTCACTTCAGCTCCTTGTTTCCGGGACCGGCTGCTATATTCACGCAGCGGTCCACTCCTGTTCTCCTGCTGTGAAGCAGAGTTTGTCCCCTGAGTCCTTCAGCCTCCTGGATTCCTGCACAGAGTAGCGGAGGTTTCCCTGTGTATCTTCACGCTTCCTGGTTCCTGGGGACACTCTTTCCCTAATCATAGAGAGGCCTGTCCTGGTTCCTGACTTGAGACAGAGGATCCCTAGCCCTCAGGACTCTTGCGCTTGTAGCAATGGTGCAACCCGTGCAGCAAAGCGGTGTTGCTACTCTTAGGTCTGCTTACCATCTCCTGTGACCAGCACCCTGGGCCATGGCGTCGCTCGCGCAGAGCCCAACCCCGCGTCCTAAGCTGAAGCGGGGTTCTCCTGACTACATGTTCCGAACTTGCTTCCGTGAACAAATGTTTATCTGATGTCTCCTGTCCTGACCGGCTTCTACAACGACGACGCTTGTCTTCTCCCATCTGATCTGCGACATATGACTACGAACTGCGCAATCCGGATGCAGCCTGCGCGGTCTCAGGTCGGTGCTTTTACAAACCCCACCTAGCTCGCGGTCCGGTCTGGTTTGTGGCGAGCAGAACCCTGACAGGGGGTACCCCAGGGCTCTGTCTGGGACCTCTTCTCTTTTCTCTGTAACACTCTCTCTAGGTGACCTAATCACATCTTTTTGGGTTTAAATATCACCTCTGGTGCTGACGACAACACAAATTTACCTTTCAACCCCTGACCTTACACCTGTATACAGACCAAAGTTCTGAATGTCTCTCTGCTCTATCACCCTGGAGGCCCTCTCGACGCCTTAAACTCAACATGGCTAAAACAGAGCTCCTTATACTTCCTCCCAAACCTGGTCCTACTACCTCCTTCCACATTACTGTTGGAACTACGATCATCCACCCAGTAGCCCAAGCACGCTGCCTAGGGGTCACACTCGATTCCTCTCTCACATTCTCCTCTCACATTCAAAACGTTTCTAAAACTTGTCGCTTTTTCCTCCGCAATATCACAAAGATACGCCCTTTCCTCTGTTACTCGTCTGCTAAAACTCTGACTCAGGCCCTCATTCTCTCCCGTCTCAATTAATGCAACCTCCTGCTGTCCGGCCTATCTGCCTCTCACCTGTCTCCCCTACAATCTATACTAAACGCTGCTGCCAGAATCACTCTACTCTTTCCTAGATCTGTCTCCGCGTCTCCCCTGCTGAAATCCCTCTCCTGGCTTCCCATCAAATCCCGCATCTCACACTCAATTTTCCTCCTCACTTTTAAAGCTTTACACTCTTCTGCCCCTCCTTACATCTCAGCCCTAATTTCTCGCTATGCACCATCCCGAGTCTTGCGGTCTTCTCAAGGATGTCTTCTTTCTACCCCCTTTGTATCTAAAGCCCTCTCCCGCCATAAACCTTTCTCACTGACTGCTCCGCACCTCTGGAATGCCCTTCCCCTCAATACCCGACTGGCACCCACTCTATCCACCCTTAAGACCCACCTTAAGACACACTTGCTTAAAGAAGCTTATGAATAGCACTGTGGATAATCCTGGACACATGATACATATAGCTTGGCCCCTTCAGACGCACTTACTAGAATTCCCTCCTACTGTCTCTATACGTTCTCCTACCTACCAATTAGATTGTAAGCTCCTCGGAGCAGGGACTCCTCTTCCTTAATGTTACTCTTATGTCTGAAGCACTTATTCCCATGACCTGTTATTTATATTATTTGTTATTTATATGATTACAACATGTATTACTACTGTGAAGCGCTATGTATACTTATGGTGCTGTATAAATAAAGACATACTACTACTACTACTACTACTACGCTGTGGTAGGTCTCCAGCTTCTTTGAGCGCTGGATGTCATTTTTCCACATCATCGCATACTGTTCCTTCATGTTGCTGGCGATTGAGTTGATATGTTTTTTTGGCAGATTGTTAATCCGTGTGTGATTTTGTTATGAGAGTGTGAGGACAAGTTGTTTAGTGAGGAGCTCCTGGTTTTTCATTGCTCTGTAGCATGAAGATTGTGGATTGTTGTTGTTTAGGTGAGCCCAGAATTTCAGTGCTCTGTTCTGTACAGTGAAATCTCTGTATGTGTGTGTCTGTATCGTATCTCTGTAACTCTGTAGACATGTAAATGTGTTTATGTATCAACTCTCTGTACTGTATCTCTGAACTCTGTAGAAATGTGAGTAAATAAGTAAGTGTATCTCTGTATCGCTGAATAAATGTAAGTGTCTCTCTAGAAATGTAAGTGTACTGTATCTCTGAATAAATGTAAGTGTGTAAGTGTATCTCTGTAGAAATGTAAGGCTGCAGCCAGGTTGGGAGTGTGCGCGCGCGTGCTCCAGCGCCGTGTCGTGATGGGCTCTGCTTGGCCACGCGATTCCTGGTCAGCTAGTTGCGCGCATGTGGGGGCGTGTTGGGGGGAGGGGGTGCGGCCATGATGTCACAGAGCTGGTTCGCCCTAATTACGCGAAAGCACACGTGATGCGCCTGCGAGTGGCAGAAACAAAGTTACTTGTCTCTGCAAGCAGCTGAGCGCGGTGCGTGCATCCTCCCACACACATTGTAGTAATGTGTTTCATCGCGGCGAGCATGAGCGTGTGCGCCCGCTCAGCGTCACCCTGGCCGCAGTCTAAGTGAGAAAGTGTATCTTTGTACCTCTGTAGAAATATAAGTGAGTAAGTGACACTCTGTACCTCTGTAGAAATATAAGTAATGTATCTCTGTATCGCTGTAGAAATGTAAGTGTGTAAGTGTATCTCAGTAGAAATGTAAGAGTATCTCTGTATAAATGTAAATGAGTAAGTGTATCTGTATAAATGTGTGTCTGGATCGTCTCTGTATGTTTGCAGATATATATGTATAAATATATATGTATATGTGTGTGTGACTGTATTTTCTCTCTGTATCTCTGTAGATATGTGTTTGTTTGCATGGTCTCTCTGTGTCTTGCTGTTTATGTCTAGCTGTGTGTTGGTATCTTTGTGCCATTATGTACCTTTCTAATTGCACATTAACACTTCTTTGTCCCAATAGTTTCCTACCAGTGGTGATTCTAACCATAAGTAAACTCACAACCAGTCCATCCACTGTATCCCCAGATTCATTTCTTCTTATGGTTTATTTTTTGTAATGCACATATACTATCATAGACCATATACATATATAAAGATATATATATATGATATAGATATATTATATATATATAATATTATATATTATATATTATATATATATATAGTATATATCTATATATATTTACATTATTATATAATTATTACATTTATATATATAGATATATAACACAACCACTGAATATGCTGATTTATAATGTCGCACCCTGCTAGAAATCCCCTTTGCCTGCCTCATGTTAGTCCTGGTTAGCTGCAGGTAGTGCCGGGGTATAAGCTCACATCACTTAGACATTTGTGTTAGTTTCTATTATATGTTTCTATAATGTTCACTTCCTAGGCACTGTCTGCCTTGTGCTTATCTAGAAGTTGCTAGAGGGTCTAATGTTTGGTGGTGTGCCCAATTGGCAACAGTTAGGCTAGCGCAGTTATTAAACTTTCGCTTGCTACGGCGACGGGTGACCATAATCTGTCGTTGTCGCCAGCACTATAAGCGCAGCCTTAATCTGCCCAGATACTGGGGCAGAGTGTTTGTTCATCCTGAGTAGAAAGGGTGGGGACCCCACCCTTTTTGTATCCGACCGCCAGGGATCCCCAGACCTCAATGGGCCACAACGACTCCCAGACTCCAATTACCATCAGGGAGGTCTCCAGGCTGTTCTAGCCTTTGGGGCAGGTACAAGCAGCAGAACACCTTTTTTTGTTTTCCAGCAGGGACAATATCCTATTGTTAAGGGCCCCAGAGAGGCTCTATTAACATCTGCATTGCTTATGGAGGCAATCCATTCCCAAGGTTAAGGGGACCTGGGGTGGGTTGATATGTTTCCTTCCCAGGTTTAAGACGCACCCGAGGTTGATGTACCAGGTGTCTATCCCCCAGATTTTTTGAGAACAGGGATGGACTTTCTCTCAAGTCAAGAGATTGTGCTGTGTACTTGTATGAAGAAACCCAGTCCGATTGTCCTGGACTATATGCGGCTAATTGTTCTAATAAACACAATTTTATAAAGTTCCAGACGCCCTCTTCTGTCCCCAAACTCCTTACAGAAGATGGTAGCCCGCGCGTCTTTGACGCCGGATTTTAGGTGGGTGAGGGGGGAGGGGGGGGGGGCATGAGGGCACAGGGGCTGGCAGGCGGGGAGGGGGGGAGGGGCGCAGCGCACAAAGTTTTGCACACCCCTGAGGTAACCGCTGAGCGTATACCCTTTAACAGGTCTAAACCCTGTCAAAAACCCAGAGACTGTACTTTCTTCTATCTATTTTTACATGTACAGCAAGCATGTCAAACTCGCGCCCCGCGCGCCGCATGCGGCCCCAACGAGTAACTGTGCGGCCCAGCCAGTGTGTCCCGTTACGGCGGCGGTGAGGAGGATCGGCAGCTGGTAAGTACTTCTCTTTGTGTGAGTGAATGCTGCCAGGGGATTGAGATGAAGAGCCGCATGGGTTTTGAATGAAGGAGGTGGGGGCTTAGAATGCCAGCCGGGATGCAGGGGATTGGTCGCAGGCAGGTCAGAGGAAAGCCGGGGCGGGGCTTCCTCTTTGTGCAGAGCACACGGTGAGTGTGTCTCTGGCTTCCCGCTCCTGGCTCTTCTTTGCCTGATGCGCGGTGTCCCCCCTTGGCTGGCGGGTGCAGCCACAGTGGACTTGCCGGGACAGAGGCTCACCGCACCCTTTGCGCTAGCTCCCACATACCCCTTTTGCCCGGCTCACGCCCTGGTTCCTGGCCCCCCCTTGCAACCTTGGCGCTCCCGTTTGTGCCGCCGGTTGCTGCATGGTTGGCGTGGCGATGGGCGTGGGGTGCGGGCCAGTGGTGGTGCATGATCGCTGGACGGTCGGTGGGTGCAGGCAGGAGCTCAAAAACAGGCCTTTCCTCCTCTGTCCCCCGCCACCCCGCCCTCCAGTCCTCACATCGTGGCTGTACTCCACTTTGGTTTGTGTGTGTGTGTGGGGGGGGGGGAGTGTGTGTGGTGTGGGTTGTGGTGTGTGTGTGTGTTGGGGTGAGTGTGTGGTGTGTTGATGTTTTTTTGGGGGTGTGTTGTTGGGGGGGACATTAGTTTGTTGTGGTTGTGTGTGTTTGTTGGGGCCGAGTGTTTTGTGTTGATGTGTGTTTTTAGTTGTTTGTTAGATTTGTGTGTGGTGTTGGGGGAGTGTGTGTTAGTGTGGCTGTGTGTGGCGGCGTGTGTATCTGTTGCTTGTGTGTTTTGCATTTTGTGTGTGTGTGTGTGTGTTGTTGTGTGTGTGTGTGGTGTGCCTAGAGAATGCGGGGGGGCGAGAGAAGAGGAGATTGGGGTGGAGGTTGGGGGATAGGAGATGAGAGGGGATGTATGTGCATGGTGGGTGGTGGGAGAGATGAGAGGGGATTTCGCGAATGATGGGGGTAGTACGATCATAATATGTGCTGTCATGGGTGAGAGGAAAATGAGGGGGGGAAGTAGAGAAGATACTAGGACAGGCCGGCCACTGGCCCGTGTTAGTCGAGGCAACCACCCTCTCCTCGTCCCTCCCCCACCCGCTCTCTCTCTCTCCCCACCCTCTCTCTCTTTCCCCGACCCTCATCTCCTCTGCCCCCACCCTCTCTCCCCCCCACTCCCACCTCTCGCTCCTCCCCACCCTCCTCTCATCTCACATCGCCACCCTCTCTCTCTCCACGCCTCTCCCTTCTCTCCAACCCTCTCTCTCTCTTCCACCCTCTCTCTCCTCTTCCAACCTCTCCTACACTCCTCTCCCACTCTCTCTCTCTCTTCCACCCTCTCTCTCCTCCCACCCTCTTCCCCTCCTCTCCCCCCGTCCTCCATCTCATCTCTCGCACTTCCACCCTCCTCCCTCACCTCACCCGCCACCCCCTCTCTCTCCCATCCTCTCTCTCTTCCACCCTCTCTCACCCTCTCCCACCCTCTCTCTCCCATCCTCTCTCCCATCCTCTCTCTCCCATCCTCTCTCTTCCACCCTCTCTCTTCCACCCTCTCTCTTCCACCCTCTCTCTCTCTCCCACCATCTCTCTGTCTGTCACCCTCACCTACTCTCTCTGTTTTATCTTAACTGCCCTATACCTACACCGAAAGAACCTATTCTGTTTTCTTCCAGATCTGACTCTCAAGTTTCACACGGGAAACATCGGAAGACAGGTAGGGAACACCTCCCCTCCAGTATAGTACCTTGAGGGACTGCGGATCAGGTAAGATCCCAGGCGGGATTGCTGCTTTGGAAATTGTTAAGAGGGGGCATCCTGACACTGGTTAATGGGTTCAGAAGTCATTCACGTCTGGCTTTTTTTTTTTTTGGTTCGGTTAGTGAGGTAAACACACACACACACACTGTACTTTTCAAAATAAACCTACGTTTCTATGAAAATTTAAGTTTTTGTTTTTTTGCGGCCCACATAAACTTAAACCTTGTTTATTTGGCCCTTGTTAGCCTTTGAGTTTGACATGCTTGATGTACAGCCTATCCCTTATGTCAGGGGAGTGTGGTGGGGGGAGAATAGGGGTGTTACAGATAAAAGAAACTTGATGAAGACATCTTCAGAGAAAAACATGTCGTCCTTTTAGGGGGGAGAAAACAGAGAGTGAACTCAGATACAGATCGAATCCAGGAAGTACACAGAATGGCATCACCTCTGAGGAGGAAATGAGATATTTCACTGCGGAAGGAGAGGAGAGACAAGACCAAAAGTAAAGAAAAAAGTAGGCCTCAGATGCAGATATCAAAGGTATTTTTCATCTTGGCAAAAAAATACTAACTACAGAACAAAAACAGGCTCTTGGCAAAGGATTGTCCTTATCGCCCACAAATTAAATAAATACCTTCAACTCTTATATTGATGTTCGTAAATATGCGAGGAGCCTTTCAATGAAAAAATACTTTATTAAACAGAATGTACCATGGAAGACAGAAAAATATGAAAGCTTAGATACCACCATAGGAAATAGATTCCAACATACTTCATTTGCAAAAAGAAGTCATTGTTTTATCCAAGCTACCTCAAAGAAGGACGTTCTGAATTAATTGAGAAATTAGCACAAGAAGACCTTGATAAATGAAAGAAGAGAAATAAATATTTGACAAATAACCTTACAAATCGACAAATAACAGCCGTAAAAGAATGAAGTAAAGATGAGACAATAATAATCAAATCAGCAGATAAGGGAGGGGTTGTTATTTTAGACAGAGAAGCATATAAAAAAAGAAGAAATGAGATTGATAAATGATATTACTACTACATGTATGAAATGAAAAAAAAGATCCCAGACCTTAGAGAATTGGAAAATCTCTTAGGAAAATAATTTATAAAGGGCATTGTATTTAAAGACGAATTAGATTATATTCTAATAAAAAATTCCAGTACTACCAATTTTCTATTACCATCCCAAATTACATAAAGATTTAATTAATCCCCCCCGGTCGACAAAATAGTGTCAGGGAACCATATAATTAACATTCAATTTGTCAACATTAAAAATCATATTTACAGGACACAATTCAGGTGTTGAATATCCTAAATCAAGTACAACGGAAACAAGGAGGGAAATGGTGGCGCTATTCAAAAATGCCCATAATTAAGCGAAGGGTGTATAATATACAAATGGGAAAAAGAAAATACAAAAAATGTGTATAAACTTAATGTGAAGCGAGTCTGTTTCAAAGAGAAAAACTTTTTCAAAGGAAAATAAAACATTTAAACTAAGTGTAGTTAGCAAAGTTTCCAAACTGATACAAAGTACATAAAAATGATGTTTCGAAAGTCCAAGGAAGTCCTCACAAACGTCAAAGATGTTGTAATCCTGCAGTGTGAAGGGGTTTCCAAGTCCTTTTCAAATGTAGAGATGCAGCAGAAGATGTCCTTTGGCGCATGGATGAAGAGACAAGAGAGACAAGGAGAGAACAGTAGCGTAACATTGTTAAAAACGCAGTCACTCACACAGCGGCTGTGCGAGTTACACTCACCTTTATTTTCTTATCAAGCAGGTATATTTGAATAAAATTCTCTGGGTGTTTTTTTGGGTCTGTGTTGTCTTTCCCATATAGCCCTCTGGGGATATCGTTTTAGGTTATACTCCGTCTTGGGATATATATACCTTATTTTAACAAATAAAAGATGCCGTAGCATAATGCAGTTTTATTAAAATGTAAAAAGGATGGGGGATTATTTCACTTGCAAACATGTGTCTTGGCTTTTGTGCCGAGTAAACATCGTGCTTTTCAGCAAACGGATGTGGATCCTCCACGTTTTCCCTGTTGGTCGGTTGTGACTAGATATTTCAGGGTGGCCGTCCTCTTGCCCACTTTCCCTTTCCTGGGAGGCACTTCAGGGCAGGGTCGTCTTTCCTTCTCCTGATTTTAGTCCGTTGTTGCCCAGCAAATGCAAAGAGGGGAGGGACCCGCTCGTCGTTCTGCTGATGCGGCTCTGAAAAGTTTCTCCTTGGATATGTGGCCCATCTACCCCTGCCCCTAAGTGAGATAGGGGTGGGTATGCCTTTTCCTGCTACGCTGTGTGGTGGTGCATACCTGTTGGTAACAGGAGGGCTGAGTGCTCTGCGTTGGTGTGGGGAGAAACAGGACAGGAGGGACAGGTTACCTTGTTATCAGTGGGTGCAACGCCTCCAACCAGCAGGGATCCTCTGTGGGTGTTCAGGGGATGAGGCCCTACTGACATTCCTCCATACACAGAGACAGTAACAGACTGTCTGGTCGTTTTTGATGTTTTATTGTAGGCAGCTCAACATGACAGAGAAACAGGCATTCTTCATAGCTGTAGCTTCAACATCTCCTGTTACTCTTTCTCCTCATAGTCAGAGCCCTGACTCAGGCCTACTACTCTTCCCTCCCATCCCCTCATGGGTGGAAGGAAGAGACTCCTCTTTTCTTCTATGACTCCATTCTATGGGGTGACTGAACAGATCAGACTATAATTTGGGAGGATGTCAGAATTTGTAATCTTTGGGGAGTGTCTGTAACTCTGACTCATAGCAAGCCAGATCTGGATACTGAGAGGCCCACACATACAGGGTGTGTTCCAACCAGCATCCACCCCTCAGATTGACATCCTCAGAAGTTGCTAGACCCGCCCTTGAATACTGATTACATCATCCAAGGCTGTAATACACACACAGGCCCACAGAAGGAATACACCTTTCCACTGCCTGCACTAACAGGACTGACAGAGGAAAGGCCCAGGAAAAAGAAGTAGCTGCCGGAAGGCTCGGCTATAAATATATGGAAAGTTCAAGTCCCGTATGCAGGGCCGCTGAGAGAGGGGGGGAAGTTCAGGGCCTGGCGTCTGTGAGGGGCCCGGCCGGTGCTGGAAGTTGGGTCCTGCCTCTGCTATAAGCCCCGCCCCCACACGCACATTAGAAGTTGGGCCCAACTTCCGGATCAGCGCAACACTGGAGCGGAGGCCTCCCCTAAGGTGTGTTTTGGGTCCCTGGGGGGAGGGGGGGGTTATTATGTGTGTGTTTTGTTGCCCTGGGGTGGTTATTATGTGTGTAATCCCCTTGTAAGTGCATGCAGCTGACACACATACACTGTCCCCTGCCTGCCTCTTCTCTTATGTGTGCTGCAATAGGAAACTACAACTACCAGCTTGCTTTGCTGCATCAGGGAGCCACTTCTGGTGCAGGAGGATGTGACTTGTGATGGACAGCCTCAGCCAATGACATTGGACTCTGGAGAGGTGGGACTGAGAGAAGAAATCTAGAAGGGTCCCTAGCAGGACACGCAGGAGTAGAACTGTAAGGGTAGAGCTGCTAGTGCAGAGCAGGCACAGCAGCTCTGCACGCACCTGATAGATATCTACATCCCGCTGGAGACAGCGGGTGCTGAGGGGCAGGAGACCGGCTTTTGCTTGCAAAGAGGCCCAGCAAATCACCCGAGTGGTAGCTGCACAGAGAAACAAGCACTGTCAGTGGAAACCCTCTACAGCATTAATCTAAAGTGATACAGAAAGCATTTAGCGAAGTACCGATATGCAGAAGACGTGAGGAGCGCACGATCCGGTAGGAGCAAAGGGAGGACCCAAGTAGCAAAAAATACAAATTTATTGAGTCATCATGACATTAAAATCCAATGCGTTTCGAATGTGTAACGTTCTTTATCAAGGATAACATACAATGTAAATCAGTCCCATTAAATACCCCCTTACCTGTATCCCGTTCGCGCCAAAAAAACATACGTCGTGGTTTTTGGTCTTATTGAACTTTATACCTGGCATTTGAGCGCTTCTGAACTTTCACCAATTTAGTGAAGTACGGGCCTGCGACACTTATCAGTATTACCCAGGATTAGGTGGTCGCAGCACCAGACACTGACATACACCCGCGCAGCGCTTAGGGGGCATGTTATGTTGAAACTTATTTTTAATTTGTATTTAAAAAAACTTGGAATAGATCCAGAATAGAAAAAAAGGGGGGGGAAGGGTTACCAATACAATATTTCCCTTTTCACCCCCGCCCCTCCACCCTCCCTTCCCGCCTCTCCCTCCCCCCCCCCCCCCTTTCTCCCCTTTCCTTCACTATCCCCACTCCCTGTCTTTCTAGTTTAACGTTCATCAATTATGTGTATTTACTACATGGTGTTGGAAGTTGTTAGTCGATTGCCAGGTGGTTTAGATGGTTAGTAACCCTACATTACACCATAATAGTGGCCATGTTTTTGAGAGTATAGTGCTTCATAGGACAACGTAGGAGCGCCATCTTCTTGTCCAAAACTGGGATTCTATTAATGCCTACAAAAAGAGAACCCCGCCAAACTGTCTAATGTAAATGTGTCGGTGCTCCCTAGGTAAGTGCTATACAACAAACACGGAGAGAAGACCCTAGTAGGGCCATCTAAACACATAGATGGTGGTGAACACTTTAAAACTACCTTTATTCAAATAATTTAAAATAATGGGTATAAATAAGAATTAAACGTTTAGGGAGCAAACAATAAGTCCTAACCACAGTGTGGTTATACCATATCTAGGCTCCATACATAAGTAACAACATAGGGCTGACTCAGATCAGGTTGGTATTAAGTCTTTTGTACAGTATGTGCCGAGTATAACAATCCCAATACGCAATTACAGCGCTCTAGCATACATAAGGAACCCTAGCCAGGTCTGACAAAAACAATGAGGTTGTGTGACTGCTGTAATAATGGGACCCTGGCTAATCTATAGCTAGTAGAGAGTAGGAATACTGTAGATAGATTATAGCAACAAGGGTTTGTATATAAAATCATCTAATATCACTGCCTATGAATATAGCCCCAGGAGAAGTGATTATGAGTCAGGGAGCAAGCAATAGTCCCTAACCACAATGTGGTATAACATACTAGCACTCGCATACATTGACACGGTGGGCTGACTCAGATCACGTAGTATAAAATCTGTTCATCATCTCTCAGTAGGTGGTGTGTACTGCCCTGAAAAGCGCTACGGGAAACGCACACGTCGCAGATGGGGGGGTGCACGCGCAGGTACTTCCTTCCACAAACTATCAGCTGACGCAGTCGGGTCGTCAACAACATGGGGCTGTTATCTAAAGAAGGGTTGACGTGCGCCCGAAGTCCTTCTTGTTTACTTACCAGCGGTGGCGTGTGAGTGTTTCACGATCCCCTCTGTGTTGTTTTTGTCATCTTAAGTAAATGTTAATGTGCACTATAAATCCTTGCATTGTGTTTCTTCATATGAGGGTCTACAAAGAGATCTGATGACCTGGATAGTCTTCTACTTGGAGTTACCGTATTGGTTTTTTCAGTGCTGAACTAACCACTGGGTTCATTTGCACATTTTAACTGTTTTTAATCACTTTGCACCATGACCAACTGTTTAGGTTTTTTTCATTTGCGGTTTTGGGGAAAACCGCTGGTGTTTAGGCCTGCAGCTTGAGTTACACATATTTGTTACGCTTTATTATAGTTTTTTCACTGTTATTACCAGGGTATGTGATACTGGTTGTCAATTGCTACACGTTCTCAACTAGCAACAACTCAACTGAATGTCTCATACATAGTAAAGCAAACACTTTGAAAGTGACCACCAGGGTCACTAAAAAGCCAACATAGTAGCATCAAAGTCACCATACCATCGGTATATGGTAACACCTGGATATAAGTATAATTACTAAGGAACCAAACAATAAGGGTATATAACCCTAAGCCAGAGACTCCAACTGTAATTAAACCAAAATATAAAACTTATTAAATCTAATGTGACGAACAGACAAAATCAACAATATAGGGAACAATATAACACACAGATATTAAATCCTCAATGGAACGGACGGCTGTGATGTGGTACTAGTGACATCATAGTATTACCATATACTTGCACGGGAACAATTACCCTTCGTAATTGAAGGCATATAGTCAAATAAAGAGGTGTACCTTTTTAAGTGTCTGATATTGTGATACATTATTATAGCAATTGTATATCTGGTTACTTTATGCATTAGTTACTCATGAGAGTTGATATACACCTCTTTATTTGACTATATGCCTTCCATCCGAATGGGTATTTCCCTGTAGCTAAGTATATGTATACTAGCTTGTCACTCGTACCACATCACAGCCGTCCGTTCCATTGAGGATTTTAATATCCTGTGTGTTTATATGTTCCCTATATATGTTGATTTGTTTCTGTTCGTCACATTAGATTTAATAAAGTTTTATTATTTTTGGTTTTAATTACAGTTTGGAGTCTCTTGGCTTAGGGTCTATATACCCTTATTGTTGGTCCTAGTAATTATACTTATATCCAGTGTTTACCCTATACCTATTTGTGTATGGTGACTTTGAGTGCTACTATTAGGGCTTTTAGTGACCCCTGGTGGTCACTTGTCAAAGTGTTTGCTTGTATTATATTCCCTAAGCACCTAGTCTTTTATTGTCTATTACTACTAGGTGAGCGACTAGTCACTAGGTTTATGTGACTCAGTAATAGTTAAGTATGTTTAGAGATCTATCTTTATACATATAATAATATAAACATGCCTAGCCGGTTTATTTATAGGTTTACAAAATGAGTGCCGCTCCGTGAATTTATTCCGTTTTGATATTGTGTGATACAATATAGTCACACGTAGTGATATAATTCATATAATTAATGTAATCAATAATAGGATTGAATATCACAGCAAAGGATTGCTTTTACTTTCAATTTGTGTTTTATTGTTTGTGTCAATGTGTATACTTGGCTGCGAGACTTGGACTCAGTATGTGTAAAGTTTCTTCAATGATTTTCAATGAGACAGCCCTGCATCCAATCGGTATCAGTGTTTATGTTCCCATGACTCCCTGGTCTCTGTGCGAGACCACCCCCACCTATGATTACATGATGAGGGAGGTTACGGAGACCTCAGGTGTGGGGCGACTTTTGATATATGTCATTCCTCTTGGCTATGGAGTAGGGGTATCATGTGTATTTTAGGAATCAATGTGTGTCTGTTTTTTACTCTTTTTAATAAAGCGCGTACGTCGCGCGAAACGCGTCAGAGGGGGCTCATCTCCTTGCTGTATTTTATGTGCCGTCAATAAAGGATTTTTGTACCTGTTTGGAGCAGTCAAGCTGCTACTTTTCCCCCCAAAGCTTGTGCATCGTCTTACACCCCCTGTCTAGATAAATATATTGTCAAGCAATAACAACAACCCACATCATACCATACTCCTAATAACAACTTCAACACTCACCAAATCCTATTCACAATCTCTCCCTGGTGTACCAGGGCTTCCATACCTTATGGACATTTCTAGACTTATGTCTTATAAATGCTGTTAGTTTCTCTATTGTTTGTACCACCTTTACTCTCTGTATAATCTCTCTCCTGGATGGAGGAGGAGTCTTTTTCCAAGCCCCTGCAATTGAGAGTCTTGTATATATTCCCTTTTGTTATAGTGCATATAGATGTGTTTGTTGCATTATCCCAAATATCTTCCCAGTCCTCCATCATGATTTCTACATGGAGTTTGTGAGCCCATTGCTCCATATAACCTTGTGGGTGCAGGAGATGTTTCTATCCAGAGGAGTTAGATCTTGATATAGAATCGAAATAAGCCTCCCTTGATAATTGCAGATAGAAAGATACACAACTTTAGCGCTATACCCCCAAAATTAGTGCATATAATATATAAATTATATGTTTGCAAATAACATATTATAATGCAAATATAAATTAAAATATAATAAATTATATAAGTGCAATAAGTGTTGATTGTCCACTTAATTACGAAGTCCTGGAGCCACGTGGTCCCTAAGATTACCCAAATCCTATCACGAAAGTCTTTGCAAAAATTGTCCTCCACAGCGCTGGACTTCACTCCGTGCTCAGTGCAGATGTATAAGAAAAATATTTAAACAGTGTATAATAACATATAGTGCAAAAAATAATGAACAATAACTCCTCCGTGAGTGACTAATTGGACCAGATGTGGATATCCAACAATAGATCACTCGTGGATGAAGATGTTATTATGAAATGATCCCATTAATCATTTGTGCAGGAATTAGGTGAACTTCCTAGGTGTAGAAGGTATCACTCAAATATGTAACCCCTTTACTAATAGGACCTTGTGCACACCAGCACACCAACAGTACCTGATAATGGGATATAACTTACAAACGGGTATATCTTGATGACAGGACAAAGTCTGCAGATCACTGGGATATCCTCAACAATAATTCATAGAAAAAGGGGAAAAAACACAGAACAGATCCACTTTGAAACTAGCATTTAATAAAACGGACATCTGGAATGCCACCAACATACTGATTCATCCTTTAAGAACCTTCCAACACATTAAGCCTGGTTGAGGGCCCTTGGATTTACCGTCTGTTGAGTCCATTGGTACCGCTCTCACCATTTTCTGCAATGGAGCTTGACTCTGTATCCATGCTGGAGTCTCTTCCTGGATCTCCCTGTGTCCGCCTCTCGTGGTGACGTCATGCATTCCATTGCGCTGACGCGACCCTCCGATTGGCTATCAGGGACAGGCGCCTCTCAGCTTGTGGAACCCCACAGGCAGTCAGTCCTCCGGTTTGCCTTGCAAGATTGCAAGACTCCCTCAGGCAATCCAAGCCAAGTGTGGGAAGCAGGATGAATAGTAGCAGCTAACCTCACCCTACGCATTTCGTGAGCAATGTCTCACTTTACCAGGGATATAATGACTACTTGGGGGAGTTCCCTCCTTTATATGGTCTTACCAATCAGGCAAATACAGAAAATCATAAACCTTTAACCTCTAAATTGCACACACATCCGTCGAGACTCTAAGACGTACATCCACTGGCAGTCTCGCCTCTCGTCCGAACATGAGGAAGTATGGGGAGAATCCAGTCGACTCGTGTCGGGTACAATTGTACGCATGCACCAGGGCCTCCACGTGTCGACTCCATTCAGTCTTCTGAGCTCCCTTTAGAGTTCCAAGCATGTCCAGTAAGGTCCGATTAAATCGTTCTGGCAAAGCGTCTCCTTCGGGGTGATACGGGGTCGTTCGTGATTTGGCAATGTTCAGCATTTTGAGCAATTCTCGGATCAGAGTGCTCTCAAAATCCCGACCTTGGTCTGAGTGGAGGCGATTTGGAAGACCGTAATGAACTAAGTACTTCTCCCATAATATCTTCGCCACCGTGATAGCTTTCTGGTCTTTAGTGGGGAAGGCCTGGGCATACTGGGTGTAATGGTCCGTGATGACCAGCACGTTGCATATTCCTCGGCTATCAGGCTCAATGTACAGAAACTAAAAACAAATGCTAGATGGCGCTCTACTAAACCCAATGAAACAGTGAAGTGATTAAATCAATAAAACTGTGAAGTGATTAAATAAATCAATTAAAACAATAAAGTGAATAAATAAATCAAATAGTGATAAACATTCAGTGAGTGTAAATCGTGAATACAAAGGTAAAAACCACTTATCACTCGACCCTGCAGAAAAGACTGTTTCAAAAGTCTGAAGGTGCACTGTTGATCGAATTCCAGGGGAGCGTCACGGATACCCAAAAAAGAAAAAATATATATAGTGTAATACAGTAACAAAGTGTCGATAAAAATATAAGGGGTTGCCAAATCACTACTCACAAACGAAGTAGATTTTAAAGCATTGAATCTGTCTGGAACCGTGAAACATCCCAGTCAGGTGCGGTATAAACGGACAGCAATCTCATGAAAAAGAGAAAATAGCCATGGTGCAGATAGAATAACAAAGTTTTATAACTAAAGGTCACAAATGGAGGCTTACATAGATCGTAAAAGTAAAGGCAGTATGCAGCTGGGTCTTTAGTGTGTCGCAATCTCTCACCGCCCGTAGAGTCTGGCTCGTTAGCCATCTTACAGGAGGAAGAGAAGCAGAGGGAGTCTTGGTGGTGTCTTCCGTTTCGGCGAGCTGTGACGACATGATCCGGAAGTGACGTCACGGTGTCCAGATGCACAAGAGAGCTGTGTGTACCGGGCGGTGAGAGATTGCGACACACTAAAGACCCAGCTGCATACTGCCTTTACTTTTACGATCTATGTAAGCCTCCATTTGTGACCTTCATTTATAAAACTTTGTTATTCTATTTCACGGTTCCAGACAGATTCAATGCTTTAAAATCTACTTCGTTTGTGAGTAGTGATTTGGCAACCCCTTATATTTTTATCGACACTTTGTTACTGTATTACACTATATATATTTTTTCTTTTTTGGGTATCTGCGACGCTCCCCTGGAATTCGATCATCAATGCACAGAAAGTCCATACACACAAGGTCCATGGGACCAGAACTTTTCAGATGGCCCATAGGCGCTGCTCTGGTAGGCAGGGTCTTGCGTTGGATACACCGCGAACAACGGCGACAATGGCGTTCTACGGCCTCTCGCATCTTGGGCCAGAAAAAGCGGTCTCGGACCAACCCAAATGTCTTCTCTACACCGAGATGTCCATGCTCATCATGTAGGGACTTTAACACCATGTACTATAAGTTCCTAGGGAGGACTAGTTGTCGTCTGTCCGGGTGGTTGTGATATTGCACCACCCGATAGAGTAAACAGTTATCGATTTTGAATTTGTCCACTTCCCGCATGAGTGAGGCAACCAAGTCGTTGGGAGCACGCTTCAGAAGGGCTGGATTCTTCTTTTCAACGGCTTGCCTAATGATACTAATGACAGGATCTCGTATTTGGTAGTCTACCAGATCTTTCCACCGTAGCACTTTGTCATGAGTTATGTTCATCCCCTTTGGATCGCAGTAGGCGGCTGGGACAGCCTGCGACTGGCATCCCAAGGAATCCGCAACCCATAATTCTGAGAAGGCCACTTGATCGTTGATGATGGCGGCGGTGCTACACATAGCTCGCACCCCTGGTCCTGGAAGTTCTTCCCATTCCTCATCATCTTCAGTAGCACTTAGCTCTGGCCATCGGGAGAGGGCATCAGCCCCGACATTCAAGGGTCCCGGCTTATAATTCAGGGAGAATCTGTAATTGTTCAGAGCTGCCAGCCATCGGTGTCCAGCTGCATCCAATTTGGCCGAGGTATTGATGTACGTGAGGGGATTGTTATCCGTCCTTACCTCAAACGTAACACCGTAAAGGTAATCATGGAACTTTTCGGTGATCGCCCACTTGAGAGCCAGGAACTCCAACTTGTGGACAGGGTATTTCTGTTCACTTGGTGTCAGACTGCAGCTGATGTAGGCTACAGGCCAAGGGCCTCGGGGTGCTTCTGGTGCAGGACGGCACCCAGTCCATTTTGACTGGCATCCACATGCAGAACGTATGGTTGTTCGGGATCAGCATACGCAAGCACCGGCGCTTCGGTCAGGCTTTTCTTCAACTTCAGGAAGGCCTGTTCACACTCAGGCGTCCATTTATCGCCAAACGGTTGACGGGCCGATGTGGCCTTCCTTCCTGTATCTTCGGGGTATATCTTCAACAGATTGTTCAGGGGTTTAGCTCGACTAGAGTACCCTTCCACGAAGTGACGGTAATACCCACAGAACCCCAGGAAGGATCGTAGTTCTGCGACATTCTCGGGATGCGGCCAGTTCATGACCACTTCTACTTTGGCTGGGTCGGTGGCGATTCCTTGAGCAGACACGATGTGTCCCACGTAGGTCACCGAGGTGTGACAAAACCGACACTTGTCGAGGGACAATTTCAATCCTTCTTTCCCAAGACGGTCTATCACTTTAAGCAGTCTCTCTTCGTGCTCTTCCAGGGTCCTTCCGAAGACAATGATGTCATCCAGGTAGACGAGACACTCCCGAGGGTTCATGTCCCTGATAGTCTTCTCCATCAGTCTTTGAAAGGTAGCAGGGGCCCCACATATACCTTGGGGCATACGTGTAAATTGGTAGAACCCCAGGGGGCAGACGAAGGCTGTTTTCTCCTGATCTTCTGCATTCATGGGTACCTGATAGTACCCAGATCGTAGATCGAGCACGCTGAACCATTGGCTTCCGTTCAGAGCATTCAGGATCTCTTCAATGCGAGGAAGGTTGCACTGGTTCGGTATCGTATGATTGTTCAGGGTTCGATAGTTGACACACAGTCGTACGGATCCATTCTTTTTCCTCACCACCACTATGGGAGAGGCGTAAGGGCTCCGAGACTCCGTCAAAATCCCAGCGGTCTCCATTTCTTGCAAGACGTTCCTCACATCATCCACATCCCTAGGGGCGATGCAACGAGAGCGTTCACGGAACGGAGTGGCATCACTCAGTCTAATGGCATGTTGAGCTCTGCGACTGCACCCCACATCCATCTCACTCGTGGAGAACACAGTCCGTCGTTTATTCAACTGGGTTGTCAGCCGCTCTTTCCACTCAGTGGGCAATGTCGACTCGCCGAAGTTGAAGTCCAGATCGGCTAACCATTCACCCACTGCCGCCGCATTCACCTGGGGCGTTGTTTCCACAGGGCTGACCGGATATATGCAACCCAGGCTCTGTCCAGCATCAAGTTCCATCGGGAATGGGGAGATGTTCTGCACATATACGTAGGTTCGTAGAGGGATTTTAGTCGTACACTCCCTCACTTCGGGTAGTACCCTATACCCTCTCTGAACTTCTTCCTCAGGGGTACTCTCCAGAGAGAAAAGCTGATCATTCTCATCTCGCTCGGAATAACAGCACCAGACGGCCATTCGTTGCACTCCCCCTGGTAATATGGTCGTCAGTCCGCGTTGACGATTGTAGAGATCCCCGTGATGCTCCAAGGCATGTACCCGGTTGCACTCCTCTCGTAGGACGGGATCTAGGAGCGAATTGGCCAGCGGCAACTCGTTGGTCTCTTTCAGGTATGCTCTGATTACAGCTTGTACTATATCAGTATTGGTTCCCAAGATGATCGGATACTTGCACTGGTCTTGGGGCTCCGGGCATACCATTGCCGCTACATGCAGGGGGTGTTTCTTGCCAGTGTTCAGTTGGAGTATTTCCAGTTGAACCCTTACAATCCCATCAATGAGGTAGTCTTCATTACTTAACCCCCTAACCTTCATATGTTCGGCCGACCTCAGGGGCAGTGTCTAAGGTGTTGGTCATAGAACTTGCGGTATATAATGGTCACTTGGGATCCGGTGTCCAGTAGGGCAGATGCATAGATCCCTTCCAGTACAACAGGCATGATGGCTGAGGGGCCTACTTGACTGTAAGCTTCCCTTGGTAAGGCGTCATCACTGGGTCCGGAGTCAGAAGGAGCATCTTCGGTTCCAGTAGGGGTTTCTGGGTCAGACTCTGCCATTTGTACATGGCAGACTATTGACCGGGCTGAATTTCCTCTATCGGGAGGTTTTTCCTCTGGAGGATCCTCCCTCTCCGGACAATCGCTGGAGAAGTGGCCCTTCTTCCCGCAGTTATAGCAAACGACTTTGCGGCGTTCAGGATGACCCCTGTACGTGGAAGATGATCTCTCGGAGGTACGGCCCTTCCTGGCAGGCAATTTGTGAGTCACCTCCTCCTCCTGGTTGGGAGATTTCTTACCCTTTGGGGCGGAGGGGACAGAGGTGTCACCCTTGATGGTTTCCTTGGTCTTTTTGGAGTCATGAAAATGTAGCTGCACCTCATGTCCTCTGATGTGACGCAACAATTCCATGTAGCTGGGTGGTACAGCAGCGATCGGGGCGGCCCGCATCATTATAGCTATGGAGTGGCTAGGCAACGACCTCTTTAGTAGCTGTTTGAGTCGGTACCGGTCCACTTCGGCGACTGAAATTATGTTTTTGGACAGGAGGTTCCCCAGCGACAGCTGCAGTTTGTGGACGAAGGCAGACAAATCCTCTCCTTCTTTTTGGCGAAGAACTTTGAACTGGGCCATCAGCTCATCCTCGTCGTCTTCTCGGGTATAGGACTGAGTGAGCATTTCCACCAGTTCCTGTGCCGTAACTTCTCCTTCCACTTCACGATGCGTCCGTACCAGTTGGGAGGCTGGGGCTCTGAGACACTCAACCAACCTCTGTCTTTTGCTGGCTTCGGAGCACGACCACTCCGCTATTACTTGGAGAGTATGTTCCCGCCATGTTTCGATCCCTTCTTCTCCTGAAGGCGTCGGTAGAATCCCAGAAAAGGCTTTTAGTTTCCGGTAGCTCTGTGCTTGAGACGAGATGGTTATGGCTTCTACTAGTTGGGAGGCTGTCATATTCAAGGAAAGACCTCCGCTAAGGGGCTGACTACTGATTCCAGTTCCTACGCTAGGCATGGTTGGGGAACTGCCTGACCATCTATCAGGAGTAGGCGAGGTGGGTGGACTCCCCGCCCAGCTGCTGACTCCTCCTACACCGCTCGGAGTGAAGGAGTCCTTAGGGGGACCTACCCTGTGAGGAGTTCTGGTCACCCGGTGGGTCGTGGTTGGCCCAGTACTGGTGGACGGTTCTTCGGGAGCCTGTGTGTCAGGATATATCATGAGACAGTCCTCTGCGGAGGGCTCTGGTAGGTTTAATACGTGGGGAACAGTCTCTGAACATATGTCGCATTCGGTGGCCAGGAGGTAGGTGGTCCCCCGGCCGTCAGCATCATGTTTATAGTCTACCACCCGGGCGGTGGTCAGTCCCGGACAAGTCCTTACTTGCGAATAAGTCCGTGTCGTTTGATACTCCCGCCACTGCAACCACGCGCCTTGGGGACATGCGGTACGCTGAGGCTCAGTCATGGACATCTTGCTTTGACGGCACAGACATGATGGCATTTAAATCGGACAATTTGATGTGGAATAGGGCACCCCAGGTAGACTCTCAGCAGCGCCTCAAAATGTAATGGGTATTCCCCAACCCAATAGCATATAGTATGTGTGTGCGGGGAACCTAATGTTACCAGGTGTGATGCTTTACCTGTTAGGCTCACAGGGGGCCTAAGCCTCTGCCACGGGGAGCCTGGGGCACGTATAATAATAGGAGTGACCTCGTACTCGGTGCAGTGCCTCCACCTGCGATGGCTCCCACCAGAGGGGGAGTGGTTCTCGCAGGACAATATATATATCACACACACACAGCATGTAAAACAACCAATAACTTTACTGTAGCAAACGTACTTATTCATATATATCAACAGGTGTTCCTCTCTAGAGTAGACACTAACTGCGGCGTCTCGCAGGACGCTCCCACCTACACCGGGTGATCCCACCCCGTGTCCAGTAACCCCACACAATATGTCCTTCACCCTCAAGTGAGATAAATATATGTGTGACTGCGCAGCCACTATGTCCTGTATGAATAGATGGTATAGTTGGTGCACTTGATGATTACCTGCCGAGCACTCCAGTGCCCGGGCCTGCCAAGAAGCTTCACAAAGGATCCTGATGACGAGTGAATACAGGAACTACCGTCCGGGGCGATCCCACCCGGATGGCTGCTGCAGCGGCAGCGGAGGTCTGAGCCTAAACCTCTGGATGAACGCGCAGTGTCCGCTGTGTCCCTAACTGACTTGATAATAAGGGGCAGGGTCCCTAACCTGGGGCCTGTCCCTGAAACAACACAGCGCTACTGGTGGCTCAGGGCTATCTGGGGCCTAGGGGGCTGCTGGCCTAGTGCAGGGAGTCACTGACTCCTGCAACCTACCTCCTTCCCCTAGCTGCTCCTGACGCCGACTGACTAACGTGCTCAGAGCCCGCGAAATGTATCTAATCTCCTCTGCAGGGAGATGCTGTAGCCCTATTGGCTCCCTGGGGTCATGTGGGGCATTCCATAGGCTCATGGGATATGTAGTCCCTCTCTAGAGCCCTCTGCTGATTGGCTGCCTCTCGCGCGCTTGTCTTGCGCATGCGCAAGCTTCCCTGCAGGCCACCGCACCGAGATCTTCACTGTGAATACGCGAACACATAGGAAATGGCGGCACCCTGTCGCCCTGCTTTGGGAGCCCTCGCAGCGCGATCGTGGCCCTAGCAAACGGCCGCGCGCATTCCCGGCAACCCCCCGAAGCAGGATCATGACCGCCCCCACTCTTGCGACCGGCCGACGGGACCGCCATTGGCTCGGCGGCACCCGTAATCGCCAGCAAGGTGAGGGGGGGGTTGACAGGCAGAGGGGGACCTGGCTACATCTATATATATGAGAAAGCAGTCAACCCTAGCACAAACAAGACCAACGTTTCGGTCCTTGTAGGATGCTTCCAGATTAAGGAGAAAAACGGACAGTATCCACCTCTAAGTACCGTGAGTACTGTAAGCACATTAGGTGTAGTGAGAGAGACCTTTGTAGGTCGATACCAACCGAGAGATATCTCTTACCAAAGGAGACTGTGTGGAGCAGTTATAAGTAGAGACACCAAGTGTGTGTGTTACTGATTACAACCAGGATTTATTTCTTTATTGGTCACTAATCTACACACCAAGGACTGTTGAGAAAATCTGCAAAGTGTTACTAATCCCTGATGAGTGTGAGATGCTCAGAATTCTCAAAAGTTTTATGATATCTCACAAAGTGTGAGTCTTTTACCTATAGTTATTTTATCAATAATTTTAATAAACTGTTACGCTATATTTGTGTTTTACCTCTCTTCCTGCATGTGAAATTATACACGAGATTGCATTTGCTGTGGATGACCAGCTGTTCCAGATTCGTCGTAATTTGTTCCAGATCCCAGAGTGGATACAAGGCTTGATTTTATCCTATACGCTGTGAGTGCATATCATACCTTCTGGTGGTTTAATTGTTAGAACGTACTACCCTATGTTTGTTTTTCTTGTCTCCACTTGCGCCTAGGTCATTCTCTTTGGATATATATATATATATTATATATAGTGGTCGACAAACCCAGTCGCCCAGTCATCAGGGGTGACAAGATTGTGACCGGTGGCGAGTCTCATGGTGGTTGCTGGCGCTGATAAAAAAAAAAAGTAATATACCCTTCCTGATTGGGCAAACAACTTGGCACGCTGCCAGGATTTTATTCTGCGCACTGTTAATTCGAGATCCTGCAAGGAGGTAAACTGTCCCATGCCTGTCCCTTCCCTTCCTTGTCAGCAATGGCCCCTCCTTGCCCTCCGATGTCCCCCCCATAGCTCCCCCTTGCTGCCGCTGGTCCCCCCTGCCACCCATGCCCCCCCTGCTGCCGATAGTCACCCTTCCCGCCGCCGATAGTCCCTCTCCTGCCGCTGATAGTACCCCCTGCCGCCGATAGTCCCCTCCCGCTGCCGATAGTCCCCCTCCTGCCCCTCATGTGTCTCACCCACCCACCTTGTGTCTATGTGTTTCACCAACCCACCCTGTGTCTGTGTGTTTCAAGTGTCTGTGTGTCTCATCCACCCACCCAGCCTGTGTCTGTGTGTCTCAAACCCTCCCTGTGTCTGTATGTCTCAACCCACCCTCTGTCTGTGTGTCTCAACCCACCCTGTTTCTGTGTGTCTCATCCACCCTGTGTCTGTGTGTCTCATCCACCCTGTGTCTGTGTATCTCATCCACCCAACCCTGTGTCTGTGTGTCTCACCCACCCACCCTGTGTCTGTGTCACCCAAACCTGTGTCTGTTTGTCTCACCCACCCACACACCCTGTGTCTGTTTGTCCCACCCACCCACACACCCTGTGTCTTTGTGTCTCATCCACCCAGCCATCCTGTGTCTGTGTGTCTCAAACACTCACCCACCCACCCAACCCAGAGTCTCTGTATCAACCCACCCAAATGTGTCTGTGTGTCTCACCGAGCCACCCACCCATCCTGTGTCTCACCCACTCTGTGTCTGTGTGTCTCACCCATGTGTGTCTGTGTGTCTCACCCACCCACCCTGTGTCTGTGTGTCTCATGTGGACCCGCTCTGGATAACGACCCCGGCTTGCCTCTGACAACCCGCACCTCTCCATCCTTGATCACGGCTTACGGACACTCTACCAATCTCCTGGCTCCAACCCCCGACCGCGGCACAACTGACTCCGACCGTCCCCCTGGCTCCGCCTCCAGACTCCGGCAAGTATCTGAACTAGCCCGATCGCTCCAATCCAGACCCGGCTACGCTGACAACCCATCCTCCAGGCGTGCCCCTGCTGCTGTGGGTGCACAGTTTCATACTTTCCCACCTCCAGTACTGGGGTCCCGCCTTGTTCGTGGTGAGCGCATGCGTTACAGTATGCTCAGCCCAACGAACATGGACCCCCCTGAGGTGGTCCAGGCCCTAGCATCTATTGGGGTAAAGTCCTCGTTAGAATGTTTGAAATGCAACAAGAGTTGTCGGCATATTTTCTGGATCATAAATTTCAATTATCTGATCGATTAACAAAAATTTCGTGGTTATCCAAAATTGCATATCTTGCCGACATATTCACAAAATTAAATGAATTGCAATTTTGGATCTCAGCTGTGGAGCAAAATAAGTTGGACTCTTTTCCAACACTTAAGGATTTTCTTCAAGAATCCGAACTTGAACAAGAAATTCGCAGTGACATTGCAGATCATCTTTGCAATTTACACACGTCTATTACTCAGTATTTTCCGTCCTTGAATGAAAAAAAATAATGACTGGGTTCAAAATCCATTCGTACGAGATAAACCAGCCATGTTTTCTGACATGCGTAGATTTTGAAAATCTGATCGATATTACTTCTGACAGTCAACTAACACAAACATTTAAAAAAGTTTCTCTTATTGCTTTTTGGGGCGATTTACAAGAAGAATTGTCGCGGCGGGCAATCAAAGTACTGTTGCCATTCGCCAGCACGTACTTGTGCGAAACTGGATACTCGCTATACTCTGGAACCAAAATGAAGTATCGAAACCGACTTGATGCGGCTCCAGACATGCGAATACAATTGTCAACAATTAAACCGGATTTAAGAAGAATTTGCCAAAAAAGAAAATATTACACTCTGCTCATTAAAATGTATGTTGACGTTTTTTGTATATTTTTTTTTAATACTAATAATAATAATAAACAAAGAATCTGATACTATAATTATCATTTAGTATACAGGGCGGCTGCATTTATTTATGGGACATGAAAGAGGACAAAAAGTGTAGTTGCCTTCCCCCTGGAAAAATGTAACTTTCAATTTAAAAGTATTTGATCTTGAACCAAGAAAATGTTTTGCCTGCGGCAGATTTCTTTTCTTTTTTTCATGTGCTACGCTAAAAATATGTAAGGGGTTCCATTCTGTTGTATAAAATATAAAAGGGTTCCACGACTAAATTTAATTGGGAAACACTGCTCTATAGCACCTTTTTAACAGTGGACATTTCAATTACTGTTTTGGGCGCTGGTCTGTATTTGTTTTTGTTGTGCTTCTTCTGGTGCTGGTTCTACCAGTCCATTCCTGGCTGTCCTGCCATTTTCATCTTTTGTATTAGTATATTTTATTGTTGTTGTCATTATTGGTATATTGTATTACTACTGTTTTGAGATTAGCGCTGTGTAAGCACATTTCTTTTTGTTACCTTTTTAATGTCGGACTCCTAGGAAAAGATGAACTTTATTAATCTTTGGGAACATGACATTGAATCTGAAATAGAGTATGATGATTGTGAAGAATTATTTGAGGCAGGCTCGAAGAGCTCAATCTGTACCGCTGTAAAGGAGAATGCATTCAAGGTTATGTTTCAGTGGTATCTCACTCGTTAAACTCGCTAAAATGTTCCCGGGTGCCTGTCGACTCTGTCCTAAAGGTTGTGGATAACAGGCCTCTTCCACACCTGTTGTGGAAATGCTCTGTGGTCACTAGACTTTGAGACTCAGTACACAACTGCTCTCAGAGCATCTTGAACATTTTCTTTAACTGTTACCCAAGACTCTTTGTAACTGTACTTACCGATTGAGGGCCTTAATAAACATAAAAACAAATTGATTTCTCAAATACTTATGGCCAAAAGATGCTAGATCGCAGTGCACTGGATGAAGCAAACAGTCCTGACTTTGATGGTAATTTAAAATAGAATTGGGTTTGTATGTCACACAGAAAAACGTACCATCTTCCTAAATGATTATTGTTATAATTCCAAAGAACATGCCTGCCTTGGCTTGAATTTTCCAGAAAGATGGGCTTTCTGTAATATCCATCTTATAATAATCATATCCAGGCAAGATACTTCCCAGATCAACACCCTGTATGGTCCGGTATGAGGGCCATAGCCGATAGTGTGCCTTCTTGGCTTCTGTCTTTCTTTAAACTGTATATTATAATTAAATACTTAGAAATATTAGTTGTGTTCTCATCAGAGCCTCTGGGCTCCAGACTTACCAGTGACTTCCATTATTGTCATTTCATAAAATCGTATCCCTTTCCCCATTATTATTTCTGTACGCCCCTCCCCCATCTGTCAAAAATTATGACATGCTTAACAAAAGTTAAGTAAAAAAAAAAGAGGGGAAACTTCTTTTTAAAGTGGATCCCTTACTATTCCTGAAGGCCTCACCCAATTTGTTGTAAATGTTTCTAAGTGGTAGAAAGTCCCTCTGACAATTTCTGCTGCCTGAGATAGAACAACATACTGTAGCAGCACAGAATCATAGGATGCAGGGGATTCCTGGGGCAGAAGAGCAACCATGGAGTTTATCAAATAGTGCGACAATCCTTTGAAACTACATTTGTTTGTAAATCAACAGATTTTGAGATTTTTTTGTAAAATTGGGGTAATATTTGTAATGGACTTCTCCTTCATGCAATGTATTTGGGGTGGCATTGCACTATTAAACTCTGCTCTGAGAGCTTTCAATGCACTGTAAGCCACATTGACACCAAATCAGTTAGTTTCCCACCAACACACATTTGGATACAGTTTTCTGCAGTTTATCAACAAGTTTCTCCGGTGAATAGGGAGATCTTGCCAGAAAACCCACAGTGCTGGCAAATCTACTCTCAGACATTGTGATAATAGCGTTTGGAGACAATTGTGATAATAGCGCACTAATTGTACAGGGGCGTGAATGGGATTCGTTGTCTTCTAAGTGTGTAACAAAAAAGCATGACATGGTTATTTTACAGCATTGCCACCCTGCAGATGATGCACCAATCTGTATTATTTTACTCTTTCAGTAGAGGGTTGTCTTGGTCCATCAAGCATGAAAACCAACAATTCACTCACTGTTTGTAACGTTGCTCGTCTCTGAATAGGAAGCGGACCCGCAGGGCTGAGGTAGGGGTATAAGATCACCGGCCAGAGCCAGGGGACAGAGTCCTGTTAGAATAGTCGTGATCCAGGCAGAGGTCAAGGCAGGCGGCAAAGGTGCAAGAACGGGTACAGGCTGGAGTCACGGCAGGCGGCACAGGAGCAGTGGTCGGGTAACAGGCTGAGGTCGGCAACATGGAATCCAAAAGAACAGGGAGGGCTCAGGAACAGGGCAGGCTCAGGAATCAGAATACATGGGGCCCAGGCACACAGGGAAATGCATACAATGCTCAGGCAGGGGCTGGAAGTCACTGACCACTATTTAAGTCCTGAAACAGGTACCAGTGATCAAAATGTCCACAGCAGCCAGGTAAGGGCGGGTTCCAGCCAAAGCCTGGACTGGAACTCTTACACTGTTGGGGGGTCTACAAACACACAGCTTTTAATGCTAGAGAAAGCTGAAAGCTACAATGGGACTAAAATTAAAACCACTTACACTAAAGCTCCCAAAGGTTATATCAATAGGCAATAGAAAAATAGTGTATGTTGTAGAATCATTTAAGAGTGTTATGGATGATTAGTTTAGGAGAGCCAGAAGTTGCCACTGTAATAAAACAATAGCCTCAGCTAGACAGGTTTGGGTGCTGTGGGTGGGTTTCAAAGGCCGAGCTCATACACTCTACTTGCTTGTGAGAGTGCGAGCTCCATCTGTGCCGCGCTGCTGTAGCACAGGCGATCTGTGCTCATAGTGTTGCAGGCGTTTGGGGGCGTGATGTGGGTGTGGTGGACGCGTCTTGAAGCTGGTTCACCCTCATTGGACGAACCAGCTCACACGGTTCACTTGAGAAGACAAAATGTATTGTCAACGCGCTACTTCGCTGGCAGGCGCGCAGGCACTTAGCTAAATACTATAGCCAAGTTCTGAATTGTGCCTGACGTGTGCGCGCACGTAGCGCCGCCGCCACTATAAGCTCGGCCTAAGACCACTGATATGTTGTAAAGTTGTCTTCCCCTTGCTTCACAAAACATCCACATCATTCATTTGGAGAGAGCTGAAATCTTCCTGATCTAAGAGACAAAGGTTTAATCATAACCACAGTGAATGCATTGCATCTGCTTTTGAATCTATGTTTGGATTTTACTATTTTACCATATTTAATAGTGTATCCGTAGAGTTCCAATTTTGCCATATAGTGTAACCTCACTGACCAGTTACCTATCAGGCAGCTTTTTCTATTTTGTTCGATAGCTTTGGACCGTGGTTTGCAGTACATCTTATCTTTGAGTTGTGTAACACATCTTGGCTGTGTGTGAGTAGTATACTCTACGCGTTTCACTGCACAGGGCAGCTTCCTCAGTGAAACGCGTGGAATGTGGTTAATAAGTGGTCTCAAGAAAGGAGAGAGGATCATCTGTGGGCACTGGGCATGCACCGACGGACGAACTGACGTGACCGGAAGTGACGTCACACGGTGACGCTAGGAGCAGACGCAACCGGGGATCTGGCAGGACTGAGCAGCAGTGAGATCGCGACCAACCACAAGCTAGTACAGCCTGTTGTACCCTGTGCTTTTACTACTGAGGAAGTGTAAGGTTTAATTTGTGATTTGTTGTATTGTGAATACATTTTAAAGTTGATCTGCCCCATGGCTCTGCCTTTCTGTTTCTGAGATCATAGGACTGCATGCATCATACCACCCAGGGATCATTGTGCCACTGTTTGGATTTGTGCCTATAACTCCTGCTCCATTGTGAGTCGGACATTTATAGACCCCCTGATCACATTATTTTTTATCACTGTTTTAGCATTATTGCACAATGTGATTTTTTCTTTTTTACATTGCTTTTATCACCACTCCCCTGAGTTTTGGAGAGTAAACATTGGGCAGGATTTTGGAAACAGTCCTTTTCAAGGGTTGAGTGGAGTTTTTTTGCCTTTATCACTATACACCAATACACTTTATTTTGGTGGTGGTATATATCACGTTTATATATTATATTAATTATCACTGTGTATGATAAGTTTATATTATATACACAATTCATTATTTGCACATTATTGGTGAAGGGAGTGTTTGAGCGCCATTCATTGTTTTTATCATGTACCTGGTAACCTGCAATAGGAAATGTGGAAGCAGTACATACAGAGAAACACTGACACTTTATTTCCATTATACTGTTTATGTCACACACATTGTGTTAAGTTGGCCACTGTAATAATGAGGATACAGACTCTGAGTATCCGCCAGACACACATAATAAGTGTATCTTCTTGTTTGAATGCTTATATGACACAGTGTTTAATACTTTGACTTTTTTTCCTTAGAGGTCACCTTGCAACCCAACCAGTACTGAGCAATGGGACGTGGGTAGCGGGGATACACCTTGTCCACACGTTGTGTTTGCAGGTTCACCCGGTAATATTTATCTGAGGGAGAAAAAGAACACAAATCAATGAGATTGACACCAGCCCAGAAGAGCTTCCAATTAGTAGGATAAAGTCTATAAGTAAGAATAGGATCCTCCTTTTATTACTGCCTATTAATACTGCCCTCACAGGCTCCTTCCCTGTGTTGTTCTGTTGAATCCACCTCCCTCTCTCCTTCTTCTCTGATAATTTCACTTGGATGCGACCTAATTCTCCAGACCCTAAATCTGCATGCAGAGATGTAAAAAGGGCTTCAGTATATGGCCCTTATTCAATATGCTATGATACAGTCTGGGCAGCCATCGTGGGGTGTTTGGTCAGGCCCCTTTCTCTGCCGGGTCAGCAAAGCGCAACATTTGGACCCACCCCGGCTCTCAATAGTGTCTCAGCCTGGATGCCATCTTCCCCTGTTCAAGAAAATGTAAGACCCATTTATTTAAATATGGCTTAAGTCTTCCTGAACTAGGGTTACCATACGTTCGGTTGTACCAGGACATGTCCGTTTTTGAAAGACTGCAGAAAACATGCGGTCAGATTTGAGACAAACCAGTGCTTTGTTGGAGATTCAGCTGGAGGTGGCACTCAGCATTCTCCTTGGAGTCAACATCACATTGAGGAGAAGCTGGAAACAGGCATACAGGAGACCAAGAGTTCCAATCAATATGTCTGCCCAGGTTACCCTAATTATATATCCCCTCTCCTCCTGTGTAGTTGCAGTGAGCTGTTAATCACCAATGAAATTAACAGAATTGCGGCTCAGAATGCGGAGTGCGTGTGCAATGCTTAATCTCATTAATTACACCTCCTCCTCCACCCTTCTGTGGCTCGCCAGTACTCCTTAAGCCTGCTCCCTCTCACGGGTCTTGGAATGACCCTGTTCTCTCCATCTGCTCTCCTTGCCCCTCTCCCTTTCACAAGTATGGGCTCTCCATCTCTGGGGGACCCACCTGAGGGTCACAATTCTGTGTTCCCAGGACCTGATTTTGCAGATCTCCCTGACCCTGCCCTCTCTCTGAAGCCTATGGCTCTGGCTCTCCCTGAAGTCTGCTACCTCCAAAGGGTGCCTAACTCTGACCATGCCCGCCTGGCTCTCAGGGGCTACTCCTTGGGTCATGAGCCCTATCTTCAGTTTACCAGGAGCCAAGGGGCTTCTTTCTTGTCCCTGCATTAACCTTAACAATCTGCTATTGGAAAGGCATTAACCAACCCACAGGACTGGAAAGAGTTCAAAATTCAGCCTCTATCGAGGCATTTTCGTTAAAGGGGTCACTCCTTGGCAACATTCTGCTGGATGCCGATTGCTCATGTGCCTAGACCTAGGCAAGGGGGTCACAGAGAAACACTACTTCTACAATTGGAGGCACGTTTGATCTTCACCCTCAACACTGTGATGCCAAGAGGATCAAATAAAGGAATTGAAACTCTCCTACGTTCTTCAACCTTGTGCTTTATTGACACGACATGTTTCTATGGGTTCCATTATATTGGGGCCATGATGTTGCCTCTAGCTGATGTGTCGACTTTTATGCAATTATAGCTATTCAACAAGCTCTAGCAGATGTATTACTTTTTATATCAGCATTATTATGTTTATATGTAGGAGTATTGAATACAATTTGATACCATAGGGGTGTCAAGCATTGGACTTCAGCTGAAGTGGATCCCAGTGGCAGGAACAGCAGGGAGCGAAATGGGGGTCACAAGCAGAGATCAGAGGCAGGCGGCAGATAGCGAAGTCAGGTAACAAGCAGGAGTCCGAGGCAGGCGGCAGGTAGCGAAGTCAGGTAAGAAGCAGGGGTCGGCAACGAGGAGACTGGAATAGGATGATAGCAATAGCTAGCACAGCAGTAAACACAGGAACCTTGCAGGAGCTAAGGAACCAGTATAAACAGGCAAAGGAGGAACAGGAAAGGGAGGTTTATAACGCAGGCTGAGAGGTGGAGCACAGGTGCAGAGGTGTCAGGTATCAGCGTCTGGAATGTTCCATAGTTTAGCAGCAGCAATCCCGGTGGACAGTATAGGTACTGCAGGCTAGAACAAGACATTGAGAGTGGCAGCAGTCCTGGTGGCCAAGCATGGGTACAGCAGGCTAGAGAATATGACATTACTCCCCCCTCCCAAGAGCGTTCTCCGGACGATCCTTGCTAGGCTTGTCTGGATATCTCCGCTCGAAAGCTTTGACTAGTTGCAGAGCATGTACAAAATCTTTGGGTTCCCAAGACCTCTCCTCTGGACCATAACCCCCCCCGTGAACCAGGTACTGTAGTTTCCCTCGGTGTAACCTGGAATCCAAAATTCTCTCCACAATGAATTCCTCTTCGTTATCCACGAGGACGGGTTCAGGGGGAGGAAGTCTCCGTCCAGGAAACGGATTCTCACGGAAAGGTTTCAGCAGAGAAGAATGAAACACAGGGTGTATTTTGATGGTCTCAGGAAGCTCCAATCTGAAGGACACTGGATTTATTAGTGCTGAGATGCGAAATGGCCCAATGTATTTTTGGCCCAATTTAATGGTTGGAACCTTTAGACGTAGATTTCTTGTAGAAAGCCAGACTTTATCCCCGACTTGAAATTCTGGGGAGGGTCTGCGGTATTGGTCTGCTGCTCTTTTGTACTTTACTTGAGTCTCACGAAGTGTCTCTTTGAGGGTCTCCTGGATGTCTCGCAGAGTCTCCAGTTTCTCTGTAACTGCCGGAATGGGGCCCGAAGAAGGAAAACGAGGAATAAAGGTTGGATGAAATCCATAATTTGAGAAAAAGGGGCTCTTCTGAATCGATGAATGATGTGAGTTGATGTATGAGAACTCAGCTAATGGTAGGAAATCAATCCAGTCATCCTGGAGATGACAAACAAAACATCGTAAGTATTGTTCCAAAGTCTGATTGGTCCTTTCTGTCTGGCCATTGGATTCTGGATGATAGCCAGACGATAAATTTAAACGAATTCCTAGAGAGGAACAGAAGGTCCTCCAAAATTTTGAAGTGAATTGTACCCCTCTATCGGATATGATCTCATCAGGAGCCCCGTGAAGCCGAAACACCTCTTTCACAATCAACTTGGCTGTCTGGTCTGCAGAAGGAAGATTCTGTGCTGCAATGAAGTGAAGTCATCTTTGTAAGTCGATCCACCACTACCAGGATGGTATTATGTCCACTTGATCGGGGCAGGTCAACAATAAAATCCATTGATATGGACCCCCAAGGACGAGTTAGAACCGGAAGAGGCTGCAGTAAACCCACAGGTGATGCTCCTAGCACAAGTCTCATAGGAGAGGAGATAGTCTTTAACATCTTTAACATCTTGTGCTAATTTAGGCCACCAAAAAGAGCGAGACAACAGTTCCTGTGTCTTGAGGACACCTGGGTGACCAGCGGGTCGGGAGTCGTGCATTAATTGGAGCACCTCTAATCTTACCTCCTTAGGGACGAACAGACGATCCGTACAGTTCCAGAGACCATCACATAGAAATAGTTCTGCTTCCGGAGGAGGGTTTTTAAGAAAAGAGTCATTTGAGTAGGCCCCCTTTATTCGTGTGAGGAGATCGGCGGAGAATGTGACACCCAAAAAAATTTCTTTTTGGAAGAATAGTTTCTTCTTGCTCTTTGTCTGAACTAGGATTAGGAAAGGACCGTGACAAGGCGTCGGCTTTCCTATTCGTGGAGCCAGGGCGGTATGAGATGTGGAACGGAAATCTTGCAAAGAAGAGAGCCCATCTGGCTTGTCGCGCAGACAGTCTCTTTGCGGATTGAATGAATTCTAAGTTCCTGTGATCCGTAAAGACCGTAATTGGGTGATTGGCCCCCTCCAGTAGATGTCTCCACTCAGAGAATGCAGCTTTTATAGCCAAGAGTTCTTTGTTTCCGATGTCATAATTTCGTTCAGCTGTTGACATTTGGTATGAATAAAAGGCACATGGATGAAGGAGCATCTTGGGCCCAATTCTTTGTGACAGAATGGCACCAACAGCAGAGTCGGATGCATCCACTTCCAAGATGAATGGTAATTCTGGATTTGGATGGATGAGGATAGGGGCAGATGTGAAGAGTGACTTCAATTGTTCGAATGCCGCATCCTCTTTAGGAGACTATTTGAAAGGGAATTATTTCCGTGTGAGTTGGGTGATTGGGGCAATAATGCCAGAGAAATTTTTAATAAAACGTCTATAGAAATTGGCAAAACCTACAAATCTCTGAATGTCCTTTTCATTTCGAGGGATTGGCCATTCCACCACGGCTTGAATCTTGCCTGGGTCTATACTCAAACCCTCGGGAGATATGATGTAACCGACAAATTGCATGCTGGTCTTTTCGAATTCGCATTTTTCTAACTTGATGTACAATTTGTACTTACGGAGACGCTCAAGGACAATTCGGACATGCCTCTGGTGATCCATGATGTTATCTGAGAAGACTAGGATGTCATCCAGGTATGCCACTACGAACTGGTCCAATAACTCTCGGAGGACATCATTGATTAAATGCTGGAAGGTAGCAGGGGCATTACAGAGTCCAAAAGGCATCACCAGATATTCATAGTGCCCATAACGGGTTTGGAAGGCTGTTTGCCATTCGTCACCAGGTCGAATGCGGACCAAATTATACGCTCCTCTGAGATCTAATTTGGTAAAGATTTTGGCTGACCGAATTCTTTCCAATAGTTCAGGAATCAGAGGTAATGGGTACCTGTTCTTCACCGTAATCTTATTTAGTTCCCGATAGTCAATGCAGGGGCGTAGAGAACCGTCTTTCTTTCCCACGAAGAAGAGCGCAGCGCCTGCTGGAGAAGTAGAGGGTCGGATAAAACCCTTTGATAGGTTCTCCTGTAGGTAGTCATTGAGGACCTTCAAATCCGGTTCTGAGAAAGAATAGATTCTTCCAAACGGAATGGCAGCACCCGGTAATAATTCAATGGGACAGTCATAAGAGCGATGTGGGGGAAGCGTATTGTCTTCTTGTCACACACATCTAAAAACTCAGAGTAAGGAGCCGGCAGAAGATTTTCCTGAGACGAGGAAATCTTATGTATTCCTACACACTCTGGTATAGGAGTTTTAGGTAGACAGGCTAGCTGACAATGTTCCGAGGGAAACGTGAGGGTCTTTGTCTTCCAGTCAATTAGTGGATTATGGATCATGAGCCATGGAATTCCCAGAATCACTGGAAACAAAGGTGATGGAATGAGACCAAATGAAATCTTCTCCTGGTGATTGGGCTCCATGATTAGTGTTAAGTTACTGGTTTTATGGGTAACAGGTCCAGAGCTCAAGGGAGAACCGTCAACGGCTTCCATCATTTCTGGCGATTCCTTGGCTACAAATGATACCGAATTGTTCTTGGCAAATTCTATGTCCATAAAATTCCCTGCCGCCCCTGAGTCGACCATTACTGTGATTGAGAAACGATGTGTTCCTTCCTCGATTATAATAGAAACCAGGAGGTGAGGGTGTAGCGAAGGAGGGTTATCTTTCCCTTGAGAAGCAGAGAAAACAGTCTTTGAAATAGCGTGCAGCTGATTTCTCCTAGGGCTCTGGAAAGAAGACCGCCTGGACTTGTTTGGGCAATCAGCGAGATAGTGCCCATCGTTTCCGCAATATCAACAGAGATCTTCTGTTCGGCGTCTATTCCGTTCCCCGGTTGAGACGGGTCCCCGCAATGTATTTACTTGCATCGGCTCCTCCTCAGTCTCCCTGGAACGTCTTGGGGTACTGACATCTCTAAACCCGGGGTTGCTTGGCATGAACCCCTGTCTCTCCAATCGTCTTTCCGTAAGCCTGCGATCAATTTGGATGCATAAACGGACAAAGTCCTGAAATCTCTCTGGGGGCTCCACCCGGGCTAGTTCGTCTTTAACTTGCGCCGAGAGACCCTGCCGAAAATGATATTTCTGCGCGGCCTCATTCTAATCAGTATCGTAAACCCATCTGCGGAATTCAGCGGCGTACTCAGCTGCCGAGCGTCTTCCTTGACGAAGATTGTTCAGAGTTGCCTCAGCGGTTGCACTACGATTTGGGTCATCAAAAATAAGACTCATGGCTTCGATGAACTCCTCCAGGTCCCTTAGTAGTGGGCTATCTTGTTCTAACATAGGGGAGACCCAAGCAAGGGCCTCATCCTTGAGCAGGGTTATAATCAGTCCAACCTGGGCTTCATCGGTATGATAAATGATGGGCTGAAGCTTGAACACAAGTCTGCATTGATTAAGGAAATTCCGGAAAGATTGTTTTTTCCCCCCCAAATTTTTCCGGAGGGTATATACGGGGTGCGGTTTGCACAAGCACAGTGTTTTGACCAGACAAGGTGATTAAGGCTGCACGTAGTTCACGATTCTCAGCTTCCGCCGTGGCGGCTTGTTCTTCCAAGCGGAAGTCAGGTAAGAAGCAGAGGTCGGCAATGAGGAGACTGGAACAGGATGATAGCAATAGCTAGGAGAGCAGTAAACACAGGAACCTTGCAGGAGCTAAGGAACCAGTATAAACAGGCAAAGGAGGAACAGGAAAGGGAGGTTTATATATGCAGGCTGAGAGGTGGAGCACAGGTGCAGAGGTGTCAGGTATCAAAGTCTGGAATGTTCCTTAGTTTAGCAGCAGCAATCCCGGTGGACAAGTATAGGTACTGCAGGCTAGAACAAGACATTGAGAGTGGCAGCAGTCCTGGTGGCCAAGCATGGGTACAGCAGGCTAGAGAATATGACAAGGGGTATTCCACCAGAGGATTTAAGAAGCTAATTAAGCAATTGTGCCTGATTTTTGGAGCGCCACCCAGTCTTTTCTCATTATTATTATTATGCACCAGGGGATGATCTCAGTCTCGTTGGTTATACTATCTATACTTCGTGACCCTTTTGCTAACCTATGTACTATACTCTACACAGGATACAGATACTGTGAGCATTTGATATATTGATGATTTGGGACTTTGATATATATTGCTCAGACTGTCCAGGTGTCAGCAGGGCAGCACATCAGATATAAGAAATCAGGACAGGCACTTCATGATACAAAGGTAAAGAAAGGCTTGATAAAGGTTGGGAGCCGATACGTTGAGGTATAAATGTCACCGTTAGATCTTGGAGTGCCTGTCGGGTGTGTGTGTGTGTGTGTATATATATATATATATATATATATATATATATAAAATCATTGGGGAGGCCTTCATCCAGCAGTGGATCGATAAGGACTGATGATGATACACATATGCATGTATGTATGTACTGTAATAGTATATTAGTTAGGTTGTGTATGTATGGATCTCATGTACTGTAAGCGCGATAATAAATAAAGTCGTGTACAATAATCATTTATTATATATAACTAGATAATAATTAATATCTATATATAGGAATATATGTGTGTGTGTGTATCGTATTATCTAATATATATATTATCTCATAATCTCTATATATATATAGATATATAAATGGTAGTTGTGTGTGCATATATTATATATATTATATAAGGAAGTATAGCATAATGCTGGTTTGTCTTATTTATTAGCGCATTAGAATGTACTAGAGACATACTGCTAACGATATATAATCTTCTATATATATATAGATAGATATCTCTATATTACCTATAGTATAAGCTGCCTACTGATATCTATATATATAATCATATACCTAACAGTACATAGTACCTGCAGCATAGGATGTCGCGTCAATCAGTCCTTATCGAAGTCCCCCTTCATAGTTGATATAATAATATGAATTATGATATATATGATTATATTATATATATATATATATATATATATATAGTGATAGAACTAAAACAAAACAAAGAAACAAGCAGGGCTAAGAATGTAAATTAAAAGTGATATAATAAGTATATGTAATATTGTTGTCCTAATGACGTGATGAATGTGTAAGTGCCTGTGCGTAAAACAAATGAAATGTAAATGGGATTAAATACCTAAATAACCTAAAAATAACACAATACATAATATGCAAAAAGAAAATAAAGTGAAAACCAGTCCTTTGAAAATAGTTCATCAATGAAAATGGTGACGTGGGTGAAGGGGGTCTCCGGCTGCTCTCAAAAGGATAAACCACATCTTAGGGAATCTGTAGAGAAGAGAGAGGAGAGAGCGCACGCCCCATAGTATAAAACTGTGTATTTAATGATGGGAAGGGGGAGGGGGGGAAAAATGCACTCACAAGGGTACAAGTATTAAAAGCGTTTCGTGATAATATCACCACCACCGGTATCTTTACTTCGATCAAAAGTCCGTCAGTCTCTAGGAGGTGAAGGAACCGTGATCATCAGGATGTTCAAGGCGTGAAGTAAAGATACCGGATGGTGGTGATATTATCACGAAACGCTTTTTATACTTGTACCCTTGTGAGTGCATTTTCCCCCCCCTCCCCCTTCCCATCATTAAATACACAGTTTTATACTATGGGGTGCGCTCTCTCCTCTCTCCTCTCTCCTCTCTCCTCTCTCCTCTCTCCTCTCTCCTCTCTCCTCTCTCCTCTCTCCTCTCTCCTCTCTCTCTCTCTCTCTC
>CM071569.1:75616522-75754353 GCA_036426205.1 Ascaphus truei | reverse complement strand
GTTATCATAACAACGCACCATGACTACACACACAGCATGAGTTATCAAAACAACGCACCCTGACGACACAACATGAGCCACTATCACAATGCGCCATGACAACAGACACGAGTCATCACAACAATACACCATGACAATAGAGACAACATTAATCACCATGACAACAGACACAATATGAGTTACTATAAAAACGCACCATGAAAACAGTCAGAACATATACTATGACAATACTATGACAATGGACCATAACAACAGACATATTAATTACCATAATAATGGAAATGACAAAAGACAAAATGACAATGCACCATGACAACACAAAACTACATTCGCCATTACAACGCATCAGCAGGCACAATGTTATGTTTTACCATAACAATGCAAAATGCACCGTGACAAGACACACAATATTAGCCATCATTACAATGTACCATAACAACACACAACATGTGACACCATGGCAAGAGACATAATGCGAGCTATTCATTAAAGTGCAATAGTGCCCAACTGTCGTACTTTAATGAATATCCCCTTTGTGTCATTGAATCACTCTCAAATACACATTGTGTCACTCTATAATAATGAGCCATACCCAACTAAAAAAAACATACATTATATCAAACAATGGAAAAAAGAGACATTACCTTTGAAGAAATAAACCTTTTCATTGTTCCGGTAATCATTTGCCGGTACAGCAAAGGCAGCATCAATAGAGTCTGGGATGTTGCTAAAGCCATCAGCAATCTCACGTGGATACCCAGAGTCCAGCACTCCATCAGCAAACCGCCAATACTTCGTACCCTGAGAAACGATATAAACATGGTAACTGAGCCCACAGACTCCCATTTAAAAACAAATCGTTGTAACTACAATTATCAACGTTTTTGTCATTTCTATTTTGTTATTGTAAAATGTTTTTGTAATTCTGCAAAACCAGTAAAAACGACACTGATGCTTTCAATTTGCATTCCAAGTTAAATGCATACCTTTTTAAACATGGGTGGAAAACAGGGGTATCTCCTGGGATGAACTGAGTTCATTTCAGATGACCGACGGTTTCTTCGTCCCACATGACAGGGACCATTTAAATGTCGATTTTGTTTCCCTTGGAGAGGAGGAACCCGTGAGAACTCCCCACCCGTGTATAAAACAGAACACGCTATATAACAGTGTGGATTATAACGTTGTGAGTTTGATCTTCACCATACAGGTGTGTGGAAACATGTCATGCCATGATCAAAACAAATTTCTGATGACCTCAGAAAAGCAGTTATTGATACTCATCAGTGTATAAAGAGTTACAAAACCATTTCTAAGGATTAGGGCTCCGCCAATCCACTGTAAGACAAATGGAGAAAGTTCAAGACCACAGTCACTCTACCCAGGAGTGGTCGTCCTACCAAAATCTCTCCAAGAACAATCATCCAGGAAGTCACAAAAAAACCCGGAGTAACATTCAAGGATCTGCAGGCCACTCTCGCCTTGGCTAATGTGAGTGTTCATTACTCAATTATAAGAAAAAGACTGTACTAGAATGGTGTTCATGGAAGGATAACCAGGAGGAAACCACTGCTCTCTAAAAAGAACATTGCTGCCCATCTGAAGTGCGCCAGAGACAACATAGATCAGGGGTCGGCAAACTGCGGCTCCCGAGCCACATGCGGCTCTTCCCGCACCTACATGCGGCTCTCGCAGGTGCTGCCTCTCTAACTTTGTGCTGTGGGAGGTACCTGGCCGGTGCTGGTTAGGCCTCTATTTGCCGCCCGGCATCTCCCCAGCTGTTGGGCTGCCTCCTGCACTGTCCCACGCTGGGTCTCTCTGATGCTGATGCACACCGGAAGTATGCGCCACAACTTCCGGCGCGCGATGACGTCACAGAGCGGCCTGGTGTGGGACAATGAGGAGGCATGCTAGCATCTGGGGGGATGCCGGGCCGCAACAATAGGCCCAATCATCTGTCAATTCAACCCCATGGTAAGTCCCAACGGATGTTGTCTTGTCGCCTTCTTTCTGTTAAATGAGGCGCCCAGGCCTTATACACAGTAGGGCCTGTGATGTCACATCTTCAGGTCAGATGGTACTGCTCTAATCTGATTGGATGCTGTATCATGTGCCCACCTCTTTTTTTTTTAAGGATGTGGCGTCATCTCAAAGGGAGTTACGTCACATCCTTAAAACCACATGGCTATATCACATGGTATTACAGCCAATGGGATTGAAGACAATGGTTGCTGTACCATGTAATAGGTCATATTATTATTAGTCCATAACGGGGCATTTATCTCGGGAAGCAGGGGCCCCCGGACCTCAAATCAACGCGGTTCTGCTCCGGACACCCCCTGCCCATCTACACTAGTAATACAATTTATATTAAAAAAAACATTCATTTCGGGTGAGATTTGCCCAGGGAGAGGCTGCTCTCTGAGCAGCTGAAAGAAATCGCCGGGTAAGGCCTTTACAGAGAGGCGATCATTACGTCGCCGGCTACTCGCCCGTTTTGTGAATTTTGCTATCACAGGTAATTGAGGCTTTCTGAATACCGTGATAGCAACGCTCAAAAAACAGGTGATTTTAAATGGCCCGGCGATTTTTTTAATGAACGCTTATAACATGAGCCCCAAGGTGTGCTAAGCCTCAGCACCATTAACCCATTGTTTTGCAATGTATTACTAGCAAAAGAATTAACAACAGACTGCACCCTAAACATTTTATGTACTCACCCTGTTCTTTTATTCTTTAAAAGCATTATTTATTGTTAATTAAGCTTGTTAAAGAATCTTAAATGTAGGAACATTAACAAAAAACACAGTGAGCTGCTATGTGGCTATTTGACACAGTTCTTGGTATTGTGGACATCAATCTAATGTTTCAAATATCCTTAGGAGACAGATAGATACCAAGTAACAGAAGTATGTATGTATGTATGTAAATGCAGTATGTACATATATGTGTGTATATATATATAATATATATATACACTGTATATATATATATAATTTATTTAATCTTTTTCATTGACTGGTGAGAAATTAGACTTTGAACCACCTGAAAAATCCATCCAGGCGATACAATATGGCTGCTGAGGTCAGCCTTGGTCCGGTGGCCACAGATTCATTGAGATGATGTCATAGCTTTCTATTAGCAACTCTGCAGCCATCTTTTTTTTACAAAAAACATGCAGGAATAAAACTGAGATAATGTTTGGCAACTAGGGGGTCCCTGGAGTGCTGTTGTTCAACTCCAGGTAAGCATGCTGATAGGGGAGGAGAGCTAAAACAACTTGTCCTGGCCTGGTGACTGTGGGGGCCCGCCCCAGGTCAATCCCAGAAATTTGGCCTGCTTCCATGATTGTCCAGTGGCTAGGCCCTCCAGCACTCTGTCCTGGGACACGTAGAGGGTGTTGGCATGCCTGGCTCCAGAATATACCCCCAGATCAAATAATAATAAATGCTTTGAAATCACACTAAACCAGCATAGTAGTCCCCGTCGCAGGCATAAATGACATCACAGGAAGTGCTAGTTGGACAGCAGAAATATGCAGAACACTTAACATGGCAGCGCACAGAGGAAAACCACGCTGTCCATTACATGGTATGGTTTAACTTAAATAGTTAGGCCTCTCAATAATTTTAACACACACAGTCATGACAATATTGTTTTCGTTATTATGGGTCCGGGTGTTTTCACAATAAACAGAATGTGCTAGTTAACATGAATCCAAATATCATACAAAATCCTGGAAATAGGTAAAATGGTAATACACCAGCACTGCTCAGATGTTACCAACAGATCAAGACCACCATGGCTTGTGTGTTTATTTATCCTAATTACAGATTTCACTCTCTTCACAATCCCCTGGGGTACCATCATGCCTACTTCATGCATTTTTTAATTCCATTACTGTATAGGCCTCTGTCAACCCCCTGTGAGGCTTTTTATGAAACAACTATCCTTTCAGTGATTTGAATGATTTCATGCATTTTCCCTTGAGCTTATCCAACATATAACATGTAGAGGAACCAGCACACTCGACCTTTATCAATATAACATGGAACACCACCCCTGTATACCCAAAAAACTTATGTGAAAACAACATCATCGCCGCTGTCACTTATTAGCATTAGCATAAAAAGAATGGACCTAACTGCTTGTCATCATCAAGGAAACCAAAGCACACATAGTGTAGAAGGAAACACAGCAAAGTGGGAAAGAAATGTACAGTGAGGTTAAAAACAATGAGTAACTGTATAGAGCAGCGATTTTCAACCAGGGTTCTGCTGGCAACCCTCAAGGGTTCTGCGGCTGACGGAGGGTTGGGACAATTGTCTCAGGCCTGGCGGCTCTCCAGCAGCAGCGGTGGCTCGGCGGTTCCCTGGCACTGATGGCGGCTCCCCCTGTTCCCCAGCAGCAGCCTGGCATACACGGCAATCACCTTCCTCCTCAGATCGGTGCCGAAAGTCTGGTCCAACTTCCGTCCGACTGAAGGCGGGAGCTGCAAACCGGTGCAGCACGGGAGGCCTCCTCGCTCAAGGTCAGATTGGTGTGGTGGTGTGTGTATGTGTGTGTGTGTAGAAGGAAGGGGAATAGAGAGAGAGTGGGGGAGGGGAGTGTAAAAAGGGAAGAGAGAGACAGGTGGGAAAGAGAGAGGGGGCGTTCAAGTCGGGAAGGGAGAGCATATTTAAATTAAGATGGATATAGAATTTAACAAACTACTACACCATTTTTAACCTCACTGTATACCTTTATTGTTTTTGCACTTTTTGGTTTCTTTTGACAGTATATGTGCTTCCAATTTCTTGATGATGACCAGCAGTTGGGTCATTTTTTAGGCCTATGCTAATCAGTGACATCAGAGATTACATTCCTTTTGCAATGTTTTTTGGTATACACTGTGGGTAGAGTATAATAGGCTGTTGGTGTTCATAGAAGTCCAACTGGGGACTAGAATGGCAAAACGTTATGTCAAGTGTGCTGGTTCCTTGACATGGTATATCTATAATACATCTGTGCACCTCATTATATCTATGTTATGGAGTGTTATGGCGTCAGAGGTTCCTTTAATCAGTTTATGTGTGTTAGTATGTCCATGTAGCTGAGGATCCAATAAAGTTTTTTCTATTGTTGAGCGTTCCAGCCTTCATCATCATTTTTTGACTTGACACGCAGTGCATCACCTATGCTTCCCCCATGGGATGCTACTTCCTTGGTCCTCTTTGAACTGAGAGCATGCCGATTTCTCGGGTTGTTTTACCATCCAACTGTGAGTACCTTTTCCTCATGAGAACTTTTATGGATTGCATTATTGATTTATAGTCTAGCTCCAGGGAGACTCAGTCTAGGTCGACCAGGGGGTCTGGGCACTCCCCTTATGGGGTGCGCAGATACCCACCTCTGGTGCCAGCAGTAACCTCCTCCTCCATATGAGCACATATGACTGGTCTCTATTCTATTTATGCTCCTGAGGTTATTGTCTATAACAATCCCGTATCCAATATTGATGACCATTTATTTCCCAAATCATTTATACATTTTGTTCATGGATCCTTTTGGGGTGCACTTCTAAGCATTACTTAGGAACTCAATGTTCCGATCTTCACATATATCTATAATATATCATCATCATCTTCAGACCTTTTTGAGCCACTGCTGAAGGCCTCCCAAATGATCTTCCAGGTACCGTGGTTGCAAGCCTTTCTTCTTCAAGTTGCTCCAGCAAATTGTCTGATTTCATCCTCCCATCTTACTTTTGATTGTCTTTTAATTTCCATTGGAATCCAGTCGAGTATCATCTGTGTCCAACAATGGTCATTTCTTCTGTTGACATGCAAGGCCCTCTGTAATTTTTATTTCGTCACCCGTGTGATGATGTCACAGACTTTTTTTTGGTTTTTGAAAACCACTCATTCTTTTTCCTCTCTCTTCAGGTAATACCCAGCATACATCTCTCCATACTTCTCTACGTTATCTGAAGCTTCTGTGTTATCTTCACACTAAAGGTGCAAGTTTAACATCCTTATGTGAGCACAGACAGATTACACTTGTCTAAAACTCTCCTCTTGAGGCACAGTGGAAGGTTCTCTTGCCATATTGTCTTGTTTCTTCCAAATGTGCTCCATCCCATTTTCATTCTACTATTGATCTCATTCAAAAGGTCCAATCCATTGATAATTGCTGGCCAAGGTAGACATAGTCTTCAACTTCTTCTAGTCGTATTCCATTTATTTCAATATTTGGAGAGTTGACACATTTGTTGAACAACACTTTGGTCTAGCTGAGATTCATATGGAGGCCCACATTCTTACTTCTTCTGCACTTGTGGCAAACTTGTCACAATGTCAGCTGCAAATTGTAGGTGACTTAAGTATTAATTTGTATTCAGTTTTTCTTCCAATTCAATGTCTTCAACAGTTCTTCAAGAGTTGTTGTGAAAAGTTTTGGTTAATTTTTTAATTGTTACATTGTTAATTTGTTACATTGTTTGGTGCCACACATGGGGGATATTTACAAAAGTCTTGCAACTTCAAAATTTGAGCAAAACCAGTGCACAAGAATTGCACCAGATTGATCAAAAGAAAAACTCCAATTGCTTTTCATGGGATTACATTGTTTATGGTGCTGCTTTTGCACTCAGTTTTACCCATTTTTGTTCAGCCGGGAGACCTTAGAAATTATTCACCATTACGTTTTTGCCCTCCCCCTGTGTTCACTCACCTTGAAGAGATAGGTCTTTCCCTGGCAGTTCATGCGAGTGAAGGCAGCATCAATAGGGCCCTCTATGCCCCAGACATCCTTAATTATTTTGGGGTATCCTTCCAGTGCACTGTTTTCATCAAGCTCATAGTAGTATTTGCCTTGGGGAAGGTAGAGGACAGTGTTGAAAATGTATCTGAACAAAGACAGTTATATTAATTAAGCCCTTACCTGCTCCAGGGTTCCACCCTCCTAGCAGAATAAGATATGTGAATATAATGACTACTGTACTTGGCCATCTTCACAAAGCCCCCTTTAGGCCTCATGTACTGTAGTTAAAATAGTAATATTAATTCTTTAATTTACAATGTGAATATATGGAAATTAAAATAATAGTTGTAGTGGTGACACAGAAATCTTGCCAATCGGGTCCTTCGGACTGTGTTGGTCGCTAAATTAATTGATTAGTTTGCTTATGCATTAGACTTTCCCATAATTTACAAGGAAAGCAGTGACATCTTGTTGTGCTAATCATAACAATCTCATAGTGGTTTTCCACCTCTGCTCTTTGGAACCCTGTGTATTCACTAAAGTTTTGCAGAGGTTCCATGCAAAAATATATTCACTGATAGAGATTTCAATTTTTGTGTTACCAACATTCTTTTTTCAATATACAAAATAAGCGTTTTTAGATGTTGATCAGTATGGTGTCATCACATTTTGACCACTACTTGGAGTACCTCGGAAGGCATAGGTGGAGCCATTTTTTAGGTTGGTGAAGGCATTAAAAGATTTTTCACTGCACAGCGCCTCCTCCTCTTCCTCCTCCTCAATCTCTGCAGTCTCTTCTTCAGTCTCAGGATTTGGCGGAGATAGTGAGGTCATTACGTCAACCATTTCAACTGCAGTTGTAGTTTCTATGGTGTCATCATTTGCAGGTGTTGTGGATGCACTGATGACAGGCTCTGTTTCTGTTGGTTGCATCTCTGGTGAAGAGGTTACATGTGAAACAAAGTTCTCATTGTCTGTCTGGATTGTGTAAGTGGTATCGTTGAATGTCTCGTAGTTATAATCATCTTCAGGAACTACAAATACGTCTCCTCGTGTCCCTGAAATAGAAGCAGCAAGTCATTAAAGCAGATAGAGATAAGATAACCCACATCTGTGTATGTGTATTTCATTCTTCTTGAAAGACCAACCTTTTAAGAAATCCTATTCTATTCTAGTCTTCCTGTCCTGTCCCTCCTTAAAAATAGTGTATGTTTGAATAGATTATATAACAGCTGCTGGTGGCTAGCTCTCTGAATGACAACTCTTTAGAGTATTGGAGTATTTGGAGAAGGTTGAATTCCTTGTATGTAGAAAGATATTCATGTAGTGCCAGATAGACAAAGGATATTGTTGGGTCCTTGTGAGGAAATATAGTTAAACTACCATATGCCTGTGTATGTAATATATATTTGTGTTTAAGAAACGGGTCTAGAGCAAGGTTAGATAGTGACCAGAGGATAAAGGAAGAGTCACCAGAGAAGGAAACAATCTCCTTAAATCATCTAGGAGGATGCATGTCATCTTGACATAAGTACCATATGTTTGTAGGTTAATTTGAAGAATAAACCTTCTTTATCTGCCCAAACTTGCGTGCTGCGATTTATGAATCTCACAAGAAGAAAGGAGATTTAACAACCATAATAAAAGTCAATGGGAAAGTAAGGATCTCATGCATTTTCTTACCACATCTTCCTGGGGAATTGTTCATATCTTGGCCAGGGGTCCAGGGACCCAACTTCCCAGTAAGCAGGGAGAAGTTAAAAGCATATAAAGTTTACAAATTGTATGATAAGAAAACCATAACTCAGATGTTGTTTCTAATAGTGTGGTTCAATTTAGCGTACCCCCTTTTGCTGCCAGTGGTGCCTGCAATGTATTGCATGATGCCCAATACAATAATCTCAAAAACATTTTTTCTTGGAGGCAGCGGCGGATTTCGAAACCCGCCGCCCCATGGCACTTACATATGCCGGCAGCCTCCTTTCTGCCTTCCTCCTTCTCCTTTAGATTCGCAGCGTCCAGTGATGCCGCGGACGTCACCAAAGTGACGTCACATGGCGTCTCGTTGTCATGGTAACGCGATGTCATGACGTCATTTGATGCCGCAACATCATGATGTCATTTGACGCTGCGACGTCACATTGCCATGGCAACGAGACACTATGTGACGCCCGCGGCGTCATTTGACTCTGTGAATCAGAAGGAGGGAGGCAGAAAGGAGACGTCAAGGAGGCGCCCGGCATATGTAAGTGACTTACCATCAGGCCCGATAGGCCCGAGAGCGTGTATATGGGGTGGACATCTCTGCCCTCTCTCTAGTTCCATAGTGTATTTTCTAAGGAGTGGTACCCAAAATTGTACTCCATATTCAAGGTGTGGTCTTACTAGTGCTTTATAAAGGGGCAAAATTATGTTTATTTCCCTTATATCAACCCATTTAATGCAAGATAAGATCTTGTTTGCTCAGCTACTGCATGACTTTGGGCACTATTGCTAAGCCTGCTGTCTACCAGCACTCCTAAATCCTTCTCCATCAAGGATTCCCCTAATTTATTCCCATTTAATTTGTAAGTCATCTGTTTATTCTTATTTCCCAAATGCATAACCTTACTTTTATCTGTATTGAATTTCATCTGCCATTTAACTGCCCACATTTTCAGTCTCTCCAAGTCCTTCTGGAGAGAAATTACATCTTGCTCTGATTCTACCACCTTACACAATTTAGAGACATCAGCAAAGATGGAGACTTTGCTTTCTATGCCAACCTCAAAGTCATTAATAAACAAGTTAAAAAGCAGGGGTCCCACTACCGATCCCTGAGGTACTCCACTCACAACTTTAGCCCAACCTGAAAAAGTTCCATTTATGACAACCCTCTGTTCTCTATCCTTCAACCAGTTTTCAATCCAGGTGCAAATATTTTTACCGAGTCCAATTTGCTTTATTTTGTACACTAAACTCTTGTGTGGAACCATATCAAAAGACTTTGCAAAAATTCTTACTTACCTCTTCAAATAAACTAATACGGTTAGTTTGACATAACCTATCCTTCATAAAACCATGCTGACTAATGCTAATAATTTTGTTTTCCATTAGGTATTCCTGTATATTATCCCCTACTAAACCTCCAGGTAGCTTCCCCACAATTGATGTCAGGCTTACAGGTCTGTAATTCCCTGGTTGGTATCTAGCTCCCTTTTAAAATATAGGCACCACATCTGCTTTACGCCAATCTTGTGGTACTGAGCCTGTGCAAATGGAGTCCTTGAATATTAAGGAGGGGATGAGAGAGTGAAAGAAGAGGGGGAATTGAGTGAGAGGAGGGGGGATTGAAAGAGATTATGGTTGATGGAGGAGATGGAGAGAGTGAAAGAGAGAAGGAGGGGGTATAGTGAGGGAAGCGGGAGTGGGTGGGGAAGAGAGAGGGTGAGAAAGAGAGAGGGTGAGAGAGAGAGAGGATGAAAAAGAGAAAAGGTGGGAAAGAGAGAGGCTGGGAAAGAGAGAGAAGGGGGAGAGAGAGATCGAGAGTCAAAATGAGGAGGGAGAGTGAGTGGGGATTGAGTGACAGAAGAGGGAGGGTGAGTGAAAGAGGAAAGGGGGATTGATTAACATAGGAGTGGATGACTGAGTGAGAGAGGTGGGGGGATTGAGTGAGAAGAAGGGATTGAGTAAGAGCGATGGGGGATTGAGTGAGAGGAGGGGGGATTGAGAAAAGAGAGTATGGTTGTTTCAAAGAGATAGGGGAGAGTGAGAGAAGGAAAGGGAGGGGTTTGAGTGAAGGAGGGAGGAGAGTGAATGGGGGAGTTAGGGAGGGTGGGAGAGAGAGAGGGCCGTCTAGGTGGAAACACTAGTCCTGGGCTCGGGATGGCTGTCGGCAGCCCCGAAAAATGCACATTCTACTTAATTCAAATGCTTTCATTGCCTCCTGCACTAGTTCCATAGTTGATTTGCTCAGAACTTCCAGATCGAGGGAGAAGTACCTGTTTTACTATGGTCCCAAATGCTGTATATATCCTCTCAAAAAACATGTGGAGAGACACCTGTGCAAAATAAGAAGCACACCTGGGAGATATGCTAATAGGATATGCAAAGTTTGCAAAGGGGGAGAAGGAATCTGCACCAAGCCAATTAAAAATCCTAATACTCAACCAAAATGCAAAATTGGATGGGGTAGTCTCTCTTTGCTATCATCCATCAGGATATGCAAAGTATAGGAAGGAAGTCAGGGGGAGTGTCCATAAGAATGATTAGCTACATAGGGAGAGGGAGTGGCTCAGTGAGTAACGACACTGACTGGCACTGAGAGTTTGAAGCAGGGGAGCCTGGTTCAATTCCCGGTGTCGGCTCCTTGTGACCTTGAGCAAGTCACTTTATCTCCCTGTGCCCTCACATAGATTGTAAGCTCCACGGGGCAGGGACCTACGCCTGCAAAATGTCTCTGTAAAGCGCTGCGTACAATTAGCAGCGCAATACAAGAACATGCTATTATTATTATATGTGAGCAGTGAGCAGTGCGTTTCAAAAGTATTCTGTGGCAGTGGAACTATCCAGCAGCTTGTTCAGCTCATTACTAGAGCTGCTTTTCTGAATAAGCAGATGGTTGTGGGTTCTGATATTGTTGTGCCTGACAGTAAACCCTTGTTCACTAGGTGACTTAGGACCAGGCTTGCCAGGATAGGCCTTGTGGAAAGCTTTTCTGGGGTCTGGGGTGTGATGAGTGAGTCATTTAAATTTACTTTGCATATCCTATTAGGCCCCTCTCCAGTCTTTTTCAGTGTAACACCCATAGCTTTTTAGGGATTAATGGTGCGGACCCACATAGAGTGATACTTTTGCACAGGATTGGGTGCCATAGGATCAGCTCTACAGGCAGATCCGCACATGCCTCAATTCTACTCTATCTTGAAGAGTCAGTTCAGAGACAGGCATGGGTTGTAGATCCCATATCTATAGTGAGTCAGCCAGGAGCTCAAGAAGGGGCCCATAGTGACAGAGCGTAATGGATGTAATGCAGAGCGGGGATAGGTCAATCAAGGAGAATACAGTCAAGGATATGCACCTCCCCAGAGTGTTAAGTGTGTGTGTATGAATGAAAAGAACCCTAGCAACAGGTGGCAAAAATAAAGAGTGTTGTTTGTACTACAAAAGTTCCTGGTGGCCATCATTTTCTATCCCACACCCTGAATAAGGTAATGCTTTCTAAGTAGCCAATGATAGAGACACTGATGTAAACTCCCTGGGAGCCAGGCAGGGAGGGTTACATTAGTATTTGAGGGAGCTGTGGTCATAGTGTCTTTAAAAACGTCGTGGTTCTGTGCTGGGCATAAAACAATTCTGATTTTATTTAAAATGGGAGAAAAGCTGTTTGGACCACATTTTAGAAAGATTTGTACAGTGTTTATGCTTAAAAAGCAGGGGGTTCGATCTCGCTATAGTCCGGAAAAGTTCACCTCTAACCAAATGTGGGCTCTCTGACTCTTACTGTTTATAGGTGGCCCGTCCTCCCTAGGTTTAAGCTCACCCCTCCCCACTTTTTAAGTTGCAGGTTTTTCCATGTTCCTGTGCAGGACAGGTCCACTGTGGCCATTCTCCCACCACTGCAGAAGTAACTGAGAATTTTCACAGGTAGCGTTAGGACCTGCATACTGGTCATGCCGTGACGTGGCTGCAGGCTTATAACGCTTTGGCCAAAGGGTTTCATTAAATGCCCCTTACTTATGAGAATACTAATATTGAAGTATTTAACTATGTATTTTGTCGCATTGGATGTAGCATTGGGCATTTCTGTCTTTTGTTGTATACATTTGGCCACACTCAGTAGCACTCCTTTTGACACAAATATATATATGATGTGGTGGGTTCTGGGGTTAGAGCTGGCAGGGATTGTGTTTTCTTACTGTTTGTAGACAACTTTAATACACTGTTGTGAACTTGTTTGATTGTAAACACAGCCTGTGATGTGCTGTAATGTACCTGTAATGAATTTATACCCTGTACTCTCACTCCCCCTCCCCCCTCAACCTGCCCTACAATTTTATTTTGCTGTTTCTTTTCCCCCATCTCTTCGCCCTGTATCCCTTCTCTATTGGGAGAGAGGCCACCTAAAACATGTTTTTCTTTCAATAAAAAGTATCATCACACTTTAACCACCGAGTGGGAGCCATAAGTTAATTTCAGGCTATGAATTTGAGGGTAGGCTTTTTATTTTAATAATGCGTATGGATGGAAGTTAGCAACAGGCTTTGAATGTCATCTCTTTACTGCCTGATAGAACTGCTAAGCCTCTCTGGCAGCAAAGGAATGACGGTGACGTTTCATTTCAGACTATCTGCTCTTCTTACCTTTCGGTTTGCAGACAGATATGTAGTCTGTACAACAGCTCTCATAATAAATGCACAGGATGTCACACTGACATTTCTTCTTTGCATCAAACCCAGCGTCACAACGCCCATCACAGGTGTCTGAAACAAAATCATATAAAAACATCAGTGCTTTGATAAAGATAGATAAATATTAACACATTTCGTTGGTTGGAAGGTATCTAGATAGTGGTTAGCACTTTTAGCACTAGGGTCGTCTACACACACACACACACACACACACACACACACTTGACCCCAACACACACACAACAAACACACCACCCACACACACACACACACACACACACACAGCACACCACACACACACACACGTATATAGACCAGTTAAACAGTTAAAGTCCTACTCCAAAGAGCTTACTATGCCATTTTGGTATTTTGGTACATGAACCCCTGGTAAACATAGTGACCCTGATGGAGCTTTCACTGGATCCCAAATTACATTCTCCATTGTCAGATGCATTTCTAGAGCTTTCAGAGAGGATTGTCTTGCCTCCTTGGAACAGCTTTCCTCTACTGTGGAGCCAGCTGGTCTCTGACCCTCTGGTTGATCCTCATGTTTGTTTGATATTTCACCATATTTGCTCACTCAGATGACAGAGATAACCAGGATTATGTTAACTTTGCTATAAAAGTAGACAACAAAAGCCCTATCCAAAGAAGGGGTTAGTTGCAAAGCTACTTCTGTATAGTGCGGTAGGTTTGAGTTTGTCAGGATGCTCGTTGGAGAGAAAAGTCTGGGGCTCTCTCAGTGCTGCCAGGTTCCAAAGACTATAATTAGTGAGAAGTGGGAGTTTTGGAACAAAATAGGACATTATAACATAATAATCTTAGCTTCAATGGAAGAGACCGTAACCTTAAACTTTATGAATCTGTCTTGACTGTTGAATCTCTTAGTAAGACATGACAGACACGCACTCCTTTTCCCCCTTGTACACCTACCTTCATCAGCCCTGGCTGCACCGAGGGCTCCCAACAGCAGCAGCAGTGCTGGGAGCAGCAACGCTTTCATGTCTTGCCTCTTTGGAAGCTCTGCTCTACTATGGAACCTGCTGGTCTCTGACCCTTTGGTTTGTCCTTGTGTATGTTTGAGGTTTCACCACCTTTGTTTACTGAGATGACAGAGATAAATAGGAGATCACAAAGCCTAAAGCTTGTGATATCAACTATCTGTTGGTCCAATAAAAGCTATCAAACCACCTACTCCTTTTCCCTCCTTAGTTACTTAATTACTACAACCCCACACAGTCATTTACTGGAATCCCCTTGTTGTTGATCAACATTTGTCAATATACAGTATATATATATATATACTGTGTGTGTGTGTGGAGGAAGACGGGGAAGCGCGACTCGTGGAACACCACGATGCTCGCCAACGAGAAAGGGAGGAAAAGGGGGAGGGATAGCAGAGGGGTCAGGTGGTGTCAAGGTGGTGGTGAGGATCGTAAAGAAGAAAGTTGTATTTGTCGTGAGTTGTGTGTGAACTTCAAGATGAGTAACTCGGGACAGACAAGATACCGAAGAGAAGACAAGGACACGGATTAGTGAATGCAATGAAGTTCAGTATCCAGTGGGTGGCAACATTCAAAAGAGGTAAAAAGATGGCCGGGGGTGGGACAAAAAAAAGCGCGAGCGCAAATGTAGCCCCAGAATCAGTAATGTCCCCATAAGCGGTGTGAAAAATAACTCATCCAACAACCGGGCGAGGGAAAAAAATCAGGAAAAGGGGGGGGGAGAAACATCCCCCGCCCAAAGGAAAGAAGGAAGAGATAAAATAAAAAAGCCAGAAGTCATAATTCTGAGAGCTAAAAGTAGAGGGTTACACCTGTAAAATGATGTTTTATGGTGATTGGAGTGATAATGAAAAATATATGGATACTAATACTTGTAATTTTTTAAAATAATTTAATAATGTATTTTGTCTTTGCAAATAAATCTAGCATCATTTTATATAACAGATCAGTTCTCCTGCAGTCTCGCAACATATTTTATATATATATATATATATATATATTATATATATATATATATATACATATTTATATATATTCAATAAAGGGGGGGAAAGGGGAAGGTTAGGGAAAAACCTCGCATCTCTTATACAATATTAATGCCACCATAAGCCAATGAATAACTTTACAAAGTAAGGATTGGCGGTGCTCACGGTTTGTAAATAGTATACTAAAAAGAGAAAAAGTAACCCGTAGGGAGCACTCAGGTATGCAGAATACACATATAGCATTTTATTATTTGACCACAGTGCAAAAAAGAAATAGTAACAGTACATGATTAAAAACACTTAATAAAGGCTAGGACCCCTGTCACGGGTACTACCCATAAAAACATGTGTGCAAAGCTAGGGGAAGACTAATATGTCAACCCTCAACATGAAAATGGATGTGACTCAAGAGACACTTTGATAGACCAAATAAATCACAACAGGTTAATGGGGTTCACAGGCACCTATAACAAGCTAAAAAGATATGCGTACTAAGCACCAATAAAGTGACTAGTCAAAATATAGCTGACAATCTCAAACCATCATAAATCTGCTTGAGCATCAAATAGTGTAACCAATACCAACAGCACAATTATCACTTGAAGAAAAAGGTAACATGATGGATAAAGTCACTGGATTTTTAACACATGAAGTGTGTAAAAAGCATGTATTGGAAATAGCCTAATAATGAACACCTATGAATAACTTGTTGTATTGTCCAGAAACACTCCAAGTCTAAGTCTCTGGACGAAACGCGTCGGAGTGGAGTGGCTAGGCAGGACCCCTGACAGATGTTCACGTAACTATGCTACCCGCACTGGTGCAATAAATTTTTGGACTGTGACATTCTATTTTTACATCATAGATACTGACAATACAACACGGTTTTCAATAGTGTTTCATTATAGGCTATTTTCCATACTGCTTTTTACAGTCACTTTATTGGTGCTTATGTACGCATTATCTTTAGCTTTGTATAGTGCCTGTGAACCCATTACCTGTTTGTGATTTATTTGGTCTATCAAAGTGTCTCTTGAGTCACTATCCATTTCCATGTTGAGGGTTGACATTATTGAGTCATTCCCTAGCTTTGCCCACATGTTTTTGTGTTAAACCGTGACAGGGTCCTAGCCTTTATTTTTTTTTAATCTGTACTGTTTACTATTTTCTTTTTTTGCACTGTGTCAAATAATAAAATGCTATATGTTATTCTGCATACCTGAGTGCTCCCATACGGTTACTTTTTCTCTTTTTATTTATAATATATTATATATTATATATATATATATACACACAGTATAGTATATTATATATATATATATACACATTATATATATTTATATATATATATCTATATATATATATATCTATTATATATACAACACACACAACCCACACAAGTAGATCCTATACAAAGCTAAAGATAATGCGTACTAAGCACCAATAAAGTGACTGTAAAAAGCATGTATGGAAAATAGCCTAATAATGAACACCTATTGAATAACCTTGTGTGTATTGTCAGTATCTATGATGTAAAAATAGAATGTCACAGTCCAAAAATTGATTGCACCAGTGCTGGGTAGCATAGTTACGTGAACATCTGTCAGGGGTCCTGCCTAGCACCTCCACTCCGACGCGTTTCGTCCAGAGACTTAGACTTGGAGTGTTTCTGGACAATACACACAAGGTTATTCAATAGGTGTTCATTATTAGGCTATTTTCCATACATGCTTTTTACACACTTCATTGTTCTAAACATCCAGTGACTTTATCCCATCATGTTACCTTTTTCCTTCAAGTGATTAATTTGTGCTGTTGGTATTGGTTTACATATTTGTATGCTCAAGCAGATTTATGATGGTTTGAGATTGTCAGCTATATTTTGACTAGTCACTTTATTGGTGCTTAGTACGCATTATCTTTAGCTTTGTATAGTATATATATATATATATATATATATATATATATATATATATATATAAAATATGTTGCGAGACTGCAGGAGAACCTGATTCTGTTATATAAACTGATGCTAGATTTATTCTGCAAAGACAGAAAATACATTATTAAATTCTTTAAAAGTATTACAAGTATTAGTACTCCATATATTTTCTCATTATCACTCCAATCACCATAAACATCATTTTACATGTGTAACCCTCTACTTTTAGCTCTCAGACTTATGACTTATGGCTATTGCTGAGGCCGGGTCTGAGTCATTATTACTAACTTACTGGGTCACATGTGGCCTACGGTCAGATTGCAGGAAGAAAACCTTGTGATTCTCTGCCGAGGATCACTACACACAATACACAAATACAATACGATCCCCAATAACGCTGCGTGAATCATTGTCAGTGGTGTACTAGCCACACAGTGCTGGGTATGTTGGCTTGTAATAGTGCCGGAACACCGTGGTTGCTCGTTGTGTGCTAACTGTTGCAGGCCTGTGCTTTGAAATGGGCGCTTTGGTACCACTGTGCTGTATAGCCATTGAGGGTTCCCTCCAACGGTGCTTGAACTCTTGTCCATGTCTTGCACTGTTGCTCTCTGCTCCTGCCACCATGTGCACATGTACACTCTCTGCAAACCTCGAATGAACCTTCTAGAGCTCAGGTCGTGCAGCTCTGACCCAACATGGCCGCCCTCTTTTTAAAGGCTCCTCTACTACATAGTCCCTCTTCTTCCACAGCCGTTATCATTGGCTGCTCTCATGTCAATTACAGTTACATGTCCAGAGCATACTGGAGATGAACCAGCCAGGGTGCAGTGTGAGTGTCTGTGGAGCTCATCACACAGGGGTTTACATCCTCTCCCTGCTAAAAATGTTGATGTCCCCATCAACCGGGTTAGAGTCCTTGTGGCACATAACATAGCTATCTAACACATATCTTCCTCTCTAGGTACATAGGATCATAGGTACAGTGGAACAAAACACATACAATCTTTACCGATTGCAGTACTGTTACACCACATGGTGCCACAGCTCAAAGGTTTACCTATCTCTAGGGTCATAGGTACTACTCATCTAGCCATACTAATCATGGGAACATCAGTAGAGCCCCCGGAGAATCATAGGTCAGTCACATGGGGATCTAGTCTCCATTTTTGGATATGGCGAGTACACCAGTGGTACTTCTGTAATTTCCCTTTGATCTTCAGAGGATCCATATGGTACTGGTGGATCGTGTTTTGCGGTTCCTACACTTGAGGGGGGATCGCAACTATCCACCACTACTGCATATTCAGTTGCACTATCCGATTCAATGGGACTGTGACATAGTCCCGGGATAGTAGGCAGCTTTCTGTCTGATTTATAACAAAAAGTGCAGACATAGTGTGGATGTGATCCGCTCCACTGATTTACAGTCACTAAGGCTGATGGATAGGAAATCCATACCAGACTTTACAATGGTTCTGGTTTCCCTCACCTGCTCTCCTAATTGAGGAAAAGGAATATATTGCAGTTAGTTTTGCTGCTTCACTCTCTCTTAGAGCCTGGAGGCTGGGAGGACGCTGCTCCCCAGGATCCAATTCAGGGTAAACGCCCCCCCCCCACGTGTTGTAGCCTCTGAGGATCTATTGGGACACTGTCCCCATCTGATATCTAAGGATTCAGTATTATATCTGTGTGTTATTTAAAGTTGGTAACTGGCTTACCCAGCCAACATTGCAGATAGGGATATGCATGTGAGTTAGACTCCTGACAGGAGTAGATGTTATTTTTATGATTTAGTTTGTTCTTAAGGTGACAATGTTTAAAATGTTTAGTGTCACTAATGGAGAAATAAACCGCTGAAGGTTGAGGGCTGAGTGCCTCTTGTGTATATACACGTGTTTGTCCTCCTTTTCTACAAATTAAATCCTAGAAGACTGTGCTGCGAAGAGCCTGGGCAAACGGCAGCGCTACACAAAGGGAGCCGTTTGCCACAGGACCCACTGGGGTGAATTCCTCTGCCTCGGGATCCAACTTAATGATAACATCCCTTTCTCTGTCCTGAGACCCTGCTGGTCGTATTGGGGACACCTCTTTAGGAGGATGTCGCTCTTTCTGAACCAGGATATTTGATAGATGCCCTAACATTCTCCTCCTTGGAATCTCTCATCCTGATCTGACTCCTCGTCACTATCCTGCCTACAGTTGCTTTGTTGGATACTCCCAGGACCCTGTCCTTGGTTAAGACAATAACTTCTTCTATGTTGACATGCTACTCTTGGAATACTTTCTTTCGCAGGGCCTTGCACTACCATATACTGTTCTGGTTTCCAGCGATTCACTATTTTTTGTTTGCACTTGTACCTCTTGCCCATGTACTCTTTTGCCATAACGGCCTTTATTTTCCTGATTGTTGATATAAGCAGCAGTAGTGGCCAGTCTGTATGCATCTTGGAACTGTTCCTTGAACTTCTGTACATACTGCATGTACATGGTCGGCGATGTGCCATCTGCCAGCACTCCAAAACACAGGTCGATTGGTAATCGGGCTTGCCATCCAAACAATAAGTAATAGGGTGAATACCCTGTAGAATCATTCCGGGTGCAGTTATACACATGTACCAGGTGGCGCACATGCTATCTCCATCGTTCCTTCCCTTTAGTATTTAATGTGTCCATCATATTCAAAGTCCTGTTGAATCTCTCTGGTTGAGGATCCCCCTGTAGGTGGTAAGGTGTTCATGATTTTTTTTATCCCACGGAGGTGCAGTAGTTCCTTAATGAGTCGGCTTTCAAAAATCCGCCCTTGATCAGAATATAACCTAGCCAGAAATCCATAGTGGACATAGTACTTGTCTCACAGCACCTTCGCAACAGTAGAAGCTTGTTGATCCTTTGTCGGAAATGCTTGAGCATACCGGGTGAAATTGTCAGTGACCACTAGGATATTACTGGTATTCTTTCTGTCAGGCTCTAAAGCAGGAAGTCCATGGAGACCAAATCCAGTGGTCCACCGCTGGTGATATTTGTGAATGGTGCTGCCCTTGTAGGCAAAGTCTTTCTAGGTACACACCTTCCACAGTTCTTGCAAAATTCTTTGAAATCCTGAGTCATTCGGGACTAATAGAATCAGTCTTTCACTAATCCCAACGTCTTGTCTGTGTCCAGGTGGCCATGATCATCATGGAGACAACAGAGTTCTACTTATCTATACTTGTGTAGCCCCCTTTCCCCCCATGTCTGGAAAGGAACTACCAGTACTGCTATAACCTTTTTGGCTACCAGGAGGCTTGAGCCTCTGCCACTGGGAGCCTGGGATGATATCTTGTTCGCCTTGGTGCAGCGCCTCCACCTGCGAGGGATCCCAACGTGGTGGGATAAGCCCCTCACAGGAACAATACCAATAATAACCACACACAGGGTATATGACAACTGGTTTAACTGAACTCAAGGTAATCAACCTGTACCCCACATTATATAGTCCCACGCACCCATTGAAGTGTCCCCAAAGTACATAGGGTGCTTGGCACCAATACACTGATGTCCTTTTCCCCCAATGTCAGGGCCCACCCAAAATTGTAGGAGATAGCGCTATCCAGTGGAATGTTGGTGCACTTGTTGAGGTACCTGCCCGGGGCTCCAGCACCCGGGTACTGCAGATTTACAAATGAGATCTGCTGATCCAGCGACGTCATCGCCGCGAAGGCGCCCGCCTCTGCGTTGGGTGAACTCCAGTAGGAGGGTCTCACCTTTAAGAGTCTCTGTATGTAGGTGACCTGGTCCCAGACCACAGGCCGCAATCACTGCGTAACGTCTCACCGGTGCTATACACTGACTATAGGCAGCTACTGTTGAAATGTCCCTAGCTATGGGCTTCCCTTCAGCAGCCACAATCTAGGGTGAGTATGGGCCTAGCTTGGAGAGATGTGGCCTAGTCTCTGGGCCACTGGCTCCTCAGACACTACCTGCTTCCTTGGCGTCCGGCTCCCGACTGAAGAGCGAGGTCTGAGTGAGCAGAATGTATCATAAATGTTGCAGGGAAATCCTGGAGCCTTATTAGCTGCTGTGGGCCATGTGCCTCTACTCCCAGAGGCTCATGAGAGTTGTAGTTCCCCTGCGGTGCTATATATGTAATGGCCACAGCTTGCAATGTCTCCTGTGCATGCGCGAGGAGTCCCAAGATGGCCTCTGCCTTTGCCGAGGGGCTCCGGTGACAAGATCGCCCCTCCAACTCCTGCAACGCTCCTGCACTCACCGGTTGTTCCCCCGCTATAGCGGAGGTAAGCGGGGTACCAAGGAAGGGGACCAAGGGGACCTAGCTATACTTGTAAGTATAACACCCCTATCACCCTTCCCCCCCACGGTGGCAGGATAGGGTGTTCATGGGCTGTTAATATAATTTGGTGGTAAGTAGTCTCTAATAAATCTCTATACACTCTCCCTGACAGGGTTTAGACCTGCTCACAGAGTGTTAGCTCAGTGGATTTTACCCTGGATCTCAGGGTCTTCTTCTTCTTCTTGTGGGTTCAGGCCAGGGCTGTAGGAGTGGTGTAGATAGGTGCAGTAAAAATAGGAAAAGAGGGCGCCAGAAACTTTTGAACAGGATGGTGCTTTATTGGGTGCACCACATCTTTCCACAAACAGCCATTGCAGTCCATCCCTGCAAATCTCACTAACCTCCTGGGTAGTAGGGGGCCTTCTTCCCTCTCCTCCCATTGGGGAAGATAGGGCCTCGTCCATAGGTAGCACTTCTGGAACTTCCAGGAGCACCCGTATCCCCTAATGGGCAAGGCAGTACTCCAGCCCATGACTAGGGCTGGACTCTCACCCCCTAAGGGGAGGCAGGACTCTAGCACTGATCTAACTTAATTTGGAGGAACCTACATGTTTATACAGGAGAAGGGGCCAGGCTATTCTGCACCAGTGATTGATAGAATCAAACTGTAGCTAGGCCCTCATCCTGTCATGTGGCCCCAGTAGCTCACAGGCCCAGACATGTGCCTGTAAGTTGTGTCTCATAGACAGACAAACAAACATAAAAAACAAAAACGAAAAAGACAAAAGAAAAAGATCATAGTGCAACTAAACAAGACCAATATATACAAAGAAATACAATGATAATTGACAATTTGTATTAAGAATAGGGTATATATAGACACCTATTAACCCCAAGTATCACACACTCCTGACGAAGCCATACACAGCTTCCAAGGGCTGGGCGAAACGCGTTGAGTGGTTTCTTGGATCAGTGAGGGACCCGTAGCTTCACCCCCACAGAGCCTTGACGTCACACGCACCGGAGGACACACTGAGAGGAGTTGGACTCTTGAGGTGCAGGCGAAGGAGCTCCGGGACGGCGAAGGGAGGCGGTGAGAGCTGCACAATACCCACAGATTTCACATTGATTGTGATAAATGCTTACTTTTAACTAGCACATTGTAAGTGCACATTTTATATGTTTCATTTTTATATAAAGTTTATATCAGATCGCGCTATGTAGTGCTGTCTTTCTCCTCTACATATACCATCTCCCAACTGACGAGACGTGCCTGGAGGGAATCTAAGAATATAAGTACCAAAAAGAATACAATATACAAAAGCAAGCCTCACCCTGACCTAAAGTACACCATACAATAGCAAAAATTACATCTCTCTAATTTTAAAATACATGACACACACATTTATGCATAGCAGCATACCAAAAACATTTTAAACACAGCAAAACAAGCTTTTAAAACAACATAATTTCTTACGCTGTATGTATATATCGATCTAGACATACATACATACATACATACATACATACATACATACAGTGGCAAGAAATGATATACCAAAAAAAAAAATGAACAAGTTAAATAAAATAAATTTCTTTTGTTCACTTACCATTACTTGACCCACTCACCGACTCCCGTTGAACAGCTTACTCTCGAACCAATCCACGCACAGGAACCCATAAAATAATAAACCATAAAATAATAAACATTAAAATAAAAAAACAAATCAATCCACGGGTCTTCTATTTGTAATCCATCTTCATTCTTCTTTCTTGTATCTTCCACTCCCGCACTCACCTCCCGCTCCACTCACCTCCCTCCCGCTACACACCACTCCCTCCCGCTACACACCACTCCCTCCCGCTCCACTCCCGCACTCACCTCCCGCTCCACTCCCGCACTCATCTCCCTCCCGCTACACTCCCTCCCGCTACACACCACTCCCTCCCGCTACACACCACTCCCTCCTGCTACACACCACTCCCTCCCACTCCATTCCCTCCCCGGCGGGGGAACAGGCAGGCTGCCACGCGGCGCCTAAGATGGCGGACCCTCTTCCTCCCTCGCGCTCCATTCCCTCCCGCTCCATTCCTTCGCGCTCCACTCACCTCCCTCCCACTACACACCACTCCCTCCCATTCCACTCACCTCCCTCCCGCTCCATTCCCTCCCGCTCCATTCCCTCCCGCTCCACTCCCTTCTCGGCGGGGGAACAGGCTGCCACGCGGCGCGTAAGATGGCGGACCCCCTTCCTCCCTCGCGGCGCCGAGTGAGAAGATGGCGGCGGCCGGAAGTACAGGTAGGTGTCGCTCCCCCACCTCCCCCCCACACACACACACACACACACCCACACCGACTCACACACACACACTGACTCACACACACACTGACTCACACACACACACACACTGACTGACACACACACACACACACTGACTGACACACACACTGACTGACACACACACTGACTGACTGACTGACACACACACTGACTGACTGACACACACACTGACTGACGCGCGCACACACTGACTGACACACACACTAACTGACTGACACACACACACTGACTGCGCACACACACTAACTGACTGACACACACACACTGACTGCGCACACACACCGACTGACGCGCGCGCACACACCCCCACACACACTGACTGACGCATGCACACACACACTGACTGACGCACGCATACACACACTGACTGAGGCACACACACACGCACACACTGACTGAGGCACACACACACGCACACACTGACTGTGTGTGCGTCAGTCACTCAGTCTGTGTGTGTTTGTGTTTCTGCGTCAGACTCACTGACGCGCGCGCGCACTGCATGAAGCTGTAAAGGAGGGAGGGGGGAGACTGGATTGATGTGAATGGGGGACAAACAGAGAGAGGGGGGAAGAGAGAGAGAGGAGCGGGAACATTACATCCCGGGCAACGCCGGGTGTCTCAGCTAGTGTATATATATAATATATATGTAACGGGTATTCCACCCCACCCAATCGCAGATATAGTGTGGGTGCGGAGAACATACAGTGTTACCAGGTGTGGTGCGTTACCTGTTGGCTCACAGGAGGGCTAAGCTTCCGCCACGGGGAACCTGGGGCAATTATATTAAGAGTAACCCTGTACTCGGTGCAGCGCCTCCACCTGCGATGGTTCCTAGCAGAGCAGGAATTGTTCCTCGCAGGACACATACAATAACTCACACACCGTAATGTATGATAACTAATACCTTTACTTGGGAAACAGCATACAACACAAATACTGTCAACATAGAATAACGGGTGTACCTCTCTAGAGGCGACACTGACTACGGCGTTGCGCAGGACGCTTCCCCAACACCGGATGATCCCACCCCGTGTCCATAGGATCCCCACCCAATGTCCCGCACTCTTACAGAGAGAGAATATGGGTGACTGCGCAGTCACTATTAAAGCTAATGGGCCCAGTTGGTGCACTTGTGGCTTTAAAGTACCTGCCCGAGCACTCCAGTGCTCAGATCAGCAACAGCTTCGCAAAGGATCTGTCGCTCGGTGATTCCGTCTGATCCCAAACTGGTTCCTTGCAAGCGGACCCCAGGGGCGTTCCCACCCTGGAGATAGTCTCTGTGGGCCCCGACTTGAGCCCGGACCTCTTCACGGTAAACGCAGCGTCCGCTGTGTCCCTATCTAACTCTAGCGCTACTGTGACAGGATCCCTAACCTAGGGCCTGTCCCTGTAGCACCACAAACTGGGGAGTGAGGACCTATCTGGGACCTAAGGGGTTAATAGCCTGCTCCGCTCCCCTAACTCTTCCCGGTCCTGACTCTAACTGATAACTAGCAGTGCCTGCAGCAACGCACTGCAACCTGCTGGGTGCGTACAGCAAACTTGCTGCACAACCACTATGCCTTCTTGTCAGGCCTCACAGCACTGCCAGCCGTGACCCTGACAAGACAGCACTCACACACTTACTAAGGGCAGCGTCCCTACCAAGGGCTGTCCCTAATCAATTACCCACTAGCCTGGTGGGGAGTTGGGGCCTACCTGGGATATGGGGGACCTTACGCGGTGCAGGAGCTTCACTCGCTCCCTGCACCCTTCCTTCCCCTTCAGCTCCCCAGCTCCAACTCACGTAAGTGACAGAGCCCCTATCCTGAGGGCTGTCCCTGGCAACACTTACTCTACTGGGCGACTCAGAGCTATCTTGGGCCTTGGGGGCTGCTGGCCTAGTGCAGGGAGTCACTGACTCCTGCACCCTACCTCCTTCCCTTGGCTGCTCCTGGCTCTGACTGATCTGCGTGCTCCAAGCCCGCAAAATGTATCTATCTGCACCTGCAGAGTCATCCTCTAGCCCTATTGGCTCCCTGGTGTCATGTGGCTCTACCCCTGGGCACCCTGGGGGCTGACAGTCCGGCACTGCGCATGCGCGAGCTATCTGTGGGCCTCCCGCGCTATTGGGCTCCTGCGCATGCGCAACAACACTCACAATGGCCGGGACCCTAGTGACGCGACCGCGGCCTTAGCAACGGCCCGATCGCGTCCCCGGCAACCGGCCGCATCTCGGAGGTAGCGTGCGGCTCCCCGCTCCGGCCCCCACCCTTGGAAGCAGCCGTCGGGTCCGGCGCTGGCTCCGGCGGCACCCGCGACCGCACTGCTCCAAAGGAGGGGGGTCTCAAGGAGCTGCTGGAGACCAGGGCTATACCTGTTAAAAAATCATACAACGCTAAGGCTACGTCCCCGCTGCTGACAGCGGCGTGCGCGGTGTCGTGCGCGCCTCTCACCAGTACCTCTCCTCCTTTATACCTGGCCCCGGTGTCTGTTTGCTTGCTGTCCCACTTCGCGCTGTGGCGCATCAGCCAGCAGGGGATACGACGAGATTGGGAACACAATCAAGAGGGGAGATCGCCTGCAGACAAATGGCAGAAATGTACACAAAGTGCACCAGGTATCAGTGTGGTTAGCTCAAAATAGAACGTGATAATAAAATCCAATCACTAAGAACTGGGAGTTAAAAATTTGGTTTAATAAGAGGTCAAAAGACCACACATATATTCCAATACAACACTTGGAAGGAAAGAAGAACACACTTCAACTGACAAAGGGATTACCTTACCCCCGAATTATTGTGTATTCTTTATATATCTCTGCAATTAAAAGCAACTACTTCTCCTTTAGGAGCGGAAACTCAGCTCACGACGTCTACACAGACAAATAGACAGAACGCCTACAGAGGTGTTAAACTGGAGAGGACGCAACCCACAAAGCACCTTACTAGGAGCGGTGAAGGGACCTAGCACGAGTCGATGCTCCTCTTCCGGCCGCGCCACCCCTTACTCCCTTCCTACCCACCTCCTTTTTTTTAAAATTTTTTTTATTTATTTATTTATTTATTTATTTATTTTTTCTCTTTATTGATTTTGTGTTTGTCAATTTGAATTAATCGTACTATGTGAATTATGTTATTATCTTTATTGCTAGTCCACCCAAAACAATCCGGTCGAGTAGGGCCCGAAAAACCGGGATATGTCTCACGAGCTGACATACGGTACTGTCTATAGCGGAGATTAACACTAAAAATGAATGTATACTGTATTCTGTATCACTTGTTTGGAAAAATGCAATAAAATCTAAGTTACGAGAAAAAAAAAGCAACTACTATTTGCATTGCTTGTTTGGAGAGCTGTGGATTTATTTATGTGATGTTTGGGCATTAGGTCACTGCCTTCCTCCTTACCAGTACCACTGAGATATTTCCGTTGAAAGGATCAGAAGATTTATCAGGTTGAGTGCAGTAGTTCCTGCGATAGGGGGATTTGTATGACTTTTATTAATCCAGTGATTTATCGATGTACGGTTTCATCATATTTTTGCATGCATGTAAATAAGGTGGATCTCTCAAAAGTCTCATTCCTTTTTGGCATACAATATTCCTCACTTTTGGCCATTATCTTGCTTATATCATTTAAAATATGTCTGCAAGCGCTGCAAATTTAAGCCTGAAATTCTTAACAATAGCAGAACATACAGAACACATCATGATACTTTTTTTTTGAGGAAGTAATCCAGCAGCAACTCGATGGATGAAGTTAAATTATCAACAGCTGTAATATTGAACAGTTATAGAAAGCTGTAGTTTCAACCATTTAAAACATTCCCAGTGTAGAAATAGAAAATAGCTAAACAAAACCACGCATAAGATGAAAAGGGGAAGTAAAGGCAATTTTTAGACAACAACAAACATACAGCAAATAAACATACTTGTGAGCACATTCACATGTCTCATACAGTCTACAACCCTGCATTTCCCCATTATCTCTTCGCATACAGTGCTTCCACTGCAGCCAGGGATTCTGGGAAATAACGTGCAAATGAGCACGCAGTATCACCTTTTTCCTTCTTATCCATTTTAATATGGAGCCCTATAAACTTATCCCTGCTGCATTACGCATCTTTTCAGCACAGCCTGGATTAAAGAAGTGCAGAGCCAGTAACCTACTCACAGACAGTCTCGTCTGTGGGTCTCATCAGTGTGAGGATGGTTTTACTGACTTTGCAATATGAAGCTGGGATAGGTTTCAACCACACATTATATACGTTATGGTGGGTGAAAAAGTGACAAAAACCCTCCACCATACAGTGTACAGAGAATAAAAAATATCACTTAATATCAATTAAGTGAATTTTTATTTTCATGCAGTGGGATCTTCTCGCGCTTATTTAGTTTTAGTTAAAATTGGTGTAGATGCCTGTTAATAAATAACTAGAATTTTTGGACTGAGCTAGAGAGAAAATACACAACCCACGTGGTGTGGAGAAGACTGCAAATATGTTATCCCTATGATAGGTCATGGAAGGACAAAAAATATTAAAGGTGAGCCTGCTTGTACAAACATAAACTGCATTTCAGTTCTTCCTTTTCATTTTCGTCTTCTCCTACATATATTTTTCATACAAACACTATGTGAGAACAAGTATGTCCTGGGCATAGAGTTAGGATGACAGATACAAATATATGGTTACATTAAGTGAACAGGGTATACATTATACACAAGACATTGCATGCACAGTAAGAGATAATAAATGTTATAGGCGTATGTAACAGTTACAGATCAGATTAAAATGTGAGACAGCTTTAGTTTTGAAAGAACTTAGGCTGGGGCTGGGGCCATAGTAACGCAGACCATGTGGACGTGTCCACACACTGAGAGAACAGACTGCCTTAAGGCAGTGTTCGTGTCCATGCGGCGTGCAGGCGCGTGCGTGCGGAAGAGGGAGGGGGTTGCGCGTTGTGCAAGAAATCAGTTGAAACTGATTTCTTGGTGAGACATGCCTGTCACGTGAGTGGTTCGCCCAATGAGAGCGAACCAGCTCCGTGACGCCATAGGCATGCACCCAGAACACGCCCCCCCATGGCCCGGCGCGGCCCGTCGACCATGCCCAGGGAAAGCACCCGCTTTCCCACAGCTTCTGCACGCCTCCGTGAGGGCGAAGGCACCATGGCCCGGGCCTTAGACTGATGGCGGCTTTGAGAGTCTCGAGCCTTCTCCAGTTGTGGGGTGCACAGTAAGAGAAGGAGGAGGGACGGATACTTTGTTGGACCTTGGGACCATGAAGAGTCTTTTGGAGTCAGATCTCAGATGTTAAGTGCTGCATGTGGTAGGGGTGAGGAGCTTGTTCAGATAGGCAGGTAGTTTACCCAGAAAGTATTTGAAAGAACGACAGGAAAGGTGAACTTTGCGCCTAGACTTAAGTGATGATCAATCTAGTTCTTTGAGCATTTTGTAGTGATGTGTGTGTTGTAGTTGCATTGGAGGACAAAGCAGCATATTGAATTGCAGAGGGTATCAATTGCTAAGGTGATTGTGGGGTGCTGTGCTATATACTGTGTCCTCATAGTCTATAATTGGCATTAGCCATCGCTGTGCAATGTGCTTTCTGACTAGCAGACTTAGGGAGGATTTGTTCCTGTAAAGTAGACCCTGTTTGGCATAGGTTTCAGATGTCAGGGTACCAATGTGCAACCCAAATGTTAAATGGGAGTCAAACCATATGCCCAAATATTTCAAATTAGTAACAGGGGCTAGAATGGTATTAGAGTTGATTCTGATCTGAGGTTCATTCGTTGGAAGTTTAGAAATTTAGCCATGATCCCAAATACCATTGTTACAGTGTTGTGTGTGTTTTTTTAAAACTATTTGTTTTGGAAATCTAATTTTCAAGTCTCAAAAAGTCAGATTGAAGTACGTGGCCAAGGTCGGAGAGGCTAGGGCTGTGTGCATATAAGATTGTGTCATCTGCATACATGTGTATTGAAGCTCCCTTACAAGCTGTAGGAACATCATTGATGAACACTGAGAAGAGTAGAAGCCCCAGAACAGAGCCTTGTGGAACGCTACAGGTGATATCCAAGGGGTTGGAGTAAGAGCCTGAGATGGACACATGTTGGGATCTAACTGATAGGTAGGAATGAAACCAGTTTAAAGCATGTTTCCCTATTCCAGAGCTCTGGAGTTTGTTTAGCAAGAAAACATGATCAACAGTATCAAAAGCCTTTGCAAAATCTTGGAATATTGCACCAGTGAGTTGTCCCAGTCCCATTCCACACTGGATCTCATTGCAAACTTTTAGCAGGGTAGTTACGGTGGAGTGTTTGGGGTGAAAGCCAGATTGGAATTGGCTAGGGAAATTTGTCTTGGTATTGGAATCGCTTAATTGGGAGTGAACACATTTTTCCATGACTTTGGATAGTATTGGGAGAAGAGAGATTGGCCTGTAGTTTGAGACAGTGTTTTTGTCCCCACTTTTGAAGATTGGGACAAATCTGGCAGTTTTCCAGGTTTTAGGGATATGGCCTGAAGACAAAATAGAGTTGATTAGGGAAGCAATTGGTTTGGCGATGGCTAGGGCACCAAGTCAAAGGAACTTAGATTGTAGTAGGTCAGGTCCACATTGGCTGCTTAGTTTTAATTTGAGGAGCGCTTGTGTAATCTCCTCTTCAGATACTGGGACAAATTGAAAACTGTGGGCAGTGTTGGGAGAGGGTGGGGCTATAAGGGTACTCCCAGGATGAGGTTCATGTATGTAGTTTGGGCTGCGTTTCACTAATAAGGTAGTAGCACACCCCACAAAGTAATCACTGAATGCATTTGCAATTTGTTTGCAATACTGCCGCTGCTTTATCTAAATTTATGGAATAGGGCCAGTGGCAGATTTCCCATAAGGCCCAATAGGCTCGGGCCTAAGGCGGTAAAATTTGGGAGCGGCATGAGCAAACGGCGCTTGCCAGCCACTCGTACACGTGCGCAATCTGCACTTGCCAGCCGGGCATGCACGATCGGTACTTGCCGGCTGGCAAGCGCCGATCGCACATGTGCTGCCGGCAAGTGTCAAACGCGCATGTGCGACTGGCAAGGTGACATCTCATGGCATTGAATTGCCATGGCAACAGAACGGCGCGGCGCTGGAGGATGAGGGCGGCACCAGGTAAGTGCCTAAGGCTGGCATTTTTGAAAAACCGACACTGAATAAGGCCCTATGTAAGAAAATTATATTATTATTATTATTTACGTGGGACACTACATCCTCTTTTGCTGATAAATGTATACGATCTACTTAAAAGAACGTTCCCTCATCCCAATGCGATCACATCTCCTTGAAGAGAGTCGCCAGATGTTGGCCCATATGAAAAGGGGAAATATATTTACAGTGCTATGTAGCTGTAGTGTAATTCATTCTCAAATTAATATGGCAACTGATTGCATGAACCTTGTTGTGATTCAGTTTGCCTGTAAAAAAATTGTGAACACAACTGAATTACAGTTCCCAAGAGCTTACCATCTTTTTTTTAGTGACTTGTGCAAAAAAGGTGGGTATTTTGCGCACCTATACCGTGTGAAAACAGTGATGAATAATAATTAAATATTAAATATAGAATCACTGAAAGGTGTATACAGTGCACTGATATAACTTAAATAGTGATACAATGCAAGATCCAAGCAAGCTACTCACCTTTAATTTTTGTGTCCATGCTTAATGATAAAAATGTAAATGTAAGTGTAATACCATCTGGTCTAATATACATTTCTAATATACATTTCTATTGAACAAACAATGTTGCACTAAATTGTCATCTTTGTTCTATTGAGGAAAACAATGCAGAGACCCCTGTTATTCACCTGAGTTTGGAAGAGATCTAAGACTACACCAGTGTGGAAATTGCTATCTATTTGCTGGGAAAGTGTGAGTCCCCATTTTTGGGTGATACCTAGAAGTCACAACATTTTGGAACTTATTGCACTATTGTAGTATTTCTTTGTTTTATATATGGTGAAATCTGCGCTCCCCAAAGCTACAACTGCATCTTATTGTTAGTGCCTTTTACCACGTACAATTAAGTAACTTACTGTAAAATACATGGTACTTGCTCTGACCATGAGAATCCTGTCTCGTTATCTCTAATGGCGCATTAGGCATTTAAAGGAGAATAAGTTAAATAGCAGAGATGGATTCATATGGAAAAAAATGTAATCCTGACTCCTAGAGGGATAAAAATGCTTCAGTCTTATGAAGTACATTATCCATCATAGCAAAATCAATGAACATTTTAAAAGGAAGAAAACAGAACAACTGCTCTGTGTCACTCATTAAAGATATGTTTTATATTCGTAACTTTTATTTTGCACCTTTTATACAAATTGGATCCAACAGACTTTCCACTAATACCTCAGATGATCTAGACATGCAGCCACCTCTGAGATGGAATTAGTGGCAGCTAAAAGATTTCCTTTCGCACCTAGCTATGTGGATGCTGATTTCATTTGATCATTTTTCAATCTCTGTAACTAGATTTCATATTCCACCTTGACCTTTGTCGGTTTTTAGCAAGTGTTTCTATCTTTAATATCACAGGTGGACTGTAGTATAAATTAAACATTTCTTCATATTATGATTTCTTTATATTTATTTGTATTGTGCAGCCACTGTTTTTTCCCCCATATTTTTATCAAGCTGAAGCCTGTGATTGTGTGTGTGTGTGTGTGTGTGTGTGTGTGTGTGTGTCTGTAGGTCCATCCCACAATCTCTTCAAAACCTGTCCACCCCTTTCCCCTGCCCATAACTTCCACCCTCCCCTCCATCATATAATTTCAAACGGCACTTTCAAAAGAAACAATCGATCAGCAAATATCCTGCTTCCCAGGGTTCACTAAATGGCTGCCTTTTCAGTTTCAATCAATCCTTCAGTCAGTGTAACTCAGCAGCTACAATGTATTCTTATATTACTATGGTCAAATGATCTATTGTTACAGTTTGCAGCTCAAACTGCTGGGAATATTGGCAACAAATGATTCAACAGGAACGTGTTACAAAGGTCTGGTACTGCTGGGGAAGTGGGCTAAACCTGCTATAGAAATAAAAGGAAGCTCAGTATATTAAAACTCATAAAAAAATGTAGTAAGTATTATCAAATACTACAGAACCGATTTATTAAAAATATTGCATGGAGTGCTCCTTAGGCCTTCATTGAGGCCTAACCTATTTATAATCCAGGCCATAGCTTCTTTCAATAAACCTGATATTGTTCTGTCCATCACACACACACACACACACACACACACACACACACACACACACCACACACACACACACACACACACACACCACACACAACACACACACCCAACATCACACACACACACACTAACTGTTTTCCTACCAGGCCCTTTTGGCAGTGAAGGGGTTGAAATGTAGAGCAGGATTTGGAAAGAAAGGCAACCCATGAGTAACCAGATGCTTGCTCTGGCTTTAAATCCCTCTGGTGCGTCTTCTCTTTTTAATAATTTATGGCTTAATTGATATTGCCATAATATGCCAAAGCTCTATTCAAAAACGCATTGATCACAGCTGACTTTTTCTGGCTGCTCATGGTAATGTTACCCAGTGGAATTCTGTGATGAGGACGGGAATATCATAGGCCAAGTGAGTGTTACAATTTCCCTGCGTGGAACAAACTTGAAGGTGTTTTGTTTCTCTGAAATAAATACCAGAGAATATCACAATAAGATAAGTATGGGATCAGGGTAATAAAAAAATGGTGCAGTAGGTCAAATACACCATTATAGTACAAGCTGACCACTGACTGATGAAAAATACCTGTCCTGGAGTGACAATAGTGACAGTTTTCTATTTGTTAAAACAGAGTTTCCCTCTACCCGGCATCTATTTTTGTATTTTTTCTTTAAAATGCTATTGCATTGGAGCATATTACATGACACTGCACTGGCGACACATACAATATCTTCCTCCGTTTATACTGCCCTCTGATCACGGAACTACAGGTGCAATTGGCATCTTGCTTCCTGTGCATCTACTTCCACCCTGCAGTGAGAGTCTAGGAGCTCGTAAGGGAAATGGAGGACAGTATTAAATAAATAATGTTAATCCAGGAGACACCGAAATTAGAGAGATGAGTAATGAATCTCAAAACACTTCAGCCTTTCTGATATGCAAATGTTATATATGACATTACAAATCCAACATGGCTGCCTCATGGGTTCCTGCCAAGAGCACAGATAATCGTTTTGTATTTTCCACTTTACATTTGTTCATGGGGATTTCACTTAAGTCTTTGGTATTAAATACGACATTGAGACAGTTAATTAAAGTGCTAGCACCTTTTTGGAAAATCTGATCTTAAACCCTTCAATCCCATCATCACTATGATCCCCCTCCTCCTCCATCATCATCCTCCTCCTCCTTCATCATTCTCCTCCGTCATCATCATCATCATCATCATCATCATCATCATCATCATCATCATCATCATCATCATCATCATCATCATCATTATCATCATCATCATCATCATCCTCCTTCATCATCATTCTCCTCCTCCTTAACCATCATCCTCCTTCATCATGATCATCCTTCATCATCATCCTAATCCATTATCATCATCCTCCTCCTTCATCAATTAGCCTTCTCCTCCTTCATCATCCTCCTCCTTTTTCTCCTCCTCCATTATCATCCTCCTTCTCTTATGCCATTGTCATTCTCCATCCTCCTCCTCCTTAACCATCATCCTCTTCCTCCTTCATCATCATCATCCTTCATCATCATCATCCTTCATCATCATCATCATCATCATCATCATCATCATCATCATCCTAATCCATTATCATCATCCTCCTCCTTCATCATTATCCTTCTCCTCCTTCATCATCCTCCCCCTCCTTCTCCTCCTCCATTATCATCCTCCTTCTTTTATGCCATTATCATCCTCCACCTCCATCATTATCATCCTCCTCCTCCACCATTGTCCTCCTCCATCCTCCTCCTCCCTAATCATCCTCCTCCTCCTCCTTAATCATCATCATCATCATGCTTCTCCTCTATCATCCTCCTCCTCTATCATCACCCTCATTATCATCTCCATCATCACCTCTTTCATCATGTCCATCATCATCATCATGTCCATCATCCTCCTCCTCCTCCTCCATAATCATCCTTTATCATCATTATCATCCTCCTCTTCCGTCATCATTCTCCTCCTCCATAATCCTCCTTTATCATCATTATCATCCTCCTCCTCCGTCATCATTCTCCTCCATCATCCATCCAGATACTTGTTAACACACTTTATCCTTTTGTTATGTGAAAGTACTATACGCTATAACAATCTGTTACAGTTTTTAAAGCATTAAAACAAAGTGCCCACCACAAATGATATCGTTGTTTGTAGCATTGAAACAATGTGAACCACAAAATAATAGATTTTTCTCACAGCGTTCAACCAAACTGCTCCACAAGGTAAACACATGCTCTCAGTATTAAAATATTGGGCAGAACAGTTTGCTTCAAGCACATTTTGTAACAAAATAAATCACTAAAATATATGAACTTTAAAAGTGGCCCATCCACTGGGTATGTGACAAACTAAAAAGTATAGCAAATAAATAATACCTGTCAATCGGCATGTCTTCCCCAAGCCTGCTTCCTTTGCTCCATTGTAACAGATTATACAGTGGTCAAGCTAGAGTAAAGAATTCTGGGTAGTCACATGCAAATGAGGTAAGTGGATGTGTGACTTTCAGCTTCCTATCCATTTCTATATGAATTTCCTATAGCTTTTGCCTGCTTCATTTCACCATGTAAAGTGAACATTTACTTTGGATGCTCTTCCAAAATTAACACATTTATTTTCTACAAGAACACAGTCATTCTTGTTCCTCACTTATTTCCCTCTACTTTTGATCACTACTCTGTCAAGACATCTTTCCCATGTCAGTCATAATGATGTGAGAGCTTGACTAACAGGGGGAAGAAATCTTCACAGCATATTAAACAGGATCTGTATACCCCAAACCTGTCAGCATTGCCTACAATGCATTTCATCTATCTCAGATGGCTCAGGTTCCATTACTGCAGTGTGTTTAGACCAGGGATGGGCAAATCCAGTCCATGGGATGGTGGCCTGTGGCCCGCCACAAGTAGGGACTCGCTACCTGGGCCCTACATGTAGTATGGGTGGCGGAGGCAGGGGAGACAGCAGAGCGACGGGAGACCACCCAGGTGGTCATAATACGGAAGTTGGGATCAGCCGGAAATCAGGCTCAACATCTGTAATCATCAACTAGGTAGGCTCACGCCGTCGTGTATGGACCTGCATCGAGCCCAACTACAGGTAGGGCCTGGGATGGGTGGAGAAGACTGAGAGAGAAGGGGGGTGAGGTGGAGAAGAGTTATAGAGAAAGGAGAAGAGTGAGGGGGGGGGGAAGATTGAGCGAGAGGGAGGGGAGAAGAGTGAAAGAGAGAGGGGGTGAAGAATAAGAAGGGGCGATAAGAGTAAGAGAAGAGGGGGAAGAGTGAGAGAGAGGGGGGAAGAAGAGAGAGATGGGGAGGAGGATTAAAAGAAGGGGGGAGTGAGAAATAAGGGTGGAGTGAGAGAAAGGAGAGTGGTGGAGAATGAATGAGAAAAATGGAGGAGGAGAGTGAGGGGGTGAGAGAGTGAAGGGAGTAAAAAAAAGGGTAAGGGAGATGCAAGTGAGAAAAAGAGTATGTATGGGAGAAGTAGAGCTTTGGTGAGCTTTGTGGTCCACATACTTAATGTAGATTCTACATTAAGTGTGTGGTCCACAAAGCTTACCAAAGCTTGTCAAGGGTCCCTCCAGCCAAAATAATTGCTCATCCCTGGTTTAGATGTACTACTCTGTTTACAGGATCAGAGCTGCAGCATGTGTGAGAACAGTTTCTTACATCTTATGCAGAATTTTCTTACACCATTTATCAAATAAATGGTGCACAGAGACACATAATGTGATTCATGTCATTATAATAGGTGCACTGTGTAACTCCTACTGACATCCCGAAGTGCAAGCTAGGGCAGACTGGCAAAATTGGGGCAAAATGCTTTGATACATAGGTGCAGGGTAAAAATGCCACGATTTTGCTCCAATATTGCCTTCATACATAGGCACCTCAATGCCAAAAGCATCTGAAAGGATATTTTAAATGTACGTATTGTCTGAGGGCATTAAATACTAGGAAAATACTATATTTTATACCGCATTGTGGGATGAGCGAGTAAACCTAAGATGGCAAAGATTCATAACATTGAATGAGCCAAAATTTGAAACGCCATCAATTTGTAGATTTTGGAATAAAATTGTCCTAGTATTCTCAAACTTCAGTTAAAAATGGCAATGCACAGTAAATGTAATTCTCACACTATTGTATGATATTATACAAGCCTATAAATAAGCCTAGTTTCCACTGACAGTCGAGGCACTGGCAGCGAAGTTGTGCAGAAAGGCGGCTATTGTCTGTCACACTGATCAAGCACGGTCACCTTAACTCTCACGTTATTGCGACTTGAAAAGAAATACGGTTAATATAATATCACAAACTGTAAAATACTTCCATGTACCAATGCCAATTGCAGCAAACTGTCTGTAAGTAGAAAAGCAAAAAGCAAAAAGCAAAACACAAAACTCATTATATTGACATTGTGGATACTGTGGCAAACCAATCAAAAACCTATTGCTCAGTGAATAATTATCACTGCCACCTAGATGTCAAAGTAAATCTACAGGTTGTTGTTGTACAGAGTTGTTTGTTACGGTAATTACCAATTTATTTTCATTTTGAATATTTAATTTCTCTGAAAACGGTTCAAGGAAATTGTCTAAAATTTAGTAGAAGTTGCAAAAGAATAATTTTATGTTTTGTATCATGAATCTGATCGATGATATGTAATGCACACACAACCAAAGTGTGCACAAAGTCTAGTTTGGTGTTTTTCAACAGAGGTCCCTTGGGTTCCCCGGCCGTCGCTAAAGGATTCCCTGCAATTTGCAGGTAATTTGAAAACTGTACCTAATACAGAATAATTTACAATGCATCTGATCTCGGACACGCTATTAGAGAGGGTTGGGGTTCCTTACATGCATCTGATCTCAGACACACTATTAGAGAGGGTTGGGGTTCCTTACAATGCATCTGACCTCAGACGCGCTATTAGAGAGGGTTGGGGTTCCTTACAATGCATCTGATCTCAGACGCGCAATTAGAGACGGTTGGGGTTCCTTTCACTGTATCTGATCTCAGACGCGCTATTAGAGAGGGTTCGGGTACAACTATTAATGAAGTTGCAAAGGTGATACTGAGACCACAGCACACATTTGCCAATATTTTGCACCCAAGAGCTGCATGACACTGCAATCTATTTATAGCAGCACAGAAATTCAATATGTTTGAAGGACATGTCCTCAGCATTTAGTACAGAGGAATAAAATATCTGTACCTCTGAAATCATTCCATTGTAAGGGTATCACGTGCATTTCTATTATACCCCTTTACATCCATCTATTGCCACATCATAGTTCAAAGGGATCACCTTCTTATAAATTTATGAATACCAGTCAGCACATATCAGTTGCCTCCATTAACTTTAATAGAATAGCTCTCTTTAAAGCCCAATATCCATCCATAAGTGCAACAATACAGTGAGGTCTATAAAGATAAATAATATATTAGATAAGGTTAATAACCTACTATATAGTAGGCATATTACTTGTATTGAGTTCTGTAGGACGAGCTTTACCTATTACACAGAAGTTTGTGTGTGTGGTAAGTTCTATAGGTCATGGGACTTCCATAGGAACTGCTTAGAAGAGCCTCCAGTAGAAGTAAAGTAACTACCGTGGTACCTACTTTTAAATGCAAAATATGGGAGGATCTGATATTTGCTAAAGCAGCCCCAAGCAACACATGTAGTGCATAAACAATCCTTATATGTGATTGTGGGCACTGAGTAGATGCACCACCATACATATTACATGTATGTAACAACATCAGCTCTATCAGGTACATGTGGCAGGCAAATGAGAAGGAACTCTTCATCTTCTGGGGTCTTCCCTAGGAGAGTATCAGACACATACTGTGTACATCACACATTTTGAAGCACCATTCCTGATCAATGGGTAGGGTTGGTCAGCTATGGAGCACCTGATCCTATTATACCAAGAAGAAGAACAGCAAGTCTGCATCATTATCCAAAACATAGGAGTGGAACTTCTCTGGGCTGGTGAAATATTGGGAGAGAACAAAAAACTGGCTGAGCCTACTGGTCTGACTGCAAGAAGTCACTGCAGCCTGCACCAGGCCCCCCCCCACCCCCCCCCCCCCCCCCCCCCCACCCCCCCCCACCCCAAGCCCAGAGCCGCACAGAGTGGAGGCTGACCTGGTTACGTCACACGGCACTGGTTTGCTGCGGTAGCAGGAGGAGGTGAGATAGAGACTGGAGCAGAGGATGTTGTCGCCGTGGAGACGGGATCCGACTGTTGCCAAGGGGTGGGGTAAGGGCGGTGACGTCACCCTGCGGCTCAGAGAAGGAGATGCTCTGAGAGTGGAAAACAAGAGACAGAGGAGGAAGAAACAAAGAGGGAAGGAGAGAGAGAGACAGAGTGAGAGAGGAGAAAGAAACAAAGAGAGAGAGAGGAAGAGGGAGAGGGAGAGGGAGGAAGAGAGAGAGAGAGAGAGAGAGAGAGAGAGAGAGAGAGAGAGAGAGAGAGAGAGAGAGAGAGAGAGAGAGAGAGAGAGAGGAGAAAGAAAGAGACAGAAGAAGAGAGAAAGAGAAAGAGAGAGGGATGAAGAGAGAGAGAGAGAGGGAAGAGAGAAAGTAATAGGTAGACAATTATAGAAAGGCAGGATCCATCAGTAGGGGCACAGGAGTGAGACTGAACCCGTCCCATGTTTGTGTGGCTGTCAGTGTCTATAGGGTGCTGTGTGTCTACATAGGGGCCTGTGTGGCTGCCAGTGTCTATAGGGGCTGTGTGTCTCTATAGGGGGAGGTGTAGCTGTCAGAGGCAATCTTTGTAAAGTCTGGTTATACATCTGAGCAGTCCCTGAAAGCTTGGGGTCTCTGCATGCTATCTCAGTCATATCTCTGATTTGATTGCGCCAGGATTGGGGAGTCTCTGGGTTTTTGTTACTGTAGGACTGAGTTTTCCTTTGGTAAATCATTAAGATTAGGGTGTCCCTGTTTGTATCTGTATGCTATGGGTCTTGCTGCGATGACTGTGTAAAATTGGGGGTTGTCTGATTATTGTCAGTGTAAGATTGAAATCTGTCTTGTTATTGAATATATAATATTGGTATCACTCTGGTTCTGGTTTCTGTAAGACGTGGGGGTTGTCTTCTTCTTATTCTTCTTATTGTCTATGTAAGATTTGTATCTCTTTGTTATATATCTGTATGATTTGTATCTCTCTGTTATAGCACTGTAAAATTGGGATCTCCCTGGTTATTATCGCTGTAATATTTGGGATCTCCCTGTTATCACTGTAACATTTGGGATCTCTCTAGTTGTTATCACTGAAACATTTGGGATCTACCTTGTTATTATCACTGTAACATTGGGATCACCCTAGTTATTATCACTGTAATATTGGGATCCCTCTGAGCATTTATGAAATTTCTGTTTTAGACTGGTATCTGTTTACATGTTTTACCCAGATTGTGGTCCCTCTATGTAACATTTCTGTATGGTTTGCATCTGCATGCCTTCTCACTGTCTCGAGGTGATGCTGTGTTATTGATCAGTAGGTCTGGAGTATCTCTCAGTCCTGTCTGTGTAATAGATTGCCGTCCCTCTTGCTTTTATTTCTTTATGATCAGCGTCCATTTGGGACTTTTCTTGTCCTTCAGGCCCGGCTGGGCTATTTAAAATCACGCTCTGCCTTCAGAGATGCGATAGGAAGACACATGGTTCTCGTCCTCCTTCTCTCGGCCTATAAACTCGGCAGGTTCTTCAACATGTTCAACAGTGACCGCCTCCTGGTGCCAGCCTATGTCAACAATATGTGCTGGTGGCACACTTCAGCAGGGACAGGCGGAGGTCAGGAGGTGTCCCCCGGGGTCAGTATGGATGTGCAGGCGGCTTTGGACAATGTCCTGCCTGAGCTGCATGTTGCCATCTCTACCCTAAAGCAGGAAGCGTGTGCACAGAGCATCCGCAACAGCATCTCCGAGATATTTCAGCTGGTGGAGGAGGCGTGGGTAATGCCAACATTGGGGAGAGAGGTTGCCCAGGGGCTCTGTGAAGCTATCAGGCTGGAGGGTGCACTGGACCTGCTCCTCTACCTACTGCAGACAGCTGAGATAGAGGTGAAGTATCAGGCCTGCCAGCTTCTGGAGCAGATTTTGGTTGCAGAGAACAGGTAATCCCTCCTCACAAACACTGCTGTATATGCGGGACATTTGCAGAATTTCTCAATTACGTTCATATATTTCTAGAAACCAAGAATTCCCTGATAAAAGCAGTTTGTTTTTGTTTTGTTCCTTAGTTACTTTTCAGTTTTTCTGTTTAATTTCATGTAAATACTTTTTTTTTTTAAATTACTGTTGTCATAAATATTTGTGTTTTTAAAAGTCAGTCGATCAAGGTGATTGTTTAAAATATCCAGCCTTAAGTGTTTTATGTTCATAAAACATTGTATGAGGTTGGGATCATAAATCTATACTATCACAATGCATGATTGCCCTAGTATGGGAAATTCTATTTCCCAGGCACATTCTCATTGGCAGAAAAAAAAAGTGTCTTTATCCCTCTGAACAAAAACTGAACCCTTGAAATGTGGACCCTGTAATTGTTTTCAAATCAGGGTTTTTAGGTGCAAGTTTTTGTCTTTTAAACCTGGATTCAATTACCCACATTGTATCATATGGTCCTGCCGTTATTTGCATAAACACATTTTGACAATGCTTTAGCAGAGGACAGATTAGAAGTGGGTGTCAAGAGAGCATACGATGCACAATTAATGTGTTGAGGGCATAAGAGCAATTTATGCCCTTTTTTTATTTATTAGTTTTTAATATAGGTTTGAAGCAGGGGGTCTCCGGAGCTGAACCCAATTAATTTCAGCACCATGGGACCCCCTGCTTCCTGAGAAACTTACCTCCAAAGGGGGTGCTGGTTTTTAACACACGTGACACAATAGAAATAAGTGCTTCACACATAAAAGTAGACATTAAAAAAGGATTTCTTGTCCCGCAGAGCTTACAATCTAATATAGAAGTATACATAACAAAGACAAATACAATCAAAATCAGAATACCACTAGTTTGTTATTTTTTTTAAAATAATGAGGTATTTCATTTAAATAGGTTTGTAAATGTCCAGTCTTTGTTCTGAGAGCATTGTATAAATCCTCCTAAAATGAGACTAAAGGAGCTCCTCCAGCCCATTGTTTAAAAGGGTTAGAACTTCTTGAAATGAGACACAGTACTTCTCCTTTTCTTAGCCACTCCAACCCCACTGCTTCCAGGGTGTGAAGACAGCTTAATGTTTTACTTACTATTAGAAGGACAACTACTCCATTCTGTGTTTTCCATCACAACACAAGGGATTAGTTTGCCAGTTGCATGACATTATATTACATTCAATTCACAGTCACATATTTTGTTTATATACATTTCGAGGGTTATGAATAATGTGAATGCTCCCAGGTCTGGGTATAACTAAAGGGTTCACTAAAGATTAGCCGATGGGACAAAATAATGTCAATATCAAATAGTAAGAGCTAACACTCTTTCGAGAATGACACCCACCCCTAAACTGAGACAGCAGGTGAAAACATGGAATGAACCACTGAGTAATGATAAGGAAAGATCCAGCGCTCCACGGATTTTGCAAAAAAGTTCGTCTGGCAAGGGAGCGGTGCTGAGGGGGGGAAACATATGCTTCCCTCAAGGAGGGCAGCCGCGGTGAAACGACGAGCGGAAAGGGGGGCCCGCCGCGGCGGCACGACCCTTAAAACTACTAGAGGCTAGGGCCGCAGGGGAGCGGGGGCAACCCGCCCTTTGCGCATCCCTGGCCTAACCAATGATGTGGAATATTTTTTGCAAGATACTGGGTTTATAAACATCCAATCTCACTCCCAGATGATCTGAGATTAGGCAGTTTTCTTGGCGGTCTGATGATAAGCTGTTTACGGTGGCGGTCTGATATTAGGCAGTTTACGTGGCGGTCGATGTATAAAGGCTGTTTACGTGGCGGTTCTGATGATAAGTGTTTACGTGGCGTCTGATGATTAGGCAGTTTACGTCGCGTTCTAGATTAGCAGTTTAAACGTGGCGATTGATTAGGTCAGTTTACTTGACATACGTTGATATCTTCAAGCAGATTAAAGATAAAGGGTAAAATGTGGCCTTTTTGGAGCTGTCAAAGTGTGGAGGTATTTTTTTCATCTATGGCCACAAAATGAAGTAAAAAGAAAGACATATTAATAAGAAATAAAGCTTTAATTAACTGAATTAAAGTCTGTAATGCAACTTTGGAGTCAAAGACAAACCTGGATTGGTTTAATAGTTGTGGTTTGTTTGCGGTTCAATAGGAGCTTGATAGGTGTCCATGTATATTTCCACATTGTGTTTCACGCTAGTCCTGGCTGATTGGAGGTTGGCAACCTCCTACTTATTTAATCACCCCCCCCACATTTAAATGGTTAAGGGCTCACTCCATAGCATCTTCCACACAGGGAAACTTGTTTGCTTGCAGATGGTGTTGACAACTCTATCAGAGTGCTTTTCCTGGTAATGTACAGGTTAATAAGGCCTCAATCAGACTTAGAACTTTGCAACTAATATGACAGATTTACTAAAATCATTCTTCCTGTTATTACACAGGTTATTAAGAATTATATAGCGTTAGGGACCCCTGAATTGTGGTGTCCTGCCGTGAAGTTGGCTCAGGGGCTTACAAACAATTTTGGCCAAAATATCAAACTAAAAGACCATTTTACTTAATATATTATTTATATACTAATAATTTAGGCACTGTAACCGTGTATGAGTTTCACTGGATGGCCTAAAAACTGAGCTTTGTCTGTGTTTTATGTTCTGTCTCTGGTTAAAAATATATTTGCCTGCTCAGTAGCACTCCTCTGGGACCTTCATATGCTTATATATACTGTTGTGGTTATTTTGCGGGTTCCAAAATGAGCTGTTAGGTGTCCAGTATATTTCACATTGTGTTTCAGCTAGTCCTGGCTGATTTGGAGGTTGGCAACCTCCTACTAATTTAAGCTCACCCAGCTCCCCTCCCACATTTAATTGGTTAAGGGCTCACTCCATAGCATCTTCCCACAGGGAACTAGTTTGCTTGCAGGATGGTTGTGACACACTCTAATACAGATGTTCTTTTCCTGGTAATGTACAGGTTAATAGAGCTCAATCAGACTTTAACTTTGCAACTAATATGACATATTTACTATAAATCATTCTTCCTGTTATTACACCGGTTATTAAGAATTTATATTATGAGTTAGGGACCCCGAATTGTGGTTTGCCGTGAAGTTTGGCGCTCAGGGGCTTCAACAATTTTTGAGCCAAAAATGTCAAACTAAAAGACCATTTACTTAATAGATATATTATACATATATATTTAGCACTGTACCGTGTATGAGTTTCACTTGGATGTGCTAAAACTGAGCTTTGTCTGTGTTGTTTTATTTCTGTCCTCTGGTTAAAATATATTTGCCATTCGCATACATCCTCCTCTGTGACACTCATATGCTTATATATATGTTGTGGTTATTTTGCGGGTTCATAGAGCTTGTTAGGTGTCCAGTATTTTTCACAACTGGATTGGTCCTAGGACTTTGCTCACTGAGTTACGACACTGACTCTAGACTCTTGAGTTTGATATGATAACCTGGTTCAATTCCCAGTGCAGCTCCTTGTGACTTGGGCAAGTCACTTTTATTATTCCCCAAAACATAGATTGTTAGCTCATCTGGCGGGGATTGTGTCGGTACATTTCTATGTGTTTCCTTACCATGCACTGTATTTAATGTGAAGCACTTTGTTCCTATAGAGAAAAAGGCCTATATGCAATAAAGTTATTATTACATGTTATGTATGTGCAGACACCCCCAGCATCACTTTCTGTAATTAGCATGAAGTTTACAAATAAGCATACCGTTTGCTTGCCAAAAACACAGATCATGTGTCTACAGTATCACATAATACTTTTGTCCAATAATCCTTCCAGGTACTGTACAACACTTTAAAGGGAAATCAATACTATGCTAAAGCAGCAATTTTCTGTAAGGAGACTAATATATTGTTTAAACTGCATCCCCATATACAGTTTCTATTTTACTTGGTAAGGGGTTGTAACAGCCTCGTGGTTTACCTTTGGTCTCTTCTGTTGAGATTTGATCGCGCTTCCACACACAGATAAAAGACAGCATGCACTGAGCCTCTAAACCGGAGCTGTCCAGCAGAGGCACACTCGTGCAGGTCGCCAGCCGTCCTGCCTGTGTTGTTGTCGCTGCTGTCCAGGAGGCCAGCGCGCAAATTCCTCAGGGTCCAGGGAAGAATGATGGGCTCCAACTAATGCACCAGCGTGCCCGACTCTCCACCTCTTTCTCGATTTCCTTGTTTGTTGCCAGAACAGTGATAGCCAGGCAGGCATGGAACCGGATCAAATCATCCTCTTGGAAAGACTATAGAAAGCCACTCATGTGCTCTCTTCTCTATCATCAGCGCTGGTTAGAGGGTTCCCACTATACATAGCACAGTTAGCCAGGGCCCACGGCACAGTGCCGCCAGAACCACTGGGGTCCGTCCGCGGCCCACGAAGGGATGGTCCAAGCCCTCCATCACAAATGAGCTGGTAAAGGTCTCTTCGGACTGTTTGAACATGTGCTCCAGGATGCCAGAGAGGCTGCGGGCAAGATGGTTGTCATCCCTTTCCTTGGTGAGATTCAGAATAACCCCCAGTCCAACACGTGCGATACGATCTCTGCGGATGAACAACTAAAAGAATGAATAGGGTGCAAAACATGGAGGCAGAGGCTGCAATTATTTTTATCTTGGAATAAAACTATTTCTTTTTAAATGCTAAGGAGAATTTCAGTCCCAAGAGCAGTATACTCTACACAATAGTCACAAGTGGCTCAATGCACATTCAATATGACAAATATTCGTTCAATACTACTGTAGCTGTTCTTTTTTTTGTTGTTATGTAGTTTAGTTATTTAGTTATATAGGGCACTTCTTTTTTTATACCTGTTTTTACCTGCACTGTAGCTCATACATAGCACTATCGGCTTCTTAATGTTTAACCCTTTAGGCACTGCATACCTGTCACCACGCATCCATGCGCGGCTATATTATTTGTGTCCTCTTATCTCTGTGCAGTGGAAGAATACAAAAGACCAATATAACAACCGGTAGTGTAGACCGCTGATAGGGTGCTACCTTGACTTAGTTGCGCCTTGAAATGTTTTGGCCAAAGGATTGCACTAAATGACCCTCTTATGAAAAGAAAAAAACAGATAGTATTGAATTAAAAATGTGTCCATATTGGATGTAACCAATTGGGGCCTCTTTGTTCTATGTTGTTTTCTTCTTGAGTCACTATCCCAGTATTACTTCCAATTGACACAAATAATAATTACAATGCATTGGGTTTGGAGTTTGAGCTTGTGAGACTGTGTGATGCCACGCATTATAGGCCATTTCCTGTTAATGGGTGGGAAGGTGTCTTCCAGCGGCAGTAATACAGTCCTTATCTGTAATTAACACAAGGGTAACAATTTAAAACTATAAAACACATCCAGTATATAACAAGCATTATAATGATTTTTTCTAATGACTTATGAAAGAACAACAATAATAATGAAATAAAGATCAGAAAGTCAACGCTGATTGCCGAATATTTCAATATATTTGTTCAGGCCTCAAAATTGATGGGGTAAAGACCACGAGAGAACAGACTGGAGGTGTCATCATCACTGGCCTTACCAAAGTCGTGCCTTATATTGCGATATGCAAGGTATGGACGGGTGTAGATTTGGCAAGAAAAGTAGTGATTGACAGCATTGCCTCTAATGAGGTTCTGCACAGGTGGTCCACTACTGAGCCTCCACAGTGACAAGTGAACTTAAGGGGCTGATGTAAACTAGAGTTAAGTATAATGCGTACAATGCTCCTTAACTTTATTTTTGGTGTGGATAAGAGATTCAGGGTATTATATGCATGTATGCTAAGTGCGTACTCTGATGGGAGGGGATAACAAGTGAAGAATTCCAAAGGAGGCGCTGAGACACTTTAGAAAGGACAGAAAATCAGAAAAACATATGGTGATGGGAACAGAGGTAGGACCATACCGTGGTTGACTCATGAGAGAAGAAAGAGGTGAGAACACAGTGAACAAGAGAGATTGCAGACATGCCGGGAGAGGATAGACATAGACATACAGTATCTAACAGGGTGTGGGTGAATAGATAGTGACACACCTTGTCGGATCAGGGGCAGAGAGCATTCATGAACTTAGAAAATCAAAATACCTTACAGGGATTATAGAGAGACACATTATGGGAAAGGCAATCAATGGACATGCTGAAGAAGGGAAGCAATATATAGTGGCACTCTGCTGGTGGGAATTTCAAGAGTGGGAAGGGGAGTGTAGACTAAGAGTGGCAAATATAGGAGTCACTGGAGATGCAGAAGGGAGTAAATGAGATAGAATGGATTCCAAAAGAAAAAGACATGGAAACCCAGTGGGTAAACAGAGAATGGAGAGGATAGAACATAGGAGCTTTTGCATTTCTCAGTTGCAATTTGAGACAAACCTGTAAAACTCAACTGATCAAATAAATATCTAATTGAAAGAAATATAACGTTCTTTCGGTGATAAATGTGTATCACTTTTTGCACCATTATATTTCCAGCCTTTATGCATTAGTGCGTGCTCATGAAGCTCTGACAACAGGTATCACCGCTGTATTTACAGTATGTTAACCGCAACTGACTTGAATGACCGTTAACGCAGATCAAGCACCGACACACATTAACGGGGCTTAGTGAATCCCCCATAGACTGCAATGAATTAACATACATAAAGGAATATAACAGTAAACACTATTCAGAAGGGAGAACATAATCCAGAGACAAGGGAAGGCACGTGTGAGGAAGCAGTCTAGTGTTGTTTTTTGTGTATACCCACAATTGACAGCACCTAGGCCAAACACAACACACCAATAAATACATAAAGTATGTAGTACTGCACACACACAGAACATCATTAGATCAGCACATAGAGTTCCATCTTCTGTAATGTGTCAGAATGGTGGATTTAGAAACATTAATTAAAAGTTGCTAAAATAAACTTTACTAATGGAAGATGTCTCTACTGTGTTGCAGTTCTCGGGGTTATATTCCAGCCTTTTGATGGTCCGTAAAGGAAGTGAGTCTCTGGCAGCCAGCCTTGCAAGCTCAGTACAAAGTGTACTTTTGAACATGCAGCATCCCAAGACCAATAGAAGATCAATAATTGGAGGTTGTGTTCACAATAAGCAAGTTTGCATATCCTGCGCAATGTTTGCATACCCTTTAGATGGTTACAACTACTATGCGGCGTCACCACCACAGATAAGAAACAATTGTTCAGTTCCTTTACCCTTGCATTCCTCAATGGTTAATCCAGTACACATTGGTAACACTGTATATATTGAAGATGCTTAAAAGATTCCTCTACGAAGGGATGATGTACCTAAACTACACGCAGATGCTCATTCTTTATGTCTATTCCCAGAATCCTTTGGGGGAGATTCATTAAAGCGCTAGCTGTGATTGTGCGTTAACTGCTATTCAAGCTAATGGAGACTGCGCTATCATGTTTTTGTAACTCCCTAACCCCCCCCCCCCCCCCCCCCGATGATGTCTGCAATGTTTTCCAGTGTGATGTATGAGGGCTACTGAAACAGCTGGGAATGTCGGTATGAAGCAAGAAACTCTGTAATGTTGCTCAGTGGTTCATGGAAAGTAGTGATATGCTGCAACCAATTAAATAATAATATACAAACAAGATTACTCGGTGCTGCTGGTTCAAGAGGATACCTGTAGTATTACCCCATGAACAATTAAAGGAGATCCACAGCTCTCCACGGATTTTGCAAAAAAGTTCAAATTTATTGCGCTATACACAACCCCGTTTCGACCTTTAGCGTCTTTCTCATTGAAAAGGCATAATCCTCAGACAAAAAAAAACGGATATATATACCCCCACACTTCATAGAAAAGTGATAAACACTAAACCTGCACATTTAGCAAACAACACATAATGTCCATATTGACAATCTCATCTTTAGGCTTCCGATTGGCTGTAGCTCCTGTTGTTGATAACCCCTCTGCTGCTTCTAATCCTGGTTGATTCCTGCGTGTCCGGAAGTGCGTAATGCGCGAATGTATGCGTGGAATGCAGGACTGCGCATAGCGCATGCGCACTTCCGGACACATCAGGAAATCAACCAGGATTAGAAGCAGCAGAGGGGGTTATCAACACAGGAGCTACAGCCAATCGAAGCCTAAAGATAAGATTGTCAATGGACATTATGTGTTGTTTCGCTAATGTGCGTGTTTAGTGTTTATACTTTTCTATTGAATGTGGGTTATATATATCCGTTTTTTTGTCATAGCATTAGCCTTTTCACTTGAGAACAGACCTACTAGGTCGAAACGGTCGTTGTGTATGGCGCAATAAATTTTCTGCTGCTTCTAATCCTGGTTGATTCCTGATGTGTCCGGAAGTGCGCCATGCGCATGCGCAGTCATGCATTCCACGCATACATTTCGCGCATTACGCACTTCCGGACACATCAGGAATCAACCAGGATTAGAAGCAGCAGAGGGGGTTATCAACAACAGGAGCTACAGCCAATCGGAAGCCTAAAGATAAGATTGTCAATATGGACATTATGTGTTGTTTGCTAAATGTGCAGGTGTTTAGTGTTTATTACTTTTCTATTGAATGTGGGGGGTATATATATCCGTTTTTTTGTCATAGGCATTATGCCTTTTCACTTGAGAAAGACCTACTAAGGTCGAAACGGTCGTTGTGTATAGCGCAATAAATTTGAACTTTTTTGCAAAATCCGTGGAGCGCTGGATCTTTCCTTATCATTGTTCATGCTTGGATAATCACTACAGGTATCCCTCTTGAACCAGCAGCACCAGTAATACTGTTTGTATATTTATTTAATGGTGTGCAGCATATCACTATTTCCATGAACCACTGAGCAACATTACAGAGTTTCTTGCTTCATACCGACATTCCCAGCTTGTTTCAGTAGCCCTCATACATCACACTGGGAAAACATTGCAGACATCATCGGGGGGGGGGGGGGGGGGGGGGAGGGGTTAGGGAGTTACAAAAACATGATAGCTGCAGTCTCCATTAGCTTGAATAGCAGTTAACGCACAATCACAGCTAGCGCTTTAATAATCCCCCCAAAGGATTCTGGGAATAGACATAAAGAATGAGCATCTGCGTGTAGTTTTAGGTACATCATCCCTTCGTAGAGGAATCTTTTAAGCATCTTCAATATACAGTGTTACCCAATGTGTACTGATTAACCATTGAGTGAGAATGCAAGGTTAAAGGAACTAGACACATTTGTTCTTATCTGTGGGTGGTGACGCCGCATAGTCAGTTGTAAACCATCTAAAAGGGTATGCAAACATTGCGCAGGATATGCAAACTTTGCTTATTGTGACACAACCTCCAATATTGATCTTCTATTGAGTCTTGGGATGCTGCATGTTCAAAAGTACACTTTGTACTGAGCTTGCAAGGCTGGCTGCCAGAGACTCACTTCCTCTTTACGGACCATCAAAAGGCTGGAATATAACCCCGAGAACTGCAACACAGTAGAGACATCTCCATTAGTAAAGTTTATTTTAGCAACTTTTAATTATGTTTCTAAACACCATTGACACATTACAGAAGATGGAACCTATGTGCTGATCTATGATGTTGGTGTGTGTGCAGTTATACATACTTTAGTATTTATTGGTGTGTTGTGTTTGGCCTAGGTGCTGTCATTGTGGGTATACACAAAAAACAACACTAGACTGCTTCCTCACACGTGCCTTCCTTGTCTCTTGGATTATGTTCTCCCTTCTGAATATGTTTTACTGTTGTATATTCTTATGTATGTTAATTCATTGGCAGTCTATGGGGATTCACTAAGCCCGTTTATGTGTGTCGGTGCTTGATCTGCGTTAACGGTCATTCAAGTCAGTTGCGGTTAACATACTGTAAATACAGCGGTGATACCTGTTGTCAGAGCTTCATGAGCACGCACTAATGCATAAAGGCTGGAAATATAATGGTGCAAAAAGTGATACACATTTATCACCGAAAGAACGTTATATTTCTTTCAATTAGATATTTGTATTTGATCAGTTGCAGTTTACAGGTTTGTCTCAAAATTGCAACTGAGAAATGCAAAAGCTCCCTATGTTCTATCCTCTCCATTCTCTGTTTTACCCACTGGGGTCTTCATTGTCTTTTTCCTTTTGGAATCCATTCTATCTCTTTACTCCATTCTGCATCTCCAGTGACTCCTATATTTGCCCACTCTTAGTCTACACCTCCCCTTCCCACTCTTGAAATTCCCACCAGCAGTGTCCACTATATATTGCTTCCCTTCTTCAGCAATGTCCATTGATTGCCTTTCCCATAACTGTGTCTCTCTTATAATCCCTGTAAGGTATTTTGATTTCTACGTTCATGAATGCTCTCTGCCCCCTGATCCCGACAAGGTGTGTCCACTATCTATTCACCCACAGCCCTGTTAGATACTGTATGTCTACTGTCTATCCTCTCCCGGCATGTCTGCAATCTCTCTTGTTCACTGTGTTTCTTCACCTTCTTCTTTCTCTCATGAGTCACCACGGTATGGTCCTACCTCTGTTCCCATCCACCTATGTTTTTCTGATTTTCTCGTCACTTTCTAAAGTGTCTCAGCGCCTCCTTTGGAATTCTTCACTTGTTATCCCCTCCCATCAGAGTACGCACTTAGCATGTACATGCATATAATACTCCTGAAATCTCTTATCCACACACCAAAATAAAGTTAAGGAGCATTTGTACGCATTATACTTAACTCTAGTTACATCAGCCCCTTAAAGTTTCACTTGTCCACTGTGGAGGCTCAGTAGTGGACCACCTGTGCAGAACCTCATTAGAGGCAATGCTGTCAATCACTACTTTGCTTGCCAAATTCACACCCGTCATACCTTGCATATCGCAATATAAGGCACGACTTTGGTAAGGCCAGTGATGATTGACACCTCCAGTCTGATTCCTCTCGTGGTCTTTACCCCATCAAGTTTTGAGGCCTGAACAAATATATTGAAATATTCGGCAATCAGCGTTGACTTCTGTGATCTTTCATTTCATTATTATTGTTGTTCTTTCATAAGTCATTAGAAACAATCATTATAATGCTTGTTATATACTGTATGTGTTTGTTATATGTTTTAAAATTGTTACCCTTGTGTTATATTACAGATATAGGACTGTATTTACTGCCGCTGGAAGACACCTTCCCACCCATTAACTAGGAAATGGCCTATAATGCGTGGCATACACAGTCTTCACAAGCTCAAAATCCAAACCCACTGCATTGTATATATTTATTTGTGTCAATTGGAGTACTACTGGGATAGTGACCTCAAGAAAACAACAATAGACAAAGAGGCCCCAATGTTACATCCAATATGACACATTATTTAATTCAATACTATCTGTTTTTTTCTTTTCATAAGTATGGGTCATTTAGTGCAATCCTTTGGCCAAAACATTTCAAGCCTGCAACTACGTCAAGGTAGCACCCTATCAGCAGGTCCTACACTACCGGTTGTATATTGTGTCTTTTGTATTTCTTCCACTGCACAGAGATAAGAGGACACAAATAATATAGCCAGCAGCATGGGATGCGTGACAGGTATGCAGTGCCTAAAGGGTTAACATTAAGAAGCACTATATGTGCTATGTATGAGCTACAGTGCAGGTAAAACAGGTTAAAAAACAGAAGTGCCCTAATATAACTAAATAACTAAACTACATAACAACAAAAAAAAGAACAGCTACAGTAGTATTGAACGAAATATTTTGTCATATTGAATGTAGCATTGGAGCCACTTTGTCTATTGTTGTAGAGTATACTGCTCTTGGGACTGAAATTCTCCTTTAGCATTTAAAAAGAAATAGTTCTATTCCATAGATAAAAATTAATTGCAGCCTCTGCCTCCCATGTTTTGCCCCTTATTCATTCTTTTAGTTTTCATCCGCAGAGATCGTATCGCACGTGTTGGACTGGGGGTTATTCTGAATCTCACCAAGGAAAGGGATGACCCCCATCTTGCCCGCAGCCTCTCTGGCATCCTGGAGCACATGTTCAAACAGTCCGAAGAGACCTGTTACCAGCTCATTTGTGATGGAGGCTTGGACTCCATCCTCTTCTGGTGCCGCTGGACGGACCCAGTGGTTCTGCGGCACTGTGCCGTGGGCCTGGCTAACTGTGCTATGTATAGTGGACCCTCTAACCAGCGCTTGATGATCGAGAAGAGAGCACCTGAGTGGCTTTTCCCTCTAGTCTTTTCCAAAGAGGATGATTTGATCCGGTTCCATGCCTGCCTGGCTATCACTGTTCTGGCAACAAACAAGGAAATCGAGAAAGAGGTGGAGAGGTCGGGCACGCTTGCATTAGTTGAGCCCTTCATCTCTTCCCTGGACCCTGAGGAATTTGCGCGCTGCCTCCTGGACAGCAGCGACAACACACAGGGCAGGACTGCTGGCGACCTGCAGCGGCTTGTGCCTCTGCTGGACAGCTCCCGGTTAGAGGCTCAGTGCATTGCTGTCTTTTATCTGTGTGTGGAAGCTGCGATCAAATCTCAACAGAAGAAGACAAAGGTAAACAAGAGGCTCTGTTCAACCCCTTACCAAGTACAAATAGAAACTGTATATGGGGAATGCATTTAAACAATAATATTAGTCTCCTTACAGAAATTGCTGCTTTAGCATAGTATTGATTTCCCTTTTAAAAGTGTTGTACAGTACCTTGGAAGGATTATTGGACAAAAGTATTATGTGATATACTGTAGAACCATGATCTGTGTTTTTGGCAAGCATACCGAGTATGCATTATTTGTAAACTTCATGCTAATTACAGAAGTGATGCTGAGGTGTGTCTGCACATACAATAACATAGTAAATAATAACTTTATTGCATATAGTGCCTTTTTCTCTATAGGACTCAAAGTGCTTCACAATTACAGTACAGTGCATGGTAAGCAACACATAGAAATGTTACCGACACAATCCCCGCCCAGATGAGCTAACAATCTATGTTTTGGGGAAATAAAGTGACTTGCCCAAGGTCACAAGGAGCTGACACTGGGAATTGAACCAGGTTATCCTATTCAAACTCAAGAGTCTAGAGTCAGTGTCGTAACTCACTGAGCAAGTCCTAGTACCAATCCAGTTGTGAAATATACTGGACACCTAACAAGCTCCTATTGAACCCGCAAAATAACCACAACATATATATAAGCATATGAGTGTCACAGAGGAGTGCTACTGAGCATGGCAATATATATTTTTAACCAGAGACAGAACATAAAACACAGACAAAGCTCAGTTTTAGCACATCCAGTGAAACTCATACACGGTACAGTGCCTAAATATATATGTATAAATATCTATTAAGTAAAATGGTCTTTTAGTTTGACATTTTTGGCCAAAATTGTTGTAAGCCCCTGAGCCAACTTCACGGCAAACCACAATTCAGGGGTCCCTAACTCTAATATAAATTCTTAATAACCTGTGTAATAACAGGAAGAATGATTTATAGTAAATCTGTCAATATTAGTTGCAAAGTTCTAAGTCTGATTGAAGCCTTTATTAACCTGTACATTACCAGGAAAAGCACTCTGTATTAGAGTTGTCACAACCATCCTGCAAGCAAACTAGTTCCCCTGTGTGGAAGATGCTATGGAGTGAGCCCTTAACCATTTAAATGTGGGAGGGGGTGAGCTTAAATTAAGTAGGAGGTTGCCAACCTCCAATCAGCCAGGACTAGCTGAAACACAATTGTGAAATATACTGGACACCTAACAAGCTCATTTTGAACCCGCAAAATAACCACAACATATATATAAGCATATGAGTGTCCCAGAGGAGTGCTACTGAGCATGGCAATATATATTTTTAACCAGAGACAGAACATAAAACACAGACAAAGCTCAGTTTTAGCACATCCAGTGAAACTCATACACGGTACAGTGCCTAAATATATATGTATAAATATCTATTAAGTAAAATGGTCTTTTAGTTTGATATTTTTGGCCAAAATTGTTGTAAGCCCCTGAGCCAACTTCACGGCAGACCACAATTCAGGGGTCCCTAACGCTAATATAAATTCTTAATAACCTGTGTAATAACAGGAAGAATTATTTTTAGTAATCTGTCAATATTAGTTGCAAAGTTCTAATAGTCTGATTGAAGCCTTTATTAACCTGTACATTACCAGGAAAAGCACTCTGTATTAGAGTTGTCACAACCATCCTGCAAGCAACAAGTTCCCCTGTGTGGAAGATGCTATGGAGTGAGCCCTTAACCATTTAAATGTGGGAGGGGGTGAGCTTAAATTAAGTAGGAGGTTGCCAACCTTCCAATTCCAGCCAGGACTAGCTGAAACACAATTGTGAAATATACTGGACACCTATCAAGCTCCTATTGAACCCGCAAAATAACCACAACATATAACCAATCCAGGTTTGTCTTTGACTCCAAAAGTTGCATTAAAGACTTTAATTCATTAGTATAATTAAAGCTTTATTTCTTTATTAATATGTCTTTCTTTTTACTTCATTTTGTGGCCATATATGAAAAAAAATACCTCCACACTTTGGACAGCTCCAAAAGGCACATTTTACACTTTATTCTTTAATCTGCTTGAAGATATCAAACGTATGTCAAGTAAACTGCCTAATCATCAGATCGCCACGTAAACTGCCTAATCATCAGACCGCCACGTAAACTGCCTAATCATCAGACCGCCACGTAAACAGCCTTATCATCAGACCGCCACGTAAACTGCCTAATCATCAGACCGCCACGTAAACAGCCTTATCATCAGACCGCCACGTAAACTGCCTAATCATCAGATCATCTGGGAGTGAGATTGGAGTTTAAACCTCAGTCTTGCAAAAAATATTCCACCATCTATTGGTTAGGCCAGGGATGCGCAAACTGGGCGGGGGGGCTAGATTTTCAGGGGGGGGGGGGAGGGCAGCAGCAGTTATAGAGGTCCTGCACTTTCCCCCCAGGCATTTAAAATAAATGCCAGGGGACCGCGCGAGGCCTCTATAACACACTTACCTTCTCTTCTAGTGACGCGTCATCATGGTAAACCCAGCGTTAAATGACGCCGTGGGGTCACGTGACGTCACATTACCATGGCCAAGCAGGGGGGTCGGTGAAGGCTGCTGAGGAGAGCAGGCAGGGGTGCACACGGGGAAAAGTTTGCGCACCCCTGGGTTAGGCAGCACTGCCACCGACCACCACCAAAAATAATTGGGGCACTCGAAAAGATTCAGGCAAAATGCCTCAACTTTTGACTATTTCCCCAGTGATAACTATACAGCAATACAGAACTCAGTAGTGATAATACCAACAAGATGGAATTGCTGTAACATTAAGAAACTAGTCTCATGTGGTTCATTTGGATTGTTGCTATCTGACTTGCACTTGGCCATGAGAGACATATTTTGGCACAGGGATCACTGTGTGTTCAGAAGATGTATCCTTAACTGTGAATCCTAGTTTCCTGTTATATAATCCATTGTCCTATCAATCATCCACGGAGTCCTCTCAAATGACAGCTCTATCCATATCCTTAAGGGGAAACAGTGCACTGATCACACATATTGTGGAAAGTCTTTAGTCTATTATCCTCAGCGTCGTTTTACCTAAAATTCAGCCCCAATTGGGGGATGAGCGTTGTGGCACTCTCAGCGACATGAAAGGTTGGTTATAGCTTATTATTTCTGATATGAAAGCAATAATCATTTAGTATGTGTGGAGCTGTCATACATCTATGCTAAATAAGCAATACATATTTTTCCCTTCTGTTGCCTCAATTATTTGCTAGGTTATGTCACCAAGCACACATAATAACGTGTTTTATTTGAGCACATACAAATATATATTCCTGCGTATCTACTGGCTGGGGATGGACACTGTAGCACTATAGCCTTGGTCTATACCCTATAATGACCAACTGGTTGTGTCTGGTTTAATCTCTAGTTCACAGCAGAGAACTACAGACAAAGCATGAGTTTGTGTAATGACATTTATATTTCTTGTTTGCAGGTATTCAATGAAATTGGAGCCACACAAAGCCTGAGACGGATAGTGTGTTACTCCATAGATGGCACAGTGTCTTCTCTGGCCAAAAAGGCTCTCCATTTGATGGGAGAAGAGGTTCCACAACGCATTGTGCGCTCTGTCCCCAACTGGAAACCACTGGAGGTGCAGAACTGGCTGCAGCAGATTGGCTTTAACAAATACTCTGAAACCTTTTTGGTATGTTTTTGTGTATGTGTGTGTGTGTGTGTGTATCTGTTGGATTTCTAGATGCAATATATGCATGTTCCACATGTTTTTTCCTCCCAGTAACTCTGTGTCAACATGTCCATCAATACAGGAGCATCAGATCGATGGTGATCTCCTACTAAGGCTGACTGAGTTGGATTTGAGAGATGACTTAGGCATGAGCTCCAGCATCACTCGCAAGAGGTAAGCACCTTGCTGTGTGTGTCAGACTTTTGGAAAACATACAGGTTTAAGCATTAAGCACAGCATTAAGGCTTTTTTGTTTGTGTGCCTAGTAGTGTCTGTGTGTGTGTACTCAGTCTGACTACTTGGTTCCACTAAGCTTTTAGGTAGTAAAACCATGGATGTTGTGTGCAAACTAAAAATATGGGTGGGGGGGTGGGGGCATTTATTGAAAATAGTGCATGTGGCTCAGTGGCATTAGCTATATATTGGAAGTGGGATTGCATATCCCAATTGACTTCTAGGAAATGTGAGAGCCCAGGTTATCTATCCAATTGTAATGAGTTAAAAAAAATTAAGGATATTTTGCAATTAAAATCCTTAGACAGCCAAACAAAAAAGGAGGCATCAGGATTTGAATATGGTGTCCATGATCCAACTTTGATGATATGCTAATGAGATGTACAATTGGAAACCCTAACTCTGCAGCGTTGCGTTAAGATGCTAAGAAAATCACCCTTAGCTGGCTTGTGAGGCACAGAGTGGACTGCACACAAGTAAAACAGGCACCCCAGTGTAACATTATTCCGAGGATCGATGTCTCCGTCCTACCTTGGACCTTTGTCAAGATACTTTTTCACAAAGGTCCGAGATTTGACCGAAACGTCATTCCCCTAAATGAGGTTCCATTTTATTTTTTACAAAAAGCCCACTGGAGTGCCTGTTTTACTTGTGTTTAGTCCTGATATATCACCACACTAGTGGTTTACAGTGCACCCGTGGCAGGTATCATGTTTTTGTGAGTGTATCTATTTCTATAATAATAGTTTTTCCTTGTGTAGCACTGCCAGTGTATGCACAAGTCCCTGCCCCATGGAGCTTACAGTCTATTTTTGTGGTGCCTGAGGCACAGCAAGATAAATGGAGTTGCCCAAGGTCACAAGGAGCGGAGACCGGGCTTTAAACCAGGCTCCTTTGCCTCAAACTCAGTGTCATTGTTTTTCCAGTTAGTGCCTTTACTCACTGAGCGCTCCTTCAGTCCTGTATTACCATCTGAGATACAGTTACAGAAAACAGTAGGTCAATGACTGACTAATTCTGAAGCCCAGCTTTGCTTGACTTACCTACTGGTAAGAGGTATGTAAGTGCCTAATTTTTGTTAGACCAGGTTATAGGCATTTATAGACACACATAACTGTGTATACACAGACTCATGCAGTCATATACAGCTCTATACACATGCACATACACTCCGACATCTACAGACCCATTACAGCCCAGCACTTACACATACACACTTGAAAGCACATTCTATTGAAACAAGACTATCAAATCTACATCTTATATCCGGCCTTCAAACAACAAACATTTTCATGATTATCATTAGCTGTTTGCTCCCGGGCTCCAAAACACTGCTATACTACTCCTCAATTACACCCATAAATAAACTCAACTGTGCTTTACTGGCTATGCACACCATAAATCTATACATACTGTGTATGATGATGTTGTGAGAATTGAGAACAATACAGAGGCATTTACACTCAACTGTAATTGAGTAGTAGTGCATTAGCTAGAACATGTTTGTCATGCATTTCACCCATTCAGAAATGACATCCGCAATGCTATATGGGTCAAATTTAGATATTGCACGAATTTAACATTATTGAAATTGGTATGCAATGAAAAACAGATACCGTATATTCCACAGGAAGCATAAATAAATATAAAACTGAGACAATGGCACTACCTGCCATATCTAAGTATTTAATATACAGTATATTACACAAGGCAGTATACAGTATTAGTTAAAATAGTCAGATTGCTTGTTGAATTCTTTAAAGCGGTGCACGGGAAAAAAAGCAATTGGTACAAGATTGAGCCGTGGATAAATCTACTGTTTTTCTAATTTGGTTAAAGCTGCATTTAGCAGCTTTTTTTTGCCATCTCCTAAAAACATATTTGTATTATTTATTGGTGTGATGGGAAATTTTAAAAGCATCGGGAGTGAGCTTCCTCTAGTTTTGAAAAAAATCTTTTCAGTCAAATCCCTATGCATAAAGGCATTAGGCACTGAACAGCTTTACAACTCATACCATCATGCAGCCTAATCACACTAGAGCTACAGTGGTTATAACTTGTATTTTTCTGCAGCTTGGATCTGTGGCACTTGGTATACCATCATGATATGTTTTGATATAGTGTGGTATAGTGTGCATGTGTTATCGTCAAATCCTGTGGCAAAAAATGTTATTTCTTGAGATATGAAGATGCAGTAATAACATCATGGCTAGTGGACAGTTTATATCTGTACACTGCATTGCTAAGTCTATGGCTTAAAGGGCAATCCAAGCCGGTGGATTTTTTTTTTTGCAATATTTTTATATAGCATTTAAGCAGGGGGTCTCCGGAGCTGAACTCTGTTAATTTCAGCTCCGGGGACACCCTGCTTCCGCAGATACTTACCTCCTAACTAGGTGCCTGTAGCCACTCTCCTCAGCTACCAGAGTTCACAGTATGTTTGCTCTTCAAACATTTCCTGCCCTGCGGACGAATAGGAGGCCATGAAGTAATCAGTGCGGCTTCCTATTGGCCCATGTGATGCATGAGCCTTAAACTTTAATGCCCTTCTTACTGAGCTGGAGCAGCTACCGGCACCTACTTCGGAGGTAAGTATCTCTCGAAGCAGGGGGTCCCCTGAGATGAAATTAATGGGGTTCAGCTCCGGAGACCCCCTGTTTCAATCCTATATTAACAAAATATATAAAAACTTCACCAAACAATTTGCAGACATGGATTGCTTCTATAAACGGCCCCAACATGTCCCCTCTACAGATTCATGCGAGAGCTAGTCGAACTGAAGACATTTGCCAACTACTCGACGTGTGACCGCAGCAATCTGTCAGACTGGCTGGGCAGCGTAGAGCCGCGGTTCAGGCAGTACACGTACAACCTGGTGACCTGCGGCATTGACCGCAACTTCCTGCATCACGTGACTGAGCAGCAGTTAGAGGAGGACTGTCATATTGAGATGGGGTTCCACCGCGTCCGCATCCTGTCAGCGGCAAGAGGTGACACAGAACCCACCGCCATCACCTGCCATTTACCTGAAAGGCAATTGTCTGCATGCCTCAGGCTATTATTATGATGCCTTTGTGTCTCTGGTTACAATCAGGGTAATAGGCTTTTTATGTCTTTGGTTCTAGTCAGGATGACAGTCTGTATTTCTCCGGTTGCAGAAATAGTGACTGTCTGTATGTCTCTGATTGCAGTAATGATTCTGGCTACAAGTGTATGTGTCCAGCTAGAGACAGGGTGACAGTCTCTGGCTACAGTGATGGTGATAGTCCTGTATATATGACTAGTCAGGGTGACCGTCTATTTGTGGTTACAGTTAGGGTACATACAGTCAGGTACAAATTTCCTCTAGAACCAACGTGATAATATTCCTGCAATAACAGATTTACATTCAGGCAGTTAGTAATATAATGCAATACAATGTACAGTACAATAATAAAATACAACTGGTTACAGTCGATCTTTGGCTCTAACTGGACGGTCTCTTTGCAGTCACATTGAGAGTAACTATTCCTCTGAAGACTGCTATGTTGACAGTCTCTTTCCAATCACAGTCTTGGGTGACATTCTCACTCATATTTACTAAGTGGTGCTATTCCATAAGACACCTTTGGTGCTGGAAGAGACGTTATGACCCATTGACTTGAATGGGCCATATTGTGCCTTTCTGGCCCTGGATGATGTCTTATGGAGTAGTAAATACGGGCCTCTATCTCTTATTTGGGTCTTGATGACATTATCTCTCCAGCTATAGACAAGGTATCTGCTCGTCTTTGGGTACATTCTTGTGAAAGTCTTTCTCAGGTTATAGTCACGGTCTTGGTTTCAGGCAATGTAACAACAGCTTGTCTCTGGGTGACTATATTTCTCTGTGTTACAGAGATGCTGCACTCACCTCTGCCATGCAGTGCAGGTAAATCCAGTGCAGACGGTCCCGATGTTTTCATCAGTTACAGACGTAGCACAGGATCACAGCTGGCCAGGTATGTAGTGCGGGTCACAGACATTGGGCTATGTTTTTCCCATTTTGTTAGGAGACAAATCTGTCACGGCTGAGACTCGGGAAGTTCGAAGCAAAGAGGATTTTTTTGATCGCAAGGCCCTTTGCACAGGAAAAAGAGACATACCAGATAATCAAAGCATCGTGTATTCATAGGCAAATGGGGGGCTGAGCATCTCAGATGGCCTATAAATACAATTACCACCTTATCCGGTCTCTCATATCCGGTCACTGCTCACATGGTGCGGAATGGAATGCTCAACTTGAGCAATTTTAGCAAAACAAATGTTATTTGGCAATTAATTTTAATAATCAGTAATAAATGCAAAATTTATACAGTGTTAATATAAATATCAGCAATATAATATAATATAAATCATAAAATATAACAGCTTTGTCACAACAACTTCTCATTGTTATTTCTCTCTAATAGATAACAGTTCCTTGGTGTGAGTTAATTCTACTAGGCACAAAATAGTTGTTTTTAATTCAGTGTCTGATCTACCCAAAACTTTCACGTTCACCTTGGTTCTCAGCTCGGCTAACTCCCTATCTATTGTTTAACTTTCCCCTTGGGAACATCTTGTAGCAGTGGCTATGATAATTGACTGTTTAGGAGAGTGTAAGTTATTCTGCAACTAGAAAAAGCAGTGGTACTAGTATTGGAATAGACTAATAGTTTTTCCTCTTTCTTCTGTCATGTAACAATAATGATGTTAACCTTAAAATTAGACTGTCAAATAACCTTAATTACAATGGTAAAAATAATAGAATTAATAAACAGATTACACGTTATATTTGCTTCTGTGTTATTCCTAGGACTAAACACATTGATTATATTTAAGATATAACTGTTTCACCCCTGATTCCCAATACACATCATCCCGACTAGATCACTTTCTAAAACCAGATCCTCATAGTGATTGTCTGGGGCCCTTGGTCCTGGTCTTCCAACATCTCTTGATCTCACAATCCCTCATTTATCCCACTCAACAGTAACCATAAAATTGTGATAGTCTCAAATATTCTGCACTTGATTTTAGTGTCTCTCTCTCTCTCTCTCTCTCTCTCGTCTTGTTGCTCCTTCAGTTTCTGTGCTATCTCTCTTTACCATCTTCTTGTGTGGCTGCTCTGTATCTTTTCATTACCCCTCCTCGTGTTTCCCTTCACCTTTGTCCTAGTTATCTGCTAATATCCTCTGCCCCCAATCCCTCCCTATCCGTTGTATGTTACATTTAATTCTGGAAGTTTTTTATGTTTGTTTTATCTGTTGATCTACTTTTGGTTCAATTTATAAGGAACGTTCTAAACAAACTACTTGACACAGTGTCAAGTCTTTTGTCTCATATGTGGGAGAATATAGCACTTCACTTGTATATGCAAAAAAACTGTATCCAAGAGTTATTTCTTGGCTAGCTACACATTAGTGGGTCTGAATTGTCCCTAATGGTCACTTCGCTAATGAACATGAATACAGAAGACATGAACTATAGATTCACTAAAACAAAATATATTTACATTAAAGAAACCATAACATAAAGTAACACTGTGTCATTGTACTATATTCACAGTTATTATTTATATTGTTATATGCCATCTACTGGGTATTACTTTAGAATAGAGTGTCCATTATCTAGAGTTTTATTCTCCTAGCATGAATCATGTAATTTTGCTTCTGCTGCTTAGGTCTAGAGCTTGGCAGTCTTATGATTTTAGAGGTCAGGAGTTACCAGTCTAGGCTCCATTACTAGAATAGCAGCAGCTGAGTGAGCATGCCTTTTTTGTTTAGCCTATCTGTACCTGTTGCTGCCAGGGAACACCATATCTTTTCACCCTTTTGTTCTAATTATTGTATAGAATATCACTTCTTGCAACAATAATGTACATGTCAAGGCACCTGATTTCAACTATAAATGTTAAAATACCTTGCTTTTAATATTACCATGCTGCAGTTACCCATGTTCTAGTGAATATTTAAGAGTTCAGAAAGTCACCTTGTCTTGTGCGCATAAAGTTGGAACAGAGTTTAGCTTTCTTTGTAGTCTCACAGTGCTACCTGTAATGAGGACATAATAACCATATATACAGACATATTTATAGAAACCTGAAATAATGAGGGATAGCCTCAAACTTGGTTAATATTCATCTAGATCAGTAGTTTCCAACTCCAGTCCTCAAGTACCCCCAACAGGTTAGGTTTTAAGGATATCTCTGCTTCAACACAGGTGGCTCAATCAGTGGCTCAGTGATTTTGATTGAGTCTCCTGTGCTGAAGAAGGGATCTCCTTAATATCTGACCTGTCTTGAGGATTGGAGTTGGGGACCACTGATTAGCAAAGGAACTAAGGTATGAGTACACACAGAGCTACATTTCCCATTCTGCCTTAAAAACTGCATATACGTGGTAAGGTTCTAATGTAGCAGTTTTCACTGAATGAATGAACTGCAGCCAAAGTACTTGATACTTGTTGGAGGATTTAGTAGGACCCAGTTCATAGGAATGGTTAACGTGCAGCAATGTCACTTAAAATTGGGAAATAAGGTGATTCCTTTTTTCCATCCAGTCATTCAATGCATGTTTCTGTGTGAGGTGGTATCTTTAAATCCCCTCCCCTGTGACGGTAAGGGGTAGCTGGCCTTCATGAATAAAGGTGGAGCCCGGTTGGTGGCCCATTAAACCGTATGGGAAGGTCTGAGAGTGTCAGCTCTTGGGTCTAATATTGTACCTTACCGTGTTGCTGTGTAGTTCTGTTCCCCTTATACTGTCCCCCATAGGGGTATAAGCTAGGAAACGTGTGTGTGGGGTTAACTATGTAAGCCCAGTGGGCCAGTTAAGGCATTCTATGTTGTATTCCCTTTGACTCATGGTCCCGTAGCTGCCTGTTCAAGCTTATAAGTGGGTTGCTTTGTATGGGTGACCCCTTATGAGAAATAGCTGCAGGGCAGAGACTTCTGGAACATGAGGAAAAGGGTGGATATTTGGGGGCAAACAGGGTTAACCTGTATTGCCTGCCAGCAAGGTATTAGAGCTGGGTCTAAAAGGCTTGTATGCTAATGCAGGTTTTAGAACCCCAACTCGCAGATCCCAGTTTTAGAGCGTTAGCTCTAGGGCTCAAATGTTACTGTATTGGGTGTAGGGGCTGGTGTCCTAGAACAGGTTTTAGAGCTCAGTTCAAAGACCCCACATTTTAGGTTCAAATGGTAGAGTGCTAGCTCTAGGGATCAAGTTTCAGTGTTGCTGTGTTTTAAAACTACAATGCCTTGTGTGTTTCTCCCGTGAGGAAAAAACTGTTTGGTGACAAAAGACAGCCAGAGGTAAATAAGCATAGCAAAAGAAATGCAGGTTTGTTGCACATGGTGCGGGGGAAGGGCTTTGAACAGGATATCTGGAGTAAAAAGTCTTTGTTTCACGTAGACCCACAGGAGCCAGGAACCCAGGGGGTATGGGACTGGCCAGGAAAACGGTTGCTGGATGTCAAACTCATAGGCACGATTTCCATTGGCAAGTTTTACATTTTCCCCTCCGATCATTGAATGCACAACCACAATCCATGCTCTAATTGGCTGCCAGCCCCCTCAGTGTATTAGATAGGCAGCAAGCCCTATATAAGGGAAAGCAGTGTAGCAGAACTCTTTTCTGTTGGAGATTTGAAGGAAGAAGCAGCTGCTGACGGGCTTCTCAAATGTCCTTCTGGGTGAAAGAGCTATTCACACCCGCCCCAGAGAAGCATGGAGAGGCCCAGCCAGCAGGCTGGAACCAACCAGAGCAGACAGGGTAACACCTTTGGCTGAAGCAGGAGCCCTGAAACTAGGAAAAGGCTAGATCTCAACCCCCAGACCCCAATAAGTGTGTATATTCTCTGTATTTTGTATTTCTGTGTGTTTCAGAGGTCTTTTCCAAATAACCCTCAGTTTATTTCACTGCCTTGTTTTGCCTTGGGATTGATCCCTTAAATATAAATGTGTTAAAAGACCTGGTCTACCGTGACACTGCTCACTTTCCCCATGTTCGAGCAGCCTCCTGAAGGTGCACCTATATCTACACGGCTTCAGTGCATTCATCGACGTGGAGAAGTTGGAGGCAGGAAAGTTTGAAGACAAATTGATTCAGAGTGTGATCAGCGCCAGGAACTTTGTCTTGGTTCTATCTGCTGGATCTTTGGACAAGTGCATGGGGGACACTGACTGTAAGGATTGGGTGCACAAGGTACGAGGTCATAACCCTGTATATTACTGAAAGGATTCCTCTGTACAAGACATGAGCCATAACTCCCATAAGACATGACTGACCACTGCAAAATAGCTGTGTCAGAGTTATCCTGATCTATGACCCTTCATATGTCATTATTTTTATTTCAATGATACACCAGTATATATCCATTGTCACTCCCAACTGTAATCAGTTCCTGCAATATTTACACTTTGCCATATTTACTTGAGTGCACGCTGAACTTTCGCACATCCACAATAGTGCATTTTAGTTCACTTGTACAAGTGCACTTTGCTGTGCTCACCATACGTGTTGTTCCTATGTGCCAGTACATTGGTAAATAACAAAACATGAAGCCATTTAGAATGAATAGTTTATTCCACGCATTACACGTGTGGACTCAACTAGACCCTACTAAACTAAGTTTGAACACTGCTAGAATTTTAATTCCTTGCTGATCCCATTGATTGGCTCCTCTGCTAGCAAATCGAATCATCTCTAGGCATAGCATTTGTTGCTCTGAAAAGAGACCCTATATGCACCACTACTCCCAAATACTATCAAGAGAACACACATACCTGTATATCTACAGAATGTAATATGTGTCTACAATCTTTTTATCTGCAGGAGATCGCCACAGCATTAGGCTGCAGTAAAAACATTGTCCCAGTCACAGATCACTTTGAATGGCCAGATCCCTTGAGCCTTCCGGAAGACATGAGAGCAGTGCTCAAGTTCAATGGCATCAAGTGAGTGTTTTCTATGTCTGTTACCCACTCCCCAATAAAAGAACAGGTAATAATGAATCAAACCAATGGGCAATAATACCCAATATACTGAATTCAACAGTGATCAGAGCTTTAAATTGCTGGCTACAAGATAGAATAGGGCATCTTTGCATTATGACATCCCCCTTGCTTCAAGCACTGTACTTCTTAATTATTGCCATTGATGGACATATCCTGCATGATCATGTGTAATCCTTTGTTAAATCCATTAATAGTACCTGATTTAACTACATCCAATTGTTTTGAGTTTGTTTAATATACATTACTGTCCCCTATAAATCTGCAATAGTGTGTAGGAGTAGAAAAGTTATCAAATATCAGTTCCCTATTCATTTCGTCCTACTTCTCACAGTGAAAGCAGCAGATTTGCAGGAATTTTCAGACCAAGGGTATCTAATCTGATTGTTAGTAAAGTTTGATTAAGTTGGAGTCAAAATATTGTTGAATTTAGCTGCACACTCTTTTTTGCAGAGCGTTGAAGAGTTAATGTCAGTCAAGGCATTCCATGCTGTAGTTATAATCATCACTTAGCTTTCTGTGGGCTAAATGTCCAGTCTTTCTCCCTAATACCAGGTGGTCCCACGAGTACCAAGATGCCACCGTTGAGAAGATTATCCGCTTTCTGCAAGGCCGCTCATCTCGAGATTCTTCAGCTGGCTCTGAAAACAGCCTGGATGGCAGCCCATCTCTTGGGCAAACATAGAGGGAAAGTTACCTGGGGCCCTATAGACAGTCACGCCTGCAGGAACTCTTACTGTTGTTGTTACTTCTGTCCCCTTGCCCTATGGGTGTGAGCCCTGTAAGGTCCCTTCTCCCTCTGCTAACTGCTAGTCTTCCTCGGGCTTCTCTTTGTACCTATTTTGAAGCTAAGTCAGTGGGGAAATGGGCTCAGTGCCTGCACTTTCCTATGAAGTACATATTCAAGGATCGCTGCTTAGTTATTTTACACTAAAATCTTGCTAGCACTAAAGCCAGAATCAGCCTCATTCTGCAGTGTGGCTCCCTGTAACCCTGTATCTATTCCTCTTTTCAAACTTTGTAAGTAGGACAACATGAGTATCTGAGCAATTCTCAAGGCCTAGGAATATGCAGTATATGTAACAGCAAAGGCTGACAATCTGGAGAGGACCCAGGCGCTTTAATGCTACACGGCATTCTTTGACTCTTTTATAAGCAGCAAATAGTTCTTCACGTGTTCTATAGGATCCTATCTGCTGACGCTTCCATAAAAAGTCCAAGACAAGCTACATCATCAGTGTGTAATAAGCAACTACAATATTGTCATTTCTGTGTGAAATCATCACAGCAGAAAATTGACTGATAAAAAAAAAAAGAAATATGTCCTGCACTGGACACAGGTCACCTCAATCAGATAGGTGAACCTCCTCAGGAACTGGGAAAGCCAATGTATATGTGCATTAGGACTAATCCGGTAATACATTGTGGTAGGAAACTGGTCCTTCTGGTGTTTGCATGATGCGACTTTCATTATAATGGATAGATGTGATGACCATTGAGAAGGTAGCTCATCTGCAGCAATACAGTGTGGAATCTCCAACAAAGATTATCATGTGTCATGGAATTGGATCCCATAAGCCAAAACACATAATACTTATAAGACTATAGCCTTTCAGGCACTTAAATTGCAGGAGCAAGCTGCTCTGAAACAATCAGATATTCCCCTCCAGTTTCTCTAACAGTAGCTGAAAGAATGATTGATTATCATAATATCTCCCAACTGCTTTGCAAGTGGCATCTTAGTTTGCATAACCAAGATAATAACAGTTGGATGTGTGAGTGTGCGTTAGAAAGAGTTGCAGGGAAGAGTGCAGGCATATAAAGGTATGGTGAAGATACATGAAGACCCGCTTGTCCAGTATTTTCTCATACTACTGTATGTCTGATATCCTGCAAATAAAGGGGCTGTGTGTCAAGCACATTGTATTAGCACCATACAGCATGTATATCATTTATAGTTCTGTAATTGAGCATCTCTGCTACATGCTAGAAGACACTTTTTTAGCCAGCTCAGACCTAACTCTTTAATCAATATATATATAACATGAAGGAGAACAATATATTATATTACCTTGTGCGTCAAGCAAACCCTTGCATCCATGCACACAATCCCTATGTCTTTTGCTAATGCAAGCAGGGTATCAGTGCAAAATACATTGATACATTAACATCAAGAGGGCCATTTTTTAAATTACTTTCCTAATAACATCATAAAGCAAATAGGCGAACTATGGAAGCTTTACAAACCACTCCTTCCCAATCACGTTTGTACGCATTTATATTCATGTAATCGTCTTTAATGTGTTGTCATTGTTTATCTTGTAATGATGCATGAAATACAGTGCAGAACTGCTGGCAGTGCTGCTCAAGAGATATTAGGTAACCAAAGAGGTCCCCTAGCATCAGATTTTCTCAGCTCTTTCTCACAGCAACTCAAGCTTGCCACTGCTACAGCCCTACCACGCTTAGTATTATTCACTATCCCTTACTCTTCATATCAAGCAGTGCTATTCCACAAAGCACCTTGCAGCCCAACTTCAGATATATTGCTGAGGCGTCTTCTAGCACTGATTGTGTCTTATGGCCCATTGACTTGAATGGGACTGTATGGTGTCTTACAGCATGTAATAGCTCTCTTAATAAACATGGCCCTAAAGGTTAGCATGCATGAGTGACTGAGTAAAAGGAGACAGGAAAGATATGTATTATATTTAAGAAACAATTTTCTGCTATAAGGCACGTCCTGGTTCTGGAAAACACCTTACATCCCATTCAAGTTAATGGGCTGTAAGGGGTCGCCCACTGTCAAAGGGTGTCCTATGTTAGAAGACTATAAATATGGACCTACAGATGCAGCGGGCCGTTATTCGAACAAATCACGGAGCCGTCTTCGTGTGCTCCATGCTGTACTCCACGCGGCCAATCACGCGGTTGCATTGTTTGAATTTTCATGGATTCCGATTTCTTTGCGTGCAATTCTTCGCGTTTCCGTGGCAGAAATGAATGAATTGTAATGTGTACAGTACTGTGCTACTGTGTCAATTTGCAGGTGTTTAAAAACCAGAAAACTAAAATTAAATTTTCTGCACTCGATAAAAACGAGTCACCACACGGGAATGACACGCCATGACGTGGGTATTCCGAGGTATACAACGCGTGAAGTGTTCGAATAACGGCCGCTGCATCTGTATATGCCTTACCATTAAAGTAAAAAAAAAAAGATTTGTATACTGTACCGACAATTTAGACAATAATGTGTGGAAACTTCTGAAGAAAAATCCTAGCACAGAAGTGACACAAAAACGCTCTCCCTGCCGCTGCTTTGTTGCAGAATGTAATATTTTCCTGCTGCACGTTGTCTGGATTATTGTGCATTGGTCCTTCCAGTCTGCACCATCAGGTCACCATAGGTGGGCTGAGAAGATTTAAATGACCAGAGGTTCTTTCTGTGTCATTGGCAGCACCTTGCAACCTTCATTAACAAAGGGTCCATGTTTGCTGCTCCATGTGTCAAGTGTTGCCAAAGAAGGTTTATTTCTAATTAAGCAGCTCTGAGCATCTCTGCGTACACTGGGAAATGAAGTTATACAGTGGTTAAGGTAATACGGTTTATACATTATTTGGAAGACGTGACTTATACTGTGAGGCACATCTTCAGATGAACATAAACATAATGGAGATGGAACAAATGGTGTATGGTTTGCATCAAACAACTTATCAAGTTTAAAGGATCTCACATTATCGAAGAAATAAAAGATAGGGCATCTTATGGAAACTTCCTAATATATCAAGGTATTGATACGGTAACCAATGGAGCTTGTGAGTAGCACTTAAAAAATAAACTATTGTAATTTTGTTTGTATGTGAAAGTGTTCTGTACACAGATGGCAGCACCATGTAATTATTGTAAAAATAATGCTATGAAAACTTGCTTGCACGGCATAGGCTTGGGAAAGCTCACAACTATTTAAACAAATACAGAGGGGTTTATTTATTTACATGCGATAGTGCCCCAGTTGGCACTAACACAGCTTAATCATGAATAACCCCCAATGTGTTTGGTAGTTCAATGCTGCCCCCTACAGGAAAACTAGTATATTACAATCCACTACTTAATACTTCTGCATTTATGCACATTTTCTTTATGATACGATCACATATTTAGTGTTAGCCCTTGTTTTGTGAATCGCCGTGCAATTTAATAAGGAACACTGTGGTGCATGTACCTGTGTCCTCAGGAGCTCTGAGCCTCCGCTATTTGGGAGCCTGGGGTCATACCTTTATTAATCGCGGTGCAGCGCCTCCACTTGCCCAGGATCCCACTGATAGAGATTATACCCTGAGCAAGAACATCACAACAGCATTATGCAACAGCAACCTTTTATATATCATGCTTAAAGAACAAATGATCTGCAGAGTAACATATAACATTACACACACACACCGTGGCTCGGCCACACACTTATTAGGGATAATGTCCTGTATATAGGTGGCTCTGCCCACTCTCCTTAGGAGTATGTCTCATAACCAGTAAGTATGGTACCATATGCATGCTCTCAGGAAACCCATTAGTTAGGGAGGCGGGATGGGATCAGCGCTGGTGACCGGTGTTAGGTGACATTGTAGATAAGGATACCTTCCGGTCACTACGATGACCTTGACACTCCACAGGGGGTCCTGGTGTTAATCCAGCCTTGCGCCGTCTCTCCCTTCTGCAGCACCACGTCAGATGGGAATCCAAGATGGCGGCCGCAGCTCCGCAGATAAACCTCACTAAAGGGAAACGTCCCTGACACTATGGGCGTCCTTACAAATACAGCACCCTACGATGGCAGGGAAAGACTCCTGGGGCTGTGGGCATACCTACCTAAGCAGAACGGGTCACTGACCCTCCGCTCTCGCACCTCGAGGTTGCCAACCTCCTCCTTCACTCCCTCGCTGCTCTGCACCACCGCCCACACGGCATCCGGTTCCTGCATACACAGTCTCGCATCTTATTGGTCCTCAGTCTCAACTGACCTTCTCACAGTCAGAGTTCATAGTTCAAACCCCCTCCAAGTCTCTACTTATGATTACCCTTCGCGCCTTCCCTGCGCGCAGCGCAGCCCCACTGGTACGCAGTGACTCGTGGCAAACAGGGACAATATGGCGCTGCCTATGTAATTGACAGCGTGGAACCTTTAATATATATGCACATCCTTACATTCTCCCCTTGCAGAATCCAACGTCCTCGCGTTGGGCTACACCTACATAACTATACACAGAATGTTATATAATAAAAATGCAGTTCAATTATATATACTTAGCACATTCGCATTGACTTTATACGATATTGCACAATTCTGTGAGCATCACAATCACAGATTGGATTTTGCTCCGAGACCACTGCTGAGCCTCATAATGGGGTGCCCCAAATATCATAAGCCATCCTCATTGGAGGTTGACTAGCTCTTTGGCTTCTGCGAATTTGCTCTTCAGCTACCTCCTCTGGAGATAGCAATTCCCATTTGGCAGTTCCAACTCTGCCCTTGAGGGGCTTGAATAGTCTGCAAGTTCTTTGTGGCACAAAGCACGGGCTCTGCGGGTCTAGTGGCTGACTACACGGGAGTCAGCGTATCTGTCGTGGACCAAGGGGCTCTTATACCCGTTGCTCCTTCGTGGAGATGCCCCCGCGGCCGGAAGGCCCCTTTGAGGTTCCCTCCATAGGATTCTCAGAGGTGGCATTTACTACAGTCTCTTAGGCCATCCTCTGTACTTTCAGTTTCTCCCATCATTGAAACAGTGGGGTACAACCTCCAATTCGTTGTCCCCTACTGAGGTATGGGGAGTAGGTGATTCCTATGCCACACCTTCCTACCCGGCCACGGAGTCCTTGATGCGAATACCGGGAGGCCAGGCATCTGTGATTCTACCTCATAAACACCCCATCTCTCCACCGATCATCCAGTTGTGCTTTCCGGGAATGCTCAAATTACGAAGGAGAACAGCATCCCCCGGGCGAATCTCCTTATGTCGCACCTTGGTCATAGCGCCTTTTGTTACCGTGCATTACATTGCGCCGCCGCCTTTTCAGGCCATTTATAGGCCTCTGCTGCAGGCTGTCCTGTAACCTCTGTACATAAACGGAAATGCGTTCTGTTGATACCCCATCGGTAGATATCACGCAGTCGCACATCCACAGGTAGTCGGGCTTCTTCCTCCCAACTATAGAAGTACTGAGTATACCCTGTATGACTCGTGTCGCGTACATTATAGGCATGCACCAACGTCTCCACATGCCTGCTTCGCACTCCGGTCTTCTGAGAGCCTTTTAATGTCCCAGGCATGTCCAGCAGTTGTTCGGTTGAATACCGTCGGGGCATAGAATCCCGCTTCTGGGGTGGTACGGGGTATAGTCCGTGTACGTTAGCTATGTTTTAACAACTTCAACAGTTCCCTAATGAGAGTACTCTCGAATCCTGCCTGATCAAGAGTGGAGTCGTTCGTATATCCATAATGAATGAAGTATTTCTCCCACAATTACTCTAGCCACTGTTACCGACACGTTTGATCTTGGTTTAGGGACGTTGGGCGTACTTGTATAGTGGTCTGTAATCACTAGTACGTTACCGGACCCCGGGTCTGGCTCGATACACAAGAAATCCATGCACCCAAATCAATAGGGCCAGGAGCTTTCAGATGGGCCATGGAGCCGCCCGTGTGGAGTGTGTTTTCTCTGTATACAGCGGGTACAACACTTCGGCAATGCATTTCCCCCTGATTCTCTCCATTTTTGGCCAATAGAACCGGTCCCGAAGTAACCCGAATGTCTTGTCAATGCCCAGATGGCCATGATCATCGTGAAGGGCCGAAGGACCATATTTCTCAGACTTTCAGGCAAGAATAGTTGTCGCGATCGGATGATTGTGGTATGGAATGACCGGTACCAATAGGCAATGTCCAGTTCGAACTTCCCGAACTCATTCAACAATAGTTTCACCAGTCTCTGGGGCTTGCTTAAGAATAGAAGGGTTCTCTTGCTGCAGAGCTTGGCGAGCTAGTTCCACACTGGATCTTGTATCTGGTGTTTGCCCCAATTTTTCCAGGAAATGGATCTTATCTTCGGTAATGTTCATTCCTCCCGTACCCTCGGTAGGCCCGGGGAATGGCTCGGGATTGACACCTAATGAATCAGCTATCGTAGCCTGTCTGAGACGCCACCTGATCGTTGACCACTGCTGCTAGCGAACATAGAGCACTTATGCCAGGCCCCGGAATTTCCTCCCATACTTCCTCATCCATGGTGGGTTGAAGCCCCGGCCTCCGTGACAAGAATCGCCCCTATGTTAGTGGGCCCTGGTTTTATATTAAGTTGATTGAACCGATAGTTGGCCAGTGCCGCCACACCACGATGACGTCGCATCTAATTTGGCGACGTGTTTGATGTAGTCATTGGGTTATTATCGTCCTGACTTCAAATTGTAACCCATACAAGTAATCATGTAGCTTATCCACTACAGCCCATTTGAGGGCTAGAAACTCCAGCTTGTGGACAGTATAGATTTCTGTTCGCTTGGAGTTAACTTCGACTCGCATACGCAACTGGGCGGAGCCCTCCTGTGTCATGTTATCTGGTGCAACTGACTGTCCCAGCCACTGAAGCTGGCAGCCACGTGTAGAACGTATCTCGGTCGGTGGGCGGCAAGGCAGCACAGGGGGCCTGCGTTAGGCTGGCTTTCAATTTCAAGAACGCTTGTCACAAGCAGAGGTCCATTTCCTCTCCAAATGGCGTTTGTGCTGTGGTGATTTTCCTGCCGGTGTCTCAGGACAGATTTTTAAGAGATATTCAGGATTTAGCTTTGCTGAGTAGCCCTCCACGAATCGCGGGAGTAGCCGCTAGAACCAGAAGGATCGAGTTCTTGAACGTGTTAGGCCGGGCCAATTCACACCACTGCCTCTATCTTCCCTGGGTCGTGGATACCTTCACTGATACAATGTGACCCACGTATGTCACGGACGTGCGGCGAATTTGCACTTATCCAGGGACAGTTTCAACGCCCCTCCTTTTGAAGTCGATCCAACACCTTCATCAGACCGCTCCTCATGTCCTCTAGCGTCGTTTCCGAACACTATAATGTCGTCCAGGGTACACCAAGCATTCTGCGGGTTCAGGTCCCCAGGGTCTTTTCCATTAGCCTCTGAAGTGGCAAGAGCCCCATTATCCGCCATTCGGCAGGGCGAGGCGAACTGGTATGAAACCCTAGCGGACAGATGAAAGGCCGTTCTCTCCTGATCTTCCAGATCCATGGGTACTTGATAATACCCCCGACCTCAAATCTAGTACACTGAACCATTTACTTACCGTTCAGGGCGTTCAAGAGGTCCTCGATGCGTGGGAGGGTATACTGATCAGGCCACCGTACGGCTGTTCAAGGTCCTATAGTCCACGCGAGACGTACGTGGTCCATTCTTTTTGCGAACCACTACGAGGGTGAGGACATAGGACTGCGTGATCCTTGAACGATACCAGCTCCTCCATTTCGGCTTAATCTCCTACCTTTCCACGTCTCGGGGTGCTAGGCGGCGCAGAACGTTCCCGGAACGGGGCATGGTCGCTCAGTCGATGATGGTATGGCGGGCGCTGCGACTGCACCCTACATCCATATCACTAATGGAGAATACCCCCGTCGTTCTTCCAGTTTGGTCTGCAGTCTTCCTTTCCAGCCCTCCGTCAAGAGGGGATCTCCAAAGTCGAAGCCAACTCTGGGTCACGGCATTGAGTGGTGACCACCGGGCGCTCACCTGACACATTCTCACACCGGGGTTACTGGATAGATGCGACCCAATGGTTTGCCGCCGATCAATGCACATGGTGTAGGAGAAAGTTCCGTACGTACACCTGGGTTCGGCCGGAATTTTTTCCCGACCACTTCTTTATCGAGGCCAATACTTCAGCCGAGTCGCTGGTCCTCGCGGATCGAGCTTTCAGGGAGAACAGTTGATCCTCGGGGCGTCTGGCCGGATAACGACCAGGCGGCGATCATCATTCTTCCTTCCCCGGCAGGATTCTCGGTTAACCCCCGCTCTTGACTATACAGCATCCCATGTTCCTCTTCGGTCGCAATACTTACCGCAAACCTTTCATCAACACCGGGCAAGCAGCTAGAGCCAGCAATGGTGATTCACCAGTTTCCTGTAGATACTTCGGAGGCACATCCTGTACGATGTCTGTGTTGGTCCCCATGATTATCGGGGCGCTGGGATGATCCTGGGGTTTGGACATACTAAGGCCTCCACCTCCATGGTGGTGATGCTTGCCTGTGTTCAACTGGGAATGTCCAGATGTACCTTCACCAACACCGTCAATAGGGTATCTTCATGGCTCAACCCTCTCAACCGCAAGGAGTCACAGAGATAGCAGCAGGCAGCCGGTGCAAGTGTTGATCGTAGAAGGGCCGATACACGATGGTCACCTGGGACCCAGTATCCATCAGCAGCTGATGAGGCGTAGATGCCTTCAATACACCTTGACGATGGCGCTGGCCCTATTCGACTACTCGTGCGAGGACGAGGCAGCGTACTCATCGATGGTGGGTGGCTAAGCATGTCCCCTTCGTTGCGGTACAGCAGACTTGGACCGGACGTTTTCGTGGGAGGGAGGGCATGGCACGAATGTGCCCCATTTTTCTGCAAGCATAGCACTGGAGAGACTGCGGTAGGAGTTGTCTCGAAAGGTCGGCGATTGCTCGCCCCGACGCGGGGCGTTCCCTGGCGCTGCAGGCGCTTCCAGGTCTCCTTCTTCGGGTTCGCATTCCCCGGGCGCCTCAGTATTAGCATCCGACGTCTGGCGCCTTAGCCGCAAACCACCGCCTTCTTTCCCGGGGTCAGCTCACGCCCAGTAGCCACAGTCTCATGGGCCTGAACCCGATCCATCAAGTCGTCGAACGCCAGTGCTTGCCCGGCGTGAGACAGCTGCTGACGCGTATAGACAACCGGGTGCAAGGGGAGGAGGTCCCCTCAGTAGCTGGGTGGTGCGTAGCACGTCGGCATCCGTCTTCTGCACCACCCCCTTCCTCACCAGGGTCCACATCCAGATGCAACCGTCGAAGGAAGTCAGCACCATCTCTCCTTCTTTCTGGGCAGAGCGCGGAACCTTGCCATTAGGCGACAAAACATCCACAGGAACCCATACACTTTGATCAGCAGGGATGATGCCCAGCCGCGTCACGCATCCGGGTGGTCATCCCTATAGCAGTGCACCCATGTGGGATGCTGGGGCCCTCAGCAGTCATCAATTATGCGCTGCCTCCGGACGGCATCTTGCGATGACCATTCGGTAGTTACCTGTTCCTGTGGGTCTATAGCCATTCCTCGAACCCGACTCTCTCCCAGGGGAATGGGTTTGTCCCAAAACGCCTTCAGTTTTTCGGTATTGGAGGGACTGTGTAGGTGGTGAATGGCTTCTGCTAGCGCAGGGATGGAGGGGTTACGGCAGGCTACTCCCAGCATGGAATAGGCATCTACCTTGACAGGCTGGTTCTGCTCAGCGCGGGCCTAAAGGCCGAGGGAGTGAACGAAGTGCCTAGGCCCATTGCGGCGGGCCACCGGGGGTTCAAACTGTTCTCAGGGGTGCGTTCAGAACTGGTTGTGACGGTACCTAACGGCCGGGTATCCCCTCTGGGTGTGGCCGCAGTCAGTGGTTCGGTGGAATCCACCTGTTACTATCGACATGGATACGGGATGACCGGGCCGGAGTAGAAGTAATACTAAGGGCATGGCTTTAGGGAATATGTCCTGGTCAGTGACAAATAGTATTTGCGCCAGTCCTGTTCCCGGTCGTAATAGTGATCTTGCACTCGGGCAGTGTCCATGAGCGGGAGTTTTCCTGACAAGATCGGTCACAGTGCCCAGGCAGAGGGTAGCGGGCACGTGTCCCAGGCCGAAGGCACGTGTCAGGGGAATTTCATGCCGTTGGGCCCACTTGCGCACCTCAGGCTGCGAGGGCACAAACATGGCGGGAAAAAAAATTGGTTGCACAGAAAAAAAAATATAGGGCACCCCAGGTCATGATCTCAGCAGCGCCTCCAAATGTAGCCCTTTTTTGTGAACGCCTGCAATAAGGAACTACTGTGGTGCATGTACCTGTTCCTCAGGAGCTCTGAGCCTCTCCGCTATTTGGGAGCCTGGGGTCATACCTTTATTAATCGCGGTGCAGCGCCTCCACTTGCCCAGGATCCCCATGAAGAGATTATACACCCTGAGAGAAGAAATCCAACAGCATGTATTGCAACAGCAAACAACCTTTTATATATCATGCGTGAAAGAACACAAATGATCTGCCAGAGTAACAAGAGTAAAACATATGAACATTTGGAATAAAGAAAATAAAAAAGGGCGACCGTCCTGTTGCCTTTTGCCTCATTAGCCTAGAACGTCTCTGCTTCTAAGTCTTAAAATCTGGGAATGCAAATTTTACAACCTTTTTTGCTTTTATGGTGTTCCGTCAACTAGCAGATTGTAGCTTTGCTGTGGCTCATATACTTAGCGCACGGTGTTGGTGTATCGAACATTATTAAGTTAAGATCTTACTTCGTCTGAGGATTCCATGCTCTGGGTGGTCCTTGCTGGATGAGTTTCTTTGCTCTAGCGGACGGCGATGCCTTCTGTCTTTGAGTTTTCGATTCTGCGTGCGCAGTGGTCAATGCTTCACATGAGGAACTCAGCGGATGACAGAAGTTATTTTGGATAACGTCTCAATCCTCTATTATCGTTTGGCAGGGTACGGCGGTTGTCACTATTGCTTCTAGGTAGAGTATGGTGTCCGCATGCTATATCGAACCGACCGCTGGTAAAGAGGAAGAATCAGATGGAGGCAAGGGACCTTTTCAGAGCTGTTTGTATCTGGCCTATAGGTTACCTTGTTTTGATTAGATAGCCGTGTTATGTGGATTTCCGTAGTGCTTCGTAGCGTCTTTGCTTGGGTTTACTATCAGTCGGCTTTGTCTCGCCCACTACGTTCAATATTCCTACTTCTTTTTTTGCAAACGAAGAGCGCTCCTCCTATCGAGTGCCTCTACGGATTCTTGACCTAGTAGTTCCTGGTACGTTCCCAGGTCAGTTCTGGGACAGTAATTGGGGTCCTTATAGAGAGTGAGTGTTCGTCAGGCGGTAAGAAGAGACTCTCAAATTAGTTATTGGGAGCGGGTCAGCGCCTGGTTGACCGGTTGTTGTATGTAGCGTGCACTTTGTAGATAAGGATACCTTCCGGTCACTACTGATGAACCTGACACTCGCACAGGGGGTCTGGTGTTAATCCAGCCTTGCGCCCGTCTCTCCATTATGAAAGCACCGTCAGATCGAGAAAAATCCAAGATGGCGGCCGCAGCTATCGCAGTCTCAGCAGATAAACCCTCACTAAAGGGGAAAACGTCCATGACAACTATGGGCGTCCTTATCCAAATACGCACCCTTACGATGGCGAGGGGAAAGAATCCTGGGGCTGTGGGGCATACCCACCTAAGCAGAAGGGGGTCAATGACCGCTCCGCTCTAGCAGCAGAGGTTCCGCCAACTCCTCCTTCACTCCCTCGCTTGCTCTGACCCCCGCCACAAGATCGGTTCCTGCATACACAGTCTAGCAATCTCATTGACGTGCTCAGTCTCAACTGACCTTCTCACAGTCAGAGTTACCGAGTTCAAATCCCTCCACAAGTCGTCTCTAGCTATGATTACCCTTCGAGCCTTCGCCCGGCAATGCGGCAGCCCCCTAGAGTACGCAGTGACTTAGCTGGCAAAAGGGACATATGGCGCTGCCTATGTAATTGACAGCGTGGAACCTTTAATATATATGCACATCCTTACATTTACAGAGCGTCCTTAGTACGTACAAGACTATTTGAAAGGTTTATTTGACTATCCTTAATAGGGTTGCCAGGTGGCTTCTCTAGAAATACTGGACACAATGGTGAAAAGGTGCGAGGCACTGTAGACACATGCACACACACACCCTCTCACCTCTCTCCGCTCCATGCTGTTTCCTCATCCTTGTTGGCCCCACCCCCAGGCTCCTGCCACCTCCTTATTGGCTGTATTATCCAGCAGCAGCCAATCAGAATGGAGGAAGCTGCCCAGCCCCTTAACAACAACCCTGCTCTCTCCCCGCTCAGGGAAATCCAGTGGCCCCCCAAGCCGGTCAGCGCACTATGTCCAGAGAGGTAATATCAGACACATACATGTCCAGTATTACCTCTATTTGTTTACTAGACAGAGTGTCCAAATACAGGACAGTCCGGTTCAATAATGAACACCTGGCAACCCTAATTCCTTAACCATCCAATCTTTCTATAAAGCAAACACATTGACTTGGTCAATCATGTAATAAAAAAGTGAGAACAGCTCTACACAACAGGAGGATACTTTTGTAAGCACAGTCATTTGCCTACATTCCCCTGGATCCAGTTGTAAGGAAACGTACGCTTGCAATATTAAGAAGGGAAGCGTTCCACAGTCTCGTTATGACATACATTTACGAGCCAGCAAACAGTAATTTATTTTAAGGAGAAAAAATATTCTTGCAATGTCAAAAATGTCTGATCGTCCTTTATTTTTCAAGATGCAGGCGGAGAATTCTATTCCCAGATCGAAAAATTCTTAATCTGTATTGTTCAGAAACCCACTGAAAATAAATATTCAGCCATGATATGCAAAGCTAGTACATATTTAAAACAGATTTCTTAGAATTAAATGAGATGCCTTGGAGATGATTTAGAGTTGGAGTACGACAGTAGAGTCATATTGGATCTCGTTGCATGGGCACAAATGGTTGGCCTGGTTCTTGTCAAAATAAGACCCCAATTTAGAGTTGGCCAAAAATAAGGGCAAAAGACAGTTTGCGTGGGGATCATTAACATAACGACTCGACAGACGCAGCGGAGGTGTGGCTATTTGTAATTTATTTAAATGAGCTCAACATGGGCGTGCTCGTGTTAACACCTGTCCTATACTAGCATCCAAGTTAGAGTTCGATTAATGTCTGTTCTGAATTTAAGACCCCTTCTTAATTATGTGCCTATAGGGACCAGGCACTAATCACAGCCCAGCATACATTATGGAGCCATGGAAAAATCATTATTATGATGATTATTAAAATATTTCTATTAAATTGGAGTTTTCTCTCTCTGTGCCTCCTGGCAGCTTGTTTCCTCGGTCATTGTGCTGCAGAGTTTTCTTCTGCTAGACCCAATTGTTTCCGACGGAGGTCAACCCAGCCACGTTTTTAAAGGCGTGTGCTGATGCCATTAAGCACAAATGTTAAGCAGACATAATTATTACGCACAAACGTATTGTGTAAGTCTTATTAATGGCGCATAGCCAGTTATGCAAATTTAGGACCTCATTATCATATTTTAAGACCAGCTGCCAATGACTCCGTAATGTCAAAATCGATTACATCTAAACTCTGAACTTGGCTATCCAAATTCTCCAGGCTGCAAAACTGTTGCAAACAACTGCACCGTATTCATTTAGAGGAAAAATAGCCTTCTGCAGGATTCCTTTTGTTTGATAAATCTAGTTCTGCATTTTGCTGCAGTTTTGCCCGGGTTTTGCAAGCGGCGATCTTAGAGTGTCCCATGCATCTCACTGTGTGAAGAAACACAAGGCGTGTGAAGAAACACAAGGCGTGTGAAGAAACACAAGGCATATGAAGGCAAGTCAGTGACTTAATTCAATTGTTTCGGGATTGCTTTTTAAAAATTTTTTTTTTTGCATTAGTTTTGCCCCATTTCAGCATGCAGGAGATTTTAGTAAATGGATCCTAGAATGCCCCTTGTGCAGATATTTACTTTGGCTATTTATTGGGGGGCATTTATCAAAGTCTCTGAAATGCAAAGTCAGGGGGTAGAAACCAGTAGCAAAGGTATCAAGAAAAAATATTCCCCTTGTGATCAATTGCATTTTTTCCCTTTGATACATTTGGTGCAGTGGTTTTGCATTACTTATGTTCCAGTTTTGCTGCGGGGAGACTTTCATATTTCAACCCCAACATCTCAGCATATTCTCCCCCACCCCCCTGTTATTATGTCAATTTCCATACACTTTTCCATTCCCCATTGTCCTGACAATGAAGGATTGCATGGACCTTCTAACTTCTATGCAGTACATGTGCTTAGTGACCAGGATTGTGCATTACTCACCATGGAATATAACTCCATGTGTGTGGTTATTTAATTGCCACCATGTGGCCTAAATATCTGCAGGAATAGAAACCGTTTGCAATAAAATGTTTTTAAAGCGGTCTCCGGAGCTAAACCCCATTAATTTCAGCTCCGGGCCCTCCTGCTTCTGGGGATACAGACCTCCGTATGGGGTGCCGGTAGCTGCTTGGCTTGCAGGGATCACGTATTGGTGGAGTTTTGACGTTCCCGCGCCCTGCGGGCCAATGGGAAGCAGTGACATCATCAGCTGAGGCTTCCTATAGGCCCACGTGACGCGGAAGCTTTAAACTTTGCTGAGATACCAGCACCCCCTTTGAAGCTCTGTATCTCGGCAATCAGGGCAATTCAGGAAGCTGATATTAATGGGGTTGAGGTCCGGAGACCCCCCTGCTTCAAGCCTATGTTAAAAAAACTCCATCACTCCTAAATGGGCCTGCAATACATTGCTCAGACGAAGCACGGATAAAAGAACATTTAGACATGCTATGGATACCACTAAAAAATAATATGTGCAATCTGCATGTGTGCAGCTGGCTGTAACTGAGTAACCAAGCTGCTGTCCTATGTGCTTTCCTTGTAAATCTAATCCTTCAGATAACCCAACTCTACCTTTTGACCCCAAGCTTTTGACTTTATAATTAGGTAGATAACCCTTTACCTGTGGCCTTTCTGAAATTGTATACTTTTTTTTTTCTATAGTAACATATTTGAACTCATGTAAAAATATTGCAATTGTTTTTTTTGTTTTTTTTAATTGTGCAATTTTCTGATTTCCAAGAACTATCTGTATTTCTCTAAACATGACATGTAAAAAAACAAACAAAAAGGTTGTCCTGTTTTCATTCATTCATTTTTGGCTTATTTTATGTGTGAATTATTTGTAGTTTATAATCCAAGCCGTGTGATTCCAAAAGACCGTAAGCGCAGAAAATCGGGAGCGGAAGGAAAAAGAAGAGGAGGAAGAAAAAAACGAAATAGGGAGTAGTTAGTTTGTAAAAAAGCAGAAAAAATATCAGCGTTGGTAATGCACTTACATATAGGAAACTTGATCTAGCGCATCTATGGCCTATAATATAGTGCGTGCACGTGTGCTACCGTGCGCGTCAATTAGAATTGGCTGTGTTAGCCATACGTTTCTATACTAGGGACGCGCGCACTGCCTTGAGCGGTGGCGCGGCAGACCAGGGAAATGACAATAAAATTGTATTTTCGTGCTGCTGCCATGCCGCAAACCAATCAGAGCAGCCTAACGCTGTGATGTCAGAGTCACGCCCCCTAACCGCGCTCGTCACTGTTTGAACCCTAACAACTAAATGCGCAAGCCACGTGCACTTGCAACACCGGGCGCACGCCCATTCCTGCACCTGCGCCTACTATATAACAAGCCTAAGGCACATTAGCTGAGGATCAACTCCAGGATATCCTCTCCTTGATCCTCGCAAGGATACACCACACAGAAAGAAATAGTGGAAATAGTGTATATCCTTTTTTTAATATTAAAAGTTTAACAAGCAATGCACTCGCATGCACTCGTGTGCGTCCAACTCCGCCCTCGTGATGACATCACTGGAGACCTGGATTGGTGTTTCTCCGTTCTCTGCCGCTGTTGATGTCACATTTCACGGACCCGGTGGAGCTGTAGAGCAGTGGAGCAGAGGAGCGGTATCTCGCTGAATATTTGGAGCATGAGTATCATCTCATAAACTGCTTTTTTACCTTCATTGTTTGTGAGTTCGATATATGAGCTTTTTGGAAAATTAAATATACTTTTGCACAGTAATGCACTAGGATCGGGTGATTTTTTATTTTCTTTTTATATATATATATATATACATACATACCCTTAGAAAATAATATCATTTTCCTATTGTAACTGTATTACATATAATCCTCCAACTGGAACATACATATTTGAAGTAAAAAAAAACAAAAACAACTAACAATAAAATGGTTATATGTTGAGATATACCTCAGGGACCATCATCAGTGATACTTACTCTATTACTTAAATCTAAAAAAATCGAAATCACTTTCCTAATATATATGTAATAAATCTCCAATAATAACAACGATAATAAAAAGTCTAATATATAAATGTAAAAACCAAAATATAAAATATATAATATATGTACTGTTATCTTAAAGGTGCAATCCATTCAGTTTTGCTGTTGTTTGTTTTTTACACAGTATTGCAGCAGGGGGTCTCCAGAGCTGAACCCCATTAATTTCAGCTTCGGGGAACCCTTGCTTCTCGAGCTACTTCCGTAAGGAGATCCCGTTTTTTAACAAAGTTTAAAGCTCCCGTGTCACGCGGGCCAATAGGAAGCTGAACCGGATGAGGTCAAGATTATGTGAACCCAGCTAGCCGAGTCGAGCGGCTACCGGCACCCCTTACGGAGGTAAGTATCTCCCGAAGTAGGGGGTCCCCTGTGCTTCAAACCTGTGTAAAAAAGTTATAATAAAGAAAAATTATTTCCCCAAGGGTAAGATGGCGTAGTCTCTGCTGTACATACAGAACACACAATATCATAAGACAAAAATAAAGAACTATATCGTAAAGACATTACGGAACTAGAAAATGTACATAGAAGAGCCACCAAATTAATAAAGGGGATGGATAAAGTGGTTTATGAGGAGAGGCTAGCTAAATTGGATTTGTTTACATTAGAAAAGAGGCATCTAAGAGGGGATATGATTACTATATACAAATATATTCGGGGACAGTACAAGGAGCTTTTAAAATAACTATTCATCCCAAGGGCAGTACAAGGGACACAGGGTCATTCCATAAGGTTGGAGGAAAGGACATTTCACCAGCAACAAAGGAAAGGGTTATTTACAGTAAGGGCAGTTAAAATGTGAGATTCATTACCCATGGAGACTGTGATGGCAGATATAATAGATAAGTTCAAAAAAAGTTTGGCCATCTTTTTATAAAAGAAAGGTATACAGGGATTGTATTGTATGTCTTTATTTATATAGCGCCAAAAGTGTACTCAGCGCTTCACAAAGAATACAGTACAGGGAATTATAATAATACAATAAGTGTAGCAAAAATCAGGCAATGGGAAAGGAAATCCCTGCCCCGAAGAGCTTACAATCTAAGAGGTTTGAGGGGAAACTTACAGAGATAGCAGGTGAGGAAATAAGTGCTGTAGATGGGTGTGCTTGGCCACAATGGTTGGTTTAAGTGACTGTGGGACAATAGTCATGAGTGCAGGCTATTGGGATGCTTGATTTGTGGGGCAAGTTTTAAGGTTGGTCAGTGTTAAATGAAAAGGTTAACACCATTTACAGGGGAAGAGATGGCAGGGATCTGAGGGTGAGATCAGGTGTGTATGTCTGGGTTCAGGCTTAGGGGAGATCCCCAGCATCAGGAAGGAGTAGATAGAGGGTTTGAATAGAGGATTTGTGGGGGTGAATTTTATTGAGGGTTGTTGGGAGAACAGGGACATAAATAATGGTGCAGTGGGGAGTGGGGATGTTAGAGAGAACAGGGACATTCACCAAGGAGTGAGGGATATCCAAATAAGTAAACATGGGAAGGATGTTGATCCAGGGAGAAATCTGATTGCCAATATTAGGAATCCAAGAAGGAATTAAAAATTTCCCCTTATCATTGAATGTTGTTTCACTGGGGTTTTTTGTTTGCCTTCCATCTGGATCAATATACTGTAAATACAAATATAGGTTAAGTGTCAAGGGGAGACTCCTGGAGCAAGTAGGACCTCAGTGGCCGGAACAGCTGTGAGCAGGCAAGGATTGTTGGGGTCACCAGCAGGGTTCGGTGGCAGGCAGCAAGCAGGATCCTCGTGGTCACGGGCAAGGTCAGCAACAGGAAGGCAGGAACAGGGCAGGGGAGCAGGAACTGAGACTAGGGAGCAGGAACAGGACTGGAACTTGCTAGCAGGAAACAGACTGGAGCAATCTATTTCAATAGCAAGGGCCTTTAATATGAACAGGACTCAAAACAGGAACATAAACAGATCAGGGCAGAGGGAGTCTGGACACAAAACAAAGGCAAGGAAGGAACAGGAAACAGGAAACTATAAGGACAGAGGACAGGAACAACAAAGGAGATAGACAGAAAGAGGAAACCCAGAGCAGACAGAAACCAGCAGCACACCCGGTGGACAGAGAAAGGAACTGTGGCTAGGAGCAGGATGTCTAGGAGACCCTGACACTAAGTATCTGTCGTCTAAATTTAGCATAGGTTGAAGTCGATGGACATGTCTTTTTTCAATGTCATCTACTATGTAACTATGCGACAATGTAACTATGTGACTACGTATTCATGTGAAACAGAAGGGGAAAAAAGCGAGTTTAAGATTAAATACACAGAAAGATAACAGAAATGTAGGGAAGATGTAAAATAAAGCATAGAACTTCCTTAATCTCTATGAAATGACCCCAGATCTATGTTTATGTTTAATTCATCTGGTATAAAAGTTTTAATGCATAGAACCAATTAGTCTCTTGTCTAGAAATATTGGTTACTTTATTAGTTCCCCTCTAGCTTTAATTTCGCTTTTCAATAACCATAAATTGGAGGTCACTAGGAGCCTGCCCGTGTTATTCTTTAAAGTGCTTAGAAGAGCTGGGTTGCTCTGCTATACTTACCTTTAATTTTCTTGTTGTTCTCCCGATATATTGTTTATTGCACGGGCATCGTAGCAAATAAATCACATGCTCAGTAACACAATAAAGCTTTTTATTTGAAAACTTTTGTTTTCTGTGACTTAAATTCTTAAAAATTGATTTAATATTCAGATGCCGGTTACATGCCCAACATTTTAAACATCTAAAGTATCCCTTAGCATTTTCCTTAAAACCATCCTTGTTCATCTCGTTTTTTCTTCTTATACAGCTTGGGGCCAATTTTTGTTTTAAATTGGGGCTTCTCGTGAACAACTTTTCAGGTATCAGAGGTAACATCGTATGTAAAATTGTTTCTTTATGTACAGGTGCGCCGACGAGTATTCTAAAACTTGCCTTAAACTTGCCTTGGAAAATCTGGGGCTATCACCAACAAGACCCAGGGACATGCTGGGTACATGCTGCAACATTTCAGTGACTTTTCTGCAGAGACTAATGGCCCATCGGATTAACACAGCAGGGGTCCCTTGCAGTCCCATTTAGTTTGAATGGGACTACCAGGGACCCCCGCTGTTAATCCGATGGGCCATTAGTCTGTCTGCCGAAATGTCACTGAAATGTTGCAGCATGTACCCAGCATGTACCCAGCATGTACCCAGGTCTTGTTGGTGATTGCCCCAGATTTATTTTAGAATACTCGTCGGCACTACAGAAGTATATCCCAGTGCTTCTTTGTGATCTTTTAAAGTTTCAGGGACATTATATTAAAATTAGTTATAAAACTGAATTTTTTTTTAAATTTCATCATTTGTCCTTTTATTCTTATCTTTACATTTAATGAACTCCTGCCTTTCCAGTTTTAAGGCTTTCTTATTATAATTATCATCACAAGAGTGAGGAAATTATAATGGCAGTGGGATGGACATATTGCGAGAAGAAATTACCATTGTTGGACGGGGTTGGTACTCTACTGGATTCCAAGAGATATCAAAAAAGACCAAGACGACGTAAGGTGGGAGGATGAAATGAGGACATTTATTGGAGCAATGTGAAGAAGAGAGACTTGCAACCGCAGCGCCTAGAAGATAATTGGGGATGCCTTCATCCAGCAGTGGATCGACAAGGGCTGATGATCAAGATTACATGTACATGGAGAGAGCTTCTCACCAGAAATACACATACATTTTATCACCACTTCTTCCATATATCACACTCTAATTATCTGAAACTTTATTTTTTTCAGAAGCAGGGTACGGTTATAAAAGTTCAATCTAGAAGAACCCACTCCAAATAAAATGATAATGAATAAAATCACTACTTTTGAGCAGCAGCAGGAGGCACCACTTGTTTGCTCTTCTCGGTGAAGGGCGCTTCCACTTGGCTGCCAAACAGCGTCAGTAAAAAATAAATAAAAATACTCTTACGCTGTAGATGTAGATGTACAGTATTTGGTGTATTGTTCTTCACTGCAAAGTTCCAAGAGCAAGGTCTTTAAGCATGAATTAAACACCAGGCACCACAACCATGTTAATCAAAAGAAAAACATTTCTAGTATCTGGCCGAAAAACAACATTTTGTAAATAATTGGCTTTTTTAAACAAATGTAAAAGCAAAAAATTGGATGCGTTGTTTCTTTGTAAATTGAACATAAATGTTGTTTTCTTTGGGGGATCCCAACTTGGGAGAGTTTGCCTACCAAGAGCTTCCTCTACCCTTAGGTCGTGCTTATAGTGCCGGCGACGCGAATTCGCCCAAAAATAAACGCATTGCCGCCGCCGCGTGCGCTTATAGTGCACGCGATGGCGACAAGCGACGGAGCGATGTCGCCGTCGCGAAAACCCACCGCCGGCAAAATTTTATTTTTCAAGGGCCGTCACATCAGGTGACGGCCCTTGAACAAATCAAATTGCGGGAATCCCGCGATGCGGCCGACCGGCGAAAGATAACTTTCGCCGGTGGCGACGGCGACGGGTGACGTCACCCATCGTATCGCCGTCGCCATCGGCGGCACTGTAGGCAAAGCCTTATCCTACCCTGTTCTTATCAAGAGAGCCAATAAAGATAAGGACTGGCTTTGTCTACCTGTCTCCCAGATTTGCCCCTTTAACAAGCCAATACAAGTAGTAGACTTTGGAAGGACTACTATCTCTTTATGACCAGTGGTCAAAGGGGCTCAAAAAAGTAGTGGTACGTTGTCTGAATGAATAAAAACCTATGTTTATTAAACATTTGGTCAACATTTTGGATGCAATATTAGTAATTATGCAGTAAAAAAAAGGGGAGAAAAGGGCTTTCTAAAATTTCTACTTCTTTAAAATGCAATTGTAAGTTAGTAAATGAAAAGCAGTAGTATTGTGGGTGTGAACAGAAAATAAGTGATTGTATTTCATACAGCGTAGGGTACGGCCCCAGTGCCTCCGCTGCATGCACGCCCGCGAGGCTGGCGGCGCGTGCAGCTGATTCCCCGGTCTGCAGTGAGCTGCAGGGGGAAAGACAGGGGGAGGGGGCGTGGCGGGGGAGTGACAGTGGAGAGGCCATGATGTCACCCGGCAGGTTCACCCTCATTGGCTGAACCGCCAGGGCGTGGCCTAGCGCTCCGACGCGAGTCCTGCTCTCAATTCTGTTGAGAGCAGGAGAAACTCTCGTTGCAGCGCTGCGGCCCCCCCTTGCAGCGGGCCCTGCCCCATTGAGGGGAGGGCTCTTGTCCCTGCAGCATCCGCCACAGCGGGTGCTGCAGTAGCCAGCAGGGACCTGGCCTTAGTGCCATCTCACTTCCAGTGCTGCTTAAGACATAATTGTATTTCATTCACAACTCTAAAACCATAGCAGTCGAGGCAAACAAGTCCCATAGGGAATGCACTGTGAGGCCTGATTGCCAGATGGCTTCTTAATTCCATGCTTTTCCAATTTGTGATTGCATGTACAATGACGTTTCAAGCCTTTGAAAACAGTGGCTGCAGACTCCTGTAATCCCTCTTTACTAAACCATCTCTGGGTTCCTCTGACAATTCATATTTTCCTCTGGACTTATGAGGTTTGCCTCTCACCTGATAAGAACAGTTTCATGTTAGCTGTATCACATGCCCAAACCACTAATCTGAGCTGTGCAAAGAAAATGACAACTGTATAATTACAGTATGACAGGGGGCTTATACTAAGAACATTTACTCCCCACGCTCTCCCAGTGCCTTTAAATAACCACCTAATGTCACAATTGTTGGACCAAACTCCATGCTATCTAATACCTCTTAACATCCACAACTCTAAACCTTGATAGATGCAGCTGTGCGGCTGGATAATGCTCGATCCTGAGGCATACTCCATTCCACAATGATCAGCCACTTTATCTTTTGTTTCAACATTGCCCCTTATTCCCTGTACAGTAGATCAGTGTTTTTCAACCAGTGCTCCTAGGATGCTTAGGTTTCCGCGGGTCTCCCTATAGGGTTTCCTGCAATGTTCCGGTTATTTGCAAATTGCCCCCCGATGAAACCTATTGGCGAAACGTGCGTTGGGTGCATGGGATGTCATGATACGTGTGACGCAGACACGGAGGAAGGGGGAGAGATATGCTTCTGATCCAATTATGGCACTGGGCGGGATGCCGTTCCAGTGCTAAGGAAACCTTGTTACTAGCAGCTATATAGTTATTATACAGCGATCTTTACCTAAGAGATTTTTATCTGTAGCGGGGCCCACTTACCATGCCACTGGGTAGGGGAACTGCTCCAAGGCTCCGTAACAGGCGGTGATTCGGCGCATGCGCAGGACGAGATCTTAGAGGTGGCACCGCAGGCTACATTGCGCATGCGCAGGACCTGACCAATATGGTGGCCATCTTGTGTGTGGCGACGCAAGATGAATGTGCATGCGCGAAGGCCCAGACCCGGAAAAGAGGAGGATAACCTCCGCGGGGCTAGAGCCCATGAGGCAGTCGCATGAGAGCCAGCAAGGGAGAAGGTAGTTCCCAGGGAGCAAGCGGCCTAGAGACTACCCCTTAGGCCCCAGCTAGGCCCTGAGCCACCACAGATAAGTGGCATAGGGAAGGCCACAGATAGGGAATCTTCGCCTTACTGATAGTTCTGCACCGGTGACCGGACGGCCCCACGGTGCCCTGCGACCTGGGACCAGGCCGCAGTATTACGGGACACTAGGGTGAGACACTCCAGCTGGACCTCACCCCACAAGGAGGATCTGGACCCCTTTAGGAGAGAGGGGATTTGTGTCTGAGGCCCCGCTACGTGGGACCCGCTCCTATCCATCGCAACAAGCAGCACCTGGGTACTGGAGTACCCAGGCAGGTACCCAATGTGCACTTAATTCACAGGGGATCGTGCTACCTCACATTTGGGTGGGGCTTGCTGGGACAGGACACCAGGGGTATTGGTGCCACAGTACCCGTAGTACCTTGATGTGATGTATGTTATCTTTGTTATACTGTAATACAGTAAAGCAGTTATATTATACCAGGTTGTATAGTAATTATTGTGTCCTATGAGGAGTCATCCCACTTACGCTGGGATCCCCATAGGTGGAGGCGCTGTACCGCAAGATATAGTACCCCAGGCTCCCCAGAAGTGGAGGCTTTGGCCTTCTGTGAGTCTCATAGGTAACAGCAGCATGCGTAATTGGCCGCAGTTTCCCATAGGCATAGGGAAAGGGGGTTGCATATCCTAGAGCTTATGTGCCGTTATACTGTAAGATTAAATACTACCTAATAGATAGAGCATTTTCTTACACATGTTGCCAGACCTGCTGCAATAACAGCATCACAGTGAGTCCTTATATTCATTAGCAGGGAACTCAATATATGAATCTAGAGATGCCTACAATATTGTTCTATTAATATAAATAGAAGCTATGGGGCTGTATAGTCCATACTGATATACTTACAGACTTAGCATGCCCCTACCGATAGAATATACTCTGTGGGTAGCAAGGCAGGTCTCTTTGCAATAAGGTCTTTACTTTGAATTATATTACTCTAGAGCTGTTAACCCATTATTATCACCAAAAAGTTTTTATAAGAACATCACTTTACCAATACACACAGGTGCTTTATAATATTAATTGGAGGCAGATATAATTCCTCTAGACAAGTACTACATGAAGTATTGATGTGGGATCTCTATTTAAAGAGACCCATTTCAGGTTGTACTACCACTGGGTTACACCCTGTAACCATACAATTAAGGATGTTTTTCTCTTAAATTGTAGTCTCTAGACTCTCTGACTAGATATTGTTTACAACCATTCATTGAGGGGAGAATGTATCATCTCTGCCACATAACTTTATTTGATAACTAGATCTGGATAATTACATCTTTAAAAGCTAATTATTTACTAACACATTGGCTTACCTAAACCAGTAATAGATTGAATATACAATCTAACAAAAACACTATACATGAGTACTAATCTTATAATACTGTACCCAACATAATTCTGTACCTAAGATCATAGCATATCCCCCACCCCCCCACACTTTTAAGTGATTTTATTGCATATATGATACTTAAATAGCCAGGGTGGGAAACCCTATCGCCATTCACCACTTGTGGAGAATTGGCAGGGAAACTGTGGCGAACAGGGCTGCCTTGACTCTCTCTGCAGCCCGCGACGGCCCCCTCAACCCCCCCTCTCCCCTTCTTTGGTAGGGAAGGAGTGCGCTCCCGCTGTGTAACACGCTCTCCTCCCTCCCACACCCCCACCTGCTCCAACGTGTGCTCCATCCCCTCCAAAGCTCGCTCCAGTGTGACGCGCTGATGCGCACACCCCCCCAGCTCGCTCCTGCGTGATGTGCTGCACTCCTGCCAGCCAGACACCCGCCATCCAAAAATGCCAGCCCGCCACCACTGCCGCCGCTTCTTCCATCAACGGCGCGCCGCAATCTGGTAGGCATTGGGGGTGGGGGGGGTGCGGGTGCTTGATGAGGGGGACTGCAGAAAGGGTGCTGGGAAAAGAATCAAGGGTCCTGGGGGGAGAATCAAGGGTCCTGGGGGGAGCAAGGGTGCCGAGGGGGGTGGGGGAGAATAAAGGGTGCCGGGGGGAGATCAAGGGTGCTGGGGGAGATGATGAGGGGGGTTAAATGAGATGGTGATGAGGGGGGTTAAATGAGATGTGATGAGGGGGGGTTGGAGGAGATGATGAGGAGGGTAGTGGTGGTGGCATGAGAGGATGAGGGGGGGTTGCGGTCTGAGGGCCGTTCTATAGTGTGTGCGCTTGCTGCACCGTGTGCGCGCGTGGCAGTTATAGTTGGCCGAGGTTTGTCAGCCTATCTATAATGGTGCCGCGCGCGCACGGCAGTGAGTGTGGGACCGGCTGACAAGGGGGAGAATGAGGAAAAGAAAGATTTCGCTACCGCCGCTGAAATGTGTGTGTATGTACAATGTTAATAAATAATTTATTAAAGTATTTCTTTATTTATTTCAAACGTATTTATAACACACACACAGTCACACACACACTGTGCCTCACTCGCTCACAGCATACACAAAAAAAGCATGCGTCACGTGCATGCGCGTTCGCACAAGCTCCTGCGCGCACACTATAGAACGGCCCTGAAAAACAGTGTGTGTTTAAAATTTTCGCATGCACAACATAATACCTCAATTTTTATATGGTGTGGCTATTTTCACTTCTAATTCGCCACCCCTGTGGCTATATTGAAAATAGGTTGCCCACCCCTGTTATATAGTATGTGTAACTCAATATTATTTTTTAGATGATACATTCTATTAAATGTTATTTTTCTTATTAAGGTCTTTTCACCTGACTTTCTCTTGAGGGTATACAAGTGTGCAGCATACAGGATCTATTTCCTCTCTCTTCACCTATGTTATTTGAAAATTGTATCAAATACAGAAGAATTTACAATGCATCTGATCTCAGACGCGCTATTAGAGAGGGTTGGGGTTCCTTACAATGCATCTGATCTCAGACGCGCTATTAGAGAGGGTTGGGGTTCCTTACTAGCACAGATCTTAAGAGACGCTATTAGACGAGGTTGGGGTTTTCCTTAACCCATGTCAAGGAATTCTCCAGACGCGCTATTAGAGAGGGTTGGGGTTCCTTACAATGCATCAGATCTCAGACGCGCTAATTAGAGAGGGTTGGGGGATTCCTTACAATACATCTGATGTCAGACGCGCTATTAGAGAGGGTTGGGGTTCTGCAGAATTCACAATAAAATTGTTCCTTTACCAAAAAGAGGTTGGAAACCACTGCTCTAGATTGTAAGCTCTCATGAGCAGCGCCCTCGTTACCTTCTGCATCTGTTTGCCCTTGGTTCTCCTTACTTATATGTCATTCTGTTTATAATTTATGTCGCTGTATATCCCCCACTGTACTGCGTTGCAGAATATGTTGGTGCTTTACAAATAAACGATAATAATTGCTCCTGGAGTTATTAGAGGTTACCTGAAAAAGCGATGCTTCTCTGGCTACAAACAGGTAAAACATATTCTGTGCATATATGTCAGTCTGTCTATTAGTGGATGAGCCGTAATCCCTCCCTCCCCACCCCCCTACATTTAACAATATCTGAGCTATAGGATTCAGAACCAAATGACGAAAAAGAGCAAAAGGAACCAACTCTGCCAGCTACTGGATATGTAACCTTATACATAATTGTGTGTTGCATAAAACAGAGTGTTTCCTGATGCTTCCTTACATGTTGATTCTGCTGAGAGTTCCCCTGCACCTTGGACTTTTGTCAAGAGTCCGCTAGGATGTGTACAAGAGCTGCAATATTACTTCAGACTTTAGACGTTTCCATATACTTCTATTGCTAAGAACCAATTAAGCTGCAATAAAGTGACAATTCGCTTCATTGGCACCTAAGTACTAAGCATCGCAAATTGATTTCTCGATGAAACATTGGCGCAGGGAAATCTTCTTTGAAATTGCGCTTGTGTGCGTTTATGTACCAACCTCATTTCTCAATCTGCGCCAGCAGCATTAAAAAGGACTTTTTTTGGGGGTGCACAGTAATTGATTGCGCGCTTTGCATACACGTTAATGGAAATAATGTGCGCCACTAAAAAAGAAAAAGTGAGTCAAAATCGTCCGCCCAATCCAGCATGGTGTAAACGCTAAAACGGACTGTTAATAATGGGAGCACAGAACGAAGTAGCTACTGTATCAACCAAAAATGTATTAGGCAGGACAAATCTTTCATGTATTATTTTGACAGAATGACTATTATGATATTAGACTAATAATTTATATTTACTAACACTTGTTATAAATGAAAGGAATACATCATAACTGTGTTTTAATTTCAATTGTATCAAACAGGTATTCAACATGATGCAATGCGTCAAAAAAAATGGCAAACAATAAATTATGTGCCATATGTATGCAGGCTTCATCTTACTATATATTTCTGAAAGCATTGTATGTATGTATGTTTCCCTGGTGTGTTCCCTGTCCCTAGCGGCAATCTCATTGGTCCCTTGGCCCGCCCGCCCCCGCACACCTCTCATTGGCCTCACACACTCACACCACTGCTTCAGGCCCCCTTGGCCCGCCCCCGCACACCTCTCATTGGCCTCACACACTCACACCACTGCTTCAGGCCCCCTTACAGCTCACCTTCCCCCCTCCCGGTGGCCGTCTGTTGGTAAGTGTGTGTGTGTGTGTGTCTGTTTTAGTATGTGTGCGTGTCTGTGATGGTAAGTGAGTCTGTGTTGGTAAGTGTGCGTGTGTGCATGTCTGTGTTGGTAAGTGTGTGTGTGTATGACTGTTTTGGTAAGTGTGTATGTCTGTGTTGGAAAGTGTGTGTTTATAAGTGTGTTTTGGTTTGTGTGTATTTGTAATGCATATGTGTTTCATGCATTATGTGCATGTACAGTATATGTTGTATATTTATTGTTTTTGTATATGTTGACTATAAATGTGTATTTGTATATGGTATGTGTGTATATGGTGTAGTGTTTGTGTGTATATATGGGAGGGGAGGGAGGAGAGATAGGATGGGCGAGGAGGGAGTAGAGATGATGATGATGGGGGGGGTATTTTAAGTAGAATATTATTCCTAATGTTTTTGTTTTAGCCGTTGCGTCCTCTCTCTATGCTACTTGTCCGGCCCCTTTTTCCCCTCTCTTTCCATAGAAATACACTAAAGACACACGTTGTGACCTACCATTGTTTTTGTATGTGTAGGACCTGCTGATAGGGTCTTACTCACTCCCGACGTTTTTTTTTTTTTTTGGTGCATTGTTGTTTTCCAATATTATTGTGTTTTGGTTTTCCACAACAGCCGATCATATGACACATTGACCCCACACTTTGAGAACGTTAGCAAACAATACTACCGAAATGAACGAATCATGGCCCAACAGGATGTGTCACATTGGCGTTTCCTGTTACTGCGTTATACTTCTGCCACCCGGTCCCCCCCCCCCCCCCCCCCCCCCCCCCCGGTAGTACCTTTCCCAGGATGCACTCACTCGACACAATCTCAAACTCTCCATATATTATGTATGGGTTCCTGGTTTCGACCTTTTGACTTCTACGTGTAATTTCCCCTGACTACAACGTGTCCCCGACATATTAACGCGACCGCAGCCCATTTTGAAGGGGTGTAAATGAGCACTGCAGCGAAGAGATGATGTATATCACCTAAATCCAGCCGTCGCTCTGTGTTCTGTCTAAGATACCTTCCATCTTGCATGGCCTATTTCAAGTTAGTTCACGGCGCCTTGTAAGCAAATATGTATCTTAATGCTCTACCTGAAAATCACGTGACATGCTTGTCAGTACGGAATGTTTCTCAGTGACTACTGACATTAGTCTTTTATGCTTGCATTGAAAGTAGAGCCGCTCTTGATTGCAAAAGTGGCCTGACAGTGGCACTGATACACAGCGGGATTAATTAATCACAACTGAAATGCTTCTCAGATGAATCCTGTTCCCCTAATGTGAAAATCGCCTGGAGTTAGACCCGTTTTCTTGCTTTTCCTGCTGCTAAATTGACGTTTCAAGCTGTCCGTGCGAGCCATGCCTTTCTCCCTCCGTCTTTTGTTTACCTCTAAACATTTAAAGCCGAGATGAATGCATTAAAGGCAAATCAACCAGGAAAATGTGCATTAGCAGACTGTCCGGGAGATAATAGAAAGGCCTGCCCGCCTGCAGCTGCATGTGCACGGTCTCCCATCACACACATACTGCAGAGGAATATTCTCTCTGCCTCAGAGAGCAGGCCTGGAAATAACAGTCATCTCCAAGGGGAAAGAAATTGGCTCCAGGGCAGTTGTCGGAGGCTGAGATCTCAATGACCCCTGTCCTTTCTAAGGCCTCGGGCATGGTCAGCGCTTAGGCGCTGACCCGTGCTGAGGCGTGCTGCTGTTCGGCAGTGAGCCCTTGCAGCCGCAATGAGAGCGGCTTTTGCAAAGGCTTAAGAAATGCTTTAGCAGTGTCTTAAGAAATCTTTCGTTTCGGCGCTCACGGGAGCAAGGGCCAGTCACGTGAGCGGTTCGCCCAATGAGGGCGAACCAGCTCCGTGATGTCACTGGCCCGCCCCCAGACACGCCCACGGACGGCGCGCGCTCTAAGGCCAGGGAAAGCACTGCTTTCCCTCAGCCTCAGCGCGTCTCCGCACGGGCGAAGTGTCTATGGACTAAGCCTAAGGCTGCGGCCCCGCTGCCGCTGAGCTCGCTCATGCTTGGAGAGCGGTGATGTCACCAGCTCTCAAGCATGAGCGATCGCTGTCCTGCAACATTTTTAGAGCAGGAGTGGGGGGGCGTGGCAATTACGGGAGGGGGTGTGTCATTGGCTGTATAGGGGCTGTCTGTGTTTCTGTGTATCTCTCTCTCATATATATATATATATATATATATATATATATATATAATAATTATATCCCCTTTCCCTCATCCATCTCTCTCCCCCCATCGGCACTCATCTCTCCTCTTCTCTCTCCCTCTCTCGGTGGCTCTCTGCTCCCACCCCATTGCTCTCTCATCTCTCGCTCCCCTCATTCTCTCTCTCCCCCCCCCTTGCTCTCTCTCTGCTCCCTCTGACTCTCTCTCCCAGCCGACCAATTGCTCTCTCTTTTCTCTCTTCCCTCCCCGTCTCCCCCTCTCTCTGTCCCCCCCTCTCAGCTCTCCCCTCATCCCCCCTCTCTCTTTCTCAAGGCCTCTCTTTCCTCCCCCCCACACCACCACTCCGTTTCCACCACCATCAGAACACTCATTGGCCCCACCTGTTTGCCCCCCCTCTGTCCCTTGGGGGGGGGGGGCTTCTGTCCGTTTGCCCCGCCCCTCTGTCCGTTTGCCCTCCCCCCCCCCCCCATTCCCCCTTTCAGCCTTAGGAGAAGCATGACCTAAATGCATCTTCCACCTTGGAAGTGAAAGAGTGATATTTAAGAGCCGTAGTTCTTGCCTGCTTTTGTACTATTTTCAAATACTGCAAATCCTCTGGTAATTCTTCCTTTCAATAGGTACAAATTGTCCAAGATTTGGGTGTCCAAACAAGAGAGTTGTTTATTAACCCTGAACAATTGGGCAATCAGAATTTTTTCTCCTACGAAATAAGAGCCATAAAATATATCTAGTGATCATATCAAGCACTACCTGCAGGAAGTACTTGATTACTTATTTGCTGTGGCCTTGACACTTTTCTTGTTTTCTCTCATTCACACTGCTGTATCATTTATCCTTCAGCTGCTTTGATCGGGCAAATAATTAAACTGCATTAATAACACTTGGAAACATACCATCTACTTATCAGTGAGACCGGGTACAGTATGTCGCAACAGCTTTGCACACAAAAGAACAGTTTTAAAACTGGCGTGTCAGGTTTTTAGGGAAGGATTTATTTGGCTGAGAATACTCTTGTCTAAAGAAACCCCAAACTAGAAAAACGAATATAAAGCAGCTTTTGTGACACAACGTGATTTACAATGCAGGGCCATGGATTTAACATATGCAGGGCACTCCTTCATTTGAAAAGGTATTACATATCCATATGATACAGCCTGTCAGTTCTAATGACACGGGTATTGAACACAGTAGTAGTATAGGAAACTGTTCTGTTTCACCAGAAGCATGATGCAGTCAGGCTCAAATATTTGGGGCCATATTTACTAAGCGGTACTTTGCCACAAAGACACATTCTGATGCCGGCAGACACTTTGCTGCCAGTGAGGTTCTGCTAAATATTACACAGCGCGTTAAATAAGAGAGATGCCCCTTGCTCTGAAAATAAATGGGAGATTCATTCTACAGTAATCCAGTGATTGCTTCACAACAATAGGTGTTAAAGCATAACTGCGTGATTGGGACTTTGTAAATGAACAATGGCCAACATACAACTGTTTCATTTAAACTTTTCCAGCGAATTATAAACAATAAAGGTAGCAAAATGAATACAGTACATAGCACTAATGCATACTACCAAACTAGAGCCACTTCTAGTAGGAAGGATGCTTATGTTTCCTTATTACGTTGAGTTATAGGGGTGCATGTGCAGACAACTCCCCAACTCAATATTTCTGCTGGCTGTTACTTTTAGATCAATTATCTCTAGAAAGAAGCAGCTTTAAAGTAGCAAAGTGACAGTATGTTTAAAAATATGTTTAAAATATACAGTATTGGTTTGAAACAGGGGGTCACTGGAGCTGAACCGTGTCGATTTCAGTTCCGGGGACCCCCTGTTTCCTGAGATAATAACCTCTCTAGGTGCTGCTGGTAGGAGCCCTGACTGGGTTCACAATATGCTAGTTTAAAAAGTCCCGCTTCCTGCGGGCCAATAGGAAGCCGCAACGTCATCCCTTGTGTTTTCCTATTGGAGCATGTGACGCGGGAGCTTTAAACTGCACAGAGATAGCGGCAGCGCCTACGTTACCTTACGTACCTTACCTAGAGGTAAGTAACTCAGGAAGCATGGGGTCCCCGATGCTGAAACTAATGCGGTTCAGCTCCGGCGGCCCCCTGCTTCAGTCCTATTTAAAAAAATAAACATACTGTTGAATGGAGTGCTCCTTTAAGAAGCTTGCACAGAAACACTCAGCATTTAATATGCATTTGTGGAGATGTTAGATGTCCCCCTCTTAAAACGGTAATTCTGCTTTGCATGTCATGCCATTGACACATTGGGATACTACATCCCCCCCTGTGTATGCTACTCAAGCAGATTCTCTTGATACATTATTTGACTTGGATGCCATAAAGTTGGGAACAGTTGTCTCTTTGGAGAAGTCGCGGCTAATGCTTTTTAGTGCTGGTGCTGGCACTTGCGTCATGCATTAGAGGTGACACTTTGCTTCTGAGAATTTGAGAAGCAGTTGTACTGTACCAGCCAGAATTTCACACCCTGGAAATTGGGGGGAGGGGCGGAGAGCAGAGAGAGATAAACAACAACCCAAATGGGGAGGAGAGGCTCAAAGGTTTTGAAGGCCAGAGGTGGAAGATAAGCATAAATCTGATATGAAAGCAAGAGAGGAGATGCCTGAGTATAGATTACTTCATGGTCGCTTTTATCTGCCCTGATAGCTGTGTTTTTTTTATTCCTATGCTATTCAAGACTTTCCAAAAAAATGACATAACACATAAGCAGCCTTTGAACTAAAAGTATATTGCAATTGTGTGCGTCTCTGTCCTAACGTTTTTCTATTGTGCACATTAAGCGTCCCAAAATTTTTTTTAGTCAGGTATACTGACGTAAACAAATGGGGTGTGTGTAACACGCAGATTTAAATAGTATATAAAATATAGTTTAACCTGCGTCAAAATTGGTCATCAAGTTGAACCTGGCGTAAATCCTAAAAAGCCTGTTTACATATAAGGAAAGAATTTGACAGCAGAAAAAAACCACCTGTGCTATCCTTCAACCAATGACCTATCCATTTAACCGCCGTAGAATCCAAAAGCAAGAATTGCAAGCTGTTTATCAGGTGTCCCCCCTCCTCCCCATGAAATAGCAATGGGGGGAGAGGGAGAAGGAGCTATGGGGGAAGATGGAACTATGGAGGGGAGAAGGAGCTAATTGAGAAATTGTATGTGCCTGGGGGTGTATGGTCATGGGGGGGGGGGGGGGGGTGTGGGCCCCGGGGGGGGGAGGGGGGGGGTGAGGGGGGGGGGGGGGGGCGTGGGGTGGGGTAGGTATGTGCATGAGGGGGGAGTAGATAAGGGCTTTGGGGAAGAGTAGGTAAGGGAACGGCGGTGGAGTAAGGGCTTGGGGTGGAATGAAAAGGGCTTGGTGGAGGGGAGTAGGTAAGGGTTTCGGAGGGGAGTAGGTAAAGGCTTGGGTGGAGCAGGTAAGAACTGGGGAGAGTAGGTGAGGGCTTGGGGGAGAGTAGGTAAGGGCATGGGGGGGGGGTAGTCAAGGGCATTGGGGGGAAATAGGTGAGGGCTTGGTGGGAGTATTTAAGTAGTTGGGGTGGCGGTAAGGGCTTGGGGGCAGAGGAGTAGGTAAAGGCTTGGGGGGAGTAGATAAGGGTTCGGAGGGGGGAGTAGGTAAGGGCTTGGAAGGGGGGAGCCCAGAGGACCATGTGGGCCTACCTATGACCCAAAAAAGGGCCCTGCTGCAGGCCCAGCTGACATTTTGACAGGAAGTTAGGCACAACTGCCCGTCCAGGCCAGATGGGCACCCCCAGAGCGCCAGGCCCAGGACACTTGTCCCGGCTGTCCTCCCCCCCCCACTCCCGTCAGCGGTCCTGTGGGACAGTGTTAAAGGCCTTACTAAAATCTATGTAAGCTACATCTACTGCTCCACCCAGATCTTTTACCTTAGTCACCCAGTCAAAAATATCAGCCTGCACATCTCTGTAAGGATTATTTTGAATATTATATCAGATGAACCCATGTTTACATTAGGAGCTGAGTGCCAATATAATAGCAGCCGGAGATTTGAAAGACATATGGATGGTGTTAATGGAGAAAATATTATGCTATTGGATTAACTATTAATACATCTGTTCCTCTGCACTTTGACGCTCTACAGTATATTTTGCTGTTTCATTTCAATTACTGTGCATTACACTACAGGAGTAAAACTGGAGATTGATTTCCGAGCCAAGTCTGTGGGGCCTACTGCATGTACTAACATCGTATTTGCCATTTTTTGTGTGTGTCGTAATTTGTGTTTTAAAAAGTAGAACAAACCTTCATAAACTGTGAATCGTATGTACGCGGATCTTTGTTTCCTCATTTTTTTCCTTTAATAGTAAAAGTACATGTTTTTAATTAGAAATACTAAATAGTTTAAAAAGCAAACATTTAAACAAAAATGATACATTTAATTTAGTACTAAATGAATGATGAGGTATGGACTTCATATACGTAATTATTTTCAATAGGAGATAAAATGGACTCAAAGTTTGCAATAGTAGCTGTGTGATCCTTTCATCACGAGACTTGAAATAACAGAGTATGCTGTGCACGGAGTGTAATAGATGCAATTGGATTCTGTTTGCATTATACCCATGGCATCCTAAAAACTGGCTACGGAAACATCGGAAGTGCAATATTTTAGTAGATGTTACATAGCTTCACTTGTAATAATTATATATATATATATATATATATATATGATAAAAAATCACTGGCACTCCAATAGAAATTCAATAATGAATAGGTGCAGTCCCCCATATAAATAATAAAAGTATACATCTACCGACCATAGCAGCAAAAAGATGATACGCACTCAGGCTGAATGAAAAAAATGTATTAAATACAGCACATAACTCCAAACGATTTCGATCCAACAGGGGGATTCTTCCTCAGGTTGCTGCACCACCCTGAGGAAGACGCCAACTGTGGGATCGAAAACGTTGGATTATGTGCTGTAATTTACATACATTTATTATATTCACCTGACGTGTGCTTGTTCGTCTGGGTTCCGATCCGCGCGCCGTGGCGTACTACAGCCGGGTCACGACGGGGTCGTGCCACCGGCAGCTCCACTCCTTCGCGAATTTTCCTCTTCCCCTCCTCTACCCGTGTATATAATACCCTCCTCGCTTCCGTTCGGGTTGTCTGGGACGCCTTTCTCTTGTGCGCTCGGTCCTCTCTCGTCCTTCCGCCCCGTTGTCGGCTCTATACTTCGTTACTTTTTGCGGGATGCGTGCGAGGCCTTTCTTAGTCAGGGGTGCCAGTCCTGGGACTGGCTCATTGTTAGTCATTCGTTTCAAAGTGCCTTTGCTATTTTTTTTGTTATTTTTTTTGTTTCCCTTTTGATGCTATGCGGTAAGTATAATTATATATATATATATATATATAGATATATACTAGTTGAGAGCCCCGGCGTTGCCCGGGATGTTTGTGGTGTGGGGGTGGCATTTGGGTGGTTGGGTGGGGAGTGGTCCACGCGGCCCATGGCGGTGTGCGGTGGTACTGCTGCTGTGGCTGTACTGATGGTGATTGTATCGGGGTGCTGATTTGGGAGGGGTTGGTGTTGATGTGGGGATGCGGATGTGGGGGTGCTGATGTGGGTGTGGCGATGGGGGAGGTGCGAAGGTGCTGATGTGTGGGTGATGGTGTTGATGGGGGCTGGGAATGGCGGGGGGGCGATGATACCGGTGTGGTGGTGCTGGGGATACCGTGTGTGTGTGTGTGTGTGTGTGTGTGTATGTATATGTGTATATATATATATATATATATATATATATATATATACAGTATAATGTGTGTGTGTGTGCATACACGTGTGTGCGTGTGTATACACGTGTTTGTGTATACACGTGTGTGTACACTTTGCGCACATGTGTGTGTGCGCACACGTGTGTGTGTGTGTGTGCACACGTGTGTGTGTGTGTGTGTACACGTGTGTGTGTATACGTGTGTGTGTGTGTGTCTACGTGTGTGTGTCTACGTGTGTGTGTCTACGTGTGTGTGTGTGTGTCTACGTGTGTGTGTGTCTACATGTGTGTGTGTGTCTACGTATGTGTGTGTGTGTGTCTACGTGTGTGTGTGTGTGTACATGTGTGTGTGTGTACATGTGTGTGTGTGTGTGTCTACATATGTGTGTGTGTCTACATGTGTGTATGTGTGTGTCTACATGTGTGTGTCTACATGTGTATGTGTGTGTGTCTACATGTGTATGTGTGTGTGTCTACATGTGTGTGTGTGTGTGTCTACATGTGTGTGTGTGTGTGTGTCTACATGTGTGTGTGTATATATGTGTGTGTTGGAGGAGGGACGGAGGGATGAGGCCGGAGAGGAGGGAATGTGTGTGGGGGGGGGGGGGGGGGGGGAGCTGCTTACCTTACAGCATACAGCCGGCAGCAGCTTCCTCCTGCAGCCCGGGGGAGTCGCACCCCAGCTCAAGTCATCTGCTAGGCAGGGGCAGGGATCGGACGGAGAGCACAGAGGGCATGTGGAGGGAGAGAGGGTGGGGGAGCTGCATGGAGAGCACAGAGGGCATGTGGAGGGAGAGAGGGGGGGGAGCTGCACGGAGAGCTGAGCCCGGAGAGCTGCAGAAGGCATGTGGGGGTCCCTCCTGCAGGTGAGGCGGCGGTGCCGAGGAGCGGGCGCCTCTGCTCGTGGGTAGTGTTGCTGGAGGCGCCGGGGAGGCTGGGGTTTGCTGTGAGGGGGAGTGGGGAGAGGTGAGGCGGTGGCACTGAGGAGAGTGCAGCGATGCCCGTGGGTAGCGGTGTCAGTGGCTGGTGAGTGTGACCAATGAGAGGTGGGCGGGGGCGGGCGGGCCAAGGGAGCAAACTGATTGGCCGGAGGCTGAGTGACAGACCAACGGACCAATCAGATTGCCCCTAGACACGGACATACAATGGTTTCAAAAATATAGATATATAGAAGATAGAAGATGTGGGTGGATTTGCTGGCTATGCATCTTAACCCTGGCTGTGCTCAAATCTGTGACCATGCAGCAAGCTTAAGCCTATAGGGAACCATGTTTATGGTATTGAAGCAAAAGGTGGCACTGTGTTCTCATTTGCATGTCATTTCCCAGAATCCCTTGCTGCAGTGGAAGTGCTGTGTGCTGGGTGATAATGGTGAAAGGCGGGGTTGCAGACCTGTCTAAGACATGCAAATGAGCACACAGTAATATTTCCATTTGCTATATATATATATTTTACATGTTAATCATATCACCACAGCATGGCCAGTGAGTCTTGCTACATCTCATGTGACTTCACAAATGGCCGACAGGAGACGTGCTGTTCTTTTCATACCAATATGTTTAGTTTGACTACAGAGAGCAGGACTATTGATTAAAAATAATTTCATACACAACAGCTCCACTTGCTCTCCAGATTATTTTCTGTACCACAAAACAGAAGAAATCCTCATTAGGGACAACGATATACAAATGTATTTTTTTTTTTTTTTTTTACAACTTGGCAATACGTGTCTGGTGGCCTTAGGGTCCTGTATCTTTTGATAGATAACGCAATACGGCACAGGCACCTTCAGCAATGAATGGGGTTAATCAAAAACACCTAAGCAGCTTGTATTGAGCACTTTATTTCAGAATTTCCCAAAATAATCTACAGAAATGCAGCATGACATAAAATGAAAAGGATTACCCAACACCACAGCGAGGACTACGTAAACTCTTCCCATGCGCATTAAGCCGATTCTCCGAACACCTGATCTTGTGCAGGTGGAGTGGTGAATTACATAGACTCACCACTTTGCTGTTGGATGGGTGTACAGGCAGTCCTCGTTTTACAACGAATGGCTTATCCAACGCTATGCAATGCATACCTATATTCATTTTTACAACGCCAAAACGGCTTATCCAACGCTCTTACGACGCTTTGCAACGTTGTGTACACACGTAAGAGTATATATATATATATATATATAATATTATACTATATAATATATTATTTATTATGTTATATTATATATATATATAATACAGTATATACACTATAATGTATGTGTGCGCTGCATATCTTATTGCCTGCGTAAAATATTTGGTGTATTTTAGTGTTAAAAATGCCTTCAGGAACGGAACCTTTCATTTAAACAGTGTTCCTATGGGAAAACGTGTTTCGCTTTACAACGTTTCGCTATCCAACGCCATTTTGAGTAACGCATTGTGTCGGATACCCGAGGACTGCCTGTACATCACTGATTACACCAACAGTATTACAATGCATTGGCTGTAACTTATCAACTACAGTGTTTCTGCCCATTGTAAAGAAAGAACCAGTTCAGCCATGAAAGCCTTTATTTCCAATGAGAAAAACATAGGTGCAAAATAAGTTGTGATTGGCAACAAAGCACACACAGTTGCAAATTGTATTCACCTGAAAGCTGCATCAGTTCTTACTCCTATTAGATACATTTTCAAACATACATACCAGGTACCGTACCTATAATATTGCTATGGGTCACTATTAAGTTAGCTGCTTACGTGATTTCATTATTCCCATCACACCTAGATTGTAGTATTAAGCATTATCGGTCTTTGTGTTTGCATAAGAGGGGGAAGAGGGGGAAAAACTGGAGTGTGTGGTAAAATTGTATGTTAGGTAGTGAAATGTACAAAGTTCTAATTTTTTTTTTTTTTTCATTTTAGAGGGAAAAAAAAAGTTTAAAAAAGCAAAAAATAACAACATAGAAATACGAAAATATGAAACTATAATGAAAAGAAGCACTAGCATTGCTTGATTTAATAACTCATAGGCAGTTGTGAAGCAGGAAAGAATCTGTGTCCCGAACTTGGAAAAAATTGTACAGAGGTGCCGCCTGCAGCACTTAATGTACAGTACAAATAAGCCAGTCGTTACATTCATACACCCAACTGGCACAAATGTTAATAAAAAATAAAAATGCCTCCTCCATTATAAAAATCACAGAACTTGTGCATTACATGTTATATAATGCACATAGAATGGCAGTGCCGATACATGATAAGAAAACGGATGCTTAAAGAGGTAATACAAGCCGGCGGATTTTTGTGCAATTTTATTTATGCAGCATTGAAGCAGGGTGTATCCGGAACTGAACCCCATTCATTTCAGCTCCAGGGACCTCTGCTTCCGCAGATACGTGCCTACGAATAGGTGCCGGTAGCAGCTCTCCTCGACTGCCAGGGTTCACAATATGTCCGCTGTTGAAAGTTTTCGCGTCCTGCGGGCCAATAGGAAGCTGCGATGTCATCGGTGGGGCTTCCTATTGGCCCATGTGACACGGGAGCTTTAAACTTGAATGCCCAGCCAGAGCAGTTACCGGCACCTAACTCGGAGGTAAATATCTCCGGACACAACCTGCTTCAATGCTATTAAAAAAAAATAATAATAATATATTGTTGTCTAGGAATGCTCCTTTAACATAAAAGAGAAAAAAAAATTCCCTTAAAAAAGCTTCCTATTAGCACAATATTTTAGCTTGTGCATCAATATTAAAAACATACCCAATTTGTTTTTTTTTGCAGGTGGTCTGAAATCCTCATAGATCCTGCCCCTTCAATACTTTTCAAAAGAAGATTGCCGGTATACACTGCACATCAAGTGGTCCTTAGCTTCAAAATAGTCAGGCACGGCTACGGTCACCTTGGTTCAAATGACAACCTGCTTTACCTGCCGTTGATTGGAATGCCACTTAACACAGGATCGTAGGGTGATAACCTATATCAGACCTTAATGAATCTCCCCCATAGATGTGAAGACCCCCTTAATGAGCAGTGCCACATGGGCATCTTGATTGCTGGAATGGAAGAGGAAAATTACTAGATTATGGCTCATATGGTAAAAACCATAATGGAAGTGTAAGTGACCCTGTGCTACTCTTTAGAACTCAAGTGAAAATACTCATTCTTCTATCATTCTTATTACAATAAACATATTGGTCCATATTTACTAAGGAGTGCTATTCCATAAAACACCCTCCCCAGCTCATTCACTTGAATGAGCTATAAAAGGTGTCTTCGGGCGCCGGAAGGGGTCTTATGGAACTGCACTGCTTAGTGAATATGGGCAATTGTCCTAGAATACCTTTTGATCAACCATTTACGGTTTGATTTAATAGCCTCTGGGATGAGCTGCTACTTTGATTTGTGGAAACAGCAGATTTGGAAGTTCCTAACATTTAAGTGAATAATGGCAGACATCACTAAAGCCCACTGTCGTAGGGCACTTCCTGGTGCAAGCAATTGCTCCGCGGTTGATCCGTCAACTCTCCTGAAGGACGTGGGGGACAGACGCTCTCAGGAAATCTCGGAGAATTGACTGTACATTGGTCTCTGCTCACAGACTTCTATCAACCTGATAGCATAAGAGAGATAAAGAACATAATCTCATTATGTCAACAAAGCATAACGGTCATGCAACAACTAGGAGGTGGTCACCCAATATACCCAATGTTTAAATATGTGCGATTTTGCCATTTAATAAGCCACTTTTTTAAATGATAATTTCTTGTTTTTCTATACCATTTTTACAGGTGTTTATTTTTTTGTAAATACACTTAAATTAGCGGCAGTTTCCTCCCAAAAACATTATACTACTTGTGTAATAAACTTTGTATTTGAGGACTTATGTGAATTTTTTTTTTTTTTAACTTTTGTAGAAATAAAGAAGATGATTAAGGAAGTGTTAACCACAGTTACCCAATGATTCCTGCTGGGATCAGCAGCAAGGTCGCCCCAAACAGGAAGGGGAATCCCTTCATAAAGCTCAGTGTCACTGGATACAGAGAGTTGAACACTCCCGTGGACAACAAAGACGAAAAACCTTCTACGCAAGCCACGGAGGAAAATAAAGTACCTGGGGACAGAAAATACCAACATGGAGTTAGCAGGGCACCTGCAGTCATATCATTACAAGAGTTAACACCACAGAGAAAGTTAATAACTTGAAGAAAATCATTTCTTATAGCGCTTTTCTCCCAATGGGACTCAAAGCTCTTCACAATTACAGTATAGCACACAATACTCAGCACATAGGAATTTTACAGAGCCAGTCCCTGACCAGGTGAGCTTACAATCTATGTTTTTGGTGCCTGAGGCACAGGGTGATAAAGTGACTTGCCCAAAGGTCACAAGGAGCGGACATCAGGAATCGAACCAGGTTCCCCTGCTTCACACTCATTGTTTACAATCAGTGTCAGAGCCATTGGGAGGGACATGCACTAAATCACCCCAACTTTAGGCTTTGGCTGAACATGAGGATTTCGATACTGTGACAGTGGCACATAGCCTTGGGTGGCAACATATTGGAAAATGCATTTTTATGGGTTTGTGCACTTCAAAATCACATGTAAAGCTTCAGAAACATAGTAGAGCTGTGTTTGCACATGGATTGTTTCCCTTTCTGATTAAAAACTGAGCGATCATTTGACTTTCAGTAGTACAGTATTGTGTGTGTGTTGTATTGCAAAGAAAATACACAGACAATCTGTTCATACAGAATCATAGTGGCATGGAGATGAACGGGGATAGCTGCAAGGAAGAGGTAGAACCAGTGGCGTCCCCAAAATCAGTCATTCCAACTGCACAATGTCTATCTTATGGCTGAGAGCTCTGGCATAAAAGAGATGATTACCAAGAAAGCATCAACCTTTGTACGTTAAAAACATTTTTAGAGTGACCTGTCTAAAAAGGAGTACTGTACTGCTGATGTTCTTTTTATTGCACTGTTTACATGCTACATTATTTGCTCTCCTGGTTCTTTCACGCCCTGCTAGAAAATGCAGGGATTGTCAGCGCTCTGACCACTGTCCCTCACCCCCTTCTTTTGCCAGAGCTGCTGTACCTAACACATTGGAAGTTCTATACACAGTAGAAGAAGTTGGCTACATAAGTTAAGTCTTGATTATCGATTCTTTAAAAAGAAAACAAACAAAAAAAACCCCACAACAACAGACAAACATTTCAAAATCAGTTTTATGTTTTCCCTACATTTGGGTGATCAGTGTGCAGTTGCTACGATTCGTCAGATATGCATTCCTCCTCCATATTAGAGAAACAATTAGGAGAGGTGTACTTAACATACAGCCAGAAAATAAAAGTAACGAAACCATTGATTTTCAACCAGTTCCACGGGCACCCATCAGGGTTTTGCGGCCGCCAGGGAGAAAGAGCTGGAACAACTTTGTAGCTATCACAGGCCCGTCGGCTCTCCACGCAGCGGTGACCCAGTGGCTCCTGAGCTCAGCAGCAGCCGCCTGGTCATTGTGATCCTGCCTATCCCTGCTCCTGTCGGCACTGGAAGTCATGTTCAACTTCTGGCTGACAGGAGGAGAGAGCTCCACCCCAGCGCAGCACCGCAGGCCCCAAGATAAGAGCACGCACTCTCTGCAGTTTTCACTGTAAGGATTTTTACAGCACGCCAGCAGCTCCCTTATAACCCCCCCCCCCCCCCCAAAATGAGAGAGAGATAGAGGGGGAGAGTGTGTGTGTTTGTAGAAGAGAGGGGGAGATGGAACATAAGGGGGGTAGGGGGGAGAGTGTGAGAGAGCATAAGGGGGGGGGGGGGAGAGAGAAAAGAGACGGGGGAGAGACGAGAGGAAATGGTTGGGATTCCCCAGAATTTCACAATCTAATTCTGGGGTTCCTTAAAAAAAAAAAAAAAGGAGGAGGAGGAAGAAAGAAGGTTGAAACGCATTGAACAAAAACTAACTCACAAGCCACAATATTGTTCAGACAACTTTGCAACAGTTCTTCTAATTCTCTGACTCGGGAAAAAGAAAAGACAAAAAACGCGAAACTTTGAAAGCTGCCGTCTTGGTTACAGATGTTAGAGTGCTTATATTTTTTTCATCCCCTTAGAAAAAAAATATTAAAGGTGCCCTACATTAGAATTATTTGGTATGCTTTGGACAATAGCTAGTCCTGAGAGGCAGCTGTGAATGACCAGTCTATTAAGACTTCTTCCTCTATTAGAGAGGTAAAGAGAACGTTTGCAGAGATAGTGTTAGGACTTGCGGCAAGAGGGCTCACCTGGACGAGGTCTGCAAGCTCACAGTGCTTTGGCCAAAGAATTTAACTGTGACTCACTTATGAGAAAAAAAAAAACCAGATAAGTATTTTAACTATGATTTGTCATGTTTATGAGAATTAGGGCTCTGCTTATACATTGTCAAAGACCCAGTGATACGCCCGTTTGACATAGGTGTATATGGTGTGGTGGGTCTGGGTTTTGACCTTAGGGGCATGTTGTGTATGCTTTGGACATTGTTTCAAGTCTACATCTGCTCCTACAGCCTGAAACCAATTTTGCCAGCTGCTCTTTTCTGTAACATCCTATCAGAGTCTACTAACTTACTCATCATCACATCTTGAATGTCAAAATGAATCTCTGTCCGTGTCCATTGTCTCTTACCTTGTTCTCCCTCATCTACTAGCTTGGACAGCTTGGATCGAATTACTGGAGTTGTTACCATAGCAAAGAACCTGAGTCCATATCCTTAAAGAGAAAAGAACATTTTAGTGAAGTGATCTTGTGTTTTGTTTTTTACCTGCAGTAGCCATCAAGCTCCACCTCGGCTCTGAACTCCAAAAATGCCTAATGAAATGTTGCAAATACAAGCACCGGATGGGGTTTCTTTAACCATGCCCACATTTATTAGGCACAGCAGGATTAATAGACAGAAACATGGTCTCCTCTCTGATCAAAAGTGAAATAAACCTAAGAGGGAAAGATGTTTTGTGAACAAAGAACATCATCAGGAGAATGTTAAAAGGGGCAATTCCTAATGGCAGTGACATGTTTAGGGGATTACAGAGTGATTGATGCCTTTTAAACAAGTGCTTTTGTGTCATATCTCTGCATGTCCAACACGAGTTAGCACAAACAAAGCTCACTCCTACATATATTATTATCTCTCTAATTAGGACAGTGTGAAATAAGGGTAGGGAAATGTAATTGATAAACTCTCACCTTCAGAAGCCCAGAAGAAAAGTAAACCAATAGTTCCTTTTTTTTTTTTTTTTTTTTTTTTTTTAAAGACAGATTGTAAAAAATGTAACTAACTGTTCTAGGTCAGCTAACAGAGATGACCCTTTTTCAAGTGAAGGCTTCTTACTTTTGTAGTTCATGTTGCTGTATGGTTGATAAATGAGAGTATCGTTGTGTAAATCTCATTCTGTGCCTGCAACAACTTTACAGTAGCAAACTGACAAGCAGCATAGCTTTGAAGAATCAGATATGTAATGACTAAACCATCATCTTACTGCTTCCAATTAAAGTTTAAGTGAAAACCAGCTTTGACTCTAGTAGTGCCTAATTCAGGTAAAAATCCCAACACCTTGTGAAAGTCACATTGTCCTTTATCCGAAACAAGATAATATAAATATCTCCATGTATGGATCTCATCACTAGCTAGGACATGACAATCAACTGAAGTGACAGTAAGCTCGTCAGGGAGTGCAGCAACTGCTGTGCTCCAGACAGAATACTGTATAGTGTTTAATTGTGGTGTGTGTATATAAACACACACACGTTGTGCATAGCACTGGTCTATGCAAGATATAACAATTGACCTTTTAAAGTACAGTATGTATGTTATGTCAACACGGACAGTTATATGTACTGTAGACTACACATTTCATGTAAAAATCTCAGAGTCAAAATATTCGTTTTTGCTGAAATTGAGATATACTGGAGATGATATTTGAGAACAAATTAAATTATAAATACAAGTGGGTAGACATTTTGACTGTGTTTAGATGTCAAGAAGACAGCAAACTGATATTACAAAAAAAAATTACACTAGTATGGTGCCTTTTTGCAAGTTCCAAAGTGCAGGGAAACAGTTTCAGGCAAGGAGACTCCTGCTTGAGCAGCCAACCCAACATAGAAAAACAAATTTTTCAAAATAAAGGTCCCCTCTACGACAGAGGTACAAAGCACATGTCTACTCAAGTTCAGAATTCAATTCTTCCTTTATTGTGACAGTCAAGAGCAAAGGAGAAACTGCTCTTGGCTGCCACAACAAATGAAGAATTGCATTATGAACTTGTGAGCAGAGATGCGATTTGAACCTCAGTCCAAGTGGACACCTTTATTTTGAAGAATTTGTTTGCCTTTTTGCAACATACAGACGTTTTCCCATTCACAAGATATTTGAACCATTAATGCACAAGTTATATTCAGCAAAAGCACAGTAAAGTTCTGCACTGAGCCATCTGAAGTTGTTTATTGTAATTGTGTGTCTGTATGTAATTATAATATATACATATATTACACACACACACACACACACACACACTCACACACACATCACCTGTAAACATCAGTGGAGTGGTGGCAGCTACGGAAATGACAATTAGGCCTGAGATATTAGAGATGAATCCTATCTCTGCTACCCAGCTATCTGCCAGGCAGAACTGGAAGAGGCGCAGCCCGGCAAGGCTACTGAGGTAGGTAAGGTGCTCAGCCGCTGAACCATAACCAATCAGGTCGGAGTCCCAGCACAGGGGTGAACTGAGCTCATAGATCACAAACAGGTCTTTGGCACCCATGTGTACAGTTACTACCAGCAGAAGGGCTAGAGAGTACAGGCACAGCTTTCCCCGTCTCTTGTTTTCTCCTGGCACAGTGAAGAGGCGAAACACGGACTGGTAATGACGGGACGTAAAGAGCTTGGTTGGCTTCCTGTCCTTCACAGACTCTGTGACGCAGAAGTAAATGTAAATAGCTGTGACCAGGTTCACAGCAAACACTAGCCAGAATGGGTTGATGTAGCCCTGGGCTTTCCGCCAGTGGCCACCGATAATGCTAGCCACCATTCCCGCAATTCCCAGACATGCCTCCAGTATGGCCACTCGGAAGGTGCGCGACTGCCGGTCGCTGACGTCGGAGATGTAAGAAAAGCAGCCGGCAAGGACCATGTTGAAGTCACCTGTGATTCCACAGATGATGCGCCCAAGCAAGAAGTAGCCAACGTGCAGCTTCTGGTACATGACTATAAGGTAGATAGCAGCTTGCAGGGCCAGGCCGATGGCTGGGAGGATGAGGACTGGGCGACGTCCCACGCTGTCGCTCCATGGGCCCAGCAGCATCACAGAGAAGAGCCCAACCAGGAAGCCACCCAGGTTAATGTAAAGGCTCCAGTGGGAGGTCAACTTCTCCACTTCCTAACAGGAAGAAAGCAAGAGCAGGTAAAAAAGATACACGAGACATCAAGACATGGAGAGACGGCAGTTGTCACATCAGAGTTCATTCTGTGCCATTTAATAAATTCCTTCCCCTGAGAGCCCTGTAGTGCAAGGATGTAAAAGTGTCACCGACGTTAGCCTGAATGGCAACTTATGCAATAATACGATTGGGATGGCAATGCACACATTGCTCTATGTGCGTGGGCACTGCGTGAGGGGCTGTGTACACCCTGTTCTCACTTTCTTGGTTGTAGTTGTATGAACAGCATCCTCTTTATCTGTAATTGTATCACAGGGATTGCACGACAAGCCAGCTTCTCTCTCTGAGACATAGGCCATGCGTGGACATATCTGGAGGCAGCAAGTGAGTGATGCTCTATACTGCACTCACCTTGTAGCTCCTGAGACTTGCCATTGTGGAAGACAGGGTGGACCATTTGTCCGACCTTAGTTTTTGCAGTTCTTAAGAGCACACAAATGGCAAGATGGGTATATGGTGTGCAGTTATGTGTGCTCACCTTGCTTGCACCTCAATATGCATATATGTGTGTGTATTTTCCTAATTAATTATACCCCAGGCGTGGATCGGAAACACTGTATGACATGACAATGGGATAAATGAATCAGGTAAGGGGACCCGTGTAAGATATGCAGATACACCCCTTTTCTATACCCTCCCCCCAGGAATACTAATCCCAATGTTTATGTTTGCACTCCAGGATTGGCTGGTTATACACTGTTTTCCAATTAAAAATGCAGGTCACAGAGCATTCATTTGCTACGCTTGCAAAACACGGGTTGATTCATGCTTACATTATAATGCTTGGTGAGTCACCCTGGCGTGTCCCATAGTTGACAGTGGATTCATTTCCAATAAACTTACATTTCAGGCTATAAACAGTTCATTAGATTCAAAAACACAAATCATGGCAGTTTAGATACCCAAAGCACAAACCCACCAAATACAAACAGCCAGTTAAAATTATATCTATGTTAATAATACCACATGTTCCTTTGGGGGTTTACTCACACACAGGGGGCACCGTATCCTCCCCTCACTCTCTGGGATGGAGGTGTTGATGCTATAAGAGGGTGGCATCTGGGGCAGGCCAGTGCTGGGTGACCCCTACCCAAGTTGTATGTCTTTATTTATATAGCGCCACTAATGTACATAGCGCTTCACAGTAGTAATACGCGACAATCATAGACATAAATAATAGATCATGGGAATAAGTGCGTCAGACATAAAAGTAACATGTAGGAAGAGGAGTCCCTGCTCCGAGGAGCTTACAATCTAATTGTTGTGCCCATGCTTGGCTTCCTGTAGCCATTACACACAGCAGGTTCAGCTGCATATTAAGTGCGCTCTCCCTTGTCTCTGCTTGCACCACTGGGGTGGCTGCCTATAAACTGCTCTCTTGTGATGAATCATACTACAACTAGTAATAACAACAACAACAATAATGTGTATGATACCCACCCCCTGTCCCCAGCGGTATAGATGTATACACATGAAGCCGGCTCCCGCCTCTCACCTGCTGCAGGGGGTCGTGGCTCCCGCTGTGGTTGCTGCAGCCCCCGCCCCGCTCCCTGGTGCCGTTGTACCCGATGTCTGCGCTGATCCGGTCCCAGAGATACTGCGTGGTGAGCGGGCCCTGCAGCGCCAGCGCAAACATGGACAGGAAGATCACCGGCTCCACAGTCACCGCGGCCGGCAGGCAGCAGCGCCACCGGGGCCTCGGGCTATCCGGGCCCTCCTCTCCCGGCTGGGTGGAGACCATGGCGGGCAGGTCGCTGTCAGCCATGCCGGGGAGAGATGCCGGGGAGAGAGCGCTGTACTGTGGCCACAGGCGGGGCCGGGGGAGGGAGCAGAGGCTGACACCGCCCTGATCATCCCGCAGCCCTCCCCGGGCACCGTGCGCTCCCAGCATCACTGCACCATCACTGGCTGTGCAGCAGCAGCAGCAGCAGGTCTGGCCGGATTTATTCATGGTGGGGAGGAGGAGCACTTGTTGGAAGGTTATCTTATCATTACACTAGGGCTACATTTTGACACAAACACTCCTAATGATGCTCAGTCACTCGACAAAGTATTTTCCCAAAGTACTTTCATTGATACCCCCCAATATATATTCCCTAAGTACATTCATTGATACTCCACAATATATTATCCCTAAGTATATTAATTGATACCCCCCAATATATTATCCCTAAGTACATTCATTGATACCCCCAATATATTATCCCTAAGTACATTCATTGATACCCCCCCAAGATATTATCCCTAAGTAATTTCATTGATACCCCCCAAGATATTATCCCTAAATACATTCATTGATACCCCCAAGATATTATCCCTAAGTACTTTCAATAATACCCCCAAGATATTATCCCTAAGTACATTCATTGATACCCCCAAGATATTATCCCTAAGTACTTTCATTGATACCCCCCAATATATTATTCCTAAGTACATTCATTGATACCCCCCCAAGATATTATCCCTAAGTATATTAATTAATACCCCCAAGATATCATCCCTAAGTACATTCATTGATACTGAGCATATGGAATTTAGTTATAGAGTGGGGAATCCTTAGCTTGGTGGTGTTAAATGATTCTGAATTCTCAAATCCAAGTGCAATATTTATTCATTTTCCTGAACCAGTCTAAACATAGCAATCACCTGTTTTTCTCACTATCAGCCCAATCTTCTTAGTCCATCATCAACATTAGAACACTGTCTTCATTTTAGCAATATTTACTTTGATTTAGAAGACCCTGTTTGTTCTGTCACTAAGTAACTGTAGAATTAACTGTTTCTAATCTTTTAAGACCTATCACTATTGTATTGTCTTACTAACTATTTAACTAACCTTTGATTCTAAACTCTTGCAACTCAGCAGACATTAAACATACCAAGTGTCATACTAAATGGAAATGAATAAAACAAGATAGATTCTAAGTCACACAAAACATTTCTACACCTGCCTGTCTCCAGACTGATTTCTCTTAATACTAAACTACTAAACTACTTATTTTAACTAGTTACATGTTGAATATATATATGTATATAGACAATATAGCATCTTTATTATTTAGACTTGAAATCATCCTATCTTCGGATACCCCCCCCACCCCCCCAAAAAAAATATTATCCCCAAATACTTTAATTGATACCCTCAAGATATTATCCCCCAAGATATTATCCCTAAGTACATTGATTGATACCCCAAAGTAAGATCCCTAAGTACCTTCATTGATACCCCCCATATATATTGCCCCTGAGAACTTTCATTGACATTTACCTTAGAACTTATTGACACTAAAAACTTTCATTAATACTTTACAAAATATTGACTCTAAATAACTCCTGTTGACACTCGCCCCGCAAAGCTCAAATCCTCCCCAGTCGTTGTTTGATACTCACTGTGCTGTAAATACTCTTACTGATTCTAACCACACACAGCAACATTCCTAAGTACTGTAGTCCTATTGCTACCCCACATAAAGTATGGTGGCACCGCACCCTTCCCAAACGTTTTAACCTACATAAAACATGAGCTCTAAATACCTCCACTAATGCTGAGCATACAAAACATCGGTCCTTGTGATTGCATTTTGTATGTTCTAGGAAGATGGTCTCACTCTCCCCACAAATCACTAACATACATTATAGGCAAAAGCTGTTAAATTCCGGGCATTATTGAAATCCCTGCTCTCTGATTGGTTAAAATTCCGGGCATTGTCCAATCAGTAATGGCCCGGAATTTTTGACACCTTGACAAGTTTTCCAGGTAATCAGCTTTCAGTTCTCCTCTGGCCTTCAACTCTTCCAGCCACGGCATTATTGGCCAGTAATGCCCTGTTCTTCGGGGATTATTACTTAAGTACAGTATAATAGTGTGTCTTATTGATACAAAACATTGGTCCTTGTTATTGCATTTTGTGTGTTCAAGGAAGATGGTCTCACCCTCCCCACAAATCAGTAACATAATAGTGTGTCTTATTGATATTCACTGAATCTAGAACACTAGCCCTAAATACTCGCATTGGTCCTAATCCCACAAAGCACTGGCGCTAAATACTATCATTGACACATGGACCCCAAATAATTTAATTGATAGACTCATCCCATGAAAAGTATGGGTATTAAAGCTGCAGTTCAGTCAATATCCTGCATGTGTGTTTTTTTTAATAAATCAGTTCTGTACTGTGAGAAAATACTTGTTGCATTTTCTTTTTTTTTAAAAAACAACTTTGAAAGACAATTTTTTATGTATTCTAATGTAACGAGCATTTTTGTTTCTATAGCAACCCTTTAGAAAGGCACAACCCCTTCCTTTAAAGCTGCAGTTCAGTCTTTTTTTTTTTTTGCATTTATTTTTTTATTTCAATAGTTTCATGTGGGCAATCTCTAATTAGCTAAAGAACAGTATAGCTGCAGGTCAATTCGTTTTCCATGTATTGATAGGTCGAAATTTGGTGACATATTAAAAGCTGGCATTTGTTTATAATCTGCTTGACTGGCAGTGGAAGCTCATGAATATTCATGAGCAATCCTGCACAGACAAGTGCTAGAGGGAGGGCAGGGCTGACAAAGGGGTGTGCCAGAGCTTGTGACAGGACATGAAGGGGCAGTGCCTTAGCAAATGGCTGTTAAAATAGAATACAAGAAAATTGGTCTTTCAAAGTTGTTTTTTTAAAAACAGAAAATGCTAAAAGTATTTTTTCTTACTACAGAACTGATTTATTAAAAAAAACGCACATGCAGGATATTGACTGAACTGCAGCTTTAATGTAACAGGCTCTGGCACACCCCTTTGTGAGTCCTGCCCCCACCACAGCCGTGCACGTGCATGAGCACAAATGTATCAGTCATTGCCTGGTCACATGATCTTCCCCCAGAACTGACAGCAGCAGCAGAAAAGGAGAGTAGCTCAGAATTAATTAATTAAACCTTATTCCATTGCACGTGTGTAGTTAATGTTAAATATTAACAACTCATTTAAAATCAAATCTGTATATATAATACTGTAAACAATATGTATATTTAATTTTGTGTGTATGTGAATGTGTACAATTCAATGTGTTATTAAAATTAATAACGGCTTGTTCTTGTATAGCGCTGCTAGTTTTACATAGCACTTTACAGAGACATTTTGCAGGCACAGGACCCTGCAGAGCTTAGGTGTGTATGTATGTGTTTGTATGATATAGATATATATGCACACGCACGCATATACATGCGCACGCGCACACATACACGTGCACACGCACACATATACATGCACACACGTATACATGCGCACACGCACACATATACATGCGCACACGCACACATATACATGCGCACACGCACACATATACATGCGCACACGCACACATACATGCGCACACACACATGCACACACATACATGCACACATATACACGCACACAAACATACGCACACATACATGCAAACATATACATGCGCACACGCACACATAAACATGCGCACACGCACACATATACATGCGCACACGCACACATATACACACGCACACACATACATGCGCACACGCACACATGTACACACGCACACGCATATACACACACGCACATACATGCGCACACGCACACATACACGCACACAAACATGCGCACACACATATATATATATATATACACACACACATATATATACATATACACACACACACATACACATATATATACACACACACACACACACACACACATATATATACACACACACACACACATATATATACACACACACATATATATACACACACACACACACACATATATACACACACACACATATACACATACACATTGTGACATAGTCCAAAGATGTTAGGCAGCTTTCTGCCCCATTTTAGAGCAGAAAGTGCAGGAATAGCTAAAAATGATCCGTTCCACAGCTTCCCATTAACTCAGGCAGCTGGATGGAAAATCCAGAGCACAGATTACAATGGCTCTAGTTCTCCCTCACCTGCTCTTCTAATCACATGCACAGGTATTTAGAGCAGAGAGGTTTTGCATTTCACTCTCTCTCCTTGGAGCCTGGGGGCTGGGGGTGTCGCTGCTCTCCTGCATCCAGTGTCGAGGTTGACGGCCTCTCCACGTATGACAGTACCAGAGGATTTGCCTGGACCCCACGAACAGATAAGACAAAACAAATGATTACTGCTGTTGCTAAAAGACTGTGCTGTATCTTGTGTCCCTAAATGAGAGAGCATTGTTTTAAGCTGGGGAACCAGTTTAGTTGGCCAGCAGCTGTTAGAGAGACTAATTCTGATGTGTAGTTAGATCCCTGAAAGGGATAGGATTTGCTTATATGATTTTGGTTTTATTTCTTGAAATAACAGAGTGGGAAATATTGTAACACTGAAATGTGTGAACTGCTGAATGAAAGTATCTGAGTACCTCTAACCTTCACATGTTAAAGCTGCAGTACCTTAATTGGATGAAAATAAAGCAGGCAGAAGCCTGAGTTAAGCAGCACAATACTTTGCATGATCCTGTTTGTTGTATAATTAACCCTAGAAGACTGTGTCGGGAAGAACCCAGACAGACGTCAGCACTACAAAAGAGGGGCCGTTGTACACACAGATACACCCCACACACCACACACACACGCACCCACATACACAACACACACACACAACACACACACACCACAACACACACACACACATATTAACCCCCCACACACACACACATACACACACACACATATATATAGATATCCGCGCACCACACACCCACACACACACCACACAATAATCACACATATAATCACCAACTCACCACCTTGCTGCCACCACTGCTCCGGGACACAACCCCTTCCCCCTTCCCCCACGGGGCAGCCCAACCCCCCTCATCTCCCGCGCGGGCAGGGAGGGAGGCACAGGATCTGCAGAAGGGGGCACATCTCCCGCTCCCCCCTCCCTTCCCCACCCCCCACAAGCAGCGCAACCCCCTCATCTCCCTCGCGTGCAGAGGCAGGCACAGGGATCGGAGCAGAAGGGGCACTCTCCCTCCCTCCCCTCCCCCCCCTTCCCTTCCGCACCCCCCACGGGCAGCGCAACCCCCCTGCATCTCCCCGCGCGGCAGGAGGCAGGCACGGGATCGGAGCAGAAGGGGGCACATCTCCCGCTCCCCCCCCTCCCTTCCCCACCACCCCCGGGGCAGTGCAACCCCCCTGCATCTCTCGCGCGGAGCAAGGGGAGGCAGCACAGGATCGGAGCAGAAGGGGCACAATCTCCCTCCCGCTCCCCCATCCCTTCCCACCCCCCACAAGCGCAGCGCAACCCCCTGCATCTCCCGCGTGGGCAGGGAGGCAGGCACAGGGATCGGAGCAGAAGTGAAACACATCTCCCGCTCCCCCCTCCCCCACTGGCGTCACACGCCCCTCCATCTCGCGCAGGCTGACAGCCACAGGGATCGGGCAGAAGGGGGCACCACACAGCGGCAGATCAGGAGCGAGCACACGTCACTGGGAGACTCATGAGTCTCCCACTGACTGCCGGAGGCAAATTATAAACAAATCCCAGCTTTAAAAATGTCGCCAAAGTTCACCGATCAATGTATGGAGAACGGATTGACCTGCAGCTATACAGTTCTTTAGGTAAATAGAGATTGCCCACATGAAGCTATTGAAATAAAAAAAAAAAAAAAAAAGACTGAACTGCAGCTTTAAATACTTTTTCTACCCAACAAAGCATTTCCCCTAAATAGTTGCAATGCATTTTGTATGTTATAGCAGGGGTGTGCAAACTTTTTCGTCTGCGCCCCCCTGCCAGCTCTACCCCCCCCCCCCTTACCTTGTCTCTGGCGTTTCTGACATCATGTGACCGCAACGCGACGTCATGTGACCCGTGGCGTCATTTCATGCCAGGTTGCCATGGTGATGCGTCGCCAGAAGCCTCCGAAGACAAGGTAAGTAACATGCAGAGGCCTCGAGCACTCCCCCGCCATTTCATTTAAATGCTTTGGAGAAGAGCATGAAGCCTCTAAGCGCCACACCCCCCAAGAAAATGTTGGGGGGCGCATCCCCCAGTTTGCACACCCCAGTGTTATAGGAATATATTTACACCCACTCCACATGTCATTGTCCAAATCCTTGTGTTGAGTCTCTCGATTAAAGATCTTGTTAATCCCAAAATTCTCACTCATTCCAAGATTCTCTCAATAAAATTGTAAGCCATAATGCTTTCATTTATCTTAACTTATCATAGAACAAGAATCACACTTCTGCCTGACCCCCCTTCTGCTTGTCAGCTCCTTAAGTTCAGCTGCAGGCATTTGTTCCACATACACACACTGTGCCTGTGTGATGTATCAATATGTTGCCCTTTCTGCCTGTGAGCAGGTAGCCAGTGAGTTGATACAGCAACCTCTGAGATTTCTCTCAGAATGGGCTAGTCTGCCCTCCCCCTGCCTTGCTGACAGATAGTCTGTCCCCAGACTATTCCTGTTACCCAGATTCCCTCACACTTCCTTTTACTTCCAACATTGGCTGAGTGAGTACGTTTCTGTTAACTCTCTACTGGCAAGGCCTCATCCTTTTCACCTTTCCCTACTATCAAGCACAATCACTATAAGAGACATTCTCTCACAACACCATCTTCCACAAGTGCCTTTGTGTATCTATGCTTTCCTCAATAAAGTAAGAAAAGACAAAGAACTTGTTGTGCTTGTAACAGGAATGAGTTGAAGCTATCTGGGCTATTCATACCACATGTGACTCTGGCCTCAGAATATAACTTTTGGCAAATTATTGACCCCAAATACTTTGATAGTCTTTCACTGGAAAATACAGCATTCAAACTCTCCCCCCCCCCCCCTGCAAAAAAAAAAAAGTACTTAAAATATCTTTATTAATCCATAAACTTTTTTAGAAAGTAAAGGTATACAGGGAAATACCAAATAAGTAAACATGGGAAGGATGTTGATCCAGGGAGTAATCTGATTGCCAATATTTGGAGTCAGGAAGGAATTATTTATCCCCTTATGAGACATCATTGGATGATATAACACTGGGGGGGTTTTGTTTATCCTTCCTCTGTTTCAAAATACTGTAAATACAAATATAGGATAAATATCTGTGGTCTAAATTTACCATCGGCGGAACGTGATGGATATATGGCTTTTTTTTATCCTCGTCTACTATGTAACTCACTAATAAAAAAGATTATTCCCCATATTCATTAACCAAATATTTTATGAATTATTTGAAGATATTTGCTTTCAGCCCACATGTTAGCTGAATGTTAACATTCTACCTGGATACATTCATTGGGGGCTATTCGTCAAAGTATTTTTTGCTGCAAAAGTCATGAACGTGATTTAGTGAATACATACACGAGGCTAATAGCAATGGAATACTTTAATACAGTGGATAGAGCAATGTTTTTTTAACCTTTGTTTGGTTAAGGAACCCTATAATTATATTGTGAAATTCTGAGGAACTAAGAAGAAAGAAAGAGCGCACAGAGATATTAATATTACCATATGTAAACCGGAATTAGAGCAAATACAAAGCAATGGGAAATAATGTCTCACTTTGAGGGGTGTGGGGGAAAAAAGGAAAAGGGGGAAAAAAAAACCCAGGAAAATGCACACAAAAAACGGGAGAAAAGAAAGTATGCTAGGGGGGCAACGTTTCGAGGGATTACCTCTTCTTCTGGCCCATTCCCTCTGGTGCCCAAGGGTCCCAGAGGTACTTCCCTGAGCCTTCCTTCCCCGTTTAAATAGCCTGTCAAACCCCACAGAAAATAAATGACACTCAATAGTATATGCAGCTGGAAGAGAGTCCCGTACTTGCAAGTAGCAAAACAGCGGATCTCGGCGTCCTCATGGGTGAGTGCTGATTTCAGGTGTCTGTCATCACTGTCTCCAGCGTCATACGTCACGGTACGGTACGCCTCTACGCGTTTTGCGTTGTTTAACGCTTCATCAGGGGGTGGGTTGCTGGCTCATGGGGGGGTTGTATTTATACCAATTTATCCCCTACATAATTTAAGCCAATCCTAATCAGGTGGGCATCCTTCCAACAATTAATTTGACCAGTTATAAACCGGTACCACATAAGACACATAAAACCACATAATTAAAAGTAATTAAAAAACACATTACATACATAAATCAGTTATATTTACGATTAGTAACCATAGTATAATTGTCATTGCAATATCTCATAAAACTGAAAGATGTATGATTAAACAATTACATCAATGGACTTCCGGTATGGTGCCAAGGGAGTAAGACACTCCAGTGAAGCTCCTGCTGGCTCCCAACAGAAATTCGAGATATCAGCAAAAAAAAGGAAAAAAATTACCTAAAAAGACAACCACCTCGGAGGGGAGACTTCCGACTTCCAGTATATGGAGAAATATTTTGCTAAAAACAGATCCATGGCCCCAAAAAATCAGAGATTGGAGAAAACAGACAAGAAAAAAGATCCTCATAAAATGGCGGACAGCCATGAGGGAGAGGGAACAAATCTAAGAGAAGGAAATTCTGAAGCCAGCAGTCCTCCCCACACACAGCAAAGCTTGGACTATGACATAATAGCCAAGGCAGTGGCTAAATAATTATTGCCCAAGCTAAACCTAAACTCTGAGAAAATACAGCAGGCTATTAATGAGCTCGGGGAGGAACTCACCTCACATGCATCCAGAGTAGAAGAAACAGAAATCAGAGTAAATGCAGTGGAAGACGCTCTGAGCTCAATGCAGGAAAAAATCTCAGATTTACAAAAAAGAAACAATGCCTTAGAAGAAAAAATGGATGACCTAGAGAATCGTTCCATGAGAAATAACATCCGAATTATAGGGGTCCCAGAGTCCCTTAAACAAAGTGACTTGCTAAACTTTTGCCAAAAATGGCTGCCAAAAAACTGGGTAATAATAAGAAAAGGCGAACTAATCAAAGTTGAGAGGGCCCACAGAATAGGGCAACTCAGAGAACATCAGAATTCTAAGCCAAGACTCATTATAACCCACTTCCTGGATTTTAATGATAAAAACAATATTATCGGGGCTTTCAAAGAAACCGAACAGCTACAGTATGAAGGGAAGAAAATTTTAATATTCCAAGATTTCTCTGTAATAATATCCCAAAAAAAAAGAGAATTCAGTATGTACAGCGCTGCATAACCAAAAAAAGAAAATTTGCCCTAACATACCCTGCCACTCTGAAGATCTTTACCGAATCAGGCGTTAAGTTTTTCACCTCTTACGAAAAAGCAGAGGAATATGTGGGCATGACACATACTGTGTGTGTGACACTGTGTGTGTGTGTGTGACTGTATAGCAGAGGGGGTGCAATCTTTTTCCCCTGTGCCCCCCAGCTGGCTTTCCCCTTCTCCTCGCCACCCCCCCCCTTTTACCTTGATTCTGGCGTCATGACGTCACGTTGTCATGGCCACGTGACGTCACATGACCCCGCGGCGTCATTTGACGCTGCGTTGCCATGGTGACGTGTCACCAGGAGCATCTGAATCAAGGTAAGTAAAGTTTACAGAGGCCCTGCAGTTCTCCCGGCATTAACTTAAATGCCTTCGGGAAGCGGGCGAGGGCCTCTGTAAACCCTGCACCCCCCGCAGCGAATCTCCCCCCACTTTGCGCACCGCTGCTGTACAGCATTGGGAAGGATTGTGCCGGTGACCTTATTATTGAGAAGGGAGGGGGCCCACTTGTGCATCAGAGAGTTCGCTGTGAGACAGGCATAGGAAGGGGTCCAGACGGCTGATCAGGGAAGTTGTGGCTGACGTTTGGTGTCCTGCACATGCTCACGGCGCCGGGCGGTACTATGCCATGCCATTACTGCGTATGCAGACGGGAGACTATGGTGCGCTTGCGTGGCAGGGTTTACAACCTCCTCATCTGTGCATGCACTGCCTAGCCGTTTGATGCATGTGCAGAGGGTGGCGGCCGTTCGGCCCATGCGAAGGTGAAGGGCGGTATGGCGCTAGCATGGTGCGGCCTGCAAACACCTATTCTGTGCATGCACTGCCTACAATGTCCGTGCGACCTAGAACTTGGAGGTATGTGCATGCGCTGGGGCGCGCGCGCATCTGTAGCGTGACGTCACTTCCGTCATGCTTTTTTGTTACAACACAATGGATATTTCCTATCAAAACTCTGTAGGTCCCTGCAAAGAAGTTTCACTTCAAAAGGAATATGGCGCGCCACAGAGGGCTTCAGGAAACAGGGCTCCTGGGTGTCGGCAGATCAACTCCAACCACGGCTCCGCACTTATATTCCTCATCAGTCTATATGGAAGTGGCAGTTCTCAAACAGGCTAAAGGTATTGGGTAACGTAAGAAAAGAATCACAGGGATTCCCGTAGGGGTGTAGAGTAATCAGATTAATACCGATATGATCCCGAAGCAACAAAGGGGGGCCGAGTCCCACACCTACTTAGTTACTCTAAGTCAATGTACCTCCATTGGAGTGTTAAGAGTGGGCACTGATGGAAGAACCGTATTCATGTATATCTACTATAAAATACAGTACAACGTTGTCAATATGTGTATGAGCGGTCCCTGTGCTTGAGGACACAAATAAATTACAGTTGTACTACAAAAGTTCCTGGTGCCCATTTTTATCATTGCTACCTCATTGCCCAGCCGCCTTAATCCAGCACCCTGAGTCAAGGTAACCCATGCTGAGTAGCCATATATATCACACAGATGTAATCTGCCTAGAAACTGGGCAGGAAGGGTTACATATATGTCACGGGAGACCAGTACTTTTAACACCTTTTACCTTGCAGGATCAATTCACTAGGCAGGACAACATTGTTGAATAATATGGGGTTTATTTGGGCAACCCCGCAAATATTAAAATATGCACAAATACAAGGGAATACATACCAACTGGGAGTCTGCGAGGGATTCACTAGCCTCAACTAGGTGCACGGCGCCTGCTTCAGGAAGTCTTACCCTGTCCGCTCCACGTCTAGGAACACACGGTGCTCTTTTCGGGAGACCCACCTGGTTTCAGCGCCTTCCAATGCTCAGAACTTGCTCTGAGAACTTTGACACGAGAACTTGCTCCCAGTGCTTATCCTCCGCTTGGCCGGGCTGCACCTGCACCTCTAAGCCGAGCACTCGCCGGTCGCGTCACTGGACTAAGCCTGGAGCAAGTGAAATCGTTCTTGAGAACTTGGCCCCGTCCTGAGAACTTGGCCGCGACTGTAGAACTTGTCATCAGCTAGGCTTCCCCGGATCCTCCGTGCTGAGTGCTTTGCTATTCCGAGCAAAGCACTTTTGAAAAGCCCGCCACTGCTTCACCGGACCAAGCCTTAGGTTGCTCTGGTTCTCTGTTCAGGCAGTACCCTTACATATACCTCACTGTGCTATGTTCAACATGGAAAGGGGGCTGGCGACCAATCAAAGAACGGGTTTGCACACAGCAGTCAATTACGAGCAAACTCTCCCGCCCTCCCTGGGGGGTGCTCCCCCCAGTTTGCGCACCGCTGGATTATGTTATGACTCCAATCCACCGTCTTTATACATAGACGCGTACCCGCAAAGCATGCACGATTCACGGGTACAATTACAGTACTACCGGTATAACCGGTCAGCAAAACTTTACACTCCTTTTAACCCTTTTTGCCCCCCAACATCAACCCTTAAACTCTTGCTCCCAAAGTCCCAGTCCTGCAGCTATTTCCTATAAGGGGGTCTACAATACACATGACATTCCCAGTTTATGAGCTCACAGGGGACAGTTTAAGGAATCATGGTTACAGGGGACACATTAAAACACTTTACTGGCCCTATGGGCTTACACAGACAGCCAATTACACACGGTTTTTAGGGCAGCCAGCTGGGGTTCACCTTTATTATGGAGGCTGGCTACCCCTACTGTCACTATATATATATATATATACAGTGTTTGACAAATATATATAGTGTTTGACAAATCACCCAAAAATCTACTCGCCACCTACTCCCACCCCGAACCCCGCCCCTAGTCCCACCCTCAACCCCGCTTTAAAATAAAATATATAAATAAAATACATTTAATAAATTCCTAGTCAGAACAACATTCGTTTTTGACATAAATGTATTGTATTACATTATACTACAATTAGTCCTTTTTACGTGTGTGTGTGTATGTGTGTGTAAATGTCAGATCTAGAAATAAAAGCCAGATGTGAATGACTAGTTTCATGAACCCCTTAACCAGTGTCTGGACGTCCCCGCTTCACAATATCTAAAGCAGCAATCCCGCCTGGGATCTTACCTGATCCGCAGTCCCTCAATGTCCAGGTACCTCATTCCCGCAATGTTATAAGTTGGAGGGGAGGGTACCTCTGGGTCACAACACAGTGATCAAGATACACACACACCAACAACACACCACAGGGGGCCCGATAGAAAATGAGACCACACACCAGAACACACACACACACACACACACACAGGCCAGGAGAACACAACACCCACAAAACAAACACACACACCACAACACACACACCCACAACAAGGGGCAAAACACACAAACACACAACAAAACACAACACCAACATTACCACACAAAAAAACACAACCGTAACACACAGCCACCAGTAGGACACACACACAAGTGCGCCAGAATACACCACACACACCCATCACACACACAACCTACACACCACACACACACACACACACACACACACACCACACACAACTCCATCGTACCACACCAAACATCTCCCATAACACACACAACACACACACACACACATCGCACACTACAACTCCCAAATCCCACACACACAACACACACCATTCCTCCAATATATAAACCACATTCCATACAAAACAAACAACACATCTCATCTCTCTTTTTATACTCTCTCTCTAACCACACGGGGGGGGGGGACGAGGGGAGAGAGAGGCCGACGACCAGCCCTATACCACCACGCCCCACCAACGCGCCGCCCATTACTCAGCACGCGGGGACCGGGGTGGGGAGCTGGTTGCGGGGGACGGGAGAAATTCCCGCCCATCTCCAGCCCGCCGGTATGACACGGGGATGGGGGGAAGCGGGGACCTGAGGACATCCTCAGCTCCAACTCACGCCACGGCGGTGCGGAATGACAACGGGGAGAGTGCGGCGGGGGAACAGGGAAACCCACCCAGCTACACACTCCATAACTGCGGGCAAGCGGGCAGACGGCGGGGGGGAGGCCAAAGAGGTATTACTGTGTCTCCGTGGAAAAGGAATGGATGCGGCCGTTCTTGGGGGGGCTTATATAGAGCCGGGACGCGCCCCACAAAGCCGATGGGGAGAGCGCGCAAACAGTCAGGTAGGGGGGGGGGGGGTCAGGGGGGGGGGTTTCAGCCGCGAGCAGGGAACATTTCAGCGCGAGCAAGGAAAATTTCAGCGCGAGAGGGAGAAATAAAAAAAACAAACACGGGTGCACATGGGGCCCCAATAAGAGCTCCGCCCCCCCAGAGCTAAATCCACTCTCCCCGGGCGTGCAGAGTAAGGATTGTCGAACCTGATATATAAATAGATATATATAATATATAAGATAGATAACACTGTATATATGATATATATGTGCTGTGCATATGGGGCATCATGTAAAATATGGGTTTGCTCATAAATGTCCATATATAGATTGGCATATGAAGGTGCCATGTTGGAGCCCATGGCAGTCCCACTCAGTTGCAGATAGTATGTACTCTCAAATCTGAAAAAGTTTTTATTTAGAATGATTTCTACAAGAAGTAGAAGGAACTCGGATGGTGGCCACCTGTTATACTCCTATTCGTCAATTTACTCCGAATGGCATCCAAACCCTCACAATGTGGGATGTTTGTATATAGGCTTGTTATTTCAAGCGTGACCAATATGCTGTTTGGATCAAATGCCAATGTATTGATACGTGCCATGAAGTCTGTTGTGTCCTTGACGTATGTGGGTATACATGCAACCAACGGCTGCAGGTAGAAATCCACATATTGGGATAGTGGATGGCATAATGAAGATCTAGCAGAGATTATTGGTCTGCCCGGTGGGTTGGTGACCGACTTATGTATTTTTGGGATGATGTATAAAACTGGCATTTTAGGATGCTGCTGTGTGAGAAATTTACCAGTATCCTCTGAAATCCACCCATTCACCACTCCCAATCGAATAATTGAATCAACCTCAGCTTTATAAGTCAAGGTAGGATCTCTTGACAGACGCATGTATGTTTCTGCATCTGCCAGTTGGCGCAAGACCTCGTTCTTATAATAAAGATAGTCCAATATAAAAACCCCTCCGCCCTTGTCGGCAGCTCTAATGATGATATTTTTATTTTGCCTTAAGGTCTTAATGGCCTTCCTTTCATCCATAGTGAGGATTTGAAAGCTAGTCTTATGAGATTTTATCATACCTCTGGTTTCTTTGCTCAACAAGTTCATGAATGCAGAGATGCTGTAATTGGACACTTGTGGGTCAAATGTGCTCTTCGGTTTAAAGCTGGTGCTAATCGGGTCAGGCGTGGGGGACACTCCAGGTCTGGAAAAAAAATCTTTTCATTTCAGATGGCGATTCAGTTTGAAACGATCAACTTCCCATTTAAATGGGTCCTGTTTGTGGGTGGGTACAAAGCCCAATCCTTTGTGCAGGATGTTCGTCTCGGCCACTGTAAGGATATGCGAAGAAAGATTAAATATTACCGTCTCTTTGGCAGTTGTTTCGATCCCCTTCCTCTGTTTGGATAGCGTTCGGGATAACGCCTTCTTTCTGCCTCCTCGCCTGGTCTTCCGGCGACATCTGCGGTCCCATGGGGTGGCTTTGTTCTCCCGTCTGGTCCTTGGCCTAAAAAAGACGGCTCGGCCGTTGTATTGTCTGTGGTGGTGTCTGTGGCATCTGACAGCTCAGTATCACTTGTATTGTACCCAGATTTTGTGTACCCACCACCTCTTCTCCGCGATTGTCCTCGCTGCCGACCCTGCACACCTGTAGGTAAATCATTCAAACCCAGCAGCCACCTATACACTTTCCTGTCTTTGTAGTCAGACTCTACAATCTTCAGTTTTTCCCTCTTGTATTTTACTAGATTGCTCCTGTATGCGTCAATTGAAGTTTGCATTTTGTCAATCCAATTTGTCGTCGTATCTGCCTCTAAAGTCTCTCCATGTTTGGAGTTTATAACATCTATCTCTTTCTTGATCTTTAGTATTTCTTTGCTAGACTGGTCTATGTTTAGACTTTTATTGTCTGCTATTTTTCACTGAAATTGTGTGTCCTATATGACTCATATGCTAGTGAGCATATTGCTGTGGTTTACGCACAGGGGATCTATGCCTTATTTTAAACTTCTGTGCTATCTTTTATTGTGTTTTGTGACTGTTAATAAATACATTTGTATTTTTGAAATCGTATATGGTATACTAGAGTGCTATACTTTGTGGGCTTTTTTCTTGTTCCGGTTTTGCTTCATATATATTTTGATTTATATATATTATATAAGATACGTGTGTGTGTGTTATATGATAGATATATGATATATATAGATTAGATAGAGATATATATAGAGATATACTTATTCTCTAGAAAAAATTTAAAATATAGATATATATATATGTAGGTATGTATGATGTGTGTATGTGTTTGTACATATATGTGTGGTTGTGTGATGTGTGTATGTATATATATTATATATATTATATATATATATATATATATATATATATATATATATATGAAAAAAGAAAAGAAACAGGCGCACACCTAGTGCATTAAAGTATAACAAATAGTTTATAGAACAATAAAATCAGTCAAATGCTCACTCACAAAAGTACAGGGTTTAAAAGCAGGTATGAGATAGGCTCTCATAAGTCAGTACTGCCGTCTGGTATCAGCAATGGAGTCCTCTCCTGTCTGCTCTCCGGATGGTCTGAGCAACCGGAAATGACGTCCCTCCGGTCGGGTACCCCGCACAGGAAATCCCTCCGGGAACCAGAACCTCCAGTTCCTTGCTTCTGGTCAGTGAGACATCAGGGGAAAAGGATCCAGCGTTTTTTCCTCTCAGCCTCACACAGCCGGCAACGTCTAGCAACCCGCAAAGGTAGAGTTCGTGGGGAAGTGACAACCTCAGCATTAGTCACGCCCTACGCGTTTCGTCCCCTGATGATGTCAATAGGTTGTGGTTGATAGGTAATACTATATATTATAGATGTCATCTAATTAGATTATGTGTATGTCCCCTCTACATTAAATACTGAGTTGTATATTTGTATTTATAATAGTATCTCTTTAGACGCACTGAGTGTTGGGTTAAAATAAATGAATAAATCATGGGTGGGTATAAGACTAAATTTAAATTTATAATTAATATTAAAAATATAAAGTATAATAGATTGTAGGTTAATTAATGTGAAATGGGTTAAAATTTATTGATAAAATTTATTGATTGAATATACTCTGTTTAATATACAAAGTTTAAAATACTAAATTGAAAATAAGCAAATATTCCTCAAGTAATAAAATGTAATAAAATGCTATGTTATATAGTAGATTGTAAGATACAGTATATTTAAAAAGTGACAAGTTCGAAAATGTACCTTTGTTATGCTCTCCATGGTTCCCTCCATTGTTAATTGTAACATTGTTATAGTGTAAGTTTAAATATTGATACTATGTTGTTAATATTGAATTATTTCTGTATGGCTTACGATATTCTCTGATTGAGATTATTTCATCCAGCCAATAAAGGGTTAATGTATAGGATGGTGTAATCTCTCCTATGTATGATTATACTGTTTTCCAAAGAGTTAATTAGTAGTTAAATAATAACATAGAATAACATCATCTGTTTTGAAAATAGTATTCCTAATGGTATTTTGATGAAATATAGGGTTAAAGTGTAAGATAATATAGTCCATGCATATGTGGATAACACTATCACTCTGCACTAAGGAGCTTATATGTTCTTGATGATGCATTGCGTTATGTGTCAAAATAAATCATCATTTTTTTAAATGTCTATATGTTCATGTTGTAAATAAAAGTGAGTATCTTGGTTAATATAGGACTAGATAGTACAAGGCTCATTAGATTTTATATAGATAGAGAGAGAGAGATGATTAGAGAGAGAGAGAGAGAGAGAGAGAGGAATATATATATATAATGTTTTTATGAATATGTCCTGTAAGTGCTCTATGTTCTATATTCTATTATATATGATATCTGATATAATTGAAATAATATAATACAAATGTAAGTCTATTACTATATTTCTTTGTGCTAAAGATAATCACCTAGTAGCATTTTACTTGCCAATTTGCCAATTTTCCACTAGCCAATCGATTGCGAGAGGTATATATATAAACCCTAGGTAGGGACAGGTATGAGATAGCAGCCCCTGACGAAGCCACATTGGAGAAACGCGTAGGGCGGGCGTTCCATAAGCAGAGAGAGACGAGCTGACAAGCTGATTTTCCACCACGGAGCCGGAGCAGTGAATTTTCAGCAACGGAGAGGAGATCTCGCGAGAGCAGAGGTCACGTGATGCGGAAGTGACCGTGAGTTAGCTGGACTGGGAGCCGGCGTCAATCCACCATTGAGTGTGAGAGACTCATGTGTGAAACTCTCAAATGCTTTTTTATGACTCACAAAGTGTGAGTTGGATACTTATTTAGTTTCTTTACTAATTTTAAAATAAAAGGTTTTACACTATACTGTTTTTCCTTTTCTTTTCCCTACCTAATCCCTGTATGGGATCCGTCTGCAAGACGTAATCCCTGTATACAAGTGCACCGCGACTGCTGTGAAGTACTGTGAAAGAAGTCACTTTGTAACACAGAGAGTTCCTGGCAGAGATACAAAGAATCACCAAGATGAGCTCCTGATCTCAGAGTGGATAGAAAGCTGATACCAATCAAATTTGCTGTAAGTGCATATTTCACCAATTTGTTATTGTGATTATCTGACTTACTACCCTATGATGGTTCTTTTACTCTTTTTCTCTTTCTCTCCCTGGTTTTTCTTTGTGCCTAGGTCATTCTTTCTCATATATATATATATATATATAATCAAAAAATAAATAGATTATACCGTTCTGTGGCTAACAAAATGCTTTTATTTGTGCGAGCTTTCGAGATACACTGATCTCTTCTTCCGGCGATCTTACAATGAATGAAGCAAGCAAAAGGTATACTTAACAACAGTGTCTATTGGAATGTTATCTGTGCTGGTCCTTCTCCCGGTGTGGATGTGTTTTATGGCTAGAGGTGTCAAAGGGTTCCTGAAAGCAAGTGATGTAAGAGAGTGTGTGTGTATCAGTGTGAATAAAAATGAATGGAGAGCCCACAGTATATACAGTGCTTTACAAAAGGTGTGTGTGGAGTGGGAGTGGATATAAATGATGTGGGTGGGTGTGGAAATGTGAGAGATTGTAGCAGAACTAAAAGTGTGTGTGGATACTTTGTGGTCCCTATTGGTGAATAGGGATGGAAAAACAAGGAGTATTAGTATGTGTAAGATACAGCTGTGTGTGCATACATATAGCACAGTATGTACAGACATGGCCTTTAGCGCTCATGGGAAGAGAGTTCACTTGTGTCAGTAATGACTCATAACATTTTGATCTCTGTTTAGGCCCTGCTAAGTGTCCCGAACAGTTGCATAAATTTGATTCATGCAACCGTCCTCTTTCGGTGTTTTAAGATTACCTTTGAGTATGGCAACCCTCAGACGTTATCTTATGGCCAGAGTCAGAGAATGTTTGCCAACAGGACTGGCTCTGTGTTCGGTGTGATGCTGTGGCGATGCAGGTTCATTCTCTTGTTTAGCCCCTGCCCTGTCTCACCTGTAGTAGCAGGCCACCGGGCATTTCATGCACATGAATGAGGTACATGACATTGCTGGGGAACAGGGACCTTCCTTGATTTTGTATTCCCGATTCCTGTTGTGGTATTTGTATTGTGTCCGCTGTGGAGCATTGCGCAGGCTTTGCATCTTGGGTCCTGGCATGGTTTGTCCCGCATTCAGTTGTACTGCGAATACTTTACTCCTCAACCATAATATTCTTGAGATTATGGGGTTGTCTGTATGAATAATAAGGGGGCTTCAGGGTAGACACTGTTGCCAGTCTGTATCTTCCTGGAGGATGGGTTGTAGTTTCTGGCGATCTTGCGTAGGGCTCCTAGGTGGGTTATATGTGACCACCAAAGGTACCCTGTGCTTGGTCTCCTCTGTTTGTATTCAAGGAGATCACTTTGGGTATTCTGGTGGCTTTGTGAATTTGCTCGGTCTAAAAATTCTGTTGTTGATATCCACGGTTTTAAAGTGCTGATCTCAGGCTTTATCCGTGGTCTCTGTCTGCTGGGTAGGAGCATATACGGTTTGTAGGTATGGCTTGACTAAGATGTTGCAGTTTGGTGTGTCGGGTGGAAGTGGTGTCCTCAAATAGCTGGCTCTGTCTGTAGGTTTGCGGTATACAGAAGTCTGTAGTTGGTTGTTTTTATAGTATTGTGGTCTAGGAAATGTACTTCATCCGGGGAATGGGTGAGTTTGAGGTTGATGGTCGGGTGGAACGTATTGAAGATGTCATGAACTGTAGGAGGTCCTGTTCGCCAGAGGTCCCAATCAGGAGGATGTCTACGATGTAGCGAAGGTATGTAAGGGTTTCAAGTGACAGGTGGAAAGAAAGTCACTTTTCCAGTTTTGCACAGAACAGATTGGCATTACGTGGCGCCATCCGAGTACCCGGATATGACTCCGACACAGCAGACAGAGACCAGCGGATTAAAGCCTTGAGATCAGACTTATAAACCGTGGATATAACCACAGAATTGTGATGTGATATACTGTATAACTAGAATTACAGTTAATGGAAGGTGTTATGTATATTCCCTTTAGGATTAATGCAAATCGTTTTTTTAGCATATTTACAAATCCACAATGTCCCACATGGATAAAAACCCTGGTAATTTTTTATCCTGGTAAAATCTAGTTCTCGAATCAAATAAGCTAGCGGGAAAGGGATGTTACCCAACGATTGGCCTTTCGAAACAAATTTGGTTTATTTCAAGGACAGATATAAGATCATATTCTTGAAAATAAACCAAAATTTTGTTATTCAGAAAGGCCCAAATCGTGTGGGTTTATTCGGACATTTTCCACTTTCCCTACTTATTTGCAGTTCGAGAACTAATTTTATTCCATTGGATATAAATTTTAAATATACATAAGGGTTTTTTTATCCATGTGGACATTGTGGGATTTGTAAATATGCTAAAAAAAACTAAAAAACTGATTTGCCTTAATCCTAGAAGGGAACATACCATACACACCTTCATTAACTGTAATTCTAGTTATACAGTATATCTTTTGAAATGCGGTTGTGGGAGGAGCTATGTGGGTCGCACCATATGACCTCTCAAGAAAAGAATTATGGAACATGTTCGTGCGATAAACAAAAATGACCAATCCCATCCGGTTTCTAGGCATTTTTCCACTTGCCCTAAGGGGACTATTAAGAACTTCACCTTCTCAGGTGTAGATCATATACATGCCCCGACTCGGGGAGGAGATAGGTTGGGCATGTTGAATAGAAAAGAAATGTATTGGATGTACAGTTTGGATACAATGCAACCCTCCGGTATTAACATTGACTGGGAGTTGAAGCATTTTTTATAATAATATATATATTTTTTCTCTCTTCATCTTCATTTATTGCAATGCATGTTTAAGGTTGAGATATATCTTTTATTACATGTAACTGATGGTTTGCTTTATCATTATGTTCTTACGTTATTATTATTATATATATTATTCAAACGGTCATACACAATCATATCCTCCTACATTTTTGTTTCTGATTAACGTTGAGAGATATGTCACCTAATTATGATATTTATCTAAATATATACATCATTGGTTGATAAACATTATTAGAATATAAGTATTTTTCATAGAGATTACATTATTTAATATTTTCTAGAGTTAATATTATTTAGTATTATTATTACCATTTTTGATAAAATACAGTGTCTCATTACACACGCAGGTGACTATTATATAACATATTAGATTTTACAATAGGGTTTTTTAATCTTTTTTCTTTTAATATCACATAGGTTGTTTATCTATTTTGTAAGACTAATATTTATTATTTACAACATTATATATATATATATATATTTTATATATACACACTTCACTTTTTTCATCTTTAGTTAATTTCACATTCACTATATGTACATGCACAAACATTTTTTTCTCTTTATTTATATACCACATTATGTTCATGATAGGTTATTCTTTATGCTTTAAACATTATCACATTCATTCATTCACATATAGATCTTTTATTATATTTTCTCATATATTTTCCTTTATGTATATCTTTTTACATTTATTTTATAGATGTGTTTGATTTTGATTTGGAAACTTGTTTGTTTTTGTGTAAGAATTTGTCTTCTGTTCTGTTATTTTGTCTAATTGTTAATTGCTGTATATTGTTGGGCTCCCACGGATTTGTATTATGGTCAGACGTGTGACAACATCTCACACTAAAGATCTTTGTTTGGTTAATCACACAGCTGATTGCATAACTCATTAAGTATTAGCTTAATTTGGGGCGTTTACTCACCTCTGACCACTATATAATCCGACATGAAGAGAGCCTCAGTACTCTTTGATAAAGCGCCTCCACGGCGGGAAACGCGTCAGAGTTTTTTTTAATTAGTGTGTTTGTCTTTTTTGGCTCATATGCCCAATAAATAATCTTTATTTTTGCCCCAGCCCTTTTTGAATTCCTTTTTTGGCAGTGCTCTACTTTTCTCCACGTTCCTGTTTCTCTACTATAGTATAGCAGCACGCCACGGTACTATCATTGCGGATCAGCTGTTACCATCGAGAGGATTTTCTCTTCAAGCTGCTGAATGGATCGGGTCCCAGCCAGTATGTTGCCGACAACCCAGCCCCTCACCTGCACCGGGAACGTTACACAGCTGACGGAGACAACACCGAGGAGTGGATCGTCCTCGTCCTTCAACAAGCAGTCACCCCCCTGACAGCACCGGACCGGTACATCGCGGGAGATCCATCTGGCACCCGGTAAGGCGGTGGGAGACTCTGCTTGCAGGTCTCTACTACCATCAGCTTGTCCCTACATACCGGGGTGCCGCACGTCCGATTGAGGAGGTATTTACCCCATCTGTCTTTTGGGGGGGGGTGTGTACCATCGCCTTGGTTGGAAATTTTCCCCGGTTCTACACAGGTGAGGTGGGGGTTATTCAGGCCCACACACACCATCGGCATTACCCACGGGACACTCATAAAACGCTTTATTCTTTATACCGGCTCATCCAGGCATTTTTTCTTAGTACTTCATTTATACCTTGCGCATTTGGAGCACCACTTGGGGGTTCCCCCCCTTTTTTCTACTTAAACAAGAGAATGAACCTGCATCGCCACAGCATCACACGCGGAACAAGAGACAGTCCTGTTGGC